>OW388299.1:28123268-29373268 GCA_936450465.1 Gibbula magus | reverse complement strand
TTTGTAGAAGCACTTTAGCGTGATGAACTCAACATTCACCGGCTCTTCGCTCTTGTTTTTCACGAGCGCAGTAAAGGCGAATTCGCTTCCAATAAACACTTCACCAGGGTCAGGAATCTCAATCTCCAGATTCTGATGAAAGTTGACAAAACTATGAACAATATTAACAACAACTCTCTCTGGAGTCTAACACACTCTTACTTATGTCATACACATCATGATAAGTTCATCACAATGTCAACTACTCCCGCAAGTCAGTATATTACTAGCGCCAGTCTCCAACACTGGGTTAGTTGCAACATTGCTGCATTTCGTTAACTTTTCTGAACTAGCGTAGCAGCACGCTCCACAGAGGCGTGTTCAGGACCGTGAGTACTCGCGAGTTTTCGTGACTATCTGCTTCTGAACGAAAACGAGTTCGCGCTTACTCGCGAATACACGTGAACACTTTGGAGCAGTCTCGCCAAGCGAGTATACACGAATGGAGTTGCGTGTCGCAAAGTTTGAATACCTCATTCCTTTTATTACTTCCTCAATTGAATTTTTTCAAAATGGTGATGATATTCTGAAAACATCTTTGGAAGTACTCGCGACCCCAATTTCTGTTCAGCAACCAATCGCTCGTACGCGCGTACGCGCCAAGCGAGTACTCGGGCTTAACACGCCTCTGAACTCATAGTGGGCGCTGTGTTGGTGTGGGGAGGCCTTAACACGCCTCTGATCTCATAGTGCGCGCTGTGTTGGTGTGGGGAGGCCTTAACACGCCTCTGAACTCATAGTGCGCGCTGTGTTGGTGTGGGGAGGCCTTAACACGCCTCTGAACTTATAGTGGGCGCTGTGTTGGTGTGGGGAGGCCTTAACACGCCTCTGAACTCATAGTGCGCGCTGTGTTGGTGTGGGGAGGCCTTAACACGCCTCTGAACTCATAGTGCGCACTGTGTTGGTGTGGGGAGGCCTTAACACGCCTCTGATCTCATAGTGCGCGCTGTGTTGGTGTGGGGAGGTCTTAACACGCCTCTGAACTCATAGTGGGCGCTGTGTTGTTGTGGGGAGGCCTTAACACGCCTCTGATCTCATAGTGCGCGCTGTGTTGGTGTGGGGAGGCCTTAACACGCCTCTGAACTCATAGTGCGCGCTGTGTTGGTGTGGGGAGGCCTTAACACGCCTCTGAACTCATAGTGCGCGCTGTGTTGGTGTGGGGAGGCCTTAACACACCTCTGAACTCATAGTGCGCGCTGTGTTGTTGTGGGGAGGCCTAAACACGCCTCTGAACTCATAGTGCGCGCTGTGTTGGTGTGGGGAGGCCTTAACACGCCTCTGAACTCATAGTGCGCGCTGTGTTGGTGTGGGGAGGCCTTAACACGCCTCTGAACTCATAGTGCGCGCTGTGTTGGTGTGGGGAGGCCTTAACACGCCTCTGAACTCATAGTGCGCGCTGTGTTGGTGTGGGGAGGCCTTAACACGCCTCTGAACTCATAGTGGGCGCTGTGTGGCCTTAACACGCCTCTGAACTCATAGTGCGCGCTGTGTTGGTGTGGGGAGGCCTTAACACGCCTCTGAACTCATAGTGGGCGCTGTGTTGGTGTGGGGAGGCCTTAACACGCCTCTGATCTCATAGTGCGCGCTGTGTTGGTGTGGGGAGGCCTTAACACGCCTCTGAACTCATAGTGCGCGCTGAAAAGCTAGCACAGAAATGATAACGAAATGCAGGGGGTGGGAAATGTCTTCATGGTCACGTCAACTTTTGGTGAAGAGCTGACAAAATAATACGAGAAAATATTATTATTTCTCAATTAACGACTATGAACAAATACCGCGTTGCTTTTTTAAAGAGCAGACACAGCGTCCACATATCAATATACTCTTCATAAACATCGTGTTAACTTTCATACATCAAAGGGCACTTACTTCAGGTATACTCCAGTGATTGTCAGATTCACTGTCATCGGCTGATCCGGAGTGCATCAGTGAAAATTGCCTCTGCGCCTTTCTTAAAATTTCTCGTTCTGGCTGGGTGCCTGAGAAATAATAATGTATTATATAGATTACTCATTCAGAGAAGCATGAACACACATGATTATTTGTATATATCAATCGTAGCACAGTGGCGGATCCTAGGGGGGGGGGGGGGGGGGGGGGGGGGGGTTGTCACATAGATCGAGCGCCACACATATAACGGGTAAAGTCCCCTTTTTTTTATATCTGTGTGATCTATGCTGAGGAACGCTTCAGGGGGAGCTTGGGCAATGTTGGTCTCTGTCTGTCTGTTTGTCTGTCTGTCGCTTCACAACTTCTATCTGTTCACCAGTTTTGTATATAATTACGATATCAATAGAATAGAGAGGGTACTGTTGTGCAAAAAGAATGAAATAAGGTTAACTAATACAATTCTCATTGATTAAGTTGTTCGGTATCGGCCGAATTACCTGTCCACGGTTCGTTATATATATTGGCTCTCGACTTCGTCTTATAATTCTGCCAATACAACAGTCCTCGGATCTGTAATCTCGACTTCGTCTTATAATTCTGCCAATACAAATACGGTCCTCGGATCTGTAATCTCGACTTCATCTCATAATTCTGCCAATACAACAGTCCTCGGATCTGTAACCTCGACTTCGTCTTATAATTCTGCCAATACAAATACGGTCCTCAGATCTGTAACCTCGACTTCGTCTTATAATTCTGCCAATACAACAGTCCTCGGATCTGTAACCTCGACTTCGTCTTATAATTCTTCCAATACAACAGTCCTCGGATCTGTAACCTCGACTTCGTCTTATAATTCTGCCAATACAACAGTCCTCGGATCTGGAACCTCGACTTCGTCTTATAATTCTGTCAATACAACAGTCCTCGGATCTGTAACCTCGACTTCATCTTATAATTCTGCCAATACAAATACGGTCCTCGGATCTGTAACCTCGACTTCGTCTTATAATTCTGCCAATACAACAGTCCTCGGATCTGTAACCTCGACTTCGTCTTATAATTCTGCCAATACAAATACGGTCCTCGGATCTGTAACCTCGACTTCGTCTTATAATTCTGCCAATACAAATACGGTCCTCGGATCTGTAACCTCGACTTCGTCTTATAATTCTGCCAATACAAATACGGTCCTCAGATCTGTAACCTCGACTTCGTCTTATAATTCTGCCAATACAACAGTCCTCGGATCTGTAATCTCGACTTCATCTCATAATTCTGCCAATACAAATACGGTCCTCGGATCTGTAACCTCGACTTCGTCTTATAATTCTGCCAATACAACGGTCCTCGGATCTGTAACCCGGCCTGTACGGAACTACTTTATTAATAACATTATAAATCATGAATGTGGATATTGTTCTGTACTTACCCTCCTCGTACTTGTAGTCCAAGGTAAGATCATGCCGCTCCAGGTTACGTGAGCGGGGGTTACCTATGGACGAACCTCGGTAGGTGTGGCCTGTAGGCTCGTGTGTGCTGATACATCGACCCACACTGCCAACAGAAATATTACAACTAGAAGCTAATTTACAGTCATTTGCATAAACGGCGATGTCATGAGAATTAAAATGTTATATTGCCGGGATCTTTATATCTAAAGACATTTTCTAGTAACGAAAAAATCAGTATCCCTTGATCAAACAATTGACTTGAGATAGTTTTTGGTTGGTAATTAAAATATTTTACTTTGAGAGAACAGTAATTTGTTGACACATTTATCAGATATTTCCTGATATTCAATATTTATTGTCAAAATGTGTGTATGCTCAGCATACATAAATCGCTTATTGTTAATGTTTACATGTTGGTTAAATTTACTGCCAAATCCAAAATTGCATTATATCATTGTCTTAGTCTTATTCCGCTTGTGTTCTCGTTCGTAGACAACTTCGCTTCGCATGACATAACTCGCGCCAGTATCCATCACTGGCTAATTTAAGCCTTGTCGCATTTCTTTTACTTCACATGAACTGCATAGTAGGCTCTGATTAGCTAGCATAGGAAAATATAGGAAATGCGACAAGCCTTAAAGGGGCAGTAGCACGTTTTTTCGCTCAAATAAGTTGATGAAATGTATTTGAATAATAACGTCACTTATAGTAAAACACTCTTCTCTCTTCGGAAAATCAAAATAAAAAATGAGTGTACATGGTTCCGTAAAGCCATGGGAATAATTTTTTGTCATTAACAATAATAAAATGGCCGCCATGCAAATTTTACTTTATACGCAACATCGTTATTACCACTACGGATAATTGGTTTGTGTAATAAGATGGTTTACCCTCTAAAGTAAATATAAATGACATAAACTAACATTATAAATGGAAATTTTGAAAAAATAAAATTTGCAAAAAACGTGCTACTGCCCCTTTAAGTAAGCCAGTGACGGAGACTGGATGAGTAATGCCTTGCGTAGAGAAGTTTGTCCACAGACCACGCAACTCACACTGCCGTCTTCCTCTTCTTCTCCAACATCATACCAGTCACAGTGTCCTCCCTGAACTCGACCCTGTCTGCGTTGACCTCACTGAAGATGAAAGCTCCATCCTTGCCAACATTTATCTCCCCTTCTTTGATGGCCTTGAGTGGGGCGGGTCCACAGCAGAAAACACCTGATGATCAAGCATGCATTAAAAGGTGTTTCTCGAAAAGAGTGAATATACTTATTGTGAAAATGGTAGACACCCCATACTACACTTATAGGAATGAAATGCTTTATAAACAACGTAACGTGGCAGTTTCGAATATTATTTTGGTAAACCATGTTACTACTGGATGTCTTTTTGTGAATAGTCTCATTCGCACACAATACATACATGGCAAGTATTCATAGTTTACATCATGTGTTTGTGCCATTTAATTTTGAAAATACCATAATATCGAACAATATTAATTGTCAATGTATTTAATTTGCTAAAATCCATTTTCTAATCAGGAGTGTCAACCGTTTTTACCATGAGTATATTTGCACATGGATAATGGTACAAACGTGAAGATATTTTAGCGACCAGACGTTTGATGACCACTATGCATTGAGTGGTTTGGTTGGCTAAACGACCCATGCAGTGTCAATATGGAAAGTAGTATGTGGAAAGTGCAGAAAAGGGACCTTTTTTTCTCGCTACATATTATGATAGCGCAGTGGTTAGCGGGTTCGGCTTCGGATCAAGAGGTCCGGGGTTCGAATCCTGCCAGGGGCACGGCAACTTTATCTGCAGTAGAGAACTGTTCTACACGCAGTAAGGTTTGGGTGCAATGGTACACTGAATTTCAGCGTTGTACCACCCATGGTTCGCTAGTTCTAGCCGCTGCTCGCAGGTTTCACCGCAATGCATAGCCACAACCTTGATATAATTCAAATACTCTTATAGCGCCGTTAAACCTCACCTAAACATAAAAACCCGACGTCACGGCAGTTTTGATCAATTTAAGTGTAACTTTGACGATCGTGCAATTATCAATCTAAACTTGCATATTTAATCTTTGCAGCATTTCATTCACTTATACGTGCTAATATAACCGAGCGCTGCACCTAATATAAATAGTGGGCTCTGATTCGCTAGCACAGAAACATTAAGGAAATACAACGAGGCTTAAATTAGCTAGTAATGGAGACTGGCATGAGTTATGCCTTGCATAAGGAAGTTGCAGTATATGGCACACACAACCACTCAGTTTTTCAGGCTTAGCGTAGTCCAAAGATCAACCTCAATGCTTTGTAATTGACAGAAAATATGTGGTACCCACCATCGCTTCTTTCTTGAGGAGTAGCATCGATAACCTGCCACCCGTCCCATTTTCCCGATTCGTCCAGATCCGGACGTGCAGTCCACACTTCGTTCCATACGTGGAAGTTCCTGCGAACAGGTGAAATTGAGTTGGGATATGTTATTGCATGTTTATTCTTTGTCTTATTTAGGATGTCGGTGAAAGTCCAACGTGTTGCTCTGCACTGTCCAACAGACAGGGAAATTGTACGTTGCATTAATTTTAAAATGTTTGGTCTTACATGGGTGCGTTCTGGAGGTGGCAATCTTTGACAACCAGAGTCATCAGAAGATAACAAACCCAACCGGTCCCACGTCATAAATAAAACACATCTTTAAAAGATCAGTGTATATCTTAAAAGTATGAGTTGAATAGGTGGGTAATGCAATGTCATGCACAATTTCAGGAAGATATAGCGAAAAGTTTGTGTGTTCTGCTTTGAACACAGAGCTATGATGATCCTGAACAAAATTCAAATCAAACACGTTTAGATGGAAACGAAAAAGAAAGAAGAAAATATCAAAAGCCACCATTTGTGTTAGCGGGTAAAACATACGCAAATTTTTTTTGAAGATGTGATAAAGGGTTTTCGAGTTCTGCACCGGAAAGGAAATAATCAAAGACGGACGAACGGACAGGGCGTCTAGTATATCCTCCGGTATTACACAGTGGGATAATACATGTGCACTGGGAAGGTGTTCATAGAGGCCCAGTGAGCACTTCCTACATGGTGTCAACTGGCGTACAGCTATAGGTGGTAGCCGAGAAACAGAAGCTGCTGGCGAGGTGAAGAACATGAAACAATGCACACGAAATCTGCCAATTATAAACTCACCATATAGAGTCCGAGTCATCAGTGCTCCTGATATAGTCCCCGCTGTCGTCCAGTACGTAGTAGTAGTCGATAGACAGGTGCTTCTGGTCTGTGTTGTGGGCGGAGGAGAAGTTGGTCACACTCCGACACGGCAGTCCCAGAGCGCGGCATACTGAGGGAAAACAACAGCGATTGTCATTAAGACATGTATATCAGCTCTGCCACATTAGCAAGAAACTTTTTGTTAAACCCTTTCGACTGCCACAAGATCAGACATTTTGAAGGTGTGAATCGCAGAAAAGTGTTTCTTTCCTAAAACCAATATATTGATTGAGGAATATATTATGTAACATGTGTATATGTGAAGTTCATCCTCAACTGTGTTCTGAGATACTTACATACGTTGTTTTCCTAAAGAACCATTTACTTCATCATTTACGTGATGTTATTCATCACAAGCCATGAATTAGACGTTGTCTGTTTTCAAACGCTAACCTCAGTTGTGTCAGCCTAAAATGTTATTCAAACAATACAGATGCACTATACCGGGTTCGTTTCATGTCATTCATAATTTAGTATGCCCAATACGATTTTATCAGTTCATCATCATACCACACAGCTATAGCAAAGAATCTCAGCTGTAGCAAACTATCTCAGCTGTAGCAGTGTCCCAGGTGAACCAAAGCATCTCAGCTGTAGCAAAGTATCTCAGCTGTAGCAAAGTATCTCAGCTGTAGCAAAGTATCTCAGCTGTAGCAAAGTATCTCAGCTGTAGCAAAGTATCTCAGCTTTATCACAGTATCTCAGATTCAGCAAAGTATCTCAGATTAAGCAAAGTATCTCAGCTGTACCAAAGTATCTCAGCTGTAGCAAAGTATCTCAGCTGTACCAAAGTGTCTCAGCTGTAGCAAAGTATCTCAGCTGTAGCAAAGTATCTCAGCTTTATCACAGTATCTCAGATTCAGCAAAGTATCTCAGCTGTACCAAAGTGTCTCAGCTGTAGCAAAGTATCTCCGCTGTACCAAAGTGTATCAGCTGTAGCAAAGTATCTCAGCTGTACCAACGTATCTCAGCTGTAGCAAAGTATCTCAGCTGTAGCAAAGTATCTCAGATTCAGCAAAGTATCTCAGCTGTAGCAAAGTAGCTCAGCTGTAGCAAAGTATCTCAGCTTTATCACAGTATCTCAGATTCAGCAAAGTATCTCAGCTGTACCAAAGTGTCTCAGCTGTAGCAAAGTATCTCAGCTGTAGCAAAGTATCTCAGCTGTAGCAAAGTATCTCAGATTCAGCAAAGTATCTCAGCTGTACCAAAGTGTCTCAGCTGTAGCAAAGTATCTCAGCTGTACCAAAGTGTCTCAGCTGTAGCAAAGTATCTCAGCTGTACCAAAGTGTCTCAGCTGCAGCAAAGTATCTCAGCTGTACCAAAGTGTCTCAGCTGTAGCAAAGTATCTCAGCTTTATCACAGTATCTTCAGATTCAGTACCAAAGTGTCTCAGCTGCAGCAAAGTATCTCAGCTGTAACAAAGTGTCTCGATCAGCTGTAGCAAACTATCTCAGCTGTAGCAAAGTATCTCAGCTTCAGCAAACTATCTCAGCTGTAGCAAAGTGTCTCAGCTGTAGCAAAGTATCTCAGCTGTAGCAAAGTGTCTCAGCTGTAGCAAAGTGTCCTAGCTGTAACAAAGTGTCTCAGCTGTAGAAACATGTCTCACCTGTAGTGGTGACGGCGGAGAAGACCCAGCACTGCCCATACTTGACAGGCTCCTTTGATTCCATATACTGAAGGAGGATCTTGTCGCTTCCCGACCATCTGGTGGGACGAATTCCATCCCCGTACTCCCCAGACCAGTTGCCTACCAACACCCCCTGGTCGTCTTGTGAGTTCACCTGCAACAACGATATATCCATGATAAGGTATTCTATGCCATAGCTGATGACCTGCTTTATGTGTTATTTAAGTTTAAAATGTTCCAAAACGGCTCATTGTCCCTTTTTTGGTTTGTGTATTATATGCAATCCTGATATGTGGTTTGTGAATAATGGTAGTTTGTTTGAAAGATCATGATATTTAGAGGTTGGTCTAATGGTAAGTACATAGATTAAGTCTTTGAATGAAGGAATCATTCATGAGCCATGACACGACGCACTTACTAAACTTCAGATGAGAGATGGCACGGTGCGCTTACCATAATTGAGAGGAGACATGGCACGATGTACCTGCCATACTTGAGAGGAGACGTGACACGATGTACCTAGTACTATACTTAAGCTTGAGATGAGACATTGCATGACGTGGCATGGTGCACTTACCAAACTTGGGACGGGAGACGACACGGTGCACCTACCATATTTGTGACGAGGCCTACAACGGTGCATATACCATACTTGAGACGAGACATGGCACGGCGCGCCTATCATACTTATAAGCTGAGACTTAACAGTGCACTTACTAAAGCTGAGATTAGACGTGCCACTGTCGGTGCATTGCCCATAGCAGGAGACGCACGGTACCCAAAAGCCTTCCGGACCAGGTGGAAAGCGCAATCTAGGACACCGCATTCAAACTGTAGAATAAAATATGGAATACAATACACTTGATGGTGATTGGTTAAAATAAACGTTTATTGGATAGGAGTTTTTGCTTGATGTAAATTATGTTGGGGCCAAACCTAAATTCTAAACAAAATAATGTATAACGTTTGCGTCAAAATTAGCTGCAAATATAGGTGTAAATGGATGCATAACAATAATACAACGATATTTCCAAAGGTATCTCTGCCTTAAAGGGGCAGAAGCACGTTTTTTCGCTCAAATAAGTTGATGAAATGTATTTGAAAAATAATTTCACCAATAGTAAAACATCCTTCTGTCTTCAGAAAATAAAGTATAAAATGAGTGTACATGTTTCGGTAAAGCCATGGGAATCGTTTTTGTAATACAAAATAATAAATTGTTTTCACAATAAAATGGCGGCCATGCAATTTTTGCTTTATACGCAACATAGTTTTTACCACTACAGATAATTGGTTTGTGTAATAAGATGTTTTACCCTCTAAACTTAATTTAAATGAGATAAACTACCATTATAAACGGGAAATTTGAAAAAATAAAATTTGCAAAAAACGTTCTACTGCCCCTCTAACTTAAACTACCCTTAATAACCACAGTTGGATGATAATAACGCATTTAAGAGCAATCAAGTAATACTATATTTATTTAGTAACAGCTTTTTTGATATTTCGTTGCTATTTTGATTGTGTAATATACAGCACAGATATTACAGGTATAAACATACCACCCTGCTTAGCTATAGTCTTAAAACGCTGTTATAACTTAAGAAATAGCTAGCTTATTGCCTTTGATCATTAAGTTAGTTTGAGGGGATCAATCTTGCCGATTCTACGCACCTGCCCATAGAACCAGGTTTTGACCGACATCTTTCTGTAGCTTCCCTTGTACTGAACACCATCATCATTCAACACTGCTTCCTTCCGCCACGAATTGTCCTCCATGTATACATTGTCCTCTGTGGAAATACAAGACAAGACGTATTTCAAATCCATTTAAAACAACTTCTAAGCTGTTGTATACAGTCAACTATTACTCGCCCGTTGAAGATACTACTACCGGAGGGATACCTTTACCCCAAGGGTTGAACAGAACATTGATTTCCTTGGGATGGCGCTACTTTCGGATCTTGCCCCTCCCTCCCTCATCTCTCAACGAGCTCCCCTCCCCCTACTTTGAGTTACCTTTATTTCAAGGGTTTAAAAGAGCACATTGGTGACTTCGTTATCGCCGGATCTTGTCCCCCCCCCCCTACATAGCTCTACTTTGAAGAACACGTTTATTTCCTCGAGATGATGGGAATGCCGGATCTTGTCCTCTCCCTTCCCCTCCTCCGCCCCCCCCCCCCCTCCTTCCCCCCCCCCTACATAGGCCTACTTTTACCCCAAGGGTTGAAGAACACATTTATTTCCTCGAGATGGTGGCAATGCCGGATCTTGTACTCTCCCCTCCCCCAACTCCCCTCCCCAAACACCTCTCCCCCTACACAAGCCTACCTTTACACCAGGGGTTGAAGAGCACATTGATGTCCTCGTTATGGTGATATTGGCGGATCTTGTCCTTCCCATCCTCCACATCAACTATGGTCCTCACACCAAACTCCCACTCGCCTGTAATAAGGAATGACACATGTCACCATTAAACCATTACACATGATAGAGTTTGAATCGAATCAAATTGTCAGCAAACGGTGCTTTTCTCAACGCCTTACTGCAGTGGCGTCAGGACCAATTGTTTTATGACACCACAGGCAATGAAATACGAAAACCCTGGTTGCTAGGCAATCTTGATATGTTCTCATATGACGCCACTTATGCGTCGCCATGTGAATAATAAGATAGATAAGGAAGAACAGTTTTGTTTATAAAGTATCACTGATAGACTGTGATGAAACGTGCTACAATATGATTGAACGTGAGGCACATTCATATTACCTATAGGCACAGAGGGCGGCATGTAAACTCCAACGGTGAGACTTTTGCCTGATTTCTTTAGCACTCTAGCTCCCCATTTCTTTGGCATGTAAGGACTCTTCCCATCTTCGTTTACTTTGAAGGTAGCACTTAGATCCTTATGGGGTTTGTAGTCGTCTCCTGAGATGCAACAATATCATTCATAATATGTAATAATTTGTAGAAATAACCCATCGTACATTTGAAAGAGAAATTAAAGTTTTATTTTAAAGCAAACGTTATCAAATATCAATTAGTCTGACCTATTCTTCGGAATATCAATTTACAAAATACACCCTCAACGTAAAGTTGAATTGAAAGGGTAAATCATACGATAAGTTGTTTCTTTTAAAATGAGTACGGCGATTGTATCGATATAACTAACAGCAGAAGATTGTTCGTGACTTAACTGGATTATATGTATCAAAACATGTCCAACTCGACAGACAGCACTCACACCTACATACACCTACCCATGTTGAATGTCAGTTTGATATCATTCCGCTCAATGTCATAAGGCCGGTCAAACTCGATGGTCATCTTGAACTCTTGACCCCTCCTGACTACTAGTTCCGGTAGCAGTTTCTTGCCGTCAGACTCCCTAGTTCTTGCCTCTGTGCACTCAAACTCCTCCGTGTGGTGATCTTCAGCGTTCTCTCCGATGTGAAGGTCAATATTCTTCACGTACAGGTGCTTTTCAAGTTCAGCCCGAGGCACTTCCGGTTTGGGTTCCTCGGGTTCCTCGGCTTGACGATGTAAAAAAGTCATTAATGCTTTTTTTAAAATATAATTCAGGCACAATCGTAATTATTATAAATTTAGTCCTAAAGATATATCTCTTATGGGCCTTAAACCAACAGTAAGCTCTTCTAAATCATGTTGACTACAGAAATAATTCCTTCTAGCAATTATGCAAATCTGAACAAATACATGAATCAGAATATCGACTGCCTGTCTTCTAGGTTTCAATAAGCTAAACTCAAGAACAGAAACGTAACCTTATTTTCAAAAGAGTAAAAACCAAAAAATTGTAGTCGGAGAAAGTGGATTTTGAATGCAATGTGTAGACACATGTTTAGTAAAGAAGTACTCACAATTTCATACATCAGAGTAGGATACTTGTAGTTGTATGTGTGTTCGAATATACTTGGGTGCTGAAATAGCTTTTCAATACGTGTTTTTGGCAGCAATGTTTGGTATTTAAGTTTGAAAATGTAAAAAGTTAGAAATATTTTAATAAAAGATGTCATCGACATAAATAACCTTCTTGGATTTAAGTGTGTTGACGCATCATTACTGTAGGACGTCATAAAACAAGCCAAAAATCGCTTTTTGACACTCCTATCTCGTCTAGTTAAGGAATTTCCAAAACGACGATTTCTCAAAACGCGTGTTTTTCAGAAAGTATGGACAGGATAATGTTTTGAAAATTCATATTTAGTATTGTTGGATTCTGAAGACATGATGTTACCCTGTTTTACTTGTAGTTATCACTCGTTGATGGAAATATCTGGTATTTTGTATGGTGACGTTTCTTTTGTTCCTGAGTGTACTTTTAAACATTTATCACCAATGTTAAAAGACAGGCCTAGGGTGGTGTCTTATCAGCAATACTACCGTCAGCTGCATTAGCGTTTTGCATTGTACAGTACATACATATTCCAGGCATGTAATCTAAACCACTCACTCGGTCTTCGGGTCGGATAAGAGGGTTGACGTCTCCTATCATTGTCTCTGTCCCAGAAATCCCTGTCTCTGTCAAAAGCCCGTGGTCGTCTCCGGTCATACGAGTACCAGGGGTATCGCCGGTGGTACCTGTAGTACCGGTATCTGTCGTACCTGTGGAGAAAATAATCCCTTGCATGCACATTGAACAGAATGAGATTGTATTTTCGTTTAGGATTTTTAAATTATATTACGCGGATCAAACTCAATCGAAATACATTTAGATCGACTGTCCTATATTGAAGTATAAGGTAAGGTATAACCTAATATAAAATACCTGTTGATCTTAATTTATTTCGATAGGATGAAACTGAAACTGCTTTCAAATCAATATAATACACGCATATAATCTCCGCCTCAAACAATTAACTATAATATTTGAAGATTAAACATTATTCTCACATTTTGTTTTGTACAAGTAATATGTAACACGCATACGATATTAATATGCCATGTACAGCGTCGTATCAATATGACAAAGGTTTTCAATAAGAGCTTAAGCGAAACTGTGAATTCAGTTCAGCCTTATTGAGGAAGCGTGACTTTGTATACCACCTGTTCCACCACAATCTAACTAAATTTAGATCGAAGTATTTTTTATAATATTATATTGTCGATTGTATTAAGAAAATATATAAAATAAGTCGATTTATATTTATTTAGATTGGTTTCATCACTACCTCCGTAGTAGACACTGTTCCGATTAAACTCAATGATGATGTCATATAGATTCGACCACGCTAAGCCTAGAGTAATTGTTATCTTAGCCAAGTCATTTCGGAATATTTGACAGCTCTATGAGACCTTTCAATATGACATGTTACATGTAAGGTGAAATTTCAATTCCAGGGATCAATTGTGCTTATATTTATTTATATTAACGATATTTAGAGTTTATAATTGCAATGAACATCAACTGTTACATCATCCAAGCAAGGCATACCTTGATGCGAAGTTGAAAGTCCTGGGCTGGTTATATCTGTATCTGTACATATTGTCGTCTGCTGATGGAGAAGGTGGAACGGTTGACCTTGGGGAGCTTGGAACGGAAGTAGGAATGTCGTCTGCTCCAGGAATCGGCTGCAGCGAGGTTAAAGTGACCTCACTTCGGTTTCCACTATTTGAGTCAGAATTGCGACTGAAAAAAGCAATGTAATCTTTACAAAAGTTAAAATCCAATTAAACTTGTATTTGGTTTTCAAATTAATGCTAAACAATTTGGTAACAGATGAACAAATTGTTATGAAAGACAATGTTAAAATGCAAAGGTGTACTATGGTTTTCAACAAGAACGAGTAAGTACACCGACACTCGACGGATTCTGAACGACATTGTATTGGATATATTATCTAAACGTGTGTAGATATGATTCATATCAAGCATTTTACTCAAGTTGTCAGGAAACTATACAATGCAACCTCAATTAAATCTTATTCAATACAAATATAGGAACTATGAAGATGAACTTCCAGAAATAAAAACGAAGAATCAACCAAATGATTCAGATAATCAAAAAGTAGGTGTTGCTTTTTAATTCACAAATTGCCATTGTACATTGGACTCTGTTTCCACAGAAAATCTACTTTTCTGCATATTTAGTCTGAACTAGAAGTAAATTTGTAATTAAAGATGGCCATCTCAAGATACTGAACCTGTGTGTGGTAAATGAGGATTAAGGGTGCCCTACCATGCATGTACCAATACCTCATATTCAGAAAAAATGAAAATGAAAAAGACATTACCGTGTGAAATGGAGAGATCAGAAATGATCATTGAATGTTCAATGCCCTTCATATCGGTGTTATATAGGCAAACAACAGGAAGACAACACTTGTCGGATCACTGACACGGTCATAACGGTCTCCACATTCCTGACGCCTAATTCTAACGTTGCTTTGAACGTCCGGACCTCTTGCTTAATATCTTGTCACTGATTCGCCAGTTAAGAGGACAATGTCGCAATTAGGAATATTTGTCTGCAAGGTCAATGACCGAATTATTGCCCATGTTGATATTGCTAGGTATATAATTATAATATTTGAGATAATTATAATTTTTAAGATGAAAATCTTTAAACAAAATAGTGAAGTGCTATTTCAATGTAGTGCGCGGAAATTATTGTAAATTGATTCACGTTTCATTGTTTTGCATAATCTTCACAAGATTCGTATGTATAATCGTCATTAACAACCCCCGCAAGGCAATGCTCGCGCTAGTTATTATCACTGACTAATTAAACCTTATTCATATTTTAGAAATTTCAAACACCGAAATTTCTAACCGCACCTCCAAGTGCAGGTGCAGTATGCTGCTACGCTGACACTAAAAATGTTATGAAGCGCAGCAAGGTTTTAAATAAGCTTTGATAGAGACTGACGTGAGTTACGCCTTGCGGGAGAAGTGAATCGTTAAATTTCTTGATCTTTAAAGCTTTCCAGAGTACATTTTCCTTTATGTTTATATGAATCTTAGGAGTGATAAAAATGTAAATTCTCAATTGCAGCTCCATTGTTAATGGCGTCAATTTGACTTAGGGAGAGCTGTAAATATGAAGTGCATAATAAATTTGCTACCCGAGGGAGGTGCTGTAACCACGAGATAAGAATAATATATATAGTAATTGGGACTCATTTCTTTCCAAACGATACACATGTCTTATTTTAAGAGTATAGTATGTTGGTTGTTTATGATTTCCAAAGACGAAATTTCTTATCTTTACGTTGTAAAGGCTTTGTTGTTCCCACTTTTACAATTATAAGTTTTATCATAACATCCAACTCTATACTCACTTGAGCGTAAATAAAACATTAAACGTTGATGAATTTAAGATAAAACACGTATGCCACCAAATATGTTTCCAGAATATAGCTAATGTAATCTTCACTTTATTCAGCATTACAAATCTCAATGAACGGAAGAGATAATATAACTTGTCAAAATAGTAAATAATAATACAAATGCATTACATACCTTTGACCAAAACAAGACCATATCTTACAGAGGTACGTACACATTCGTGAAGGTTAATAAACATGTTTATTAAAAATTATAATGCATTTAATTATGCATAGCATGTTGCCTATTCTTACCTTTCCCCGGAGGCAATCATGATGTTAATGCAAGGGAAATGTCATAATATTTGTCAGTGCTTTCAGGAGATATGATCGCTGCACTGAGTTGGTGCAAAAAACACTGACTTTAGAACATAGTTCTTGGTGGACGGAGTTCTACAGGATAAATGTTCATATTGACACTCATAGTTTACCCTTTAACCTGTTCACTGAACTGAGAATAACCTCGTAATCCAAGCCTTATCCACGTAACTGATAGAATAGGATCATTAACCTAACTGTTGTGATATGTGAATATAATGAACAAACACATGTACATATTTCTGATAAGAATCACCATTGTGACATCATAGAAGTTGACAGGGCAGACCTAAATAATATTTAAATTTGTACGAACAGAATTTTAATAAGGTGTTACAGAAATATTTTGTTAAAAATTAATTAATGTATATGTTTATCCTCATATGTGTATACTAGCATATACGTACACGGGTATATCATGTCTTTGAAAGGCATTTAGAAGAGACATACAAAGGAACATAAGAAGATTTTTTGAATAACAACTTATATACTACACGACCTTTCGGAGTTATTAATTATTATTTCTAATTATATAAAATAATGTATGGCAACAACTGAAGCACAAATATGTGGCATTTAAAGGAGGACCACCAAGACTGGATTATCAACTGCTTCATAATCAAGCATTGGTAAATAATTTCTGTAAGTTTCATAATAAAGATCACAGGAGGCGAAATAAACTTGAAATAGTCATTTCACAATGGAAACTCATGAAAAGAGTTCGTTAATGCATAACATAAACAACAGTTGCATACCGAAAGTTCGTTCACTTACATGTTATCTGCAAATACCACGTAAATTGACATTCTTTGTAACATCAGTAAATTTACATCACATACACTGGCATTGAATCATCATATTCGTACACGTTACCATGTGATCGCCTCGTCAGTGGTGCATAGGAATTTTGGCACAATGAAATAGACAGAAGGAGTCAAGTTTTGAAAATTAAAGTTTCATTGATCTTCGAATAAAAGTGCTCATATTGACTAAATGAGAATTTGTTTTACCACAAATACATTGAATGACTATAAGAGAAAATATATGAAGTATATTAGACTCAGATGAACACTTACTGGATATTTCACAGAAGAAAATACAAACTGTAGCTTTGAAAAGATGGACCCCTGGTCACTTCAAAGAGCTGTCACAATTGTCGGTCGGTACAACTTAGGATAGATGAATCTCTCTCTGTCTCTCTGTCTCTGTCTCTGTCTGCCTCTCTCTGTCTCTGTCTGTCTGTCTGTCTGTCTGTCTCTCTCTCTGTGTCTCTCTCTCTGTCTCTCTCTCTCTCTCTCTCTCTCTCTCTCTCTCTCTCTCTCTCTCTCTCTCTCTCTCTCTCTCTCTCTCTCTCTCTCTCTCTCTCTGTTAATCATGATACTCTTTGGAATAACTACGTATCTTCATACCAATGTTATCAACAGTATTGCCCAGTGAGATACACACCTTGAACTAAACCAGCCTCCCATGGTGGCCTGTAGCCTATATGAGTCACAGACAACAGTTTATATGATGCAAGGCGAGTATACAACCAGATCAATCATGAAGCAAGTATTTACTCCTTACGAATCACATGTCAGGATCCTTTTGAAACAGATATATATCCTTTGTTAACACATCTGTATCCTTTGTTAACACATCTATATCCGAATCACAAAATATGTATTTGTGTAGGTAGAAATGTTGTCACGACTTTTAGTAGCAGTGATGCCTCCAACAATATGCTTTTAACAACATGCCCCCCGCAATATGCTTTCAACAATATGTTTTCAACAATTGATATCTTGGGATACTCTCCAGAGCCTGAGAGTCAGTGAGTAGTCACAGATATATCCAGAAAAGTTCAAGGAGCAAATGATGTAGGGCAACCCTGTGCACCCCATATAACCTCAATCTAACGGGTAGATAAAAGTATTTACGCCCGAGTTCCCACAACAGGTAAAGTACAACGTTACGGAACGTTAGACCCAACAATGTACAACAAAACACGATAGCTTTGCTAGGGGACGGAACGTCAGTGAATATCGTTTAAGAATAACATAATTTATTGACATTCTTAAAATATTGCAGGCTAAGTGAGCACTTGTCTTGATCTGTGTCATCGATATGTGGAGTCAAGTATGTGATCAACAAATCTTCGTCCCAATGAGTTGTACGGGTTTTCAAAGAACAATCAATAATCTGACAAATATGTACATGCAGAGATTATTGAGCCACGACATATCTTCTGACCTCTGCTCAGTATTAGAATACATTTGTAAGTATTCATAGAATATAGATATGTAATATAAGATGCAATATATATGTACATACATGCATATGTATTCAATATTTAGCGTTTAAGTGTAAAATATAAAACCATTTCAGATTGTTTGGCCCTTTCAGTAATCTATTCCTGCATCCAAAGATACATTCTTGAAAGATCGTCACGAAGTTCACTACACATACACGTAGGGTAATCTATAATCGACCGCTTAATTTTAGGAATATTGAGGTTACGTTTAGAATCGATGAGCTCCAAGATCAATAGTAAATGATACAAGTAATTAGTAAGTATACGTACTGTTACCTAGTCATTGCGTTATTCTGAACCCCGATTGAACCATGGCCTGATTATTGGAAGGGTAAGAACAAAGACAAGGAAACCGAGACAGTGTATTTGATGTACTCCTACATACAATAGATACACATCCGTACATCTACATACCATAGATTCACCACCGTACATCTTCATACAATAGATACACCTCCGTACACCTTCATAAATAGATACACATCCGTACACCTACATACAATATATACACATCCGTACACCTACATACAATAGATACACATCCGTACATCTACATACAATAGATACACATCCGTACACCTTCATACAATATATACACATCCGTACACCTTCATACAATATGTACACATCCGTACATCTACATACAATATATACACATCCGTACATCTACATACAATATATACACATCCGTACATCTACATACAATAGATACACCTTTGTACATCTACATACAATAGATACACATCCGTACATCTACATACAATATATACACATCCGTACATCTACATACAATAGATACACATCCGTACACCCTCATACAATAGATACACATCCGTACACCTACATACAATAGATACACATCCGTACATCTACATACAATAGATACACCACAGTACACCTTCATAAATAGATACACATCCGTACACACTCATACAATGATACACATCCGTACACCTACATACAATAGATACACATCCGTACACCTACATACAATAGATACACATCCGTACACCTACATACAATTAATAGATACACATCCGTACACCTTCATAAATAGATACACATCCATACACCTTCATACAATAGATACACATCCGTACATCTACATACAATAGATACACATCCGTACACCTTCATACAATAGATACACATCCGTACATCTACATACAATAGATATACATCCATACACCTTCATACAATAGATACACATCCGTACACCTTCATAAAAAGATACACATCCGTACACCCTCATACAATAGATACACATCCGTACACCTACATACAATAGATACACATCCGTACACCTACATACAATAGATACACATCCGTACACCTACATACAATTAATAGATACACATCCGTACACCTTCATAAATAGATACACATCCATACACCTTCATACAATAGATACACATCCGTACATCTACATACAATAGATACACATCCGTACACCTTCATACAATAGATACACATCCGTACATCTACATACAATAGATATACATCCATACACCTTCATACAATAGATACACATCCGTACATCTACATACAATAGATATACATCCGTACACCTTCATACAATATACTAGTATACACCTCCGTACATCTACATACAATAGATACACATCCGTACACCTACATACAATAGATACACATCCGTACACCTACATACCATTAATAGATACACATCCGTACACCTACATACAATAGATACACATCCGTACACCTACATACAATTAATAGATACACATCCGTACACCTACATACAATTAATAGATACACATCCGTACACCTACATACAATAGATACACATCCGTACACCTACATACAATAGATACACATCCGTACACCTACATACAATTAATAGATACACATCCGTACACCTTCATAAATAGATACACATCCATACACCTTCATACAATAGATACACATCCGTACATCTACATACAATAGATACACATCCTTACACCTTCATACAATAGATACACATCCGTACATCTACATACAATAGATATACATCCATACACCTTCATACAATAGATACACATCCGTACATCTACATACAATAGATATACATCCGTACACCTTCATACAATATATACACCTCCGTACATCTACATACAATACATAAACCTCTGTATACACGCATACAATAGATACATGTACACTTCCGTACACCTTCATATTCATAATGCTGATGTACATCGCGTCTTTATCTCTAGCATCCACCATTCATACAGCTCCAGATAAAACAACCCTACTAAAGTTATTAAATGTCAAAGAGGAGCATTAAGCATAAATCGAGAAGTATCAAGCATCAACGAAAGTAACGATTTTTCATATCGAGATATTATAGAAATGTACATTTTTATTTACGTATATTATGTACGTTTTTGCTTGGTTACATTTCATTGGTCAATTTAAGGTTCAATTCTGTCTGTGATATCGGATACAAATTTTACAAGCCGCTTATGTCATTACATCTATGTCGATATGTCGATACGTCTTGAAGTTAAGCACATGATAAACAAGATAATAAAATAAATATACGTCAGGTATAGTAGCTAGTATGTCAAATAAGAATTATCTATTCATGGAATTACTGGTTACCGTGACAACGAATATATTATCTAAAACAATATCACGCGCGGAATTAATTTGATGTAATTCTATTAATTACGTGTATATAATCAGACAATGTATAGAAAAAAGTAGCACCTTTCATCAAATATTCACAAATGAGAGGTCAAAACGGACAGTGTTTGCGTGTCAAGTGAAAGACAAAGGATATTGCTCAATGCATATAATCCCCAAGAGCATAGGTTGAAGGGACCTTTTCAGGGATATCAACATGCGAATCTTTTTTCTACTGTAATGTTGTATGATATACAGGATGTATGAGAGATTGTTTCTATCACATCATACGATTTCATATGTATGTATGTATTATAATTGTATTTGCAAAATTTTCAGTTTAGACACTATTGCACCTGTAAGTGCATATGATTTGAGACGTATTCAACAATAACATACCTTAGTTAAAGGTTCATTTGATTAAATGTAAGAAATTGTTACGCATTTTAAACTGGACCAATACACATATCATATTTCTCCCATATATCACAACATCAAATAGGAATAAATTAAAAATAGGCGCATCAATGTTAGAATGTATAATACTGTATACCTTAAAACCGTTCACTATAACACACTTTACTACTTGTACATATAAGAGGCTTACATTGTGTGTATACAATGTTGGAGCTCACCTCTCTTGACCCCCATGACCCCTCTAAACCGGGTAGACGACCTCTAGCGACCCTTGTCCACGATCAACTCATATATGCTTTGACGTTTATTTCACATTCACTGTGTTGGATTCCTTTTGTCAACCAACTGATCGCTAATATCATTCTCTGTCTCGACATGACTGTTGCTAAGACGTCAGTCACTCTGTGATATACATGTAGGTGTCTATAACCAAGCACTGTGTTCTACTGTCACACATTCAAGGCTACCCCAGGGTTAGACTATATAAAGTACAGTCTACATGCTAATGTCTCCTTCACTTGCTCTTGTATGGTTACTTTATGAATAGCTAGCTTAAAGGGAAGGTTCTATTAAAATAAACGCCATTTCGTTATCTAAGAAAAACGCTGTGCATAGCCACATGGCATTGCAGGCTTTCTCCCTGCCATAATACTAGCAGCCGCGATATATGTGAAATACTCTTGAAAGCGGCGTTAAACCCTAACTCACCTCACCTCACCTCTAGTATAGCGGGTTCAAGACGAGCTGTAGAGATTGATAATACAATCATTCAATTATGATTGAACATGTGATGTGTGGTGGAGCAGTTCATGTATTGTCATGTTACAGTTATAATTGTTGGCTTGTAAAACATCACGTTAGCGTCAGTATCGGTTCTTTCTTTGATATTAACGTATTGAAGCATATGTAAGCATTCTGTATGTAGGAAAATGCAGGTATATGATACACTACACTTGTAAAATATGAATCCGTACTGGACGACAACAAAGGTTACAATTTATACATGAAATAATATTTGTGTTTCAAGTCACATATACAATGTACATGTAGCCGACGCTTGTATGTTGTTTCGCTCCAAATTATTTCCTTTTGTCGACAATGGCGGGTAATCTGGCAAACGTTCACATGTACTCCAGGCAATCTAAACGTATAGTTCTTTGTTTCATTTCTTCAAATATGAAAACAACACTTATTTGTTGATGTATAGTTTATAACGTGTTGATAATGACATGCTTCCTTCATTTGAAAAACATGTCATCCATTGTGTAGCTAACTATAGCTTTAAATAGAAAATGACACACTGTTTATATTATTATATTTGAAATCCACACGAAACATTTGCTTAGTTACATATACATAAGTTACCATGCGTGTTAAGAACACCTCTTCTATATTGAACATTATATTGTAACTTCATTGTAATGAGATACATGTTTGAACGGCAGTCAGAAGTGGCATACGTGTACATACGAACAGAAAGATTTTCTGGAAATTAAAGTTGTTATCAAGAACATCTTTACGTTCTAATAGGAGAAATGTTGGCTTTTGTTGTATATAACAGCCTCTGTTAAGGGACACTGCGTCGAGGATAAAAATGAGACTCATTCATATCTATCTGCCTATGCTAATTAACGTGCCTGCTAACGAATTACGCTTCCCTTCACTGTTAACATGCAGTTGTTTTTATTACTAACTACTTCAATTGTCTGACATTGGGGATCTGTGACTCGTTACCAGACACGTTAAACAGCAAAAGTAGATAAGTCTGATCTCATATTTATCCTCGACGCGTTGTCCCTTTAATGTGGGTGGCTCCTCTGTCATGTTAAGTATAGGTGGTCTAATTATTCAGATCACATTGCATAGTCCATCCTAAGACACGCAACAGTGCCATATATATATATATAAATTAATAAAGTTATCACGTGAATTTCCCTAAAAAATATCATGTAATTAAGCTTTGCAGGTGTGACAATATTTCTCTCAATAATATTTAATAATGCGACAAAAAACCGTTTAATCCATGTCTGTATTGTTATAATGTTGTTATTTATCTATTATCATTATTTCTTATTTCAATTGGATAATTATGTTTAAATCAAACATCACGTGGTAACAGTAGTATTGGCTGTTCAAAGTCACACATGTCTGATTGAGACAATGTTAAATCGCACAACTGAAAATAAAGGAACAGAGAACTGAGAAAAATTAACCATGATTCCATAACCGATTCACAAATGGCTGACTGAAGGGGTCGTACACAGACGTATAAATGTTTTGAATAGTAGACGAAGTGTATCCGCGTATGGACCTGTAATTTCACCACACTTAGTTCACACCTCCCATCTGTCTGTTTGCAGTCATATCTGTTATATCTCAATGTGGGATTACTCCAACACGATCGATTAAGTACTTGATTGTGCTCCTTGTAGGATTCGAACCCATCAGTTTAGGTAACAGTCACCAACGTCACCCACTTACCCAGGGTTCTAGATCGGTGTTCTTGCAAGCATACTGCAACTGTTTGTGCTCAAGGTTGGAAATGCATTGTCCTATACTATAGTTACATCGATTTAAAGTAACAGCAATCTGATGTGTTGTCACATGCACATATCTAAACAATGTGTATAGGAGATACTTATGTTGGTCACAGATACATAAGGTTGAGTAAGAAACAGTATAAGATTACCTGCTGCGAATCCTATCAAATCAGAAGGAAGCTACTATTCCTGCTCTACCACGGGAGAATTTAATCATTGACAGCAACTACGGAATAATACCTATCCACCCTTGCTGCTAACCTAAACACACATGTCTCCATGAGGACTATGTAAGCGTAATTCTGATTGGCTGACAGTCAGGGTGCATCGGATGCGATATCGATCCCGTAATGCGTGACGAGTGGAACAGCACACGATATCCAACACTCTATAACTGGTCTTTATTACCCTCAAGATAAATATACCACGTCGAACCTGAGCAGGATACCAACCCAAAAATAACAGTTATATCAAACGGGTGGGTTATAAAGACGTCTCAATGAAACACTGTCATATATTTAGCTCAGGTCGTCATGGACACGTAATTGGTCGTCTATGAAGCGAAACTGTTTACTAGCAACACGAGACTGTATTGACTGTTTCAAGTCAATTCTATGGCCAAACAGTCGTGTAAGGAAACATGAACAGGTGCATTGTACAGGTGTATACAGACGTTGTTAGGGACAGCGATACAAGATACAACAAGGCGTCTCCCAACACGAACAGCAGTCGATTGATCAGCGAGGTTATGTGTTCACTTGCTTGCTACTCCGTGTTAAAGTTCTTGTGGAAACAATCAAGTTCCGACAATTAGAACTCCATATTTTTACAACCTCCTTGAATGTAGACATCCACGTACCTGAGCTTCACGTAACATATTCCAGGTATTTACCTGAACCGATATTCGACAAGTTTTCTGGTTTACCTGAGAGGTTTTCATGATTAAAGAAATTGTTGGTATTGACTCACGTCTTATATGTGTGTATTGTCTACATATAATCTCTATTGGCTTACTTATCGTCAAAAGTTCAAACATTCCTACTTTCTTAATATTTTAGTTATTCATGTATGTTTTTTTTTTCAAGTAACCATATTATATAATACACTAAACGCCAAAAGAAACGTTACCCCGTTTCTTTTTTTAATAACTTTTTAAGTATCAAAGATATTTGAGAAATGAATGGTTCCAAAGAAAGCTGAATAACGTAGCTTTATGCTAATAACACGTTTAAAAATCCTGATGGATTCATATTGTGGCAAAATGCAGCTTGTTTAAAAAGTTTAAAATTGTCCGGTTTTCGACGAGGCTGGTAGTAACCAATAAATGTGATTTAGATGTCCAGAAGAAGTTGAAAGTAAACTTTTACGTTTGTGACTAGACAAAAAGGTTGTATGCTTTACATCTTAACCCCTAAACGATGAACATACTGTTATTGAGTAAGTTTAAGTGTGAAACCTATGAAATATATTTTTCTAGTCATTAAATATCTTTTCTCGTAATTTACCTTAGTGAAAACGAGTTTACTGTGTTGTCAAATGACTTAATAGTATTTAGGAACACAGACGATTTTTTAATGTGAACATTTTTGCTTGAAAAAGAAAACTTTTAATTTTTTAGTCTATCGCCCAAAAGCATTATCACTCAAATGTAGCCAAATTCAAGCAGCATTTGCATGAACTGAATGCTTCTACAGGGTATAAAAGGTGCCTACTTTGCATTATATTGCGCACATGTGCGAAATCATGCCGCGATTGACCAGTGGAGAAAGAGAAAAAGCTCTGGGGATGTTGCAGCTTGGGTCGACCAACAACGATGTTGGATGTCACCGTATATATATTATACATGTCACATCATAACTGAGAATTTCGAAGTAACATGCCTTGGTAAATGAAAGTTGACAACTTTCGAATTAGAAACGTATTGTCATTATTTAAAAGCAAAATGAATTTTAACCTATTTGGATGTACATAGTAATATTTTGGAATATTATTTGTTCTCAGGTCAGTATACAAAGGACAAATTAAAAGAAAATGGTATTCGCCTTCCACACAATAAAGATGACACAATTTACAAATTCTATTTTCTAATGCTATATTGTAATATCTTCCTGTCTCAATTGCCAGCTCGTGGGACGAGCACCTGAAACGTGAAACTGCATTTCGGAATTTCCTTATATCTAACATACCCAAATAATATTCTCTTTATATGTGTGATTTAAACATTTTATAGTAAAAACATTTGTTTGAAAGTGACAGTGATGTAGCACATTCTTGTGTAAATATATCTTTCAGTCTTTGTGTAACATTATTTACAAAATTTGAATTGAAATCCACGTTTTGACTCAGCCATATATCCCCAAAACCAATAGTATTTAATAACTCACTCAGTTTTTATACTAAAGTCGTTGTCAAGCAGGTGATACATATGGAAAAAAATTATACTAGCGGCCAAAAGAAACGCTACACCATTTTTATTGGGTCGAAAACAAAATACCGCCACCTTACAAAGTCATTCTTGAATGTCTTGGATAAGTATATGCTTGGTAAAGAAGTAGTGAACAATGTTCACTCATCATGGTATACCGATTTTATTTGTATGCTTGCGCTCTAAGTCAAGGACCATAACTCTGAAAATATTAATCCGATATGATTGATAAAAAAAAAAAACTTAAACAAAAGCACATAAAAATAAAGAGATTTTATTTCAACTAATGAACTACTATTTTAGTAACAGGTCAACAGTTATAAAACATAAACATCGATAAAAATCAATACTGAAGTATGATTCGTGCAATATATAATTACTTATCACACTGTGAAATTATGAGATAACACTATTATAATATGGAAATTAATAATGAATTGTTCAAATAATAAAAACAGCTAACAATAACTCACAACAGCTGATTGTTATAAACAAATTGCGTATTTTTCATAGGAACTGAAACATGGCCATCACAAGGTGCTAATTGGCGTGGTGAATAATTCATCTTTCAACATAATTAATCTTTGAAAACAAATACCCCATTAAAAATGAGTATAGGGTAAGATAAAATTATGAGCATTGTCCTGCATTCTGATTTTAAAGGAAACAACGTAATTGACGTAAATGGGATATTCTCATTTTGCCTACCTACAAGTTAAAACAATTGAGGGTCCAGTGAACTGGATTTCTGTGCTGACCAATTCTATCTCTACATAAAGGAACAAAACCAAATGTTACGGGTCCAGTCACCATGATTTCAGGTAAAGGTACCGGCCTATTCTACCTCCCTACATAAATGAACTCGACCAAATGTTAGTGTCGAGTGATAGGCATGCCGTATCTTTATTCTCCATCTTTATGTAGATAGGAGTGTAACCTGGTAAAGACTTGCCAATTCGATACTTGAACTGAAAGGTTCGTCTCCCTTGATTGACGTAAATATTTGTGAAACATATACAATCAAGAAAATGATAACATCACAAAACAAAACCAAAGCATGCATTTGAAACATACAGCAGAATAGTAGTTATAAAACACCTCTTATTACAAATCACTCGTGGATGCTAGGGAAGCATAGTATAGTGGAATAGCGACTATTAATTGCCATGTTGGCAGGAATGTTTGGATTATCTTTGTCTGTTTATCTGCTTTTGAGCGGTAGGCGAAGGAATCCGTCAATCTCCTCCAACTGTTGAGACTTGAAGCTGACAGTGAGGGAGCGGTACTTCTGGCCATAGGGATGGCACCGTGGCTTTGCCTGTATTGTCTGCTTCCAGGTTCCTCCGTAATTGATTCGGCTGAAAGTATCACATTTTGTAAAATGGTATTAAATGTCATAAACACATAATTACATGACTTCAACTCGACATTCCGAGATATCTGAATACCCAGTCTCCTCATGATATCTGAATATCCAGTCTCCTCATCATATCTGAATACCCAATCTCTCCTCATGATATCTGAATACCCAGTCTCCTCATGATATCTGAATACCCAGTCTCCTCATGATATCTGAATAACCAGTCTCCTCATGATATCTGAATACCCAGTCTCCTCATGATATCTGAATACCCAGTCTCTCCTCATGATATCTGAATACCCAGTCTCTCATGATATCTGAATACTCAGTCTCCTTATGCTATCTGAATACCCAGTCTCTCCTCATGATATCTGAATACCCAGTCTCTCGTGATATCTGAATACCCAGTCTCTCATGATATCTGAATACCAAGTCTCCTTATGCTATCTGAATACCCAGTCTCTCCTCATGATATCTGAATACCCAGTCTCTCATGATATCTGAATACCAAGTCTCCTTATGCTATCTGAATACCCAGTCTCTCCTCATGATATCTGAATACCCAGTCTCCTCATATCTGAATACCCAGTCTCCTCATGATATCTGAATACCCAGTCTCTCATGATATCTGAATACCCAGTCTCCTCATGATATCTGAATACCCAGTCTCTCCTCATAAAATCTGAATACCTAGCCTCCTCATGATATCTGAATAACCAGTCTCCTCGTGATATCTGAATACCCAGTCTCTCATGATATCTGAATACCAAGCCTCCTCATGATATCTGAATACCCAGTCTCCTTATGCTATCTGAATACCCAGTCTCTCCTCATGATATCTGAATACCCAGTCTCTCGTGATATTTGAATACCCAGTCTCTCATGATATCTGAATACCAAGTCTCCTTATTCTATCTGAATACCCAGTCTCTCCTCATGATATCTGAATACCCAGTCTCTCCTCATGATATCTGAATACCCAGTCTCCTCGTGATATCTGAATACCCAGTCTCCTCATGATATCTGAATAACCAGTCTCCTCGTGATATCTGAATACCCAGCCTCCTCATGATATCTGAATACCCAGTCTCCTCGTGATATCTGAATACCCAGTCTCCTCATGATATCTGAATAACCAGTCTCCTCGTGATATCTGAATACCCAGTCTCTCGTGATATCTGAATACCCAGCCTCCTCATGATATCTGAATAACCAGTCTCCTCGTGATATCTGAATAGTCTCCTCATGATATCTGAATACCCAGTCTCTCCTCATGATATCTGAATACCCAGTCTCCTCATGATATCTGAATACCCAGTCTCTCCTCATGATATCTGAATACCCAGTCTCTCCTCATGATATCTGAATACCCAGTCTCCTCATGATATCTGAATACCCAGTCTCCTTATGCTATCTGAATACCCAGTCTCCTCATGATATCTGAATACCCAGTCTCTCCTCATGATATCTGAATACCCAGTCTCCTTATGCTATCTGAATACCCAGTCTCTCCTCATGATATCTGAATACCCAGTCTCTCGTGATATTTGAATACCCAGTCTCTCATGATATCTGAATACCAAGTCTCCTTATTCTATCTGAATACCCAGTCTCTCCTCATGATATCTGAATACCCAGTCTCCTCGTGATATCTGAATACCCAGTCTCCTCGTGATATCTGAATACCCAGTCTCCTCATGATATCTGAATAACCAGTCTCCTCGTGATATCTGAATACCCAGCCTCCTCATGATATCTGAATACCCAGTCTCCTCGTGATATCTGAATACCCAGTCTCCTCATGATATCTGAATAACAAGTCTCCTCGTGATATCTGAATACCCAGTCTCTCGTGATATCTGAATACCCAGCCTCCTCATGATATCTGAATAACCAGTCTCCTCGTGATATCTGAATAGTCTCCTCATGATATCTGAATACCCAGTCTCTCCTCATGATATCTGAATACCCAGTCTCCTCATGATATCTGAATACCCAGTCTCTCCTCATGATATCTGAATACCCAGTCTCTCCTCATGATATCTGAATACCCAGTCTCCTCATGATATCTGAATACCCAGTCTCCTTATGCTATCTGAATACCCAGTCTCCTCATGATATCTGAATACCCAGTCTCTCCTCATGATATCTGAATACCCAGTCTCTCCTCATGATATCTGAATATCCAGTCTCTCATGATATCTGAATACCCAGTCTCCTCATGATATCTGAATACCCAGTCTCTCCTCATGATATCTGAATACCCAGTCTCTCGTGATATCTGAATACCCAGCCTCCTCATGATATCTGAATAACCAGTCTCCTCGTGATATCTGAATATCCAGTCTCTCATGATATCTGAATACCCAGTCTCCTCATGATATCTGAATACCCAGTCTCCTCATGATATCTGAATACCCAGTCTCCTTATGCTATCTGAATACCCAGTCTCCTCATGATATCTGAATACCCAGTCTCTCCTCATGATATCTGAATACCCAGTCTCTCCTCATGATATCTGAATACCCAGTCTCCTCATGATATCTGAATACCCAGTCTCCTTATGCTATCTGAATACCCAGTCTCCTCATGATATCTGAATACCCAGTCTCTCCTCATGATATCTGAATACCCAGTCTCTCCTCATGATATCTGAATACCCAGTCTCTCCTCATGATATCTGAATGCCCAGTCTCCTCATGATATCTGAATACCCAGTCTCTCCTCATGATATCTGAATACCCAGTCTCTCCTCATGATATCTGAATACCCAGTCTCTCCTCATGATATCTGAATAACCAGTCTCCTCGTGATATCTGAATATCCAGTCTCCTCGTGATATCTGAATATCCAGTCTCTCATGATATCTGAATGCCCAGTCTCCTCATGGTTATTGTTTCAGGGAAAATTGGGTCTCAATTTCTTAATTCAGTTTGCAGGGCCCGACCCTCGTTCTGCCACATGACCGTGTAAAATAAGAGCCTTTAATACAGTCTAGATCCTTATTCAACAAGTCCAGATAAACTGAATACACATTTATGGAACTCATATATTGACAAATATATAATCATAAGGATGAAGGTGCAGTAATTTAAAAAATTCCATTGACTAAATTTTAGTCTAGGCCCGACCCATATACAGAAGACTATAATTTGAGAATGTATCTTAATTGCATTATCAAGAAACATTTGTTGATTTTAAAGCGATGAAATGATAGATCTTGTAGGCATGTTATGTAGTAACACATACATGTTATCGTAAAAGCGAATATAATGCTATATAATATACATATAATGTTTCGAATAGTATTTGTATAGTATGTAAAGTGAAGTTGGACATCTCTAACTCACCAACATATCCAAGCCTGACAGATGTGTACATCTTGTTTAAAATACTTTATTTAAGGATTAATTCCAGGCACTTCACAACCAGATATCGCCGATATCATCATGTTCGTGATCTACTGACAATGGAATTACTCCATTACAACTGGGTCAATTCTCGTATAAATTTTTGCCTCATAAAACGCTTATTTTAAAAAAGACACTGTAAGATATTGTATTGTCACATGGTCACCAACTCTACAATTTAGAATCCCCATTGGCCAAGGAGTTTGTATATAACATTTCAGCTCCCTAGAACCAGCGGTCCTGGCGATGAAATCGAAAAAGCTTAACAGTTTATGGACGGACAGAAAGCCGCCGGACGCCATGCCATGACATAAGCCCATCGGGCCTTCCAGGCCTGAAGAGTTAAACAGTCAAAATATATCTTTAGACATCCGTCCGGGGTCGTTTTAGTTGTTGTCAAGGTTACACAAGTGAGCATATAGGACTGTTACTCACGGAAAGGTGATGATATCGTCATCCAGGCCAATTATGTCGAAGCCTCCGTCAATGGTAACCTTGCATTTGGTCAGGGCCCAGTTCAGAGGGTTGGTAAAGGACAGCTCGATATTGGAAACCTCACCAAGCATGCAGTTTTCAGGGCCCTTAAATACATACCAGGCAAACATGAGAAGATTTTAAAGTTTATTATCAACTGAGGTACAAAAGGAACTTTACACACTATTGTTTCACTCGTACAGTAAAAATAACAAAACAAATTGATATGATAGAACGGGGTCATTATTTAATGTAGTCAATATATGTTCAATGTTGATTGATTCGGCAAACAATCATACTCGTTTTTTTTAGTAAGAGTCACTGAAAGGACCAAGGGGTATATTATAATTTGTACACCAACATGACCCCTACCATGGTTATGATGTTGTAAATATGTGCAGAATGAGGCACATTTATTGATTTTCACTTAGCAGATGTCTTAAATGTCGACAAACAGTTGTGTTTTATCCAAATTAATTTTGGAAGAATTTATGAATCTAAAATTCCCCAAAAAATTAAAACCACATAGAATTATTCCTTGGCTGGTGACTAAACGCCTACACGACTTCGAAAACATAAGATATTTTTAATTGAAAATCAAACATATGATAAAATCAACTGAGGTGTAAACTTTCTTTTGTACCTCAGTTTAATATATTATCATAATTAATTAAATCCATCTTCACCATGTAAAAGACGCATACATTTGTAAAGTGTTTATATGAAGAAAACGCCTGTATGAGCGACATTTTAAAAGTTGGTATTGGAAAGAAGCATACACGGTTGTTGTATATAATATTTAAAAAAATTAATGTTATATTTCGTTTTGTATATTAAAACAAAAGCAATAAAATGATATCTGTAGCTGTACGTACGGACGGTGTAATCAATGTTTATTTGCATATCGACATCGTGTATGAAGATTTAAATCAAACATTTTAAGTAAAGCTTGAGTACGTGCACGTACGTATACTGTATTGGTGGTATTACATATTATTATAATACCCCTACATTAATTCCACACATTTAGATTAATTTATAAGAACTAATAATTATATTGCATGTGTGACGCCATCCTATTGTTTTCACGCTATTTCTCAGTAATGGAACGTTGTACGTTGTCGTTTGTGATTGAAATTGTTTCGGTTACAAATGTGTAAGATAAGCATTTAAAGGTAACTTTCAATTCCATTACAAACTGTTTAAGAAATGCAAAGAAATTAAAATCAAAATTATATTAATTTATGAATAAGAGTTTTCTGGTTAATTTGCTGCTGAGAAATCAGAACTACACTAAATCATTGCGGTCCTCGATGAAAACTTTCGTTATGAAATTAATTAAAAAACAGGTACGTCAATTAATGTGTCCGTCAGGTGAATTATGTGCAATCAACACTAACAAGCCTTAGGCAGATTTTACTTTAAAGTGGCGGTAGCACTGCTAGCAGGCTAACTGAACACAGCTTTATAATGGAGGCCGTACCTTGATTATAACATCCGGTCTCCTGAGCCGGAAGTCAACCTCCTGCTGCATCACATTGCCATCATAGAAGGACACTTCTGCTCTCAGATCGAAGAGGAAGCCGTCCTCTGGTCGAGCACATGCCCTGCCCTCATCGACATTGACGGTGTACTGTTTGTCTGTGTGGGGAGATAACCACGGTATTATCACTTTCATAATATACATAACATTTCTGATTGGCGTAGACAGTTCGTGTTGTACGTCAGTCCGTGTACACACCACCCGATGTATGTCTTGTACAGAGCACCAATCAGGGGGCAACGACTGTTTGCCAACATCTATAATCTTTTCACATCTGACACGATACCTTCGGGAATCGAAAGTCCCCGACAGAGTGATGAGCAGACGCCCCGCCAACTGAGTTACATCTCAAATAACATCTGAAATAACATCTCGAGCAATAGATAACACAAGACTAGAGTGGTGCATACCGACAATACAGAATTGGATATTGGGGGCTCTAAGACCTTCAATAATTGTAGTATGCAGTTCGTAATCGTAATCGTATCCATTGCTTTTGTCTAAATGTAAAACCAATTAATCGATCATAACTTTCTCTAAAGCTTTAAGTTTATTACAATTACAAATACCACAGACCAAGAAAAGAAAATTAAATTTTGTTCGAATAAATCCTTAAATTTCTGATGACTTGTTTCTATTTGGTAAAACGAAGTCGTGATGTATATGTTAAACTCACTGTTTCCGCCGTCTAGATATATATCTTTCTCTTTCTTAAGGGCAGCAGTGCCCTTCTCTTTGTCATCGTACGTCTTGTAGATGACTCTGCACACCACATCCTTGATGGCAATCGTCTCTTGTGACGTGTTGGTCGCCTTGACCTTGAAGCTGAACGGTTTACCAAGTTGCGCAGACGTGGGCTGTTCTATTTCTATTGCTATTGGTGGCTGTAAAAGGTTTTCAAAATTCATTAAATATAAACAGGTTAGCGCCTATCATAGTCTGCATCAGGATAATTAATCGTTAAAACCCGAGTGTGTAAAACATGAAATACTCGTAAAGTAAAAATAACCCGTCAATGAAATCATGCAATATTTCAGTGCCGGATTAGTATACCGACGAGCGATTATCAACCTTCAAATAACGACATGTGATTTGTTGAAAATATACAAGCTATAATAGCACAGCGAAACAAGCTGACAAGCTGTTCGAGCCTTTCCCGTCTTACACACCCAGAGTAATAATTAGTGTTTGTAATACCAAAATACAGCGGGATGCATCCAGCACAGCTTGGATTTACGACTTATATTTCTTCAGCTGTGTGACTTTGGAGATAAAAGCATTGACAATCAGCACAGTGATACCCACTAAGTTAGCTGACATATTTTTATGAAATTGTGTTTTGCATTTTGTTTGAATTCAAACGATCACTACAAACGTAGCTGTCAAGGTTTCGTTAATACTATATTAAATTTAGTTCAAGAATTATGATTTTTAATCAATTGACAGAATATATAGTCTATTGTCAAGGGTTGCTACAATAGCTTATACTCATTTTATGGTTTAAATGTTTATGCCTTGGCAAGTACAGGGAATTATCGGCGTTGATGTTAAACTACATCTCGAGTAGATAGATAGATATCCATTGTAAAGCCAGACCTGAAGTACTGGGTCGTCGTCCTCCTCCTCGTCCTCCTCCTCATCATCAGAGATGTAAACACAAGGCCCGTTCATTATCTTAAACATCTTCTCCGCTTTTCTCACTATCTGACGCTCTTTGTCGGAACCTGAAATAAATGGTTGATAAAATGATTGATTGTGCAATAAACCTCTTCTGTCTAATAGTAGCATGAACTCAACTTATGCATGATTGTACATTGAACTGGTTTCTGGTTGAATAAAACGTAAGCCCTCTTGGATGAATGTAACATGAATCCTTCTTGTTGATTGTAACATAAACTCTCTGGATGAAAGAAAACTTCATTCCTCTGTTGAATATACAATATACTATTCCAGTTTAATGTGACTTGAATATTTTTTGCTGAATGTATGATATAAACCCTTCTGATTGAATGTAACATAAACAGTCCCGGTTGGAAACCACCCTGGTCGAATGTAACATAAACCTAACCGTTTGGATGTAACATAAACTCTTCTGGTTAGAAATCCTACTGGTTGAATGTAACATAAACCTTTCTGGTTGAAGGTATAATACATTATTTTGGTTTAATGTAAAATGCACCCTTCTGGTTGAATGTAAGATAAACCCTCCCGGTCGAATGTAACATAAAGTCTTCTGGTTTATTGTAACATAAATCCTCCCATTTGTATCTAACGTTAACGTTAACGTGAATGTAACACAGATCCTCCAAACTGAATGTAACACAGATCCTCCTAACTGAATGTAACACACATCCTCCTAACTGAATGTAACACAGATCCTCCAAACTGAATGTAACACATATCCGTCAAACTAAAAGTAACACAGATCCTCCTAACTGAATATAACACAGAACCTCCTAACTGAATGTAACACAGATCCTCCTAACTGAATGTAACACAAACCCTCCTGACTGAATGTAACACAATTCCTCCTAACTGAATGTAACACAGATCCTACTAACTAAATGTAACACAGACCCTCCTAACTGAACGTAACACAGATCCTCCTAACTGAATGTAACACATATCCTCCTAACTGAATGTAACACATATCCTCCTAACTGAATGTAACACAGATCCTCCTAACTGAATGTAACACAGATCCTCCTAACTGAATGTAACACGGATCCTCCTAACTGAATGTAACACAAATCCTCCTAACTAAATGTAACACAGATCCTCCTAACTGAATGTAACACAGATCCTCCTAACTGAATGTAACACAGACCCTCCTAACTGAATGTAACTCAGATCCTCCTAACTGAATGTAATTCAGATCCTCCTAACTGAATGTAACACGGATCCTCCTAACTGAATGTAACACAAATCCTCCTAACTGAATGTAACACAGACCCTCCTAACTGAATGTAACACAGATCCTCCTAACTGAATGTAACACAGATCCTCCTAACTGAATGTAACACAAATCCTCCTAACTGAATGTAACACAGACCCTCCTAACTGAATGTAACACAGATCCTCCTAACTGAATGTAACGTAGATCCGTTTGGTCTCACTCACCTTCTGCATACTTGTAGAAATCAGTCAGATCGTACCGCTCCAATCTTTCATCCCGATCTGGCTCATCAGAGCCCGAAAGACCGTTGAAAGCCTCGCCAGTCGGTTTGTGCGTACTCACGAACTTACCCACCCTGAAACACGTGAAGACACGTACAGTTTACATCACAATGTTGCTGTTGGAATTTTGTAATATTATATTGTGTTATATGTACGCAACAACGTGCTCACGAACCCTGAAACATAAATTACTTCATCTCTGAATATATTTAATATCACAAATAGCTGTGTGTATTGCCGTTAGTTAGAAGATTTTCAAAGACGCGTACCGTCAAAACCGCGAAGTTGCACAAACTTAATATAGGGCGAATCGTTGGGGAATGTCGTTGTTCAAGAAATTATCTTGATTTGTTTTCGAGTTATTAAGGTTTTAAAATGTTCACTTCAAGGAGAGATAACTCAAGAAAGAAGTCGAAAATCCAAAATCTGTCCTATCACTTCCCAGAGCATTCTCTTCCCACAGATGTTACCCGTCCCCCTTCAGATTTCCAATCCTAACTTCTGTTCTAATTGGGCTGGATGTCAAGACTCCAGCAACATAATCTAACGGGGAAAGAGAAACCTCATACTGTATCCCTGTTTCTAATTAACCAATGAAAACTCATCTTTCTTGATCTTACGTTTATTAACCCCCGGGTGAAACCTATGGGGGTTTATGTCGTGGCGCAGCCCGTCCGTTCGTCCCGAAAAGGGTACTTGTGTTCTGAAATCAACTCCTCCCACAGTTTTTGATAAATCTTTCTGAAACTGTACACATGCTTTGGATATACATCGCTGATACGCATGTGCTTTTTCGGACCGATCGGATTAAAATTTTTTGAGTTAAAGTCTTGAATTAGAGTGATCGGCTTTCCAATTTCAGATTGATGGACCTATGTACTGAAATCACCTCCTCCCACAGTTTTTGATCAATCTTTCTAAAACTTTACACATGTTTTGGATAGATGTTTTTTTGGGACCGATTAATATTTTCAGAGTTGTGGCTCGGCTTTCCAATTTCACACTGGCAGTAACTTTTAATTCGTCAGCATTTGAAAATGTTATGTTTCCAATGTCACACACTGAGGTTATAGCCTTTGACCATATGACCTTGACCTTGATGTAGGATCCATTTGTGAGAAACTTGACCATGGACATAATCTTTGATGGATTGGTGATAGGCCTTCGATACTCGACATGCTGATTTATTTTTAATAGGTCATTTAATACCCTTACATTTAAACTGCTTATTTGGAGGATAAGGAAACCGGGGGTTCTTGTGTTCTCAGAGAATTCTTGTTTTAGCATTATGACGTGTCATTGGCAAACTTAATGTCACTTTTACAACGGCGTCGCTAATTGCACATGTCAAATTGCAACCAATTCAGATGTTCCCTTTTCTGCCGGCTGATCCAGCCCAATTAGAACATAGGTTATGATCGGAAATCTGAAAGAAGTAACCTCTGTTGGACGAGAATGTTTCCAGAGAAGGTAACAGGTTGATATCCCGAAACGTTACGTGTAGGATAAAACACTATACAGAGGTTATGCTTGGGATTGTAAAACCCGATGTAAGAAAGCTGAGCGGGAAGTAAGACCGAAAGCGAAGCTTGAGGTCTTACTTAAGCTTTCTTAACGAGGGTTTTCAATCCCAAACATAACCGAGGTAGAGTGTTTTATCTAACTTAGATACTGTTAAACATAAATGTGAGCGCTTATCGTATATTGAGGTTTTCTTAAACAGGAGAATGAGGGGTAGTGTTTTAATTGTATAACTGTCAAATGTCAAAATTTACATTTTATAATCATGTTTGATTCCCAAATTCTGCGTTATAAAAGGTATTTCTCCCAGACTAGCGTTATATAGAGGCAGAGACAGTGTGACTGTAAATATAGGACAGAGTTCGTTCGGCTTCCTCGGTAGCGCGGAGGTAGAGCGTCCGGTTTAAAGAGCAACGGGTGTCGAGTTCAATTCCCGCCATCTACAAAAGTTATCTTTCTATACTTTTCGACAATAATTGTTATGAGTTGTGAAATCAAATCTTAGTCTCATTTAAGGTCTTACTATCAAAAGTAAAATAACAAGATACCTACGAAACAATAGATAAAATCCCTGATGGTTTCTAAATGCGAATTAGCCCAGTCGTGTAACTTCAGAAACGTCTTGAAAAATGAGAGAATAACAACAGTAGATATTCCAGTCATTCGACTTGAAAACCTTAAGCTTATCATCGATAAACTGATTTCTCCAGTCAACGGATTTAGAAAAACACTTACCCGTCTGTAATTCTTAAAAACTTCAGCTCTTTGTATGTATTGGTAGGCTTGTCATAGTTGAATGTCTTCCTATCCGCGTTCACCTCGGCAAAGATGAAGGGACAGTCATCCCCGATTTTAATCTCTCCTTCTTTGACGGCCTTTACGGGGGCCGGACCGCAGCAAAACACACCTACAAGAAATCAGTCTCGAGTTTTTATTCCCGTCTTGGGTGAAGTATAGTGGCTTCATTTTCAGATGAAATAAAGACTGTCTAAACTATTCAATTGTAATTTGAGTTATCAGGCCCCAACCGAAAGGCGGGAGGGAAGTGTCACATGTTGTCATGTTGTCACATGCATGACGCTTCACTCGCGAGTCGGTATGGGCGCACTTGCCGAACTTTGACGCTACATCATTGTTTGGTTATATATATGCAGTTGTAAGCAACCCATAAACGGAAAGGGAACGCGCCACCGCAATATAAACATCAGATATATATTTATGTATGATTAAAATCACGTCTTACCCCCACTGCGCTCCTGGGGGGTTGCGTCAATCACCTGCCAGCCATCCCACTCCTTGCATTGGCTCAAGTCGGGTCGTCTCATCCACACTTCGTTCCATACGTGGAAATTCCTGCAGCCAAACCACGAATAAATGTCACTGAATCATATCTTTACAAATAAAGAATCTCACCCTTGTGTCTTCTGATATCAAATATATCAACACGAGTTGATTAAAGTTACAAATACCAACGAGTGTTGATATATTTGATATCAGAAGACACAAGGGTGAGATTTTATTTATCTAACATCATCATGGCATTGTGACGTCATCAACATTGTGGCGTCAAAGCATTGTCAGCAGTGTTCTCAGTGATGTCAAAGCCTTGTGATGTCATTAACTTATGATGCAAAAGGGGTTAAGACCATTTGATTGTAGCGAAATCTACAATGTAGTTATCGCTTGCAGACATTGCTTGATCTTACACAAGCGATATCTACTGTGGGAGCCAGTTTTGGATGATAAATATATTAAGTAAACATAATTCTTAGGGTCATCACTTTTATCAGAATTTATATACGATAAATAAACAGCACCACTGAAAACAAACGATAGAGATGGAAATAAACCGACCCGAGGCTTGCTGAAGGTGTACATTGACAATCAACCAAGTCTTGGACAAACTAAGCAAGGAATAGAGCTATTGTCTCACCACACGGAATCACCGCTATCCCTCCCCGAGGTCTTGGTGAACTTGTCGATACTGAGATGATCCCCGTCAGTGTTGTGAGCGGAGGCGAAGTTGGTCACACTCCTACACGGCATCCCCAGGGCACGGCATACTGGACAATAAATAGCAGACTGGACACTCGGACCACAGCTCTTCGCCATTTAGACATAGGGATAGCTCATAAAAGGATATTACAAGAATGATAAACCTAGGTCCTTTTCTATTTTATTCATTCAAGAAATGGATAAGGCACAAGTTATCCAACTTAGAAAAGCCTTCTCCCTCTCATAGATTACATCTTTTCATGGAACAACCCCTTATGTCCATTTTTTCAAAATCACAACTCTAATCACAAAAATTAATATCGAACAGGATCACCAATAGAAATGTTCAATATTGCGATGACAGGATTCGAACCTGATACCATTTTCTCTTTTAAGGGGCTTTAGCACGTTTTTTGCAAATTTTGATTTTTTACAAATTTCCCATTAATAATGATAGTTCATGTCATTTATATTTACTTCAGATAAAACATCCTATTACACACACCAATTATACGTAGCGGTAATAACGGTGTATTGGTAATAGCGATGTTGCGTATAAAGCAAAGAACATTGCATGGCGGCCATTTAAATGTGAACACATTTTATCATTTCGAATTACAAACACGATTCCCATGGCTTTTCCATGGCTTAACCGAACCATGTATAGGCCTACTCATTTATAAAATGATTTTCTGAAGAAAGAAGGGTGTTTTACTATTTACTATATTTTTCAAAACTCAATACATTTCAGCAACTTATTTGAGGGAAAAAACGTGTTACTGCCCCTTTAAACTGAACATTCCACTAAAAACTGCGAAGTCAGCTAAAGGTCTAGGCTTTCATAACTCTATTCATAGTTGTGTTTTCTCTACCTTAATAAAACGCTTGTGAGGGAGACATACTCTTTATAAAGCAACATTTGGGAATCCAAATATTTCAAATGAAAATGGACATTCGATGTTGTATAAATTGGAAAAAACGCTACTAAAGGTAGGGAAAATCACTCCCGTTTACTTATACATTGAATACCTCGGAGTCATGTGTACATAAGTAACCAACAAATGAATAGGCCCCATTCGTTATAGATTTACAAATGTTGCCTTGTGGGTTCAGAACAGAAGCAGTGTTTCCTGGTAAGAAATACCATTCACTGTCGAGGATGCGATTAGAAAGAGGAAGAGAACATGATATGAGCTTGCAGTACACTACATAATCCTGGCCAACATGTTGTTTACTTCTGGCAGATACTTTGTAATCGTGCTGGCCGATTTCAACTGACGAGCATTGACCTACTTTACAATTTTAGATAACATAAGCATATACAATTTTAGATAACATAAGCATATACATGTACACGAATCTTGACAAATCCCCATTATATTATAACTATACTAGTTAGAATACCAGTACACACTTGTAGTGGTCAAAGCAGAGAAGACCCAGCACTGTCCGTACTTGACCGGTTTACCGGTGTCCATGTACTTGTGGATTATCCTGACGGAGCCAGCCCACTCCCCAGGGGCCACGCCGTCCCCATACTCGCCGTTCCATCTGCCGGACAGTACCCCGTCGTCGTCGCAGTCATTCAGCTGAACAGGAACAGAGGCCGGTGTAAGAGGTTTAAATTCAATGAAACAAAATCACATGATCAAGGACACATTAATATACTGTAGAGAATTGCTCTAATGCCGGTAGTCATTTATCAACTGACCACTTACACTCAACCGCAAAAGAAACGTCACCAAAACAATACAAGATATTTCAAACCACAAGTGATAAAATACGACTGACAACAGAGTTACACCATGTGTTCAGAGATCAACTAAACAAACTTTGAATTTTAAAAATATTATCTGTTCATATTTCTGGAAAACGCGGCTCTGCAAAAATGTTTAAGAAATCATTGTTTTAGTGTCTCCTTAACTAGACGAGATGGTAGCCTCCAATAACCCCTGCATCCCAAAACCAAACAGGGTTTAAAACAAATTCACGGTCCAACGAAATCCCTACCCCTCTCACATACAATGGAACTGCTCAGATTTAACACAGAGAAATAATGATTAATGAACATAATTTTCTGAAATAAGAAAATACATATTATAATATATCAAGGACATTTCAAAACATTTTTTGATGATGGTTTCAATGGTCATTTACCATACTTGGACCTCTCTTGATCCAAATTGTCCTCGTAATCGCTAATGAATCAAGTTAGATTCAAGTATCATATACCAAATTAAACCATCTCATCTGTTCCATAACTCATCTTATTTTCTCAGTTTCTTATTGTAATATCCGACATTAATAAAACTGTTATTTCAGTGGTTAAACTTTTTTCTTTGCTTTATGACGTTCTACAGTAATACTGCCTCAATAAAATTTAAGTCCAAGAATGTTATTCAATTTTCATGTCGGGGACATCTTTACTAATTATATTTCTACATTTTATAATTGGTTGACTTAAATCCCAAAGTTCTTTTTGCCAAATATCATTATTGAAAAGGCGATTTCAGCACCATAAGTGTATTTCAACTTACAAAGAAATAAAACCATCATACTGTGATGTATAAAGTTTCGGTGAGTAAGGAAACATTTGTTACCCATTTGTTGATTCATGCTTGAAAACAAACAAGAATGTGTATCAGAACGTCGTGTTCCCAGAATAAAGAAGATGTAATTGGTAAATACTTGGTAATGTGCCTGACTGGCTATGTACTCACGATTTGAGACAGGATCCGGGCGACTTTGGCAACATTGCCCATTGCTGGGCAGGCCGGAGTGCCGAACCCTTTTCTGACGAGGTGGAATGCAGCGTCCAGGATACGGTCCTCAAACTAATCGGATAATCGCAACGTGAGATTACATAAGTTTAAGATTGTTAAGGTCAGAAATGAATAAATGTACAAAATCGTAAAATAGTTAGGTTTACACATTTTTGTTTATTACATATTTTGTGTATGATGTTGACGAACTTACATGCAGAAATGAATAAATGTACAAAATCGTAAAATAGTTAGGTTTACACATTTTTGTTTATTACATATTTTGTGTATGATGTTGACGAACGCCAAATGTCTAGATATACTGCCTGTTCTCACAGTCAAATGAGTAAGTAAGTAGTAAGTGTTGAAAAACTTGGACACGGACAGATTTTACAAGATTTTACGGAGTGGACAAAATGTTAAGTGTACAAGACTATAATATAATGTTATTAATTAAGTATTTCCGTATTGGCCCAGTTACATGTCCGAGGTTCGTTGTATTGGCCCGAGACGAAGTCGAGGGCCAATACAACGGACTGAGGACCTGTAACTCGGCCAATACGGAAATACTTAATTAATGACAATTTTATTAATTAACTTCTTTTCATTCTATTTGCACAACATTAGACATCTCATTTATATTGAAATAATAAATTATAAACAAGATTGGTAAACAAATAGCACGGGTCAAAGTTGTGAAGCGACAGCTTCGGGCTTTCACCAAAATGTGCAACTGTATGCGCATGCTCATACTCATATTTGCCCAGTTTGTCTCATATTGCCCAAGTTTGTCCCGTATTGGCCCAGTATCCCCGTATTGGCCCAGTTGTCGAATCATATTCTCTAGGCCGTAAACGCCATATAAGTACCATAACATTGATAGTTAATTAATAAAAGAGAGTATATCACTGACTGTTTACATATGTGTAAAATGAACTCTTCAATTTCTGCAACCGTTCCACGCAGTCCTTTACGATTTTATTTAATAGATTTTACTGGTTGTATGGTTAGTAAAGTTTGTTAGTCTTCATGATTCCGTAAGCTAGAAACCAACGTATCATAAATCGACGAATTTGCCAGTGTATATGATCACTGAGATATGACGAGCGCACCTGCCCAAAGAACCAGAATTTGCCCCCCATGCTTCTGTAGGAGCCGCGGTACTGGACTCCATAGTCGTTGAGCACTGTTTCGTTCCTCCAGTCGTTGTCGTCAAGGTACACCCAGTCCTCTGTAACATAGTGATATACACCGAATATAGCAAAATACAGTGAAATACACCGAATATAGTAAATTCAGTGAAATACACCGAATATAGTAAATTCAGTGAAATACACCGAATATGGCAATTAAATACAAGTATTTGTACCTTCACAATAATAACATCAATAGTCTCAGAAATATCTCAAAATCCCTCGAAATAAGTAAACAGACATGCAGTGTAATACACCCAGACACTACAAAAGTATCAAGTCAAATTCATATACCGGGAGAAAAGTTACGATGATATCGTGTCATCAATCATTTCTATGAAAGACACTCCTTGGGTTAGAGATGACCTTTTATATTTGCATCGTGATTAGGTATAAACTTACATCAGTAATAGAAACTGTGTTTCTTCTACAACAAAGCAAGGGGTTTATGTTTTACCTTTACACAAGGGGGGTTGAAGAGAAGGTTTACTTTTACACCAGGGGTTGAAGATTAGGTTTTACCTTTACACCAGGGGTTGAAGAAAGGGTTTACTTTAACACCAGGAGTTGAAAATAGTGTTTACCTTTACAACAGGGGTTGAAGATTAAGTGTTACCTTTACACCAGGGGTTGAAGATTAGATTTTACCTTTACACCAGGGGTTGAAGAAAGGGTTTACGTTTACACAAGGGGTTGAAGATAAGGTTTTACCTTTACACCAAGGGTTGGAGATAGGGTTTACCTTTACGTCAGGGGTAGAAGATTAGGTTTTACCTTTACACCAAGGGTTGAAGACAGGGTTTACCTTTACATCAGGGGTTGAAGATAGGGTTTACCTTTACATCAGGGGTTGAAGATAAGGTTTACTTTTACACCGGGGGTTGAAGATTAGGTTTTACCTTTACACCAGGGGTTGAAGATAGGGTTTACCTTTACACCAGGGGTTGAAGAAAGGGTTTACGTTTACACAAGGGGTTGAAGATAAGGTTTTACCTTTACACCAAGGGTTGGAGATAGGGTTTACCTTTACGTCAGGGGTAGAAGATTAGGTTTTACCTTTACACCAAGGGTTGAAGATTGGGTTTACCTTTACATCAGGGGTTGAAGACAGGGTTTAACTTTACATCAAGGGTTGAAGATTAGGTTTTACATTTACACCAGGGGTTGAGGATTATGTTTTACCTGTACAGCAAGGGTTGAAGATAGGGTTTACCTTTACACCAGGGGTTGAAGATAGAGTTTACCTTTACACCAGGGGTTGAAGAAAGGGTTTACGTTTACACAAGGGGTTGAAGATAAGGTTTTACCTTTACACCAAGGGTTGGAGATAGGGTTTACCTTTACGTCAGGGGTAGAAGATTAGGTTTTACCTTTACACCAAGGGTTGAAGATTGGGTTTACCTTTACATCAGAAGAAAGGGTTTACCTTTACACCAAGGGTTGAAGATTAGGTTTTACATTTACACTAGGGGTTGAGGATTATGTTTTACCTGTACAGCAAGGGTTGAAGATAGGGTTTACCTTTACACCAGGGGTTGAAGATAGAGTTTACCTTTACACCAGGGGTTGAAGATAGAGTTTACCTTTACACTAGGGGTTGAAGATAGAGTTTACCTTTACACCAAGGGTTGAAGATAGAGTTTACCTTTACACCAGGGGTTGAAGATAGAGTTTACATTTACACTAGGAGTTGAAGATAGAGTTTACCTTTACACCAGGGGTTGAAGATAGAGTTTACCTTTACACCAGGGGTTGAAGATAGAGTTTACCTTTACACCAGGGGTTGAAGATAGGGTTTACCTTTACCCCAGGGGTTGAAGATAGAGTTTACCTTTACACCAGGGGTTGAAGATAGAGTTTACATTTACACTAGGGGTTGAAGATAGAGTTTACATTTACACTAGGGGTTGAAGATAGAGTTTACCTTTACACCAAGGGTTGAAGATAGAGTTGACCTTTACACCAGGGGTTGAAGATAGAGTTTACATTTACACTAGGAGTTGAAGATAGAGTTTACATTTACACTAGGGGTTGAAGATAGAGTTTACCTTTACACCAAGGGTTGAAGATAGAGTTTACCTTTACACCAGGGGTTGAAGATAGGGTTTACCTTTACACCAGGGGTTGAAGATAGAGTTTACCTTTACACCAAGGGTTGAAGATGAGGTTGATATCATCGTTGTGGTTGTACAATGAGAACAGGGGGGCATCCTGCCCCTTCACTTCCGTTGTCGTCCGGATGCTGAACGCCCACTCGCCAACGGGAGCGGATGCAGGCACGAAGACATCGAGGGTTAGAGAGTTACCCTTCTTCTCTATCACAGAAGCGCCCCATTTCTTCTTGTACGTCTTTTTTCCTGTCTCGTCCACTTTGAAAGTCGGCTGCAAATTTGACTTGGTGCTAGGTTCGTCGTCTGAAAGAAAAACATATGAAAATAATGAAGTGGATAAGTTTACAATACAATTTTCCTATTCCGCGAAGGCACGGTATTCAGAAAAAGGGATGTGACAATAAAATGATCTTTATTTTTCACCCTCTGCGTCGTTAAAACTATAATATATTTATATATATATATATATATATATATATATATATATTATATATCTTTCAATATACCATTGAGAATTTCGTACTAGGTAATTCTTAATATAATGCTGTTTCATATTCATTAAAACTATAAAAGGAGGTGAATGATAAAATTATTATTCTATTATATATATTATATATTAAGACTCAAACCAACAGTAGGAGTGTATACGTATCTTAATCCTAAACTTGTTTCATTAAATGATAATGACATTTGAATAGTATACTTGAGCAACATCAAGTAATTCATTTGGTATGAAAAAAGTATCGATTTCTTGCCAATGAAGAATTTAGAATAAAATTAAAAAGTCTGCACTACAAGGTAGGACTACCATTCACTCGTGTCCTACCTAGGAAGAAGGAGAGTGTGATATCATTCTTAACCGTGTCGAAGGGATCACTAAACAGGAGGCTCATCTTGAAGCTGAATCCTCTACGGATGACAAGTTCAGCGGGGAATTCCTTGTCCTTCTTATCGACTACCCGGGTTCGCTTCTTGGTGCACCCATACTTCGATGTATGGTGCTTTTCACAGTTCTCGTCAATGTGAAGATCAACTTCCTCTACTTTCAGCACCTTCGCAGTGTCCTTCAACTCTACTACCTCTTCTTCATCAGATTCATCCTCTTCTGGAACTACAATCAATAATCATGTTAAAAGCGCTGTATCACGTTTTTTTGCATATTATGTTTTCCTAAATTTACTTTGTATTATCAAAGCTTAGACAACATTTCAACATTTGGTAAGGAGTTGACGGTGTGAATTTACCTCGTTTACCTGCTTCCTGTTACCACTCGGGTTTGATGCTTCTTCCCTTAGTGCCACCCTGTCACGTTACACTACGTCTGACTCGGTGAGTTAAGGTTATCTTAGAGATTAGTGCACCGGGCCCAGTTTCGATTTCAGAATTCGGTAAGGTGACATAATGGATTTACCTGGTTCCGGTTCCACCTCGGGCTTGATGCCCCGAGCTAGGCAAAATAGTTCCCAGTCTCGGAAACGAGCCGCCGGGCGTCGGCGTGGCTTTCCATAGTAAGGGTGCTTCTTGGAGTTGCTCTTTTTCCCGCCGCACTTGCTGAAATGTTCACAGTTGATGGCCGACTTAAAAACCTAATCTTGCAGGTAATTAATCAAAACTATTAAATACATGGAACTGGATTTTCTTCCTTAAATGTTAAACACTGTCACATTAAAAAGGATTGAACATTCAAATATAATTTCACATTTTAACCCGTTGAACACATATGCACCTACAGTAGAACTGACCATAAAGACGAAAAAGGAAAAAAATGTTTTTCACAAAATCAAATAGTAATAGTCCATAGACAATATGAACGTTATGAACAATGAACTTAGAGTTTTCGTACCGTTTACTCAAGGGAGCGATTTTGGCCCTCGGGGTCCCGTACTTTTTCCTGTACATCCTGCTTGATGTCTCCTTCGTCTCACGTCTCACGTCTCACGTCTCACGTCTCACTCAGAATCTGAGAATAGATATTACATTTACAATCTGACTGGCTCCCATTTCAACAACATATTTAACTTCTCCATCGTGTTCAAGCATCCTACTTGCTCTAAGTTGCACACAAGATCCAGAACTAGTTACATTGAAAGATCTGACAGGTTTGCAACCTTTAATGATGTTGCTATGTTCTGCACATTCTGTTCATGATGTCCCGAATAATATCATTATCAATGTCACTTGATCCCATGCTGCACGACATATTCTGACCCTGTGGGCATTAGGTATTGAATAGGACCTGTCTGTTTGTCTGGCACCACGTACCAGTGCAGGGTTTCCGATGCCACATTACAACTGGATCAGTCCACGCTGATGGCTACAATGGACATGCAGTGTAGATAACTCACGAAAAGCCAGACAACCGGACTGGTAAGTTACTGAAAAAAATTACCAGTCCGGAAGAAAACCTACCTGTTCAACAGTCACATAGAACTTACTGCAAGTACCAAACATTTGTTATACATCTGGTTGAACATGTTTCTCGTATTTCAATAATCAACAGCTGGCCAATTTACAAAATGTCAGCCAAATTTAAATTTGATCATATATCATTATGTTGAATCATAAAACCTATATGTCATATGTTGTATTCCGTATTATATCGGCTAACATGACATGACATCTGGTCGACAATTATAAGAATTTTCGATTACATTAATTACACCAGTAGTCGACCATCGACGCAATTAATTATTTATTGACATGACATTGACGAGCCATTTTAAAAATATACTAATATATATTACAATTGGTATAGTATGCCGATATATCCAACTTAACTCATATTTATTTGTATCGTCTTTATACTGAAATGGATTCACAAACACGACAAATTTTACAAATATTGTCCATCTATGCCTTTCAAACGATGGTTTTTAATTATTATACATTTTTTCATGGAGTTGTCAAGTTAATAAAGAACTAACAATATGCATTCAGCCTTTGAGTAAGATCTAGAACGTTGAAACTAACTAAATGTTTATATTTTAAGACTTCATTCTTTTACAACCAAGCTAGTCTATCGCTTTGTAATCAGTACATAAAAGGCAGTGCAAAGAGTTTATATATAAAGCGTTCAGCTATGCTGGTTATCGTAATTTGGACTTAATGTTTTACAATAACATTACACCTCAGACTGACGAAAGATAATCCTGCCTGTTATTGTGAAAAATATGTAGTAAAAGACTAAAATATATATCCGACCACCGGACAGGCTGCTTTTAAAATTTCACCGTCCGACTGGGTAGGCGGGAGTTTTCAACGCTGGTAGTACATGATAGTATATTATCCTGTCTGTATTCATTTACCTCAATCATCCATTGAAAGTTAAACATAGTTGAAATAATTAATATTTTCGAGAAGCTTCACTCATCCGCTTTATGTGCGCTTCGAGTTATTTGTCCAGTCAAGTTTATGTGCAAACTATTTGAGAGGCACAACGTTTATGTAGCACGTTTTTTCGCTCAAATAAGTCGATGAAATGTATTTGAAAATAATGTCACCAATAGTAAAACACCAATTTCTCTTCGGAAAATCTAGTTAAGAAATTAGTGTAGATGGTTCCGTAAAGCCATGGGAATCGTTTTTTGTCACTCGAAATAATAAATTGTGTTCACAATAAAATGGCTGCCATGCATTTTTGCTTTATATGCAAAACTGTTTTTACCACTTCGGGAAATTGGTTTGTGTTATAAGATAGTTTACCCTCTTAAGTAAATATGAATGACATAAACTATCATTTTAAAAGGGAAATTTGAAAAAATAAATTTTTCAAAAAAGGTGCTACTGCCCCTTTAATATATTTGATGGTTGCCGTTTATCTGTTGCAACGACTGATCCAATGACACGCGTTAACATCAGAAGCCGTGGTCATTCAGGGAAAAGGTGTGTCTGTACAAGTGTTGGGACATAGGTGCCATCGGGAATTCGGGCTCCAAGCGTATACTGTGTAAAATTTTCTACATATTTTGAGTTTGTAAGCTTTTGTTATTGATTTAATTCAATGATCTTACATCTCGAGGCATAGATATAATTTGAAATAGTGACAACAAATATTTTAAGTATTGAGAACATTATAATATGTTCTGAGTCATAAGTGCACTGGACCATCTTCAAAGAGTTTCAATATAAGTTACTTTATTCTCTCAGTTAAATGTAAACAAGACAAGTAGGTTTATTGCGACATTACTTTAATTATTTTAATTCAATTTGACTCTTTCTTACAGATATTTAATTTCAGTGGACTTCAGTATTGAAATTTGGTTACAACTTTATATTTACGAATGAGTCATCATGTTATTATCGGTTAAGTTATGGTGTAAAATGTTTACTCCAAATGTCAAATTTAACTAACAGCATCTTATTCGGCTATCATTTTTTTTTCAACACTTATTCATAAAAAAATTAATTGATTTTCAACGCAGTCCGAAACAGATTAGACAATTAGATTTGAATAAAACCATGCAAGAACTTGCTCTCGTGTGAATATGAGAAGAAGAAGAAAACTTTAGTATTTGTACATACAGACATACAGGTAACGCATGAACAATAATTGCCAACAATGGCCAACGAGACACTGAAAGCCCAAAAGGAATAGACGTCAGAACTGAACACGTGATTACAAATGCTGAACATTATGTATAGCTGCAGCTGTGCAGAATTTACGATTCAGTAAATCCATTCTCAAAGCATGCTGTGTTCAGAAGTAGTGCTCGCAGCTCAATGACTGGAGTTATTACAGCGAGTAGTAATCCATAGAACTTCTTTTCAAACAGGAATACTTAAAACTTGTGACTCACAACAAGTTAATAGCATAGTCTGCTTACATCCGTCCATATTCAACTCTACCCTGAATAACTTGCATATTATATTATTAGAATGTTTTCAATTGTACAATATGAGTTGCTACCCTGTGGAGGCACCTACAAACTGATCCTATGTTACAATGGATCACGAGGTCCGGGGATTGAATCCCGCCAGGGGCTCGGCAACTCTGGTCTAGAGAACTGTTCTACGTGCAGTAAGGTTTGGATGCAATGCTACACTGAATTTTCGTTTGTTTCACCCGATGCTCGCGGGTTTCATCGCAATGTGTAGCCATCATGGCGTTGCAGGCTTTCTCCCTGCAATAATACTCTTGAAAGCGACACTAAACCCCAAATCACCTAACCTCAACTCATCGAGACGAGAGCTAGCATGATAATACTGTAATGAGTTAATATACCATTAAGTTGGGGTGTATCCTTGTGTAATGAGTCCCAGTACTGATTCAAGGAATTCATGGCGTTTTCATACATTAAAACTTATTCATTCCTATGATGAAGCCTGTTTTATAACATCTTAGTTTACTGGCTTTAATTGTTTTTGTAAACTGTGTGCAATGTGAATAAAGGATGCTATCAGTTAAATGTGACATGTTTTCCAATATTCAAGTGTAATGTCCACAATGTATGTACCACTGACATATGAATCATTCGAGCTTTAAATTTGTGAGACGTTATATATCTGAATTTATGCATTTTTTTGTAATAACAAAGATGAACATACTTTCCAATTTAAACAACGTACCGTTTAATACCAAATATACGAAAAGAGTGAGTTGATCAACAAGGGAAAGCGAGTATCATTATCGTTCATGTAGTATGGCAACAGCATTATCCAAGTAGACATTAACAGTTTGCCTCATTCTTACTTGTTTTTACAATTTCCCTTCCATTTTTCTATGATCGGAAATAGGACAATTTACCCCACTCATGAAAATATATCGATAACATGATTTTCCGTAAATTCTCAAGTCTGTTATTTTAGCACAAAAGACTAAACTTATATGGGATGTTAAAACATAACAAACCACCTTCCTCTGAGCAAATAACATTTTATGATATTCTAATTCAAAGAGGTGTTAACATTTCTTTTTGCGTTCAGTTTATATCCATATATGACTCATTCAGATTGACATAATACTTGTTACACGTTTCGTTTTTTACTTCAATGTGGCACCATGTTAAATAAATTATACATGAACATCTGTTGTACATGTGTAAGTGTGCATCCTGTTTCATCTACATGAATGTGTACATCCCAGCGTTACAATATTGCTGTATTGATTAATTGGCCGTGTATACCAGTTGCCATTACGTAAATCAATACTTTGACCCAGTTCAATATACCTTTCACATGACATCATACAACACACAAGCCGGCGGTTCAACAAAATGAAGCGCTTCGTAGCGCTCATTGATCGCTCAATGTAGCGCTCAATGAGCGCTTCTTCTCTCTTGAACGACACAGTGCAAATTCCTCGAAGTTTGCTCGCCTTGCTACGTAGCGCTACATTGAGCAATCGCGTTCAAGAGAGGTTTTAAAGTAATCGCTCATTGAACGCGATTACTTTGAAACCTATCTTGAACACGGCCCATTACTCAGTTTTGGACAATTAAGTCACATTCAGTATATTCAATGCTGGTCGAAAATAATCTTTCATCTGAGTTTAATCTTAAATAATCTAGATTAACTGCAGCAATCTTTTTTTTTTATTATTGATATTATTCTGTTCACACTGTTCACACTTCGGCGTTTCGGGGTTTGAATCCCAAGAGGAGTTTTCGCCCACATCTGTTGATACCGTGATATATGCATTCCGGATGGATGAGATATAATGTAATACAAGCTTAGTGAAACAAAACATATGGGTGGTACTGCCCTACAGTGTAGCATTGCAACGAAACCTTACTGCATGGGTAACTGTTCTCTGTAGCAGGCACAGTTGTCGAGCGTCAGGCGGGATTCGAACTGATAATCGGGAAAAACCGCAATTACGTTAACAGAACATATTCAATTTCCAAATGACGATAACCAAGCTGTTGATCATGACAGACATATTGACATGACCAGATGATGGATTTTCTTACTGCATATCAGTCCAACCGAGCTATATATTTCCAGTTTAATAGTCCCAGTTCAAGTTCATTCACGTCAGATGACATATCATTTGAATGTAAGATGCAAAACTATTTACAAAGTTAAAACAAATACATACATAAAGCAAAATATTATGTATGATTGTCTATGCATGGTCTGTAATTTGAAGACGTCGCTTGAATCACGATAGTGTTTAAAGGTAAGTTGATCATGCAGATGGTTCAAATAAGCTCGCATCATATGAGTATATGATATGCTTGTCATATGGTAGCATGACTGACATATGTTGGCCATGTATATATACAGCACACTATATGCATATTTAGTGTTGTTTTGTATTATATATATCGGAACCTACTAATTTTATAATCATTAGCTTACGGATTTCTTTTTCCATTGTATTATGTTTAGAATAGAAAATGTTATAAAAGTGCAAAATAACTTGTAAAAGAACAAACATAAAACATAAGTTACGCCAACTCCACAAACAGATGCAGGGAATTGTCACACTTTCCCTTGGTAATGTCTATTAGCACTCTAAAGGTAACTCTTAATGCAAAAATCAATATACTATTATATTGATTACAAGCGGCACGTCTAGATCAACAGGTAAGACATGATCATACCTTCTTACCTGCAGAGAGGGGGATCCTGGAGTGAAATAGATCAAACACAAAGACAACACTTTAATGTTCTGCTAGATTGGAGGCGTCGCCACCAACACATGTAAACAGGGACTTCATTGGGTAATACTGTCACATGACGGATGGCATAGTCACATGATAAGGAAAAAAATGGAGGATCATTGTATTGTGCAGTGAATGCAACGCATGAGAGTATGTCAGACATTCCTAACAAAGACGTCTGGGTGGATCAAGTTCACCAAACTATCTATAGGTTACGTCGATGGGACCTAGTTTACTGGAGCTCCGCCTGTACAAAGGCGTCCTTTGGTGTGCAGTTTAGTTAACAATTTTGACTTTCATGTTTGATTGGGCAACAGATGAAAGTAAAACAAGCCTGCCAATAGCGTATCTCTTGTAGTTAATTCTAGTGACACATAATTGCAATAAAATGTTGCAAATGCAAAATACAGGAAACACGGATACCGATTCAGGATGGGTAGGTCAAAAGTCTAATACCAATATCAAAAGCTTAAATATATGAAAAATCAGTCGTAATGATTTCTGAACTTCAAAGTCATTTGCTTTCGTACTTGTTATATACAGTAGGAGCGACCGATGTTTGATAACTAAATATTAAAAATGATATGCAAAATACTTAAAGTCAACCAAAACATGAACGATAGAAAAATGAATGTAAACTCGTATCACGATGAACATGTTCAGAGTCATGCATTACGATCAATTATAATATTTGCGGTTAACGAATTTTATTTTTACTTAATGATAATTTTGTGTATAATATAGAAATGCAACAATTTTGGTAATATCAAATTCATCATCTTTGATTAAAAAATTCATAATAATGTTACATGTATTCCAAAGTACATATTCTATTGTAATCGCGTGCCATGTCCAGATCCTAGCTAAGCGAACAAGTCTCAATATGCACTCAAAGCTTCCCTTCAAAACTGCACGCTGTATCGAATTCACGAACACTATACGTGGCCTCGAACCCGAACATGGTCCGTGGTTATTAGAGCACGAACGCTAGCTGTGCAATGCCTGAAATCAATAAACGCTTCTATGCAGGTAGAGGCCATAGAAGCGTATGGACCTTCTGTGACATGTAAAAGCAATGATTCGGGTATCCAAAGAAATGATAAAACCATGTGCTTGCACTGCACAACCTTCTACATTATATAAACGTTATAGGACAGTTTAAACGCCCACTGGCTTTATGGAAAGGATTAAAGAATGCGTGTTTAGTATAAAGGTATCGCTATCGTGGAGACATATATGGTTCGGTTTTAAAAAGAATGATATGGACTGCATATTTAACGCAATACCAGCTTTGCTTCCCTCACAGAAAAAGTAAATGCTTTTGGTTTAAAATAAGTGTACAAATTTATTCAATTAACTACTAGCTATAGATTTTCTTAGAGAAAAGGTAATTTAAAATCATTTTTGTTTTTTTAAAAAAAAATATGCATTTAATGTTATTCAAAAAGTTTGTGAAGGACACCAATGTGTAATATACTAATGTATACACACACATATCAAAATATATCAACGACGTTCGTATATCAATAGATTATCAAGCAACATGTTTGTGTGTTTGTTTAGTCGTGTTTCTTACACCCTGACCACGCCTTTGTTTATCTGACACAAACACGCTTTGATTGTCAAATGCAACCAGTTTGCCTGTTCATTCATTGTCATAACCTGTTAATAAATGCGATCCATGTCAGATATTGAGTGTCCTCTCAATCGCCGGATATATTACAGGATTTCCTGTTACGTGTATTAACAGCCACTATTATCATCGTGTCACATATCATATAACAATGTTACACGTAACACACCTATCAACCAACTGCACCGGGATATAGCATAACCTTGATAGAAAACTAAACATGGGCCTGTGGCCTTTTTGACATAAAAAACTATCATTAACAAAAAACTAAACAATTTTGTCCATGCATATTATGTCATTGTGTCTTTTCATTAAATTCATACAATTAGAAATTACCTAAGTATCACGTTTTATTTTGTGTGGAACAGAAGTCATTAAAGTCATTAAATAGCATATGGAAAATGTTCTAGAAAAATGAAGCGTACATATATATCCTTAATAAGTAACTACTAAGTGAAAGGTGAACAGCGATCTCTGCGTCGTTCATACCAGTATAGTTTGTGTTATCAAACAATGATCACATGAATATTTTAACAACGAAAGTAACAGTAGTTGTGTACGTAAAGAATACAAAACAAAATGTAAACATGTATCATTTATTAAACAGGTCAGGGCCCTTTTGTTCAAACCGCCGTAATTCTAACGGATCGTTAAATAATAACGTTGAATTGTCACGAAGACATAGAAAACGGAACGTTAAATTTGGTTACTAAAATCAGCCGGCCCCAGATGTCCAATACAGTGTTGTAAATACACATGGCAAATGCAGTGTTTGTAATGAGACCAGCATGCATTAAGTCCAAAATCAGTACACCTTTTTCAGTAATTATTTGTTTTCATTATGGTAAATATCAAATTTGATAAGGTTTAATACAAATTTTAATGTAGTCAGCGGTCTAGCTCATATCTTGAATAACACTAAGTATCACCTCTTAACCTCGTGTTTCCTTATAAACTAATGATATGATGATGTACAAAATAACATGATCAATTAAAACTGTGGAAATGGCACACCAAGAGTGTACAATTGCATTTCCTCTCAGGATTGTTACATACGCTGAAAATCACATGTTTGGCTACATAATAGGTAGTCGTGTTGTAAACAATGAATCGTGTATACATAAATGTACAAACAAGAGACTTTATATCACCATTTCTAGAAATATGCATCTTCATCTAAACAATGACATAGATCCGTAACGAAACACCAATATCATCAGTGTACATTCAAATAAAATTCGAAGGCACATGTGAAAAAAATCACATTCGTCAGTTAGAACACATTGCATGAAATATACACAAAAGGAAGGTTTACAGTTTGTTTCGACACGAAACGTTACATGTCAACACTTCGGTTGATACAAGATCAGAGCCTGGGGTTTCCTTCTCCGTTAAGTAATATTAAATACAATAGCAAATGACCTCTTTTAATTTGTACATTTTTGTTATAAGTGTTTTTCTTCCATCAAAGTGTTAAGATGTTTACAGTTCAATCAATTGTCACAGCATAGTAACCGATGACGTCAGTTAGTTCAGCAGATTCCAAAACGAGGCTCAAATCACGGATCTTCTTTCCGATTGGATGGAGTTTCGGTTTGAGAAACAATAGTGTTTTCCATGTACCAGAGGCATCAATATTTCTGTAATCAGTGAAGGGAACTTGATTGTAAATTTATACATTCTTACATGTTAAGATTGTTAACAAATCGACTGGACATTGTCTATTTTGCGAGCCATACACAGACGTGAAGATACAAACAGGACATAATTATACATACAGGATAAACACAGGTGTGAAGATACATACAGGACAAACACAGATGTGAAGATACATACAGGACAAACACAGGTGTGAAGATACATACAGGACAAACACAGGTGTGAAGATACATACAGGACATATACAGGTGTGAAGATACATACAGGACAAACACAGGTGTGAAGATACATACAGGACAAACACAGGTGTGAAGATACATACAGGACAAACACAGGTGTGAAGATACATACAGGACAAACACAGGTGTGAAGATACATACAGGATATATACAGGTGTGAAGATACATACAGGACAAACACAGGCGTGAAGATACATGCAGGACATATACATACGTGAAGATACATACAGGACATATACATATGTGAAGATACATACAGGACAAACACAGGTGTGAAGATACATAAAGGACATATACATATGTGAAGATACATACAGGACAAACACAGGTGTGAAGATACATGCAGGACATATACATATGTGAAGATACATTCAGGACATATACATATGTGAAGATACATACAGGACAAACACAGGTGTGAAGATACATAAAGGACATATACATATGTGAAGATACATACAGGACAAACACAGGTGTGAAGATACATACAGGACAAACACAGGTGTGAAGATACATACAGGACAAACACAGGTGTGAAGATACATGCAGGACATATACATACGTGAAGATACATACAGGACATATACATACGTGAAGATACATACAGGACAAACACAGGTGTGAAGATACATGCAGGACATATACATACGTGAAGATACATACAGGACAAACACAGGTGTGAAGATACATGCAGGACAAACACAGGTGTGAAGAGACATACAGGACATACACAGGTGTGAAGATACATACAGGACAAACACAGGTGTGAAGATACATACAGGACATATACATACGTGAAGATACATACAGGACATATACATCCGTGAAGATACATACAGGACAAACACAGGTGTGAAGATACATGCAGGACAAACACAGGTGTGAAGATACATACAGGACATACACAGGTGTGAAGATACATACAGGACAAACACAGATGTGAAGATACATACAGGACAAACACAGGTGTGAAGATACATACAGGACATACACATATGTGAAGATACATACAGGACAAACACAGGTGTGAAGATACATACAGGACAAACACAGGTGTGAAGATACATGCAGGACAAACACAGGTGTGAAGATACATGCAGGACATATACATATGTGAAGATACATACAGGACAAACACAGGTGTGAAGATACATACAGGACAAACACAGGTGTGAAGATACATGCAGGACAAACACAGGTGTGAAGATACATACAGGACAAACACAGGTGTGAAGATACATGCAGGACAAACACAGGTGTGAAGATACATACAGGACATATACATACGTGAAGATACACGGAGGACATACACTGATCAGAAGATACATACATGACATGTGAAAACCCATACGAGACATACTCAGATGTGAGGATACATACAAAACATACACAAATGTGAATATGCGTGCAAGACATACACAGGTGGTGTAGTGGTTAGCGTGTTTGCCTCTCACAGCAAAGACCTGGGTTCGAATTTTTGCGGAGTCACCAACAATGTGTGACCTTGGTATCATACTGTCTTGCGTCCCTGGGCAAGACACTTCATCCACAATGCACTCAGTCGTCCGCCCAGCTGTTTAAGTGGGTACCAGGCCACAGGAAGTACGGACCTTCCTGTCGCGAGGAGCGCTAGGGGGCGGCACCGAAACTACACTTATGTCAGGGTAATAGTTTGTGTGTAGCACCTTGAGCCAGCATTATTGCTTGAAAGAGTGTGCGAAATAAATATCCACTAAGACGTACACAGATGTGAATATACATGAAGGGCATTGCGACATACGAAGATAGGAAGTTACAAGCAGGATATATACACATGTGAAGATACGCGTACATTCAAGACTTAATGCAACTCATTATTGTTCAAAATCACACTTTGTTCTGTTATATGATTATTATACTTGTTTTCAACACACACAGGGCGCTTACATAGCGAGAATATCAGCCCATATATCTATAACGTTACTTCAAATACATGTTAAAATGAGAAATAGAGACATGTTCGTGAGGTGAATGTAACCTAAAGCTTTAAATAACTGAGTGCAGGTTGACTTTCGAGAAAACCTTTGTGTGGCATGAAATTACGTATTGCATAAGTTACATTGCCGAAGGACTGTGATATTATATACACATGAGGCCATTGTATTGCATATTCTCATTAAATTATGCAAATAGGTGGAGTATCATGTCAATAAACTGTCGTTAGATTGCAGCTTGTAACTTCAAGTTCTTATAAATCAAAACTTCGAATTTTCTAAAATCAGTTCCTTCACAAGTAGACACTAGTCAGACTAGACGTATTTCAGAAAACATCCTTCAATTTATTTCATTCCAAAGACTCAGCAAATTATTCTGAGGGACTCTTATTAACAGTTACTTGAGTGTATATATCCAAAACACTGGACGTTTCGAAATTTAATTCCATATATATCCCCCTCCCTAGTACGACAACTCTTGTATATACTCACGGTATCCTATACGTGTCCTCTGTGGGGTCAAGACAGGCCAGACTGCCCTCTATATCCACCTCACACTCGGTCAGGGGCACGGACAGGGGGTTGTGGAACAGGACCTCGACCTCGATCTCCTCCTTATACCCACAGTGGGACGGGCCCTGTGGATGGGTGGGAGCATATACATTAAAGCAGTGTCAGTCTGATTAAAATCGACAGTTTTCCGTGGAATAAAAATTGCAAAATAGTGCATCGACCGGGATATGAACTCATATCAGTCGTAGGTTCCACGCCAAACCGTCTGATAACAGCCCGTAGACTCGCGTGTTCGAGCGCAATTCAGTTAGCCAATCAAAAGACGCCCTACAATTATAAATGCTTTCGGTGCGAGAAGCTAGGGGGCAGATAACTCCAAACAGCTCTCCTTTGTTCTGTTCCGAATGCTTTCAAAACAGTGACCGTTTAAAAACTACGTTGTGATTGGTCAGCTATTTGACTGGGCTTTTGCTGTGCTAAACTGGTTCGGAACCTTCACCTATACGGGGTGTTCTCAGACCTTGTGGAGAGGAATCTACAGAACCTGTTCGTATCCCGGTAGATGCATAATTTTGCAAATTTTATTCCTCGGAACAAGGTCGATTTTAATCAGACTGAAGCAGTGTGGGGTAGCTTCATAGTGTGATGAGTTGAGGCAACTAGGTAGGGTGTTCTTATATTAGCAAGCCGACGGTCCCATGGATTGGTGCATGTATTATGGAGCCTTACGAACATTAAAGCAGTGTAGGATACCGTCACACTATGATGAGTTGAAGCAACTTGTATGTTCGTATACGTGTATCAGTAAGAAATACCCTACGAAGGACGAGCCCTGTCATTCACATCATAGCATGATGAGTTTAACAATCTAGAATTGTCTCATGACAGGGCGGTCCCTGTGAACGGGTGGATGTTCTAGAACTTTTGAGTAACGTAGCATAATGTATGATGTATCTGCTACATGTATTGTTCATATTAAACAAGTTTGAACAATTCTCTGATATCCATTCTGACAGTACCAGCGTAAATGTGCACCAGTATTAGTTCATTGAAGAGTCGGTCCGAATACTCGGCATTTATTATGATACTACTACTTTGAACCAACAGGTCAGCGTATTATGTGAAGGAAAAGTTTTCAATTTCCATAAAGCTACTTTGAAATACCTTCACAGTGCACAATAATTGTGCATAAGTGAATAATACGATTTATAATTTAAACTTTGTGAGTTTTGCATGTATCAATTATTGATAATTTGCAATGATCAGAATGTTCTCACGGTGTGTTGAAGTACATTGGGACAGCCCTTTGTAGTACATCAGCATCGCAATGTCCTGGGATAATCCATTGAAAAGGTATACTATAGGGGTAACGTTGTTTTTCAGGGCATTATCATTTGCAGAAGCCCGAGGTCTTCAATTAACTGCCCGTCAGCGTTGAGAGGGCCGTTATCATTTGCAATGGCCCGCTCGTTTCTGATAACAAGAGGGCGGTTTCATGATAATTCCATCCATTTTAGCTATGATATACAATTATCGACTTGTGATGAGGTCGAAAACTGTTTTTATGGACCCGAGAAAACAATATTGACCAAGGACGAATTAACCAGTCCATAATTGTTTTATTATGTATTTAATACAGAAAAGAAAGAAAAACAATGAAATACAATCAGATATGTGATTTGGTTTGAACAGCTGGGACTACGGTCAAATGACGTCATGATATAACAATAGCATGACGTCATGTTACAATCGAATGACGTCATACAACAATCGTTTGACGTCAGTCAAGTCAATTCGGCTTTTGGTCGGACTTGGGCTAGAGTAAATAATTAGGGGATATTTGGCTTTTCTTGACTTATACCATGTTTATCTCATCGAGTGAGGTAGAAAGGTTATATTTTCACGAGACAAATTTTCTATTTATTATATGACCAAATCGTTGCATATTCACCGAAATAGACTTGCATTAACAATGTGACGTCATGAACGTGTCATGACGTCGGAGCATTTTTTTTATGACGTCAGGTCATTGTTATATCAGTCACTAGTGACTGATAACACGTTCCATTGTTATTTTCACTAGTGACTGATAACACGGTTTATTTTCATTGATAGATCCCGGTATTTTCACCTGCAATCATATAATAATTATGCATTTCTGTCGACGGTCACGTGACCGAATCTAGACCAATCAGATCGCTGGGAAAATATGCTCAAATAATATATTTTCATGTTTGGGATGTGAACGATGATTGATATATGAAACAGTGTGAATGAACTCATACAGTAAGAAACTCGAAAAAATTCTAAATATTCTAACAATTTCAACACTGTAAGATGGCAGATAAACATTGTTTGGGCGATGAAACTATATTAGACATCATTTTCATTAATGACTACACGGAGTAAATATATGATTTGTAAATATTTGATTTTGGCCATGTTAACATTTGAAAGATACGAGGATGCTCTGTGAACAGTTGTGTTTTGAAGTATGTTAATGCCATTTGAAGTTCTATAAATAACATAAATAGTCTTTAATTTTCAAATGGAAAATGAAATATGCGCAGAAATGTAAGTATCTTACACCTTATGTACGACAATAGGATTGATGTGTATTTATAAGGTCAAACCTCAACGCAAACATAAGTTTACATTAGAGCAGGGTTGTAAGTAAATATTATTCACCGCCTGTTCGTGCCAGTTTGTAATAATTTCTCGAGGTTATTCACTGGGTATTTCTTTATTCAATGCCCCTTTCTGTTGACAGGAAAGATAACTACATGTATTTACTTAACCCGTATGTGAAGTTATAGGCAAACCCAATGCATTGATATATTATCCGTTATGTTATGCCTTAAGTTAGTAAATTGCCATTGACTAGAACCATCATTGTAACTTATTATAAAGAAACAACGTTTTTTTATATATTTTTAAGATTTAAATTGAACCAAATGCGCAGGTGCATAGGGTTATACATATGAAAACTACTTAAATGTCTTTAATTCTTTAATAATGTATATTTGAAAGGATTTAAATAGAATTAAGGTTTTTTCTTCTCTCCATGATATAAAACCTGTATAAGCCCAATCTTGCATTTGACGTTCGTCAACTCACGCCGGACAGTTGTATTCTTAAATAATAAGTGTCTCTCTTCACGGGATGCATGTCTGACTTACAGCCATCGGGTATGTTGATGGAATCACATATGCCAACTAGAAATATGTGCATGTGATGCACTGTGATGTCCTCCGCTTCAACTTTCAATCCAACCTAGTCATATTACCCTTATTGTTCACTTATGCTAAGCACTAAGTTCAATACTGCATTAATAACGAGAAATAAAAAATTCAGGATAGCCAAAGTAGCAAAAGGCACCACTCTATCACTAGGTCTAACCACATACCAAGTTTCGTAAAGAAATACTAGATAGATTTTGAAATAGAGGCCGGAAAAGGTCCCTACCCCCAATTTGCACTAAGATCAAATTGTTTCCATGGAAACCAGAAAAAATAAAAAATTCAGAATAACCAAAATAGCAAAAGGCACAACTCCACCACTAGGTCTAACAACATACTAAGTTTCGTGAAAAAATATTGAACGGTTTTTGAGATATGGCCCGGAAAAGAAAGCATTTCGGAATGACGGAATAACGGAATGACGGAATGACGGAATAACGGACGGAGGCGAACACATTATGTCTCCCGAATTTTTTTTCGGGGGACATAATAAGTTATAAGCGGTCTTATTTTTATCGAAAAGTCCACAATGTCGCGTAGTAATGCCACTCGACTCAGTATAGTAACGATATAAAGGTAAAAGTAGTGATTTTCGATCAAGAACCGGACAATGCACAACGGCTTGCGAGCGTCAATTCGTCAAAAATACTATTCTGCGCCCTTCGTGTTTAATGCTCCCTACAATGTTTTATGCTACGATAACGCACGCCAACTCGTCTTCTATTTCTTAAATATAGGAGATAGGAGAATTAGAAGAAGAACAATATTTTATTTAAGTGTCACACACATAAAAGTGTCCGGCCAAGATGACCTATGAGACACTAAAATCATCATGATGCATTATTATGTATATATTGTGTGTGTAACAGGAAGGTATATAACTAGTGTGCGTGTAACAGGAAGTTGTGGTTTCGGTTTCTGCACATGTATAATGCTGTTGCTCTATTTCATCAAAAACAAGTGATTAACATATATTAAGCGATATGAATATTCAAGTCGAGGGACATTACACATTATTTGAACTTTAATCAGCACATGTGGTATTTAAGCCCGTATGAAAGCCAAATAAGGTATTAAGAAAGATACTTAAGAATAGGGCCTTCCACTATGATCATGTCACGAATGTGCTCACGTTCCTGAGCGAGAATGGTTATCTTCCTGTCATAGCGTTCCCGAAGTTTAATGTATAAGGTCTCGATCGGAAAAAGTCTCCATAATGACGTAACTAAAATTTGGTGTTTGGCCACCAAGGCTCATGAACGGGAATGGCTACGTCTCTGCGATGACGTAACTTTAGTTTTATATATATATATATATATTTATATTTAAGTTTGATGTTCGGTCTCCAGAGCAGACAGAGTTGGGTCTCTTTGATAACATACCTTTAGTTTGATGTTCGGTCTCCTGAGCAGGAAGGACGTGATCTCTTTGATAACATACCTTTAGTTTGATGTTCGGTCTCCTGAGCAGGAAGGACGGGATCTCTTTGATAACATACCTTTAGTTTGATGTTCGGTCTCCTGAGCAGGAAGGGCTGGATCTCTTTGATAACATACCTTAAGTTTGATGTTCGGTCTCCTGGGCAGGAAGGGCTGGATCTCTTTTATAACATACCTTTAGTTTGATGTTCGGTCTCCTGAGCAGGAAGGACTGGGTCTCTTTGATAACATACCTTTAGTTTGATGTTCGGTCTCCTGAGCAGGAAGAACGGGATCTCTTTGATAACATACCTTAAGTTTGATGTTCGGTCTCCTGAGCAGGAAGGGCTGGGTCTCTGTGATGACGTAGTCTCTGTCCCTCAGCTCCACTACCGCCTGTAGATCCAGGTGGAACCCATACTCTGGACGTGCTCTAGCCACTCTGGAGCTCACTTCTATCCGGACTGCCTCACCTGGTGGATAACAGCAACGTCGTAAAGAATAAATTAATATGATGCTGCATACAAATATATCGACACTCTATAAGTAGATACGACTTTAACATGATCCTTAATTGGACGTTCTAGTATGTCATGTTGTGAAATAACATTAGGGGATTAACTATATTGATTGATGTTGGATGGGGAACGGCACTCAAGTCAATAGCATTATTAGATTGACAACATTATTTTGGAATTATACACATATACCTAATGTACACTTAACCAAGAGAAATAAATATTCAGCGCCACTCATACCAAATGATTAGGATGCACACTTCCATTTAATGACGCCGCTAATGGCTGCGATACTGACGAAGCGGCGTTAAACAATAACTCACTCCATTTAATGATACCTGTTAGAAGAAGGGAAGCAACTCTCATTTAGCTTCATTCACCTGCACTGACTGAAGCGCAAATAAATTATGGAAAGGGGATATACGCTTATCTCAATGTTCATACAGGGATAATGATTCAAAATAGTTGTTAGAACTTTTCGTTACTGATGGTTTCAGAAGGGTCACATAATACTAACGTTCTCCTGGGTCGAGATCGAATCCCCTGAAGGTGCCGGACTCTGCGAGACCTATTTTGGCACCGAAATATGTCCTGTAGAAGACCTTCAGTTGAACTTTCCTGATGTCACGCCTTCTCGACCCTGTGTTTGTTATATACGTCTTGAACTCGAAGTGGCTCCCAACGAACACATCCCCGATTTCAGCGATTTGTACATCAATACTCTGTATATGTAGACAATGCATTCAATGTACTTGGTTATTGTATAAACGTTTCGAGTTGTATTTGATCAATGCGCGAGTCATTTTATGTATTTATGATATCCAAATTGTTTTTATTTAATGAAATTTTACCTTAAATATTTCAGCATCGCATGTTTGTTTGACCAGATAAAACATATTAAGTATCATACTCCAATTAATGCAAGTGCGTATACTTTACGAGATATATCCTCATCACGGACATTCAATTCGACTTTTTCCGGCAGAAATATTCTGTGTTAGACTCTGTTGAAAATTGGTATCGTTTCTTTTGCCTCTCAGTGTATGTACCTCCCGCGGGTCGACATCGTGATCAGGGCTATCTCGACGGTTCCTGTTCGGTTTGAGACAAGCATTAGACAGATGGAACAGTCGCTCGGCGTTCTCTACAGCATACCGCTCCTGGTCTGATCCTGGTATGGGAGAAACAACTCTTTCTAGTAATTTGATAAATATATTATTTTCATATGTTTAAGTAAATAGATATGTACGAATTTCATTCTACAATTAAGTAAATACGTGATAAAATGATAAAATAAAGTTGAAGTAACTAAGCAGACTTCTCTTTATTAACATTTTCAGTTCTGAATTCGATCAAGATATTCAGCAAGTATTAACGTATTTTTTTCTAAAAAAAAGCACTGTATTTTGAATAACAATACACTGGTGATTGAAACATCGTTACGTTTGTTACTAGACAAAAATGTACAGTAATTATACTATTGCAGAATGTGTAATCTCTAATATAACAATGTTACAATAGTACAATGTAAACAGTTAAATTCAATTACGATTTTTGCTGCATTTTGCTGTATATAGTTAATACAAATCTGTGTATCATCATATTGTACTTTAGTCTAGTACCAGTATCACCCACCTTCCTTGTACTTGTAGGTTGCAGTGAGGTCTAGACGCTCCAACTTCTGTCTACCGTTGTGAGTCTTGATAGAAGCGCCTCTATAAGGCCTTCCTGTAGGCTCGTGGGTGCTCATCATCTTTCCTACACTGGATACACATTGAGTTGGTGATTAAATCTAGATCTGCGAGTTGTATTTCACAGACAATGTATACAAAAATTCACATAGTCTCACATAATCCAACATAGTATCACATAGTCTCACATAGTATCACATAATCTCATATCGTATATCATAGCCTCACATGGTCTCACATGGAAGTCCCTGACATAAGTACTTCTGAGTCGCCGCGTATCAAAAGGTCTGGTACTCTCTCCAGATGATCAACAACGTTCAATTTACAAACTCAATAGGTGAAACAGGTATCGCACGTGCCATTTACAGACGTAATAACAGTCAGGACGTTAGCATCTACAATCTAAGTTCATCAACCTTCTTCAACCTTCTTCTTCCACACATATTACAGACTCTAGGCCCAACTTAAATCTACTTAGGACCTCAGTATCTGCCAATTTAGGACCTGCAAAGTGATCTCCTAAATTGCGACAATGCTCTACACACATAACAAACTCCAGTCCTCAATTACACGTCACGAATACTCCATTATCTACAGACTGTGGCTCTGCAAAACGGGTTCCTCAATGTTCTACTTATACACACATTACAGACTCCAACCCTTATTAATTAAACCACACAAGGACCGCCTCATCTCACAGCTAAGACTCTACAAAGTGACCTCTCAAGGCTGTACTTACACACTTCTGAATCTCTGAGTCTCCACCAGTCTGTCTGTCCGCTCGTCCTCTCTCCATACCACCTTGTCCGCGTTCACCTGACTAAACATGGCGGCCACATCTCGGTCAACTCCGAGAGCACCCTCCTTGATCGCTCTCACCGGACTCGGGCCTACACTATACACGCCTGGGGACGAACATAGGACATCTTAGTCAAATGCTTGATCCAGTGTGAAGAAAGAATAAACTGTCTGTGGATTTTGGCAAATAACTCTACATAAAACAGCAATTCTTAGAATAACCAACCAAATTCAGGTGGTTATGTGCACATCACGTTTCCTCCAGCCAGATGCCAAGGACTACATGTCTTATCGTTATATTACAATGACAAAGAAGGACATCCAATTCTGATACACGTATTGAAAAGAAAAGAGTCTTGTTTCATAATTCGTTTGTGTGAATAACGACATTTTTACATAAATTAGTATTGACAGTGACAGTGGTTCAAAACTTGACACAAACAAAACACATATACCTTATCTTCCTATATGTGGAGAACATTGGCGTTTAATATGGTATATTCATGTTGGTACTATGATGGTGACGTTTCACAACTTGATTGTGTTCAAGTCTGAAGTCTAAAGTCTTCGATCGATTGCCTACTTTCGTTTACCATTTATATACGAACTATAGATTGGCAGTCAATTTTTACTCTAAGCTTTATCGGCTCCAATTGTGTCTAATCTTAAACAACAACAAATAATTGAATCAAATTTATTAACAAACGTTCCTTTGCCATTCGGTTAAGATGCGTTTATAGGATAAGGAGAAACCATGATACCAAGGATATGGTAAGGTTGCGGAGAAACCATGATACCAAGGGTATGGCAAGGTTGTGGAGAAACAATGATACCGAGGATATGGTAAGGTTGTGGAGAAACCATGAAACCGAGGATATGGTAAGGTTGTAGAGAAACCATGATACCGAGGATATGGTAAGGTTGTGGAGAAACCATGATACCAAGGGTATGGTAAGGTTGTGGAGAAACAATGATACCGAGGATATGGTAAGGTTGTGGAGAAACCATGAAACCGAGGATATGGTAAGGTTGTAGAGAAACCATGATACCGAGGATATGGTAAGGTTGTGGAGAAACCATGATACCAAGGGTATGGTAAGGTTGTGGAGAAACCATGATACCGAGGATATGGTAAGGTTGTGGAGAAACCATGAAACCGAGGATATGGTAAGGTTGTGGAGAAACCATGGTACCGAGGATATGGTAAGGTTGTGGAGAAACCATGATACCAAGGGTATGGTAAGGTTGTTGAGAAACCATGGTACCAAGGGTAAGGTAAGGTTGTGGAGAAACAATGATACCGAGGATATGGTAAGGTTGTGGAGAAACAATGATACCGAGGATATGGTAAGGTTGTGGAGAAACCATAACACCAAGGGTAAGGTAAGGTTGTGTAGAAACAATGATACCGAGGATATGGTAAGGTTCTGGAGAAACAATGATACCGAGGATATGGTAAGGTTGTGGAGAAACCATGAAACCGAGGATATGGTAAGGTTGTGGAGAAACCATGATACCAAGGGTAAGGTAAGGTTGTGGAGAAACAATGATACCGAGGATATGGTAAGGTTGTGGAGAAACAATGATACCGAGGATATGGTAAGGTTGTGGAGAAACCATGAAACCGATGATATGGTAAGGTTGTGGAGAAACCATGATACCAAGGGTAAGGTAAGGATGTGAAGAAACAATGATACCGAGGATATGGTAAGGTTGTGGAGAAACAATGATACCGAGGATATGGTAAGGTTGTGGAGAAACCATGAAACCGATGATATGGTAAGGTTGTGGAGAAACCATGATACCAAGGGTAAGGTAAGGATGTGAAGAAACAATGATACCGAGGATATGGTAAGGTTGTGGAGAAACAATGATACCGAGGATATGGTAAGGTTGTTGAGAAACCATGATACCGAGGATATGGTAAGGTTGTGGAGAAACCATGATACCAAGGGTATGGTAAGGTTGTGGAGAAACCATGATACCAAGGGTATGGTAAGGGTGTGAAGAAACCATGAAACCGAGGATATGGTAAGGTTGTGGAGAAACCATGATACCGAGGATATGGTAAGGTTGTGGAGAAACCCGAGGATGCGACATCCGAAGATTTTTTTCTGACTATCTACATGTCTACTTGTACAACACTAACATATCCGAGGTTGAATGATTTCTCTATTTTATCAACCGTTTTTAAGTCTAAAAAACGCTTTGTTATCGCGTTATATTGAAGATCCCTGGTAACTATAGAGTCGTTTGTAAAATCTTTGTTTACCTAAAATCGCTGTTACAGAAACGCATTGTAAGTTGCTTGTATACCCTTGTCGTCCATGTGACTCGGTGGCACTTAAGCGTTATCTCACGAACCACAGGTCTTCTTCCACCAACTTCCACACACATGGCTTAAATCTTGCCAGTCTCCATTACTGGCTGATTTAAGCCTTGCAGTATTTCCCTCGCTTTGTTGTGCCAAGATAGTGAATCGTTGCTGCTGAAATGCATAGTGGACCCGGATTTCCAAGCACATAGATCTAAAGGAAATACTGCAAGGCCTAAATCAGCCAGTAATGGAGACTGGCAAGAATTATGCCTTGCATTGGGAAGTTGAGTTGATACAGGTTGGAGACGCACTTTCGTCAAAACATATTCAGATTATATATTTGAGAATTTTTTCAAAATTAGTAAGATAGTTTCTTCAGATCTTTGCTTTCACATCGTCGTCTAAGTCCCTCGTACCGCGTGATACGGTTTAGAAAGGGCGTTTCAAGCATCACGTTATATGGCTAGTAGGTTGGTAAATATCAGTGAAATGTTTGCATATGTACGACACAGAACCGGTTCATTGCCGACCGCGGACAAGTAGACAGATCAATGTTTGTTTCTTGGACGTTTTGCTGCTTGAAAGTGAAACTGAAAAATGTACACATCACAAGCACACCGGGCCTGTGTCTTAAGATATGTCGAAGCTATATCGATGGATTCTATTTCAACTCTCCTTCCAACTGACACTTCATCGCACTGAGGAATAAGACAAGAGGCTGCTCTTCAAAAGTAAATTTGATGTTGTTACAATGACGTTTCAATCGATATCTATACCAATATATAGTAGTTGTCAATATCCTAGAACCCGTGAACACTGAGGATAATTTTTTTTATAAAGTACTTGATTCGTTTTTTCAGAATGGCCGAGACAATTCGATCTGGTTAATATCAGACAGGAAAACAATATCGAAACACAAGCGCCCATCACAGAATATTTCAAGAAGACTATGGACCCGAAGTTGTTCTGTTTTGGATGATATTGAAGATAACAATAACATACCAAGATCCTTATCAAAAGTTCTAACAACCAAACAAGTGCCATTGTCCGTAATTGAACTCGTATTATCAAAATGTAGCTTCAGGTATGAGAAAACTTCAAGATGGCTTCACATACTCTTTCAGATATATTTACCTGTCAGATGGTTCTAGAATATGTTATCAGTCTAGGTATAAACTACGGAATTCTACGAGGACTTTTCCTCTAGTTTCTATTTTTGTCAATATTACTTAACCTATAACATAGATGTTACTTAACATTTGCACAAATAACACCCTGGCCATATGAATCACGATATAGAAATGAACTTTAACTTTACTAAATTATTTAGTGCTTTGAAATTATATTTTCATGATAGAATTCAATAGCGCATGGATTTTAACATTGCATAGGTCATGATCATTTATATTTTGTTGATTATGTTACCGTAACCTCTACATCGTCAACTTTCAAATTACTGTCTGTGTCTTTAAAGGTATAGTTTAAATCTTTTGAAGCAGAAAAAAAAAATTATTAGCTGAAAACCTTAGGAAGATCAGTCCACTCTATGTATACTACTTATCACGTTTGGATACATTTAAAACATATCAGTACTTGATGATAGATACTCACCGTCACTCCGCTGCAGTGGAGTGGGGTCAACAGCCTGCCAACCATCATATCTCGCTCTCTCGTCCAAGTCTCGTCGTCTCGCCCACATCTCGCACCACACGTGAAACACCCTACACAAGTAAACAATGATGAGAATATATAGCAACTATTCACACGATGTAGATGTGAAAATATTTAAGGTGGATCGAGGACTTTCGTTTCTTATTAAACAATGTTATATCTAACTTATAAACCGACGATATATTCAACTTAGGTGATACGAGTACCGTATTTGTGTTTTTTTAATGCGGTGCTGAGGTTATTACAACCCGGGATTCTAATATGAATTAAAGGCCTACCATGTTTCCTCGAATACAACCCTGACTTCGCATTGAACCAGGGGTATTCGAGGAAATATGGTAACTTTGATTGCAACAAACAATATTCTCTGTTGCTGGTACAAGAAGCAGATGCTACGTGGCAAAAAACGACTTGAGTAACCTCTGTGGGAGAGGATGTCGTGACTGCACAACTCAAGAAATATCTTCTTTTTTTCTTCTATCAATAAGACAAGCATACACTCAGTCGCAAAAGAAACGTCACCACAAAAAAAAAATACAAGAACATTCAATCCGCGCGTAATAAAGGCTACTGAAACGGAGATACATAATGTTTTCAGAAACCAACTAAACTAGATTTAAAATTTCAAATCTTTATCTGTTCATATTTCTGTGAAACCCACGTTTCTAGAAATCATCGTTTTGAATCTCCATAACTGGGCGAGATTCGAGTCAAAAACGGCTTTCTTGGCTTGTTTCAGACGTCCTGCATTAAAGACGCGTCAACAAATTTAAGTCCAATAAGGTTATTTATGTCGATAACATCTTTTATAAATTCAATTTTCTACATTTTATGAACTTTTAAGTTAAATGCCTAACTTTCTGGCCAAAATAACATTTTGAACAGACATGAAAATAAAGTATTACACCCGGACGTATGAAATTATTGGTACTTCTTTACAAATAATGTCCCTATGAAATTGATTAAAAATCATCTTTCTCCAGCAGCAGAATTTCGTTTTTCACACCGTTGAAAATGTGGTGACGTTTCCTTTGCGGTTGAGTGTAGTGCATAGCTTGGAGAACTACGCTGTGCACCTACCAGATAGAATCATCCGATGTTTGAGTCCACTCTCCATCAGCGTCTCTGACCATGAAGTAGTCTATACTGAGCTGTGCTGCATCCGTGTTTTGTCCGGACATGTAGTTGGTCACTGTCCGGGACGGGATACCCAGGGCGCGGCACACTGGACATATAACATATGCTAACTTTACACATTCAAGAATCAAGAAAAAGTAGTTTATAGAATTCAGTAGATATTACTTGTCAAGGAGATGTGTATCGGTTATTTAACTTTGTTATGTCCATATGAACCAAAAAGACAATCATGAAGTAATGAGCAAGCCTTTTAATTGTTCCTTGTCGGGAAACATTATTTGTAAGAGCATTGAAGCTGATAAATATATAATTTATCTTAATAGAAAAACATTTACATACTATGAGGTAACCAAACTATCATGTCTCAACCAATGAACTAACATGGTTTTTCAATGCAATATAGCAATACAAAACTTACATAAAATAGATAAACAAGATGAACAATGGGAATATTTAAAAAATCTCACATTTCAAACTAAAAGTTATATATATTATCTAAACTAACCTGTAGTGAGGACACCTGCAAACACCCAGCAGTGTCCAGACCGGACCGTCTCCCTGTTAGCCATGTACTGTCGGAGGATCTTGTCACTGCCCTTCCACTTGGTGGGGGCGGTACCCTCCTCATTCTCCCCCTCCCACCCCCAACTCATCACCCCGTGCTCGTCATCGGCGTTTATCTGGGAGGGAATTCAGACCACACGAATGTATCCGACGTATTTTGGTGAAAACATTTGCTAAATTATAGAAACGAAAAATCTCTTCAGAATGGAGAAGTCGACTACCAAAGTCGTTTTAATAAATCGGTACGATAAATATGAATTATCTATTTACAAAATAAATAACTCTCATACTGTCATCTTTAAAGGGGTAGTAGCATGTTTTTTCGCAAATTTACTTTAGAGGGTAAAACATCTTATTACACAAACCAATTATCCGTAGTCGTAATAACGGTGTTGCATAAAGCAAAAATTGCAATCGGGTATTAAAAGTTAACACATTTTATTATTTCGAATTACAAAAACGATGCTCATGGCTTCACCGAACCATGTATACTCATTTTCAACTTGACTTTCCGAAGGGAGAAGGGTGTTTTACTATTGGTGACAATATTTTTCAAATACATTATTTGAGCGAAAAAACTTGCTACTGCCCCTTAAAAGGCATTTTAAAGCGTAGATATCACTGAATAAGTATGAAAAACGTTATTAATTAGCGATGTTAAATGTTTTATGAATACAGCTGTAACACTCATGAATATTTAATTTCAATTACATTTTAATGTGCAGATGTTGTGCACAAGGGATTTACCTTTCCGAGGTTTATTGTGGTTTCAAGAGTACTTTTTGTTTTCTGTTATTGCAATATATAATGTACTTTCTCCAAAAAAGAATACATTTAAATGTGACAACTCACCATGTTTGCCAGCACCCTAGTGACAGTGACTGGGTTTGCCATACATGAGGTGGTTTTATAACCACACCCCTTTCTTAACAGATGAAATGCAGCTTCCAGAATTCCGTCTTCAAACTGAAGAGATACCGAGATACAACAGAGAAAATGATTGAAACTTTAAGTTAGTTAATTAGTGGGAAAATGCTAATAAAACAAAAGTAAAAAAAGAAGAAAATATGACATTAATAGAGAGGTAAGATAACAACATAGTGGGCGATGTATGAATGAACAACACAAACTGATCAAAATAATTTTCAATAATTCAGTATCGCGGTCTCACGGGTCTATAAACATATCACAGTATTTACAGTCAGATGGTTCAAATGTGAAATAAAGCAGATATTAATACAACAGAAACTTGCAATTGCCAGCTTGAATGTGGATTCCAGAGTACGTTTTTGTCATGCAGTTGTGTGGTGCAAACAGCAAAAACCGTTTAGGACAGTGGTGAGTTTCACATCAATAATTCAGAATTCCAAGTCTGTGATATAAATCTTTATAATCACATGATTTAGATTTAAAGCAGATAAATTCTTAAACTTTTTAGATACACATATTTGCCAACAAAATGATGGAAAGTGAGATTCCATCCGATCAAATCAAACATACGATTGATTAAATTAAGAAAGCAGGAAACCCGTTGTATATATTTTGATATTCACGTGTTTATCCGCCTACTATGTCAACAAAAGAACATAAAAGCTAATTCTACCTGCCCATAAAACCAAGGAGACGCCGCCATCTTTGTGCTGTTACCATGGTAATAACACCCCGAGTCATTAAGAACCGTTTCCTTTCGCCATTTTTCATCTTCCATATATACAGAGTCACCTGTTACAGCATAAGAACATTATATCTGCATTAGTAATATAAACAAGAAGTAAGATTATCATGGCGCCTTATTATGCAGTTGAGTGTGGCCCCTCTTCCTTAAATAAACACACACTGTATTACAATTTGTTGAAAGGATATTATGTTTTGATTAATTCAATTCTGAAATCAATTGAAAGTGAAATAGAAATGCACGATTTTTGAAAATTTGTTGTGGAAGTGAAATAAGCGATGTTAATTATCAAAGAGTCAATTAATCGAACTTCTTCGATAGTTATTTAAAATATTCAGAAGAAGTAGTCATCACAGTAAACGAAGTAGGAAAAAACGGTTAATTAGTGTTTCTAACAATGTAAGTTTCCTATCAATTGAAATTGAAAATAAACTTTTTCATAATTACTTCTTAAATTTTGATGATATGAAATGATACTTGATAATGAGATAGTCAAACTTTACATAAAAATCATTGATGAAAGTAATCAACCCACAAAGTAAGATGCTCTCGTCACAATATGACGAATGATACTTTTAGATTTCCCAAAGGTTATCTCTGTAGCCAAGCTTTAAAAAAACCCATTCATGCAAGTAATCAACCCTCAAAGAGAGATGATCTCGCCACAATATGACGAATTATACTTTTTGATTTCCAAAAGGTCATTGAATCGACATTGCAGTCAAAATTTACGTTAAAATAATTGATGCAAGTAATCAAGCCAAACAGTGCGATGTCCTCGGCACAATCCGACTCACCTTCACACCAGGGGTTGAATATAACGTTGATGTCCTCGCAGTGGTTGTACTGCCAGACAAGCGACTTCCCCTCCACGGCGGCAGCGACTGTAGTGACACTGAACTCCCACTCTCCTACCGGAGCTGTAGGAGGCACATACACGGACAGAGTTATCGCTTTCTCGTTCTGTGACACACAGGTTGCACCCCATCGACGTGGAATGTACGATTTATCTCCCCTTGTATCGACCTTGACCTTCATGTTTAAACCACTGCGGAAGTTTGGCTCATCTCCTGGGGATAATCCATAATCATAATCATTTAAGAACTTTAATTATTAGTTAATTGTAGTTTAAATAAATCAAACGTAAATTGGACTATAAGACCTGGTCTCAAAGGTTATTTCAGTGTCATTTATATACACTATTCAGTATTGATATAATTTAATGTCATCCTTTTTTTTAGATAGAATATCGACTATGCCAGCGTCCCTATTGAACCATATGCAATATCCGTGTTGCGTTATACAATAATCTTCTAGTTAGCGATCAAAGTATGACATCGATCAACAAGGAGAGATGTCACAAGAAGGTTGGCAGCCAGTGCACTTCATGCCATACACTGTGCAAACAATAGACTTTTGGTGTTGACACATTATGCAAGTAACAACGCTTGTTTCCAGGTCTGCTTCAATTTGAAAGAGCCGATGGCGTCTGATTTGTAATAAATGGTATCAGAAGTTATCTGCTACGTAAATATTTACGATCATTGTGATTGATACGGGATACAGTGTTCACTATCGATTACCGTGCATGGAACTTCAAACCGTAGCGAACCGATTCATCTATGATCTTGATAGTATGAAATAGAAGCATTAACAACATGTAAATGCCTCTGAAATTAAATCATTAAGTATGTATGAATTTCGCTAATGTTGTTTCTTAGGGTTGCACTTTCCAAATTAGTTTCTGAACAAATAAACATTTGATTCATTGTTGTATGGTACGTATATGAGTTTGAATACAAACAGCGAAAGGGTTCAACATCTATACTTCATGTATTGTGGTTCCGCAGCTGATGACTGCGGAATTTTGCTGACATTAATAAATTACTTAGTGAAGAATGTGCTGGTACTTTCGATAATGTGTTAAAATGTTTTCCCATTATGTGAATAGATATGACCTAGCAATTCTGCGGTTTAACACAGTGTGTATGCAAAGTTTATAAGTTATAAACGAGAGAAAGACAGAGAATGACATTGAAGTGCACCCTGCCTGGTCTCTTCGCAAGACTGCAACAACTGATATTTGCCGTCAACTGATATTTGCCGTCAACTGATATTTGCGGACAACTGATATTTGCGGACAACCGATATTTGTATTCATGGTGCATTGACATTGGATACCTTGTCAGAGGAACAGTTTATTAAATATTCAACTTACCGAGATTAAAGATTAGTGTCAAGTTACTTCTTCTTATATCACATCGCTTGTTCAGAATCAAAGTTATCAAAAACTCATCCCCTCTACGGATCACAAGTTCTGCCAGTTTTCGCGAGGGATGGCACCTACGATCCCCCGTACACTGGTACATGTTGGTATGGTGACGCGCCGTGTTGTTCTCTTTGTGCAGATTCACGTCAGTCACGTGCAATCCGTTCTCTAATCTACGGGGGTCCAGCTTGGGCATCACTTTTGCTAAAAAGATATTAAAAGTAGTGACATTCAGGACAACATGACGTTTTATAATAGTTCATAGCAAAATATGTTTAGCACTGCTGCATCAAAAAATCCAAATATAAATAAATATTTTCTTCTATAGGCTACATCAAATAACATGAATGATCAGAACCCTTATGACATGACATAGGTTAAACAATACAATTTTGATAGGAAATCATTCAATGACCATTACTAGAGTATACTGCCAAGAGCAACGATTTCGTTCTGTTATTTAAACGATATCACCAGAACGGAATAGTTCAACGTTTACTTTGCATTCCATGCCATTGCTGTTGCTCATGTCTTAAATGTTGTTTTCTTATATGAATTTCTAATCAATCTTTATTTGCACTTAAGGAGGCCACAGGCCTATAGTACATACATGTATATACAAGCCTTTTTAGGCAGAAGAGAGTGTATTTTTTCTGAGAATAAAGGCATGGTACAGGAACATTGACAGGTTTTCAACATGCCTTTTGCTATAGCTGCTGATTAAAGATATGAATTTATAAATATTATGATTCGTAAAGTAATATTTTTTGATATACTTATATCTTAAATCAAGGTAGGCTGGACAGACACAAAGAAAATGGTACTCATCTTCGATTACATTTAAATTACACATTTTACATAATCTATGTTCTCTTTCTAAGCCAGCATATCTACCAGTTTCAATTAACAATTCATGTGATGAGCAGCGAAATCTTGTAAGTGAAATTCTGAATTTCCTAACATTCAAAGTAGATAAATAGATTTCATTGCATATAGACTGTTTGAACATTCTGTAATAGAAACATTTATTTGATAAAGATACTTTATGGAGCCAATCTTGTTGATAAATATCTTGCAACCTTTGTTTAAAGGATATAAGGAACTGTGTGTGAGAGTGTATACATTGATCAAACCATACATTACCAAAACCGGTCGAACATAAATCTTTAACATCTGTGGCCCAATTATTTTTTCCATTTTTGTCATACAACATCATCATATTATAACATTTTTTGGGTAATCTATGAGATGGCATTCCTAATATTTTTTCAACCAGTATTTTATAGCTTTTACCTTTGAGTCCACATATAATGGAAATCTGCCACATTCACCGTAGATCATTATGTTAGAAGTAGTAGATTTCACGCCAAGGAATTTTTTCATTGCAAATAAATGTACTTTTTCTATGATATCAAATGTATTAAACCCCCAAACCTCGGCACCGTAAAGGAGTATTGGATTAATCTTAGCATCAAATATCCTAAAGAAAGCTTTATAAGGCAAATCACCCAAAATATGTATATATCTCATTATTCCTATTAATATTTTCTTTGCTTGCGTCGATGCGTTCCTGGCATGCAAAGACCACGAAAGGTGGTTTGTGAAATAAACTCCTAGATACTTATATGATGTGGTTGTTTCAATGGTCTCGCCTTTATAGTACCACTTTTCGTTTGCAGCAAGTTTACCTCCATTCTTGAACACAATTATCTTAGTTTTAGCTCTATTAACGGTTAGTTTCCAATCCTTACAGTATTTTTCCAATTCATTTATTTCTGATTGTAATCCCCGTACCGTGCTTGAGAAGAGAATGATGTCATCGGCAAACAATAGGAGAAATAACTGTACTATATCTGGGTGTAACTGGATACCATTAGAGCAGTTATCGTGAATCTGTATTGCTAATTCATTAATGAAAAAAGAAAATAGGAATGGGCTCAATATACAACCTTGTCTTACTCCTATCTGGCTTTCAAAAGTTTCAGATATGTCATTGTTGTTTCTCACGCACATCTTTACGTTATCGTAAATACTTCTTAAAAGTTTACTCATTTTGCTACTTAATGAATGATTATCAAGAAGAGTCCATAATTTTTCTCTGTGTACAGAATCGAAGGCTTTTGCAAAATCTACAAACAAAACATAAAATTTAGAACCTTTTGTATTCAAGTATCTCTGAATAAGTGAGTATAGAATAAATATGCTGTCAGTCGTTGTGTATCCTTTCCTAAAACCAGCTTGACATTCTGTTATCTTATCAAAGGATTCTGCCCAGAATACCAAACGTTTATTTATAATTCCAGTGAATATTTTACTGAATACACTAAGAAGAGTAATGCCTCTATAATTTTCAGTTTGATTTTTATCACCCTGTTTATGGATAGGTATAATAATGCCAACCGACCATGAATGTGGAAACACACCTTTATCAAGAATAACATTAAATAACAATATGAATTTGTGTTCTTGATGTACCTATTCTGGCAATAAACGATTATCTTACCTTAAGACACAAATATTACTTTCGTCAGAAATACATCAAACATATCGATGAGCACAAACTACACGAAGGCAATGTTTAAAAACTACCCTTGATCTTGTCCACTGTTATACCATGTAAATGCACAGGACAAAAAGTGGTGGAATCCGATTACCGGATCCTTCCGGATTCTCCCAAAAATTGGCGGATCCCGAAGAATCAGGAAGAATCAGGAAGGTTCCGGCATGCGGATTCCACCACTTTTTGTCCTGTGCATCTATGCATCAAGAGGACGGTGTCAAACAACATTATAATGAGAACAAAGAATCTCTACACACTGCGAGGTATGCCGCTGGACCTGTAAGGCATATCGGGGGGTCCTCCAAACTCCTTGTCCCTCTCACTGGCTCTTGGCCACGCCCTCTGCTTGCTGTACCAGTGGTGTCTCTTGTAGTACCGGTCGTGTGGACACCATTGACTGTTACTGTGAAACAACGTACAAAGTTAAGGTTAATCCGATTTTCAATATTTAAGCTTATACGTAGACATGACAGGTTCGTAGTCTAAGACGTCAATTTCGTTAGTTTCGTAGACGCGTGAGTGTTGGTTGCGTAAACGCTCGTAGAATGTTAAATAAAATCATTAACAAACACTTTTCATTAATGATGTAATGAAACCAACGTCTGTTATTTGCTCCAATTTCACTACGAGCCGAATTGTCACGAATCATCACGAAAGAGAAAATTTCACATTCTTTGAATTCGTAAATGATTCGTAGTTGATTCGGCAACATTCATCCAATTCGTGGTGTTCGTGAAAAAAATGTGAATTGTTCAAAAATGTTCACGAATCAACTACGAATTTTAAATTCGTAGTTGCTTCGTAAACTATTCGTAACTAATTCGTGTAGTTCGTAACAAGTTCGTAAACAGTTCTTGGAAATTCGTGGTTGATAATGTCGATGGTCTCACCCAGAATTACTTACGAATCATCTACGAATCATTTACCAATGTCCCGAATTAAGGACGAAAATTCGCAACTGTTTCTTAATTATTTCGTACAATTCGTACATAATTCGAAAACAATTCGTAAATAATTCGTATCTGTTTCGTAGGGTTTCTACGAATTTTGGTAAACGTTACGTACAAGTGACATTTTGCCGAAAGTTTTCGAATTTATACAATCAATTATTCGTGGTTATTCTTGATAATTCGGCTCGTATTGAAATAGGGGCATTACCCGCCCAGTCTACAAAAAACCACGTCTTCGAACTTCGAACATTGGTTCCCTATTAAGGTACCAAATACAAATTTGAGCACATTATTATATTACAATACTTAAATTTGGACTATTCGGGTGGTCATTATTTAAAAAAAAATATAGCTGCGTTTACACTTGAAAATACATAGTGATATGTGACTGTACGGCCTGTACATTGTAGACACAAGATCTTCTTATTCCTTGTTGTAAATCGATGTTTTCTAAAATGACAAGTTCATTGATAATGATGGCTAATTGACAATTCCACTATATGGATTACCCACCTTAATAAATAATTGAACGAATAGACAATTACAACTCATACAAATTTAATCTCATGAATAAAAACACCAAACAACATATCAACAACTTGAAAAGTCCTTACTCTGGATCGCTGTATATCCTAAATGCTAAGAATAGAGAACTACACATTACGAGACGTTGAACTTGAACTACATTCAAACGGGTAAATAATTAAGCTACGATCTATACGTGTTACAACTGATCGACAGACAACATAAAGTGTATAACGTAAATTCTAAGAATAGAGAACTACACATTACAAGACGTTGAACTTGAACTACATTCAAACGGTTAAATAATTAAGATACGATCTATACGTGTTACAACTGATCGACAGACAACATAAAGTGTATAACGTAAATTCTAAGAATAGAGAACTACACATTACAAGACGTTGAACTTGAACTACATTCAAACGGTTAAATAATTAAGCTACGATCTATACGTGTTACAATTGATGACAGACAACATAAAGCAGTGGGGTGGTTAACTTCTCTTCTAATGTAGGGCTAGCCGCCATTATAAAATATTCATGTTTAGGTACGTCATACTTTTTGAAAGTAAGGTAACCTATTTTTAGCATTATAACTTAGCATTGTAGTATTCAAATGCAACCAAGTGTCTAATCACCAGAGATTTAGTTAAAGTGTTCAGACACGTGTCCAACTGGTGCAGAAATATTGACTGCAGAATTATTGATATATTCTCCATTCAATCGATTAGCCATTAAATAGCACGCCCCAGTTAATTTTTAAAAATATGGTAATATAATTAGCTGTAAAAATATCGATATAAGCTGTTGTAAGTAAATTTTATCAAAATAATTTATTCATGACAATGATTGATAGGAATTAAACATTTTTCTTGCATTATATCATTGACTTGTGTAACATATTTTCTTAAATGTATTGCATGTAAAGATAATTAAAAAGGATTATGTTAACTTTGTTTTCTTTACTACAAGTTCATAAATACCTTGACTTTCCCAATAAGATCTAACTTAATCGTCGTTCCCCATTATTACATACGAGGGAAAACACTGCACTGCCTTTATATAGCGTTATTCATGTTGACGTCACGAAATGAACACTGCTGTGACGTCATGAAAATGAAAGTTCCACGCGAAAGCGATTAGCCTCCAAGTGTTTTTTTCCTAATTCGACAAATTTGTGTTACAGGTAGAATTATATTCAGGTCCATATATCCAACTATGTTAACAGCAATCGTCTCTGAATATGTTAACAGCAATCGTCTCTGAATATTGGCATAACACCGTCTGTCGCTCGATAATCTTTAGAGAGGAAATCATATGAAACCTATATTCAAAGAAAAATTTTACAAGTCATATCATCTCTGCTCATATCATGTAGATCACATTATATGTTAAATAGAAAAAACGTGTATAATTGTTTTACCTTTCTTGGGGAGGATCCAACCTCCGACCACTCATCCTGCTGAGGGAGGGACTTTCACTGTAGTCTATGGGTATCTCGTCCCATTCAATCTGACCCACTTCTGTCTCCTTCTGTTCTTGTCTCTGTTCCTGTCTCTGACCCTGTCTCTGTTCCTGTCTCTGGTCCTGTCTCTGGTCCTGTCTCTGGTCCTGTCTCTGTCCCTGCTCCTTGGTGTCTCTGCTGTCACTCTGGTTGGGATTGCTTGGCTCGGGCTGTCCGCTGAAATTGTTCTTGGAATATAAATAAGACATAGCAGTAATATCTATTTAAACACAATTCCATGGGCTGCAGTGTTGTGAAGCAAACAATATGAGGAAATGCGAATAGCTTACAGTGATAACTTACGCACTCAATATATCATAATGTTCCAAGATGTATAAATGATCAACCGAAGTCAACCATGGATAAATGTTTAAAATAAAATTTAACAAAATTTCATTACTATGACTACATTGAGAAATACAAATCTACATAAAATTTAACGACATATAATTGATGACATCAGCTGGTTGAATGACCTCTGAACTGAACAAGGCAATACTAACGTAATCCTATCTTGGTGCATACCGTCAACCATAATCTTTTCATCGGTTACTAATTCACACATCTATGCCATTTATATTTACTTTAGAGGGTCAAACATCTTATCACACAAACCAATTATCCGTAGTGGTAATAACGGTGTTGCGTATAAAGCAGAAATTGCATTGCGGCCATTTTATTGTGAACACATTTTATTATTTTGAATGACAAAAACGATTCTCATGGCTTTCCAAAACATGTACACTAATTTTTAACTTGATTTTCTGAAAGAGAGAAGGGTGTTTTCTATTGGTGACATACTTTTCCAAATACATTTCATCGAAATATTTCAGCGAAAAAACGTGCTACTGCCCCTTTAACACATTTTCACGCTTCATGAGTGTTTGCCTGACGTGTGAAGGTGTTAATTTTCAAAATATCAAATTGTATCCCCTGCTGTCAACACGTTATCACAAGGCACATTCTTTAATACGACTCTGAAAAACAAACCGATTATGTTCGACGTCATTAAATTCCTTAAAGTAGAATTTTTAACATTCTGTAGAAATAACTTATAAATATTTCAAGTGTCGTGTGTTTAAAAGAAAACTATATTGTTTCTCTCCCACGTCAATGGTTATGCCATGACCTACTCCCCAGAGACCTTGAAAGATTGATGAAGTACGGTGTGTAGAAGTCATGCCATTTCCCACATCTCTCAAGGGAGGTACAACAGTAAGAACAACGTAAAACTCCATTCATTCCTTACCCCAATGAACTTACACAGTTTGCTTTTGTCCTTTCTTAAACATAAAACATCTTGAGCGATTTAATTGTAATCTCCTCCTCTGATATATTTAGAATTTTATAAAAAGCCTTTTTCATATGCACGTATATAAATATTTATCTTCATCTACTTGTGGGCATAGTATTTGAAGTAAATAAAATGAGAAAACATCCTTTATTTTAGATTTGGGACCAATTGTTCTTTGGGACAATGCACCATTTCTACAAATGTACAAGACAAAGAGGACTAAATAGTAATAGAATGAGTTTTATATATATATAACCTTTCCTAAAGGTAATAATGCGACAGTAAGATGTTAATTATGTGTTGAAACTTACATATTCTTACTTACCATAAGCATACAACATTCCTCAATTTCGATAAATATCAGAATATACTGTTTAAATATTGTTAGTGGATCTATACTGTATCTTTCCAAACACTGCGTTTGCGTCGTCTCATCATTCAATACGCCAATACTAGAAGGTGTGGTAAGAAACATCATAAATACGAAGCTGATTGATTGACTGGTATAGTTGACAGTTCTGTGTTGTGGAATGACTATTGGTGATTAACCAACATTGCCGTTGATATTAATGAACAGTGATTTGGTGTCAGGGTATACTTAGAATTGATCAATAATTCCATATCGATTAGGAATAGATTAGTTGACCAATAGCACACGTACACACGATATGCTGTCATACCAGGACACGGTCACTAGAAGTACAAAACAATCTTACCAAATAATGACCGGTACTAAGTTTATGTATTTGGAAGGAAAATATGATTAATATTTCGAAGATGCACTTGTAACCAAAAACACTGAGTACTCCGAGAACAGAGAGCTGAATCACGCGTGATTTTGAAATAATAATATATTTATTCATTGCCACTCTGATAAAATATCAATCATAAAAAAATAAAATTAAATCAATCATGAAAAATAAAGTATCCCTAACCTATTTTGTCCAGCATATACTAGTTCACATTGATACTTGAAAACTAAACAAGAATCTGTGTCGAAACGACGTACCCCTAGAATAAAAGGTTGTTTATCCATGTATTATCGTTTTTAAAGGTACATTGAATAGCAATATAATATATAGCAATTTGAAATTTAGTGTAATGCCCAGCTCTGCTACCTATTTTACACCATAATCACTTAACACAAAAACCATTATTCAACTAACCTCTAAATACAATGATGTTTATTGTCAAACAGAAGTATGATGAACATCGACAATCGGAACTGATCATACCATGTGTCAAATAAAAGCGAGATGAATACATGCGAATTATTTCCAAGTGGTTGAATATTAATATCATTTTCTATGCGTTATCTAGGAAAGTAAAATATGTTATACTTACATTTGAAGAACAAAATTCTAAAATACAGCTGGTGTACCTTTCATGAACACGACGCCGTGCCTTCAAGTAACATTATGACGTCTTGAGCAACGTACTGCGTTACTCTATGATCATACGATAGTTTACCCTGAATGCATGTTGGATGAACAATAGCAACCAGACATGGATCAATGGTGTTCTATCTAGCTAGTTGTATTCTCAAGGGGAAGAAGTCTTGTTCTGTTGATTTTGACTTCTGAGACAGTTAAGTACATTGTCCCTGACGGAAAACCACAACGATTAGGTTATGTTTTCACTAGAATATTAATCAAAGGTTTGAAGTTATTACTTTGAATTTAGCAAACATGTTATTTTGTTTGCTTTTATCCAGTGTCATGAAAGATGTTTAACAATGGGAAACGTTGGCATTTATCTATAGATTACACATCATGGGGTAAATCTAATCTGAGCAAAACAAGGTTTGAAATATCGCCGTTTTGGAATCTCCTTCACTAGACGAGACAGGAGAGTCCAAAAGGGCCTTTGGCTTGTTTTATGTTGTAACTTTGGTGTATCACACTTTCTGCAATAGTACACATAGTTGTACTTTTACTGGACGAGTGCCTTGCGGGATTCAAACTCACACCATCAGAGTAAGGCACCCACCGCCAGCATTGACTGTACAGCTTACCTATTCGGTCAACATCAACGCACTAAAACGAGGTTCAACAATTGGTAGTAAGCTATTTTAACATTTAGTACCCCTCTGATAAATATAAATTGGCACAGCTCCCAAGGCTGAATGCATTAGAAGTACACGCCGTTTAGATAGTGGACAAATGTAACATTGTTATATCGAGGATCCACTATCAGCAACAGAACAAATTATTGTACTTATCGGGTCAAGCCAAATTCGAACCCACACCCTGAGAGTAAGGCACCAGCCGCAATCATTGACTGTACCAACAACTTACCAAATAGTGTGATCTCAAGTGTATACAACAGTGTTACATTTGGCCATTATCTAAATGGAAAGTAATTCTAATTGTTTTATGACGTCCTACGGTAATGATGAGTAAACAATTTTAAGTCCAAGAGGGTTATGTTTATCATCCAAAACTGTGTTCCACAGGAGATATCGCTTGTGTGAGATCAAACAACATCTCCTAGGAGATTTCATTTTGACAATAGATTTTGAACAAGGCCCTGTCACCGTCAACTACATGACATCACAGTGCTTTTACATCATCGAGTAATGACATCACAATGATATGACGTCATAAACATGATGACGTCACAATGCTATGAAATCACCTGGCAGAGTTTTGCTCAGAGATGTACACTTTCTCATTCAAACGTAATGAAGAATGATTTTGGATGATAAAGAGAATCTGTAACTTTAATCAACTCGTGTTGATATATTTGATATCAGAGGACACTTGGGTGAGATTCTCTATATATCGACAACATCTTTTATCAATTAAATTTCAATATTTGATAATTTCGCAACTTAACATTCTGGTCAAAAACCAATTGCAATGTGCAAACCAAATGCAATTTCAGCATCCGAACTGTATTTGAACATACATACACATGACAGTATATTACTATGATGTATGATATTGTGAGTACTTCTTTACATTACACGTGCCTATCACAGACATTCAAAATCTACCTTTTCCCATGGCAGTATTTCATTTTGTACTCTCTTAAAGGTACATCCATTGTGTTGTTTGGGGTCAAATATGACAAACGTTATAAATGGTCTTATTTTATCGAGAAGTACCAACTGTCACCGAAAACAACCATTTTAATGATACTCGACTTAGTTTATTGACGATATGAAGGTAAAAGTAGTGATCGAAAACCGGACAGTGCACCGCGTGTGGCGCGCGCCAATGAGTCAAACGTAATTTTGGAATCTTATTTACACCAGACAAAATAACAAATTTGGGTTGATAATGTTCAATAGGTCATATAACTGCTGTGCATCTAAATAGGACGTGCACTTTCGGTTTCTGCACATGCATAATGATGTTACTCGATTTTAATTGGAAACTAGTAATTATGATATATGTGGCGATTGGGGATGAATATGCAAGCGAAGTGAATTTGTTTGTATTGTAAACAGCACATATGGTGTGTTGGAACGTTTTAAAGCCAAATAAAATTTTATAAAACACAATGGATGCACCTTTAAAACTATGGGGGCATTTCTTTTGCACGTTAGTATAGATTGTTGTAAACCTTTAAAGTGTTTCTCTCATAGTAACAGAGAAATGTTTAATAAGGAAAGTGAATACACGATATGTTTCCACTGTTTTTTAACGATGACAATTTATATTGTTTCATTATGTACACACAAAGTTACGTAATACTATGTATTTTTGTTTGTACTATAACCCTGTGACGATTTCAGTATGAAATAAAGATTGATTGCCACGATGACCGATCAACCAGCGAGTTTGTGAATATTTTCTTTCTATATTCCATGACGTTACGGTACCATCTTGTTCAAGTCAAGACCTTTCTCGATATAAAGTTCACAATAATTCAACTGTATGGCGTTTCGGGTGATTTCCAACTTCTTAGACTGGCCTAAATTCTGTCATTCTATTCCCACAGAGGTTACTACCTTGATATTTCTGACCCTTATCTCTGAGTGGATTTCACGACTCCAGAAAATTCCCTAGCGGGGAAAAGGGGAATCTCGTTCTGCGTGACCACTTTGGAGCCAAGCGAGTATTTACAATCCAAGATGGAGTTGCGTGTCACAAAATTTGATTACTTCATTTTTCTTTCTTTGATTACCCCCTCAATTGAAATTTGGTCAATTGCTATGTGCAAGGCACCTATTTTTTCCAAAATGGTGATGATATTCTGAAATTATCTTGGGAAGTACTTGCGACCTCGGACTTCCGTTCAAGAGCCGTTCGTGGGTACGCGCGTACACGCCAAGCGAGTACTCGCGGTCCTGAACACGCCTCTGATGGGAGTAACCTCTGTGGGAAGAGAATGAACTTCTATGACTGGTCTTACATCTGTAGAAGTTAGGAAATTAATTTGCAGGTTGATTACTAAATGATAGATATGTAAGAGTGATAAGTATGACCATACTCACTTTACTCCTGCTGAATTACCCATTATATGCCACACGTGGTATCTAGAAATAAATTAAATTGAATAATTTGTACAACGAAAACATTTATTTCTATCCTTAAAACAAATTGAGAGTCATCAAGAGCAAATTGGACATTATTTACGTTTATGAATAAATATAGTAATTGACCTATACATGATATTACTATGAACTCAACAATGGTCAACAATGGCATATTACAATCTGACGAATCTGGCAGGTAGAAGACTTCATGATTAATCTTGTAGTGTAAACTGTTTACAGAATTAAGAAACAAATGTATCAACCTTGGTTGTGACATTGTGATTACATTTCAGTTTTTAAAATATAAAAAAATATGTACTATATGTTAAATTCAATTTCAAAACTGAGATCAGAAAAATGATTCACACACCTGGAGCAGATATTGCTATTTTTTAAATTTGAGTCGCTCTGATTTATCAATTAAAATTGAAAAAAAATGGCCTATTCGTCGACTTTGATTGACAGTTATCGATCTCGCTATAAATCGCAAATACTATACCTTTGTAATAACAGGACTGATTCACTCACCTGATGGGAATTCAACCACTGAATGGTACAATACACTCACTGCTGGTTGCTCTTACACGCATCGTCTCACCTGGTTGGAGAACTCAACTCCAGATCCAGTGAACTCAGCAACGCATGAAATGGTCTGGTACGTGTGGCTGGTACGTATGGTATGGTACGTATGATCTGGTAGGTATGATCTGGTACGTATGATCTGGTAGTTATGGTCTGGTAGGTAAGATCTGGTACGTATGATCTGGTAGGTATGATCTGGTAGGTATGATCTTGTACGTGTGATCTGGTACGTATGGCCTGCTGCGTATGGTCTTAAGAAAAAAATTCATACAGATCTGCTGGTCACAGAGAGATATGGAGAGATCTGCTGAACGCGGGAGCTTCAAGGTGTTCTGTGAAAGCCACATAAGAAAACCTCGAGTCTACATGGTATATGTCACAAATGAATTCCCTTTCACCCCGGCATGAAGAGATTTAAACTGCTCCCAGAAAAAAGTTAAAGATGTAACTCAACTTCAGTGGTCCGCTTCGAAGGAACATTTTGAAACATTTCGTTATAATGAGCGTTGAAAAAGTTAAATCACTTGACGATCAATTAGCAGTTAATCGCTTGGAACAAATTTCCCTCAAAAGGGAATGCACTTATACTTGAACAACAAAAGACAAACCACGTCTAATGGCTAATCACCGGGTTCAAGTTCTATGTGATGAATGCACGTCCTATTCGAACTCCGAGAGTAAATGTTACCCCATAGCTTGGTCGTATCTAGACCTCACTAAGCAGTATCTGGACCTGTCAGTCCCCTGCCACAAATGGATATACCATTGAAACGCCGTGAAACCTTTGATTTTATCCATCAGCATCGCGCCATTCTTCTATTCTGTTCTGTGTCCGTGTTTTGACGTCAATCGACTCAAGTGTCGAAGTAAAATCGATGATGCTGGATGAAAGCGAGATTGATTTGTTGATGGTGTTAAAAGGATATTCTTACTGTAAACAGGCACTTATTGATGTAATGTCTATATTTGACATAGTTAAGTATACGTTTTAATCACCCTCAGAACAAGGCGTAGCGCCATACTTGGTTGGAATCAAGTTAAAAGATTCTCTATTATATTATATTTTATTTGTAACTTTGTAAATTTGTAAATTTGTAAGTGCATGTATATGCATGGTCGTATGCATGGTCGTGCAAATCAATGGTGATTTACTACATTGAATTCAAACATAACGATGTGCTGAATTGAACCTTTATATTCTTAACGGAGACCGTCACAGTTATTGAGAGATATTCTTCAAATAATCGAACTTAAAATCAATTTATAAGCAAAACAAACACTAATTTCTACCATGACATTTACATTACTGTCTCTCAAATCAAGTGAGTATTATGTAAGTACCTAAGTAGTATATGTACTAGGTTCAGATAGGTAACAATAGTCTCTTATCGAAATAAAACCTCCATGTGCGGTGGTCCCAACCCGTCGTACTTGCAAGTGAGTGCTGTCTACATGCAAACCTTGGGCAAAAATTGGAAATCCGTACGTGGTGAGTACTGCCTCAGTACGGATTTGGGGGCACTTAGACACGCCGTAGCACTGTTAGTGCATGTAGACTTTTCTCTGCGTTCGGGCTACGTAACCACCCCAGTTCGGTTGAAGCGCACCGACGGCGCATTTGGCACGCGATAAGTGCGTGGTCCGTGCTTTACACGGCCCTTCCCCAGTTCAACTGTCCAATGAGCACGTATAACTCTCGTTGACCTTACTGAATAAGCACATGCTCCGCACTTAAAACGCAAGTTGTGCGCACTGATTTCTGTAGTGTATCTAAAAGCCGAGCGGAAAACCTCACGTTCGTCGTACTGACACGCACTTACAACTATATGCTAGAAAGGACACCGTACGTGAGCAGCACGTGTATGTACGGCCTCTGTATGATAACGTGGCGATCGCATGGAGATCGTACGTTCTTAGCATGTTCAACTCACTTACCACGTGCTCAACGTACGGTTCAAGCACGCTCACGACCAGGCGTTACACGTGCGTCCTTGCTAATCCCTACACACGTTTTCAGGGGAAAAAACGTGGCCGTTGAGTCCTCCCAAAAAATGTTTGACCTGGGTATCATACTAAGTTGTGCCATTCACATTGCAATGAGTCCATCCAGCTGCTTAACTGTGTACCTAAGGACAGGAAGTACTTTACGGTCACGCGGAACGCTTGGTATCGGCACAGGAAGTACAATTCCGTCAGGGTAATAATATGGAGTGCTTTGAGCAACTGCTTAGCAGATTGATATAAGCTCGTTATATTATCATGAACATTTATTTAACGAACGTGTATATTGTCAGTGCATTGGGGTTGAATCGTTGACTACATACTTGTTGACTTGTGCCTTCTTTTTTGAAGGGCATGTGTTAAAGGCGCTGTAGCACGTTTTTGGCACATAATGTTTTCTCAAATGTGCCATTTATTATTGAAGTTTTTACAGTATGCTTCTACGTCAATGGGTCAACAACTCAATAAACGACCCGATAAACCGTATCCATAGAAAACGGTTATCCGTGTTGGAAGAAAATGGTGCGACGTACATGTATAAAGCGACAGTGGTGTGGAACTCTTCAGTATAAGAGGTAGATTTGAAGGTCTCAAGGGAATTTGAGAATTCATACAGGAAGATGGTTCACCAATCCATCATGGTATCATATTTAAAACCCCACTCTGAGTGTTTAGGTATCTCTCCATCAACCAGACCACTTCGTGAACCACCTTAAAATGGTCGCTTGATGGGACTCGCATGGTTTAACTATGTACATTCGTTTTAGAACTCTACTTTAGTCTAAGATGTATTATTCGATGGTTTGTTTGTAATGCATTCAATATCTTCATTATCGATCTTTATACTGATGATTACAGAAATACACTTTTCCATGTTTAAAAAGAAATTCAATTAAGCATGAGGTAGGTTCAGTAAGATAGTATTGACGTCATGTAGGGTTACTTTAAGGCAACCTTCTTTCTGCAGATGTTTCGTTACAGGTTTTCTCATCCGTCATCATATATGTATATTTACATAGGATGTGACATGTATGCATAATTGATACATTCAATAATATTTCAATGACAGGTCTATCCGCGGTTGATTGATTATATTTGAGTACGTCAAATATACAATGTCACACGTGTATAAACCGCGGATAAACGATAGCAGTGACTGGAATATACAGAGGAAGCGATCTAAATAAAACACGAAATCAATCGCGCCATGAAAGATTACTTTGTCAAATGGATGACATTAAACGTTGTTTTGACATCACCTAGATGACAGGGACAACAGACCAATCGACCTATCAAACTGTTTTGTAATGCTATGAAGGCGTCCGGTCACTCATTCTGGTGTGAATCAATACATACAGGACAAGTGCCTGGTAAATTAACAGCCTTGTACATTAAACTCTGTAATAAAATGTACCAGAGAGGGCTAGAATTGTCTGTGCTTTGTACAAAAACTATTGTGGTATCAAAGAATGTCAGTTTCACATAGTGCTTTGTTTGAAAGTACAGTAGGCAGTACATTTTACCAGAGAATGCCAAATAAGTGCTTTATGTGTAAAACTATGTACTAAATAATATTGAGAACATATTATAAGAGAATGCCGATTTTACATGTTTTGTTTACAAACTGAATCAAACTCAATGTGAATGTTTGTGATGAGGATATATCTCAATATACAACGTTTCATTCATGAGAGTAATGATACTTGATATTTTATATCGGTTTAAACACACATGTGGTGCTGAAATTGCTATTTCATAGGTGTTCCTTTTTAAATATTGTTTGGTTTTTGAGGTAATTTGTTTATGAAATATGGAAACTATGTAAGTATAAGATGTTTTCGGCATAATCTACCTTCTTGGACTTTAACTCGATGGCGCACTGTTGCTGCATAATGTGATAAAACAGGCCAGAAAACCATGTTTTACTCTCCTATCTCGCCTGGCTAAGGAGATTCTAAAACTACGATTTTCAGAAGCCGTGTTTTTAAAAAAAAAAATTGAACACTCGAGTAATGTTTCCAAAATTCTAAATTAAGTTTAGTTGATTTTTAGAGATATGGCGTAACTATGTTTCACTCGTTGTTAAATATTTTGCGTTGTTTCACCTATACTTTCTTTTGACCGCGAGTATATTTCATAATGCCCATGATCTGTATGAGTTGTTGCCATATTTCTAAATGTATTGAAGTCTTCCATAAAAATTAACAATGATTCTTAGTAACAAAAAGCTACTCGTCCATGAGAGGTCTGGTGACATGTTGATACTTTTGCACATAGAACCGTTAGTTGTACCAGAGAGAAGTTGTTTCCTATATTTGTTTGATGCCGTCAGTGTATGCATGTATGTATGTATTCCAAAGACATCAGGATGTCGTAATGTCATGTATCTTCAGCACAGTACTTGGAACCAAGGAAACGTTAGCGAAGACGAGGACTGTTTGATACGTATAGTGAGTAGGTGTGAGTATTCAGTTACAATGAATAATGACATGTTTATTAGTCTGTAGACAAGGAAACCGTAAGCAATGTCAACTCGAGTCTCAAAATGGTCTCTAAAGGAACTATACGTTATAAGTTATTATTAAGCGCCAACAATGCCTGTCTGTTGATTTCGTTTATTTTGTTATCAACGAAACAGCAACAACTTGAAATATTCCCTAGTGACGATTTTTTTCAAGCTAACAATCAATTATTGACGAATAACATTAATGTCAAAATCATGTCATAATGTGTCCTATAGCGTTTCTCTACACCAAAGACACACGAAGACAAGACTAGAGATGGGACATAGGATCTGTCAATAAACATACCTTCTGATATTGCCCTCAGATCAGTTTTGAAATAAATTTAAATGAAATGGGTTCTTTAAGTGTTGTTCGATTAAGATAGGCACTGGACAAATATCGCACATCTTGAAAAAGAGTTTCTGTATTATATTATATACCATTGGTAACTTCTGGAGTATGGAGTGGAAACTATTCGGTCAATGTATTTTATGTGTATGATAAAACATGCCAAAAGGTGTTTATATATCCCGAGGGTTCGGATTTTAAATCTCATAAACACCCTTTGGCATGTTTTTATCAAGCTTACAACCCGACCCTATGGTTAAATTTTATGTTTTATCTATTCTTATTGTAAGCGCGAAAAACACAAGGAGTCGTTTGGTGTGCAGGAGTATGGAGGTTTCGGGTTCGAGTCGGGCTATTGGAAAGACATTTGGAGATTGAGTTAATTTGAATTAACAATTGTTTTTCAATAGAGTTAGACATAACACACACTAACCTTCATCTTAAACTTTACTTCTCGGTATTTAATATAGATATTTGAAGAAGGGCATTATTAAGATACTTGACCGAGTTAGTAGGAAATTACGTCACATAGGAATTATTGAGAGTAATCAGTATAGTGGTGTGACATCACTGGAGTATTGTAATTCCTTTCATTTGTATTTTTTTTAGTTTTAGAGAGCGATAAGTTGTTCCTTTTTGAAATAATTACAACAGTGTTATGATGTATATTACACTATACACATTAAAACATTGTCAATAGAAACATACAAAATATATGATATTAAACAGATGTGGAAACAGATTGAAAATTATCAGCATGCATATGTCATTTTCAGGTGTAGCATTATTGAAAGCACTTCATGACAGAAAGGTACAGGTGTCGTTGTCATCTGGTTGTGATATACACTGACATATGCCCGTGACACTGTTCAGAGCTATCGACACTGACGCCAACTCTGTGAGTACTGTTTTAATCATATACCAATAATTATTTTACATGAACATTGGTTCAGTTTCAATAAGGTAGAAGCCAATTGTTACATTTAATAGGAATAATCCAACTTCCCAAATAAGGCATAACTCTTACCAGTCTCCATTGCTGGCTTATTTAGGCCTTGCAGTATTTCCTTAAGAAATCTGTGCTTAGAAATCCAGGCCCACTATGCATTTCTGGTGCAGCGATTCACTATCTAGGCACAACAAAGCGAGGGAAATACCGCAAGGCTTAAATCAGCCAGTAATGCAGACTGGCAAGAGTTATGCCTTGCGTTTGGAAGTTGGGAATGATGATGTTGGCTGTATAATGGACAGATGTAGGACAAGTGTTTTCCTGAATAGGCCTTCACACCTTTGTATGATACGAAGACGTCAAGTTACAGCGGAGATGCTGGACTAAACAATAACACGATTTTTTAATGAACTATTGAGTACATTATTTCAAATAATGTCTGTATGAATTGTTGTTGTAATCTGAATATTTTAGATTTTCTCGCATGTACATATAGTTTTATTTGATTATTAAGCTATCTATCAAAAGAAATATGATTAAATGTGCCAATAGCGTGTGAGTTTTGAATGCATCAATGCAAACATCATGTTGGTTTTCTTCTAACGCATTAAGTCATTATGTCTTTAATCAAAGTACCTGAACGTAACTCCATAGTGAAAATGCTCAGTTGTCATTATATCTTCATCTGCGTCTGATAGATACAATGTTTACATGTACTGGAATTATACATCAAGACTATTATCACCAACCTTTATAAGCGATGCCGTTAGACACTTACAACGTATATTTTAGGACAACGGTCAATCAAACGTTAAAAGCTCAATTTGTTCCATTATATCGTTGTTTCGTCTCCCGGCAATATGGAAACAGTCCTGCGTTGGTATGGTGCGTCTTTTGTATATAATATAAGTGTTATTGAGGTGTTGATGCTGAAGGGTAATACCTTGTCACTATCTATTTTTAGTTTTAAATGAAATCACTTCACCACGATATTAATGTGATATATACATAGTACAGTGGTGATTCATAACATTAACAAATTTATTACCCATATGATTGAAAATAACCGAGTTCAATCTTTATTTGGTACTCAAGAGGCCTCAGGCCTATAGTACATTATACATAATATTGCTTCAACATAAATTATTTATGAAACAATCTGTTTTCTCTGTACAAATGCGTAGAAAATATACATGGACAGGTTTTCAATTTCTTTAGTATTTGAGCTGTTTAAAAGTTGCGCAAACGTACTTTTGTTTGGATAAGTATAATATTTTTCTTTTATATATTTACTTCGAATGTTATTATAACAAGGGCAAATCAAGAGGAAATGATATTCATCTTCAACTACATTTGAGTGACATAATTGACAAGTCCTTTGCTCTCGTGCCATATTTACATATCTACCTTTCTCGATTAGGAGTTCGTGAGATGAGCATCGGAATCGTGCAAGACTAATTCTATATTTTTTAACATTTAAACAAGATAGATAGCGTTCGGTATGGATATTGCTTTTAAACATTAGATAGGTGTCACATTTACTTGAGATAGATAATTTTGCCAGCCAATTTTGAAGGTATATATCTTTAAGTCTCTGGGTAAAAGAGTTTATGAATTTCGGATATATTCCAGTTTCCTGGCTCTGCCAAACATTTCCAAATCCAGTTGAGAATAATAGTTTTTTTACATCTGTCACCCAGTTTGTATGTCCATTTCTATCGTATAAAATCATCATATTATAACACTTCTTTGGTAAGCGATAGGATGGCATGTGTAATAGCTTTATCCAATACCGAATCGCTTTACAATATGAATAAATATATATGGGAAACCTGCCACATTCTCCATAGATCATGACATTCGGGGTGTTTTGTTTAACACCTAAGAACTTTTTGCAAGCATACAAATGTACCATTTCTAACTTTGCAAATGTATTTAATCCCCAGATCTCAGCCCCATATAAAAGGATAGGGTATATTTTTGCATCAAATATTTTAAAAAACGAATTCATACTTAAATCGCCAAGAATATATATTTGCCTTAAGATTCCTAATAATACTTTCTTTGCCTGTACTGCTGCATAATTTGCATGTGTTTGCCATGATAATTGATTTGTGAAGTATACACCAAGATATTTGTACGAATTTGTAGCTTCAAGTTTACACTCATTATAATACCATTTTTCATTTTTTGCCAGTTTCCCACCATTCTTAAATACAATTACCTTTGTTTTATCCAAATTAACTGTTAATTTTGACTGTTTACAAAAACTTTCCAGTTCATGTATTTGTTTTTGTAAGCCAATAATAGAACTTGATATCAAAACAATGTCATCAGCAAATAGCAGAAGAAATAGCTGGAAGATATCGGGGTGTAATTGTATGCCGTGGGTACAATTTTCCTCGATCTGGGTAGCCAATTCGTTTATGAAAAAGGAGAATAAGAACGGGCTCAGTACACAACCCTGTCTGACACCTATTTGTATCTGAAATGTTTCTGATATTATATTCTTATTTCTTACACATGCTTTAACATCTTCATATATATGTTTCAGTAGATTCCCCATTTTGGGGCTAAGACCACGTATGTTTAAGATATTCCATAATTTATTTCTTTCCACAGAGTCAAAGGCTTTAGCAAAGTCGACAAATAAAGCATAGAATTTCGCCCCTTTGACGTTAAGGTATCTCTGGACAATACTCTGTAAAACAAACATGTTGTCAATGGTTGTGTACCCTTGTCTAAAACCTGCTTGGCATTCAGTAAGTTTTTCCATTGTTTCTCCCCAGAAGATTAGTCTCTTGTTGATAATTGAAGTGAAAATTTTACTAAAGACGCTAAGAAGAGTTATCCCTCTATAGTTATTTACATTGTTTAAATCTCCATTTTTGTGTAAGGGAATAATTATCCCCATTGACCAATCTTTAGGAAAGTGGCCCTTTTCAAGTATCAAATTGAATAATAAGTCTAAGTATGGAGTTAAAATATCAGCTGAATAGCTAAACAATTCAGGTATCATGTTGTCTATGCCTGGAGATTTATTCAGTTTAAGTTTGCGTATACTGTCTAGTATTTCCTCTCTAGTTATAGGAGAATCGAGTATCTGCTCTGTGAGTTCACAATCAACATTTGATTTGAGGGGATTTACATAATTTTCACATTCTTCTTGTTCTCCATCAGGTAATTTTTCACCGGAGAATAAGTTTTTAAAGTGGTCAAACCAGTGTTTTGTATCAATTCTATTTGTTTCCATAGGTTTTGGATTGAGACGTTTTAACTCATTCCAAAATGTTTTAGAATCATATATGCTATTCTCAATTTTTGCTTGTTTATTTCTATAGTATTCTACACGTTTTTGTTTGCAAACAGATTGGTATTTATTTCTTATGTTATTATAGTTCGCCAATGCGCTTGAGTCTTTATATTTTCTAAATTTGTTCAAAGCTCTACAGCGTTGAGTTTTCAATGTTCTGCATTCTGAATCAAACCATTTATTTACATATGGTTTACATTTCCTGATGTGTTTCTTCATGTCAGATGCAGCTAGACTTAGTGCCTCTACAATAAAATCAATGCTTCTATCGATGCACGAAAATGCACTATCCACTGATTTATCTAAGAGATCTTGGGCATCATCAGACAATAGATTTTGTCTAAACTGCTCAAACTTATCGTTATCCCAAATAAACTTAAAACTATTATTATTATCGTTATCTGACACGTTTGTTTGCTTCACACGAAGCGCTCGTAATTTCAACGTGACCGGGAGATGGGATGACTCAGCCCTGGATGGTATAACGAAGTCTTCAACAAGGTCAAATAATGTTGTGGAGGAAATTATATAGTCAATCACACTGGCACCATTATAACCGATGTATGTATAATCTCCAATTTCTGCGTCAGAGCCACATCTCCCGTTCATGATATGAATATTTAATACAGAACATAAATCAAGCAAATGCTTACCGAAGTTGTTTACTGTCTTGTCGACGGAGAATCGCTTAAGATTAAAACAATCAAATATGGATTCATTAAAAGCGTAGTTTTCATTTTCGATGAAGTCTAAAATGTCATCTTCAATAAAGTCTGGCTTTGTCCCAGTTCGTGCATTTAAATCTCCGCCGATCAAGACATAAACATCTGGTAATCCCGAGATCATATCCAATAGGTTATCTTGAAAAATAGAAATTCCATTTTTACATTCAAATGGTGATTGATTATACCATGTCGATAACTCTGGGTGAATATAAGAACATGCATATACAAGATCCTTATCAAATAGTTAGTTAATATTATTGATATGAGCACAAGTGCACATATCACGTTTGCCTAGCAACGATTGTTTTACCGCGGCTTCCCTTATTTCGTTGTCAGTGATGTCATAAAACGATTGTTCGTGACGTCACTGTAGCCTGCCGTCGCAAAGGAAGTGGGCCGTTTTATGACTATTTTTACGGGAGTAAAATGAGTAATAAAGAAATTATTACACTCGAAAGTGTGCCATATGAATTTTACGAAACTCGTGCAAACTCGCTCTCGCTCTCGCTCGGGAAATACAAAACTTCACACTCGTTTCGTAAAAGTCCTATGACACACTTCCTCGGGTAATAATCTCTATTTAACATACATAGTACAGTGGTGATTCATAACATTAACAACTTATCATGACATCTCCAGACTAAAATTAAGTCTATGAATGAAAAAATATTACTTAACCTTCACCCGTGTGATTTTATTTCTTCATTTCTAGATATTCAATTTCGGGTATTTTAGACTTGTTGAATAAGGGTGTAGACTGTATTAAATTCTTTTATTTTCTACACAGTCATGGAACAGGACTAAGACAAAATGGATTCACTGAATAGTGACAATGGACCCACTGGTTAATGGCTGTCAAAATAAGACACAATATAAAAAGAGACACTATATAGAAATGTATTTAGGTACTTATTGTTTATGAAAATGTATAGTGACACATTAACCAACTAAACTATGAAAGGACATTTATGGTTAAAATTTGTTCTGTCAGTATTGTACATGTAGCAGCAGTGGTTGAATAACTATGCCCCCGTCCATGCAAACTACACTCGCATTTACATAAGTAACAAAGAGGAAGTCAGTAAAACTTTTATTCAGTGCTCGTCTTCTTAAACAATGGCGAATGGATATCAAACAGTCCACGACGGATACACATATATAATGGACACATATATATCCACTTATAATATGTCAATAGATAAACATGTCAATCATAGTGAGATCAAAGCTATACATAGATTAGTTAAACTTTATTACTGTAATACAACGGGTATTCATCTCCGGTAATAACGATATTTCTGTATGAATACGAATCTTCATACTAAGACAATATTTAATAACATCACCATGGACGTTAAAAACTATTAAAAAATATTTGGCACATTGAAGTACATTACAAAATATGCGTTCGTCAAAACGTAAATGTAAAATGTTTGAGCTCATTGGCGGGTCACGCATAAAGAATCACAGATAGGCTACATTCCAATAATATTACTTAACTCAATAAAATACAAATCTAGGGGAATACAGTTTCAAATATAAGTATGGGATATAACCTGACATATTTCTCGATGTATTACATCATCAAACAACGATATTTGCAATTCCTCATGGTAATAACTAATTTGAAATTTGAAATATTCATTGAAATTCTTTATTCAAAGTCAAATAACATCAAAAGATTAAACACTCAGAAGTTAGCAATATGAGTTTGTTAGCGATACACGCATGTTATATTATCAAAACCATATGACCAATACAGCTTCTCTACACGACCAAGCAGCAGATCATTGCGCTTTACTCGAGGTCCACATCAAGAAGTCCACTAAAAGTGCCTAGCCCTTTGCACGAGATATCGAAGGCTGCTTCTCTGTGCGTCCTGTATCGCGGTCTCTCGGCCGCCTTCATCCTTATCGTCTTTGTCCATGTCTCTCCGGCCTTGATGTCTCTGTAGGACATGAAGATGTAGAACAGGTTGTGTCACAAAGCTATACAGATACTATACTATAAGAATATACAACATGTTAATTTAGATCATATGTCAAAAAATATTTTCATATTTAACACAGAAATGATGCCATGGGATATGTAGCTCATCAGATTTTTAATGATATTATACATTATAAGGTTAAAAAAGATTTGATTAAACACTGATGTTCCTTGGTACAACTATAGTTTGAAATTAGAATATTAAAGATACATACTCATATCCCATGTAAATGATTATGGATATTAAGCATCAAAGGTGGATCACTGACGGTGACCAATGCAAAGTGTGAGAGGGTGCGGCAAGATCAAGGTCACAAGGTACAAAATTAAGACCTCAACGGAAAGGTCTCATCAAAGTTGATGTACATTTGAAGGCAAATTCCCTAGATAAGTGGATTTTAAGCAAAAAAGATCAATCACTGATCCATCAAAAGTTATGCCCACACAAGTTTTCTCACAAGATACTCACCCGATCTCAAACTTGTCTTCGGTTGGTGGGACTGGTTTCAGTGTTCCCTCTATGAACAGTACACTGTATTCCATGGGCACGCTGAGAATGTTCTTGAACGTTAGAGTGACGTCGAACTCGTCACCTCTTTTACAGGTACTGGGGCCCTGGGGTGAACATAGAATAGGTAGACGTGAAACAATGTCCTCACAATCAACATCAAAATATGTGATATATCCAAAATATTTGAAGAGGTGTGGAATTTAGACAATGTAATTGTTAGGCCCAAAAGAAAAGAATTTGTTTCTGGTTTCCGCCCGCGTCATTTTCAAACCCACGCCTCAGGTCTTTTTTTCTCTATGTTTCAACAAAAGAAAGGGGCAGATAACTAATTCATTAGCCTCAGAAAACATTTGACATTGAAAATGTCACTCGTTTCTTGTTGAGATGAAGTGTAGAGGTGAGATTATTGACCATTTGAAATAGTAACACATATTTAAAAAGGTTTGTGCTTTATTTCCATAAATAATTGTATAAATTTTGTTTTTTAACCGGTGAGAAGTTTGTATAAAATGGAATTTATTTCTTCAATCGAAAAAAAATTGTAAAAAAACAAAATCGCGTCATCACATCATTTTTGTCAGCATGTCAGCATTAAAAAAAAAAGTTTCGGCCTTAAACAGCTCATTCTGTGAGATTTTATAGACGCTTCAATCAATATGCTGTGAGCCTTTTAGTAAGAAGGACTATTCAAAATTTAGCTTGCAAGTTGAGTTGTAACAGGAAGAGGAAGTGCTTTAGAAGACATAACTTGTGCATGAAAAAATCAAAAGACAGAAGACTGGTACACAGTAACACATAAGTAACAGGTGCTCATAAAATAGATAAAACTAACTAAAGACAATATATACCTGAATATTCGATACGTCTGACAGATCAAATGAATTAATCTTTTCTGAATATAAAATGAATACTTTTTATGTAAGTGTATCAAAATAACTTGAAACAACTTTGTTAACATGACACATGAGAAGAGAGACAATTTATAATTAAATTACAATATTATGACAGTATCATATATACATGTATGACAGCTCTAGTATCTTTAGAAAAATCGTTGGATGTCATATTTAAGTTGACCTGAACAATAAAACTGCCATGCTTCGTTTAATTACCAATCATGGAGTCTTAGAGTTATATTACATGCACAACTTTACAACCATTCGATAGAATGATTATACAGGAGTCGGGGCAGAAGACTATCACGTATTGGATTTACTAGCATGCGTGGCCCTACATTGCTTAGAGTTGTTTCAACGATCTGCTGTGGTAAGCAGTTGATAAATGTTAATTCCGAACTAGACATGTGTAACATGGTTATATTTGGGATAACACTACCTTCAATAGTACAAATTCTTGTACTTTTTCGGGCCGAGTCCCATGCGGGATTCGAACCCACGCCCTCAGAGTAAGGCAACTATCGCCAGCATTGACTGTACCAACAGCTTACCACACGACCATTTCGCCTCGACATATGTGCATGTGATTCAGTGTCAGTGCAACCTAATCACAGTATTCTTGTGTGCCACTTATGCCAGAGACAATCCAAACAGACAATCCTAAAGGTTACTCTATTGGACTAAATGAACTTGTTTCCACATAGCCTCTTCGTTCAAATTGTGTCCCTTTTCTGGCCTCTTTGTTAAAATTGTTTCCATGGAAACCAGAAAAATATAGCCTACTAAAAATATATAAATAAGCAAAATGCACCATTCCATCACTAGGTCTAATCACATACCAAGGTTCTTTAAAAATATTGAACGGAAAACGTTTTGACTCTCGCAAAGCTTAGAGGGGGGTTTATGCAGCAAGTTGCACCGTGTGAAGGCGCCTTTAGTGTGATGATAGACTAAGTGAATCGGAGTTAAACAGTTAAATGCAGGGGTGGATGCTTTGTGAAAGAACCCTCTGCTATCCGAGGCGATGACATAAAACTCTACACACCTTCACTTCGATATCAGGCTTGACCAACTGGACTTTGCATTTGCATTTGCTTATGTTCCCTGTCTCCTTCGTTTCTGCAATGGCCACCAGTTCAAAGTTGAATCCAGTCTTCGGTTTCGCGATAGAAGTCAGCACGTCAATCTCGAATGTCGACACTTTCTCTGAAATTCAAGATTCCTTCTAATGTTAAAGCTCATTTAAGTGATGATGTTATTTTTTGGTTTCAGAATCAACAATGTCATATGTTATTCTATACATAGGTGTCTTCCTAATAATGCAAGTCAGTATCTTAATTTGCACTAGTTTTTATTTCAATCATTTGATTATTGGACTATATGTGATGTGATTGTATAAATAAAGAAGTTATTTAACAACCTACTGGTTTCAGAATGACGTTCCGATATATTCAATGATGATCTTTAATAAACCCTGTTATTAATATTTCCTACTCAAGGCATAACTCGTGCAGTCTCCATCACTGGCTCAGTTATGCCTTGTAGCATTTCCTTCACTTTTCCGACACGGTCACCAAATCTACAATTTAGAATCCATATTGGCTAAAGTGTCTGCACACACCATTTCAGCTTTCGAGGGCTTTTAGTACCCGATAATAAGATGTAAAACGGTTTTGAGGTGAAAACGCATGTTACCCATGCAAATTTAGGGTCACAGGGTCACCAAATCTACACTTTAGAATTCCCGTTGGCTAATGAGTCTGTACACAACATTTCAGCTTTCTAGTTTCAAATGTCTCGATTTGTTGATGTGTAATTGTAATTACCATGGAAAGGATATACCTCGATCAACGTCAATTTGAACTCGCATGTTTTCATCAACACACGTGTCATCAAGTCTCTCAACAAAAAGAGTCGTTATCTATTTTCTAGGTGGGGAATCACGACGTTCGTTTGGTGGTTAAGTCAATCTTTGCAATCGATATTTCATAAAACAACGTTGCAAAGGGGTCCAAGAAGCATTCTTGGAGTTATTTACACATCCTTCTGGATCGGTCTCTGATTGTCATCGCATTCCTTGATCCTAGACCTGCATTGAAGGTGAATCCATTGTGTTGTTTGGCTCACATATGCCAAACGTTATAAATGGTGTTATTTTATCGAGATATATTGACTGTTGTCGAAAATTACCATTTTGATGATGGTCGACTCAGTATAGTAACGATACAAAGGCAAAAGTAGTGATTTCTGGTCAAAAAACGGACAATTCACTGCGACAGATGCGAGTCAATATTAAGTCAAACGTGATTTTGGAAACTTGTTTACAACATACAAAGAGACAAACTGTGGTTAATAAGGTTAAATAGGCCATGTTATTACTGTGCTTGTAAATGGGACGCGTAGTTTAGGTTTCTGCACATGTATAATGACTTTTCTCGATTTTAACTGGATATTTGTAATTATGATATATTTGGCGATGGGGAGTAAATGTGAATTAAATTATCTGCACTGAAATCAGCACATATGGTATATTGGCATGTATTAAAGGGACACGCCGTCGATCGTTATATAGACCCGAGCTGATTAGCCTGTCCGCTGACGAGACAAGTTACGTGTCACTGTAGTCTAACACTTAGACTCTAAACAATATTGAAAAGGAGCCTATAAATACCATTTCTTACAGTCTCCTTTTCAATATTTAAGAAAATGGTGATATTTTCAGAATAAATACTTTTTTCATAGTCTGAGTGTAAGACTAGTTTCACTGCTGAGCTTGCGATTTGAGAAGGACTTAAGATTCGTTTCTCGGTAGGGGATCCCCCTCATGAGTCGTGCGCTCTGATTGGTTAACAATAGCTTGACCGGAAGGATTTATCAGAATCAGAATATCAGGGATGGGACTGTTTATGTGGAATAGAAATATATGTATACCTGTAAATATTATGAAACGCAATGTATGCCCTACCTTGTTTAACATCAAGTACAAATTCTGGTATCTTCTTGGTAGCTGCGATGCCCTTACTTTCCCCCCTGTAGTTGACGTAGTGAAGGGACATGGACAGGGTCACAGTACGGACGACTTCTCCTGTGTTCTTGGTTGTCAACGTGAACTCCATTGGAGCACCGAAGTTGTAGACTTGATCAGCCACTGTCATGTTAATCGCCTAAATAATGACAAGAGCGAAGTAGTATTGTTTGGGGCGGGGCTAGGAGATAATGTAGGCGTTAACATGTAGAAATTTAAATAATAAAATAATTTGTCATAATAGTGAGGATAGGTATAGCGCGCTATACCACATGCTTAAAGCGCACACAACATTATTACTCTGGTGAAAGGACCAACTTCGTTCCCTTTTTCCTTCTCAACTCTTGCTGTCAATTAAGGCGCATTTTACACATTGTCTTCACTTCAATACAAGGTACTCAATTGTACTGCTGAGTGAACAGAGGCACACTTTGTAAGGTAACACAGGCTTTCACAACTCGTGTCTATATGTGGAGCAGGGAATCACCCCTTCAACTCTCAGTTGATGAATCCAGCAATGAAACGGGTCACCGCGCTGCGCCGATTCTTGCTGAATTTCACTGATAGCGGTCAATCGAACTATGCACAGGATAACGTGCAACCACGTGTCATTTTATCCGCCGATTGTTACCTCCGAATATTATTCAGATATGAAACTGCCGTAAATGAAACTGACGATGCATAATATATAAAGGGTATAATTTTGGAAATAAAAGTGACAGATAATTATTATTTCACAGATGATGTGGACCCAGATTGGCGGACGGCTAGTGCTCAGAGGTCGAGGTTGGGGAAGGTCCAGGAAAATGAGATAAGGAAAGAAAGTGACCATGGTGAAAATATAAGTTACAAAGTTCTTACCTCGACTGTTGGCAAAACCCCCGTTTCTTCATAGTAATCCCACCGAAACATCCTTTCAGCTTTCCTCACAATCTCGCGCTCCTTGTCGCTACCTTGGTTATACATATGCAAAATGATCCAGTTAAAATATAGACACTACTGTGAATACCTTACTCCGTTTGGAATGGGGTAAAGAGGGGACTGATTATGCTATCTAAAGTACTTTTTAAAACTCCAGTGACAAGTTTTGCAACCAGCAAAGTAACGGAATACAAAATCTCCTCTGATTAACTGGATATGTTTACATAATTGCTGAACATGAACATATACACTAAACGCCAAAAGAAACGATATCTCATTTCTTTTTTAATAACTTTTTAAGTATCAAAGATATCTTAGAAATGAATGGTTCAAAAGAAAGCTGAATAACATAGCTTTATGCTAATAACACGTTTAAAAATCCTGATGGATTCATATTGTGGCAAAATGCAGCTTGTTTAAGAAGTTTAAAATTGTCCGGTTTTCGACCAGGCTGGTAGTAACAAATAAATGTGATTTAGATGTCCAGAAGAAGTTGAAAGTAAACTTTTAGGTTTGTGACTAGACAAAAAGGTTGTATGCTTTACATCATAACCCCTAAACGATGAAAAGACTGTTAATGAGTAAGTTTAAGTGTGAAAATTATGAAATATATTTTTCTAGTCATTAAATATCTTTTCTCGTAATTTACCTTAGTGAAAACGAGTTTACTGTGTTGTCAAATGACTTAATAGTATTTAGGAACACAGACGATTATTTATGTGAACATTTTCGCTTGAAAATGAACATTTACAAAAAAGAATTCCATCACCAAAACGCATTACCACTCAAATGTAGCAAAATTCAAGCAGCATTTGCATGAACTGAATGCTTCTACGGCTGTAGGAAAACTCGTACCCAAAACGAACTCGTACTCACAAAAATCAGAGAACTCGTACCCAAATCCGCCGGAGAACTCGTACCCACTTTTTATTTTTGGTATTATAGATGTATTAATAATATAAATACAACTATTGTATTACATTAATATCAATCAAGAATAATGTATTTGTCTATAACTGCAATTAAAAACAATAACTTTATAAATAATAAGTAATAAACAACTTAACTCTGCAGTTTTTTTGACGGAAGATAAATATCCCCGCTATTGTGTCTTTATATCAATAGCGGGGATATTTATCTCAAATCTTTATTTATTAACCGATTTTGCTCAAATTTGGAACATGAGCTCACAATATCGTACATAAACATCACATGAATGCAGCAATCTAGATTTAGAATTTTGAAAATATTGTCAAAACAGCGATTCGAAGCCATGTATGGGTTGACAGTATTGACTCTATTAGAGAATATCCACTTAACTAAAACAATATCGTTAGGGTATAAGTTACCAGTATTTTCTATTTTTAACAGTCTGATTAAAATCGACCTTGTTCCGAGGAGTAAAATTTGCAAAATTTTGCATCTGCCGGGATACGAACAGGTTCTGTAGATTCCTCGCCACAAGGTCGGTTTGGCGTGGAAACCCACGAACGAGTTCGTATCCCGGTAGATGCACTATTTTGCATTTTTTATTCCACGGAAAACCGTCGATTTTAATCAGACTGTATTTTTAATGTTTTAAATAAAGGATGACGATGCATGTACAATACGAAATACGAAAGTAATTTATATTACGAAAGTCCCTATGTATCTATCTGTAGTATGAAACTATGGTTTTATATTGTGTTATTATGTTATGTTACGAAACTATGAAATAAACATCATACAAAAACAATATTATTGTCTTGCCTCTCCTATTTATCTATAAAAAATAAGTGGGTACGAGTTCTCCGATTTTTTAGGGTACGAGTTATCCGTGGGTACGAATTCCCGGTGGGGACGAGTTCGTTTTGGGTACGAGTTTTCTGCATCCCGCTTCTACAGGGTATAAAAGTTGCCTACTGTGCATTATATGGCACACATGTACGAAATCATGCCGCGATTGACCTGTGGAGAAAGAGAAAGAGCTCTGGTGATGTTGCAGCTTGGGTCGACCAACAATGATGTTGCCAATGTCTTTGGATCTCACCGTATGACCATCATTTGGCCTTTCATGCCTATCAGGCCTATCAGCGGCTGATTTAGGCCTTGCCGTATTTCCGTACCAGGTAATCAGAACCCAGTATGTTTTTCAGGTGCAGCTATCTTAGCACGGAATAGCGAGGGAAACACGGCAAGGCTTAAATCAGCCAGTAATGGAGAGTGCCAAGAGCAATGTCTTGCATAGGGAAGTTGTGGTTCCCCGAGAACCAACAATTCAAGTCTAGTTTTAATTTTATGTCAAATGAATCTTCTTAAAACGAAGTGATCAGTTGACAACACTGTAGCATTCCGTGAATTAAGCAAGTCTATACTTACCCTCTTCGTATTTGTACAGGTCAGTTATGTCCAGCCTCTCGTAGCTCGTCCTGCCCGTGTACGCTTTCCCTGTAGGTTCGTGGGTGCTGATCTTCTTACCGATACTGAACAAGTTGTTAGCAATTTGATATTAATCATATTAATGATGCTGATGAAATCGTAATTATGTAGACAAAGATGATGATGAGAATGATGATTAAAATGTTCTTAAAATAGTAAAATTTCAATTAGTAATAGTAATACCTGGAAATTCCATTTCTTACGGTCTCCTTTTCAATATTTGATATAATGGTGACAGGTGGTATTTTCAGAATAAATAATTTACTTTTTCACAGTCTGAGTGTAAGACTATATTAAAGGTTTTGTTAACTGTTAACTAGATACTAGTATAGATAGTATTGGTCAGAGTACATGCAATGTGCATGGTATCAATCACATAGTGACTGCATTTGAATAGTCCAAGCACTGTTTAATATCAACCGCTTATATCAAGAAAAAATACGGCTTATACGTACGCATGTCTCTCTCTCTTAATCTGCATAAGAACACCAGTTTTGGGGTCCCTCTTCCAATCAACCTTGTCTCCGTTGACCTCGGCGAAGACGAAGGGAGTGTCAGCCCCGACGAAAAGATGTCCCTCCTTGATGGCGGTCAGTGGGGAGGGGCCACACTGATACACACCTGAACAGACCAATGGTCAACAAATAAAACCATTATGCACAAAAGATTAAGGTATAAAACGGCCCTGCGAGTTCTGTATTACTAGTATTTAATCATAAGCGTTGATAAAACATATTCGTTATTCCTATTCGCTAAGCAATGTTTCTTAAACTGTAAAATATCTCAGTTTCTGCTATTATCGTGTATTTAAAAAAAAGAAGTTTTGAAATATGTCGAAGCATTCAATTTGTACATATCATAGTTATAGGGGATGGTCAAACAACACATCCGATTGGCTAGGGTAGCCATAGAACCGTCACTAAGGCAACCTTGACGAGTTACGATCAATGTACCAATTTACCATTGACTCAGACTCCGAAAAAAAGTATTTATTCGTAAAATATCACCATTTTATTAAATATCGAAATAGAATTTTAAAGGCGCTGTAGCACGTTTTTTTGCAAATTTTATTTTTTCAATTTCTCATGTATAATGATAGTTTATGTAATTTATATTTACTTTAGAGAATAAAACGTCTTATTACACAAACCAATTATCCGTAGTGGTAATAACGGTGTTGCGTATAAAGCAAAAATTGCATGGCGGCCATTTTATTGTGAACACATTTTATTATTTCGAATGACAAAAACGATTCCAATGGCTTTACGGAACCATGTACACTCATTTGTAACTTGATTTTCCGAAGAGAGAAGGGTGTTTTACTATTGTTGACATTATTTTTCGAATACATTTCATCGACTTATTTGAGCGAAAAAACGTGCTACAGCGCCTTTAAGACAGAGACTCTTTTCAAAATTTAAAAAATTTTTGGGGGACATTTTCAGAATGAGTCTAAAGGTCTAAGAGTCTAAAGACATGGCTTCTAGTTGTCTGTTATCCAAGCCGCTTAATATTTTAAGAGCCGAGGCAAGTCTACGACAAGGCAAGTCTACAAGGAGGCAAGTGAGAGATATACCCATACTCTTCCGAGTGTATCGAATGATACCCTACACTTTTCCCGGTGGGGCCCTTACGAGGCGTAGCCGAGTAAGGCTCCGCCGGGAAAAGTGTTGGGTATCATTCGATACACAAGGAAAAGTATGGGTATATCTGTCTTATACCCCACTTACGGTCGAGTGTAAACGGATACCATTTCATGATATTTCTAAAACAAATACAGCTGTAAAAAGTTTGTGTATGAAACGCACAACCCAAATACGGCCTCATCTGTGACAACTCCAGGGTACACTCAGCTCGTGCTTCGTTGTATGGTAACCCATGTTTGGGGCTCGAAGTCTAATTGATATGGCCCAATGACGGTATTGCCAACGCAGACGCACGTGCATCTCGCTGCAATGTACAGCTAACGCCATAAACTGAATGGCAAATGTCAACATGGCCAAAGTTTAGTGAAAATAGAACTAACTTCAGTATGTTAAGACATTTTGCATCCAAAATTAAATAACATTGTTATATAAAAAGAAATACCGAAAATTGTGATATTATATCACGCATTATAAGAACCTTATTCATTTGGTCATGAACAAATGTACATAGTTTCAACTGGCTTCGTGGTGTAGTGGTTAGTTCGTTCGGCCAGAAATCAACAGGACACAGGTTCGATCCCAGGTGTCGTATATGTTCATAAATAACATTTTATAAAGTATCATCACTTAGATTTGGAAATTTAGAAAATTGACTTCATTGATTTCTCAGTTGTTAAAAAGAGTAGGTTTAATAGAAAAGTGTAGGTATATCAGAAAAAGTGTAGGTATATCAGAAAAAGTATAGGTGTATCGGCTAATACACCTACACTTGTAACAAAAGAAACCATAGCAACGAGACCGGAAGTGGGGTATAAGTCTACAGAGCTCTGTATAAGGAAATGAACACATCCCAGAGGCTCCTTTTTCTTTCATTTTCACTTTATTCAAATTTAATTTTTGTTTTAAAAGTTCATTTCAGTGTTATACTAAATACATGACTAGGAGATTAGAATCTTGAGAAGAATTAATCACGACTTACCATCGCTCCTCTCCTGCGGTGTAGCGTCAATCACCTGCCATCCATCAAAGTTCAGCCCTTCACTATTCAGGTCCGGACGTCTCATCCACGCCTCGTTCCAGACATGGAAGTTCCTAGGTGGCATATAAAGTCAGTATAACCATAGATTTTGTCATAACTAAATACGAGGTTATTTCAAGATTCGTTCATTTACTATGAGTTGATTCAATATTTTATCATTTACTATGCTGTGATTTCAATATTTTATCATAAATTTACATGAGGTTATTTCAAGAGTCTTTCATTTACTGTAAGGTGGCGTCTACATTTCATCATTCGCTATGAAGTTATTTCAATATTCAACATATTTCAATACTTTATATAAGGTTATTTCAAAATGTTATCATCATTTAATGTATTGTTATTTATATAGTTTACCATAGTTTGATACATGTATGATGTTGATTTAATATTTTATCATAACTTAATGAGATTTTTTCAAACTTTTATCACCATTCAATATAAGGCTGATTCAATATTTTATCAAACTTAATATAAGGTTTATTTAAGATTTTATCATAACTTCCTATGAGGTTGATTAAATGATTTATAAGTATAGCTTATTATGTTTTTTCAAAATTTTATCAAAACTTAATACGAGAGTTATTAAATATTGCATCACAATTTAATATGATGTCATTTCAATATGTTATCATCACTTAATGTGCTGTTATTTCAATATTTTATCAAACTGAAAATGCGGTTGTTTCAAGATTTTTATTATTAATTAGATCTAATGTCGCTCTCACAAAATTATAAATAAGTGTTACCAATTACTAAAAATAGTCCTAAATCAATAAAAGAGTCCTAAAAGAGGTCTGTGTGGTTCGGTTAAGCCATGTGCGTCCATTTCCCATCGAGCGGCCATTTTATCGTGTTCAAATTAAAATGGCCGCTCGAAGGTAGTTCAGGGGCTCTGACTGATGTATCGATACCTACATTTTTGTAGACACTCAGATTAGAGTTTTAACTTAAGTATGGTACAATGATGGAATGGTCATTGACAACCATCTTGCTGTCTGAACTATCAAAATTCTCATGAGACTTACAAATCTACCTCTCACATTGAAGAGTTCCACATCACTGTCGCTTTATATGTCTCACCATATTCTTCATATAGGGATAGTCGTTTTCTATGAATACGTTGTGTAATGAAATGTTTTACCCATTAACGTACCAGTACATGTATAAAGTACATGTATAAACATATACCAATAAATGACTAATTATAGAAAACAACATATACAAAAAACGTGCTACAACGCCTTTAATATTATTATGGTTTTTTTCAATATCAATCTTAACTTGATATGATGTTGAATCGATATTATATCACAACTTATTTCATGATTATCATAACTTAACATTACGTTATTTTCTCAATGAGGTTGATTCAATGCATTGTCAACCTTGCCCACAAACGGCACAAATCAGCATCAACCACACTGCACTGACGTCTCTCCTATGAATCAGTCTGGTTATATCAGAGTGCAATATATTTACCTCACCAGACCGTTTGATCGATGTTACAAGCGAAATTGACATTGCTGAACACCCTTGTTGATAACACGTCGTAATATAACCACACTTGTAAAGTGTTAGAAGATTTACAACCAAAAACAGAGCCACAGACGTCACAAGTTGATAGGATCGCTAATGAATAAACTGGATAATGCAAAACGTTTTACACACGGAGTATGTCACACGATTGAAATAAGAAAAGCATGCACATTTGAAACATGTTTTCACCAGATTGAGTCGATTTTCTCTTCACGCCAAGTGCCATCGTAATTCATTTCGTTGATGACGTCACAGCTCAGGTGTTTCTTGTCGCTGTTGTGTGCAGACTCGAAGTTGGTGACACTACGACACGGAATACCAAGAGCCCGACAAACTAAACAAAGTTGAAAGATTTAATAGTTAATATACTTAACGTTCATGATATTTAAATTATATAGGTATAAAAGATTAATACATCTTTTTTTACTTTTCATTCATGAGTTTTTACCCAAGTCGATTTGCCATCGCACATCGACAAACTCGTTGATAAAAGTAAAATTCTCTCTGCAAAACATATGATAATATTTTTTGATAATATGGCAATTGTTACCCTCACAATCGTGTCAAACTACTTTAACGAAACTCATAAAAAGATGTATGTTAAACCGTCGCTCTCGCTCAAGCAATATCAACATTCACACTCGTTTCGTTATAGTCGTATAAAACACTGATCACTTATTCATGTACATTTGTCAAAAAAATAAAGTAGCCTACAAGAAATATTTTAAAACAAAGAGAATACCATAATGGTTTACCTGTAGTAAGCACCCCAGAGAAGACCCAGCATTGCCCATAGAGAACTGGTTGCTTAGTATCGTGGTACTCCTCCAGTATCTTGACGCTGCCCTTCCAAGTCGTGGGCATAGTGCCGCCTTCATATTCTCCACTCCAGTTACCCACCAGCACCCCAGAATCGTCGTTAGAGTTCACCTGATGTCGTTTAGGTTTGATAGAGGATATTATACGAGATTAAGTGCTATACAAGTTCTATTAAACACGTTTTGTAACAAAAAATGCGAATTGTGTAGCGATATTTCATTAGTGTATCTTTGCAGTAATAAAACATTAAAAGGAGGGGTACTTTTTGTGGAAACGAAACGAGAGGATATTCCCGTTTACACATATATGCTATTAATACATGATTCATACACGGTCAAATTGAAAGATATTAATTAAGGCAATACTTTGATGACTTTACAGTTCACAACTTGATAAAGATAAGTGCAGATTTGTTGAAAAATAAAAACAATGAGAATTGAAGCCATTCATCGGCGCTGCGAGTGGGGAAAACTTCGCTACGGCCTAATATAAGATTGTTTATTAGTTTTATGATACGTTATGTGTGTTACTTTGTGAATATCCTATAACTGTATATGTTCTTTTATTAAAATTTTTTTTAAATTGGGTTAGATATAGCGTGTTTTCATTTCACGAAATGCCAAGAAACCAAGATGGCGGAAGCTGCCGATAAATCGGCGATTGAACTTTCCCTTTAAAAATCGAGTAAAACTATTTTTTTAGCCGCAGAGTTACCTCCCTTGATATGGCGCGGTAAACTCTTTACAGTATTTCCGCTGTTTCACAGTGTGCGGAGTATTTATCACAAACGGAAAAAATAGAGCTCATCAGAGTTTATTTTGTTTGATGATGAAGACAGAAATATGTTATCTCAATATAATGTACAATCCCTAACCCTGACAAATCTTATTCTTGAAATTGAGAGAGAGCACTCAGCAAGGTCAACACACAGGAGATTATGCAATATTCTGACCCCTTGGCTCTGGTTTCAAGCCAGCTGTGTTTTTTGTGTTTTACCGCCAAATTATGTAATAGACTCTTGCTTGCACTAAACACTGGCAGCACTGATCTAACTGTATAAGGCTTAAAGAGAACAGGCAATGTGATGAATCTCATGGTACATAGTACAATTGAGAATCACCTTGGCTAAACAATCTCGGTTCTAATCCTTGTCATCCAAACATCTAAACATTCTGAACAAAATATTCCTTATAGTTTGTTCTGGATGAAAACAGGATTTTAGGTTATGACCCCTGTGGCCCTTATTTGGGTCCATAGGGTCACCAAATCTACATTTAGAATCTCCATTGGCTAAAGACTCTTTACACAACATGACAGCCTTCTAGGTCTTTTCATTCTGGAGAAGAAGATGAAAATAATCTTATCTTATCATTTCATCACCAGTCATATGCAGTTCACATATTTCATGTAAAATAAAAGAATTCTTAACTCCTCTTCAATTTAGTCCTTTATGCCTTGTCACAATTTTCAGTTCATAGGCTATTCAATAGTTCTCATTTCACATTGATTACATCAATTTGACAAACATGTCCACAATGTAGATTGTTATCTCAAGTCGACATATATTTCAAATCATTGTGATTGAAGTGTCATAAAATATCAGTACAAAATTCATTTTCAAAGGTTTTTTTAGGCTGTGGCCCATATTTGGGGTCACAGGGTCACCAAATTTACAAGTTTGAATCCCCATTGGCTCAAGAGTTTGCATACAATATTACAGCCTTCTAGATCTTTTTGTTCCGGAGAAAAAGATGAAAACAGGATTTTAGGTAATGGCCTGTGAGGCCCTTATTTGAGGCCACAGCTTCAACAAATCTACAATTTAGAATCTCCATTGGCTAAAGACTCATTACAGAACATGACAACCTTCTAGGTCTTTTCGTTTTGGAGAAGAAGATGAAAATAATCTTATCTTATCATTTCATCACCAGTCATATGCAGTTCACATATCTCATGTAAAATAAAAGAATTATTAACTCCTCTTCAATTAAGTCCTTTATGCCTTGTCACAATTTTCAGTTCATAGGCTATTAAATAGTTCTCATTTCACATTGATTACATCAATTTGACTGTTATCTCAAGTCGACATACATTTCAAATAAAGTGAATGAAGTGCACATAAAATATCAGTTCAAAATTCATTTTCAAAGGTTTTTTAGGCTGTGGCCCATATTTGGGGTCACAGGGTCACCAAATTTACAAGTTTGAATCCCCATTGGCTAAAGAGTTTGCATACAATATTACAGTCTTCTAGATCTTTTTGTTCCGGAGAAAAAGATGAAAACAGGATTTTAGGTAATGGCCTGTGAGGCCCTTATTTGGGGTCACAGGGTCATCAAATCTACAATTTAGAATCCCCATTGGCCAAGGAGTCTGTACATAAAATTTCAGCTCTCTGGAGTCATTGGTTCTGGAGAAGAAGATGAAAATAGCTTTTAAGGTTATGACCCCTGGGGCCCTTATTTGGGGTCACAGGGTCACTAAATCTACAATTTAGAATCCCCATTGGCCAAGGAGTCTGTACATAAAATTTCAGCTCTCTAGAGTTATTGGTTCTGGAGAAGAAGTCGAAAAAGTGAAAAGTTTACGGACGGACGGATGGACGGACGCCATCCCATGCCATAAGCCCATCGGGCCTTTCAGGCCTGATGAGCTAAAAATCTATAGATATAGCCTATATATTTTATCGGAAATGAGTAAAAGAGGAACAAATAATAGATCTAAAGAGTAATTAATTCGTTACACGGTGTTTTGACAGGGTGTACAGGACTGTAAGACCCGTGTACGTTCCGCATTTCCTTCGGCTGTGCCTCAGGAAAATATGGAATTCGAACTCGTTGTTCCTCCGCTTCCATGACATCTTCTCGTTCAATACAAACGATCCAAATTCATAAGTATGATGTTCTATATGTGGATAACATGAAGCATATCAGAATTTTTTTTAAAGATTCAATGAAAGTAGTGATGAGAGCACAGTGATAGTTTTGTGTGTGAACCATCTGAAACGTTTTAAGCATCATTCACAAATGATACATCATTTTTGGATATATCTAAGTAGATATATTCACTTCAGTGAAATGTTGACTTTGAAGAGGAAAATTGACTTTAGTGAAATGTTGACTCTGAACTAAATAACAACAACTAATTTAGGACTGGACTGGAATTCGAAAAATAACGCATAATGTATTTTTAAGGTGGATCAAATGTATTTAACATGAGGTGTTTTTATGTTATGCATGGGAAGCATGTCTTACATCTTAGCTTAGAACATTTTGAATGGTCCCCGTAAAGACAACGTTATTTCATGGTAATCATAAACATTGACTTTGTGTGAACGAAATACCCACTACTTAGCCAAGGGGTTTTGTAGAGGCTGATATCATGGCACCTATATATATATATGTACATCCGCAGTGTTCCAGATGCTGACCTTTCAATTTTGAAAACACGATGTGTTCGGGAACTCACTATTCCATCATTGATATTTATATTGCATTTTCTGAAGATATTATTAAGATATTAATTTACTTAAACTATTCATACATACAATTTTGGAGAGGGCGCGGACGACTCTCATAGGATTTCCCATAGCAGGAGAGGAGTCGAACCCGAACACTTTCCGCAGCAGGAACAGGGAGACATCCAAGATGTTTTTTTCAAACTGTCAAACATGAAATAGACAATCTCCTAACATTGGTTTTGAGGTATTGTAAGATTGAAAACCTTCTTTAAAGCGGTGGACTTCAACGTAAAGTGAACTTTTTCATTCAACCGTTAGAAAGGGAAAAGGGAACATCAAGCATGGTGATTGGGAAATTTATCTTGGGTAATTTGAGAACAATATATATATATAACCATGGACATCCAGCTGTTTCGGTCTTTCTGACCTCATCAGCATGGTGTGTGTCGAACATGGTTGGACTTTCAGCTATGCAACGTTATCAATATTTATCATCAATACTCTTACTCCTTGGGAATAAATAAATTTGATGACAACCATTTTATTCATTGTGTAATAAAAAATATATATGTTGTTGCATAAAAGTGTCATTTCCGGAGTATGTACCTGACCGAACATCCATTTTCTTGCACCGGGACCTTTATAGCTTCCGACGTAGATAACACCGGAGTCGTTGAGAACAGCTTCCTTCAGCCAATCATCTTTCTCTATGTACACCAGATCCTCTGTAAGAGAAAAGGGTTTATATGAATTAATCAAAATTCCATGTTAAAGCACTGTAGTACATATGTTTGCAATTTATAAATAAAGGTTTATGCAGTATATCTTTACCTTTATTAAGAGTATAAAACAGTTGATAACATGACCCGGTTATCGTTATTCGTAGAACATGGTCGCATATAAAAAAAAAATAGCGGCCATTTTCGTGTGAACACCTTTTAATAATTCGAGGATGGAAATGGATGAACAGTGCTTAACCGAACCATAACCATTCTTTTTAGAACTCTATTTATTGACTGGGAAGGTTTGTTTTGCAATAGGTAAAATTTCTTTTCAATTTCATGAGATCACTTTATTTCAGTTAGAAAACCTGCTACAGCCCCTTTGAATAATTGCCGAGAACACATGAACGGGTTCGAGGTATATCACTGGTAAAGATACAATCATACGCGATGATGCGGGTAGTCCGGCCGTTGCAAGACGTCTACTATAAGCATATGGTGCGATGACTTGGTACCCATGGTTTTATATATACTCCGTTACTCTCCACTACATCATGGAGAGTAACGGAGCATATATAAAGCCATGGGTAACCGAGGATGGACTAACACAGTCTATACGTTTAAATTGTGAAAAATAAGATATACATGTATTCAGACTGTAAGCCATGTTGATTCACAACGCTTTGATCATTTATCTGGCTCTATATGTCGACAGTACTGAGTACCCAGATCAACCCAGACGTAAAGCTTACACGGACATAATCAGGTTGGTGAGGTCCTATATATGTCATATTTGTGTTATTTAATTGAGAATTATCAACCAAAAATAACCAGTGTAAGGTCAATCAGTTCAGTAAAACGAAAATACAACCATTCAAAGTCGTGGTCATGATCGAAAACCGAACAATGGACCTTGGCTTGCTGCAGTCATTAAGTCAAACGTAATTTTGGAAACTTTTATAAAGTAGATAAGAAGACAGAATTGCTTGTTGAGCGTTTAATATGTCTTTTTAACGAGAACATACGTGGGATTGAGCCATAATTATCGGCTACTGCACATGTATGAGACCGTTCATTGAAACTTATTAGATTTGATATTTTAAGCATTTGGGTATATGAATTTGAAATATATGTAAGTGGGGTAAGAAGATATAACCTAAACCAGCACCTTGGAATTTAGTACATTTTATAATTAGAACCAAATAAAATACTCATGCAAAACTGATCATTCATCTTTAATGTGTGTGTCTGGACTAGAGGCTTTCAGAACGTTTCTCTTATTAAACGAGTTCCTTTTGAAAAGTCAGTACACATGTTTTACTGTATGGAGTTTACTTTAGATCAATTAAATCAGACTGTAAGTTGTCCTTATTAAATTGTCTGTCTGAATCAATTATCATTACCACTACAAACAGCGATCGAACGCACCTTTACACCAGGGGTTGAAGAGCAGAATGATCTCCTGGGTGTGGGTGTACTCCCATATTATATCCTCCTCGTCGACAACATCCACGATGGTTCTCACAATGACGGCCCACTCCCCCACAGGGGCTGAGGCTGGGGTGTGTACTGCCACCTTTAGTGTTGTGTCTTTCTTCTCCTGTATGATAACTCCCCACTTGGACATGTCACTCACTGACGAGGCAGTCTCGTCCAGTTTCACTTCCTCGTAGATTATTGCAAAGTCTCCGGTCTCCTCGCCTACAAATGTATACAGATACGCAGTCAACCATGGGGGAAGTAATCAGAAAACATGTACAGTACCGGACCATACATTGCAGGTTTGATTGCTGTTACCTATTTTTAAGATGAGGTTACACTGTTATATTGAACTAGCTCCAGCAGGTAATAAAAGAAATGCAGACGTCCTAGACACATTGCTGGATAGCGCAGTGGTTAGCGCGTTCGGCTTCAGATCAAGAGGTTCGGGGTTCGAGTCCCGCCAGGGGCACGGCAACTTTGTCTGCAGTAGAGAACTGTTCTACACGCAGTAAGGTTTGCAATGATACAATGAATTTCAGAGTAGTACCACCGATGGTTCGCTAGTTCCAGCCGTTGCTCGCAGGTTTCACCGTAATGCATAGCCAGATGGCGTCGCGGGCGTTAAACCCCAACTCACCTCACATCACCGACGTCAACGTTTAGTTGATTTCCGGTCATGATATCGAGCCACCAATGGTCGACGTTTAAACGTCATTTTACTCACGTTGACATTTGATGCATTTTACCTCGTTTTCACTTCGGATCAAGTTTAATTAAGATCAAGCTCATTAAAGGGTAGTTTTCTATAAAAATATGATTTATAGGTCCTATTATGATTACAAATGTATTCAGATTTGGTGATTGGTTTTGGCTTTTACGTAGGTTTAATCATTAAACTGTGTAAGAGAAAATAAACTCGACCATTCGGCAAGGTACGTGTACTCATTGACTTGCTTGAATTGTTACCCATCGATTCTGAGACCTGTTCTTATACATACCCAGTTGGAACACAAACGTGATATCATTTTTCTTGACATCATATGGCCGGTCAAACTTAACGGTCATCACAAATGGTTGACCTCTGCGAACCACCAGTTCCGCACCCCCTGTCTCCCCTTCGACCTCCCCGACATCCGCATCCCCTGTCTCCCCTTCGACATCCACGCAATCATACATGTTGGTGTGGTGGGCGGAAGTGTTCTCCTTGATATGCAAATCCAGGCCTTTCACATGAAGCTTAGTCGCCAGTTCCGCTTCAGTAACATCTGGTAGAGTCGGCACTTCCGGAACAGATGGTACCTCGGGTACTGTAGGCACTTCCGGTACTGATGGAGTTTCTGGCACTGTCGGTACTGACGGAGTTTCTGGTACTGTCGGTACTGACGGAGTTTCGGGTACGGACGGTGTTACCGGAACTGATGGTACTGTCGGTACTGACGGAGTTTCGGGTACGGACGGTGTTACCGGAACTGATGGTACTACTGGTACTGTTGGTACAGACGGTACATCCGGGACTGACGGGGTTTCCGGTACGGAAGAAGTTTCCGGTCGTCTGGGAAATCGAGCCCTTTCTTCATCTTCGTCACCTGAAAGAATCATTCTGTCAGTGTGTAGGTTGCATAAAAATGTTAGATGTATATCGGACGCATTTTTCAAAATTTTGACCAGGGCGGTAGGACTTTCACATTTTCATGGAAGAAATAATGACGAGGGAGTACATTATTTTTGTAAATAAAAAATATAGCTTGAACGAACTAGAAGTATACAAAACCGAGACGCACCCATACTTACAGACCCATTTATTTTGTAGACAAATTGATTTCGGGGTTTAGAACAAATGATGCGTCAAAATCATAAGTTTTCCTTAATAAATGACAATAAAAAGCCGTTCCGAGCACAAATAAAAGTAATGCGCCGATGCCCCAGAAACATTTGATTTTGTATATTTAGCCTTATTGTAACAGGATCGTCGTGCACTGGCTGGTAGCTTTCAAGGAGGATTCGGAAACAAAATTTCAACCTGTCTCCGTTTGTAGGTTACCAATATTACGACATACTCACAAAGTAGGCCTATCACACAGGGGTTCGAAACACTGTTTTGACAATATTTTCAAAATTCAAAATCTAGATTTTTACAATCATATATTGTTTATATACGATATGTTGAGCTTATATTCCAAATTTTAGCGAAGTCGGTTAAGAAATAACATGTGGCCTTAATAATTGTAACATCAGTTACTTTCAGTAAACTTTAATCTAGCCCACATTCGTGGATATTATACAGGCAGATGCAAATGCAATTGTAATGTTTAAGATAAGGGAATGCAGGTGTAGAACGCACATTAAAGATAAAGATTCCAGGAGAGCAGTTTAATGTCTTCGGCAATCCGCTGTGGTCTTTTGGTAAAGCCGACAACTGTTTTTTCGGATCGAGTCATAAGTAAGGCCTTCTCGATAATCCAGAGTAAACGCTCCGATAAATATACACTGACAGTATATACTGTGTGGATTACTCTGGATTATCGAGAATGTAGGTAAGGTTAAAATCTAAACAGCTGCTAGGTTATATTAAAAAAATAGAGCCATATGGGCTTTGTAGCTTATCAAGGTTTATATTGTTTGATGTTGAAAAATTTCGGTCTTGAAATTGTCGGTGCAACAAAAACATGACTCGAATCTAAATTTTGACAAATTGGGTTGTCCGGGTATCACAATTCTTGCAAAGATATTAAAGATCCTCCCAATTAAAATCGAATAAACATATTTCCCGAAATCATCAAACAAAATGGTATAAAATTCTGAGAGAAACAATACAAATCCCTTCCCCTACAGAGTAACGCAAAAAGTATTCGGACGGTGACTTTATTTCCATAGACTTGCATGTTAATGTAGTCTAGCATAAATAATTTCATAAAATAAATTCTGGTTGGATCACTGCCCGCAAAACTTTCAGTTTCATATGAAATCACCTGAGCTTGACGTATATAAGTTAGATTAAATGTTTTTCTGACGACAATTTACCTACATATGTTTATTTATTAAAAACAGTTCCCATAGGTCGCCATGTTAAATGTTTTTACAACTATGTTTATATTTTGATCAAATTGTGTCATTCCAAATCTAGAAAACCGAAAATTAAACAATGAGGTTGCAGCCAAGATGGTTCCTCACAAACTTGATAAAAGTGAATAGGATAGGACTATATTCCTATCTATGAAAAATATTTATCGCGGAAGTGGGGACTGGTAGGCCAAAGAGCTATCGTCTTTTGGCCTTGCATACAGCGGATATCAGATCAATTCATAAACTCGTATCACACAGCTACCATTTTCGGATATATTAAGATGTGTCAAGCAGACTTAGGAGTAGAGCGCACTGAAGCCTTGATCGGGCCGCCGTGCCTCTCTTAACGATAATGACAGCCGACAGATGGCGGCACGTCTCACCTCGCATCATCTAAACTGGTCTTCCAAACAAATTGCTGTAAAGGTTGCAAGTCAAGGTACACCTGAAGTATCAGAATGGACAATCAGACTATCGATCTTTAAACAATTGATTAGCTGATGACCGATGCCCACACTTGAAGGTAAAGCAGCTTCCCTAGCGTCATCCCATGATTTTACTGATCTCTGAACCTGACTTCCAATCCTACAGAATAACTCGAAAACGGTCGCCGAGAGGCGGAACAGTCTCAGAAAATGGTCCCAAAGTTATCACCCTAACGCTCTCCGGTTTATCTTTGGAAAACGGTCGAGTCCGAAGTTTGTCGCGACAATAAAAGTGTCGCGACTAACATTTTTTTACAAACAAATTTCATTATTTAAATGCCCTGCATGAGTTCTTTGGAAATTTTTTAGGTTAAAATTAATTTTTTCAATTTTTGAAAAAAAATTCCAATGGAATTTTTTTTCCCAATGGAATTTTTTTTCCAAGGGGGAAAAGGGTGGTTGGATTAGTCATTGAAGGCCGTTTTGATAATAATGAATTTATGAAATATTATAATTCTATTTTATTGACTTTGGTGAAGGTTTCAATGAAATGTTGATTTTAATAACATATATTGAGTTAGATGAAATATTGATTTTGGAAAAAATATAATGTTTGTGAAATGTTGACTCTGGTGGAAGTTTTACTTTGATAAAGTATTGAATTTGATGACATGTTGACTTTTAAAATATTTTTTGAGTTATGTGAATTGTTGACTTTTGAAATATTTATTGACTTTTGTGAAAGTTTTACTTTAATAAAATGTAGAGTTTGTAAAAGATATTTTGAATCAAGTGAAAAGTTGACTTTGACCAAGTATTCATTTGGTGAAATGTTGACTTTGAAAATATTAATTGACTTTTGTGAAAGTTTAACTTATATAAAATGTTGACTTTGGTGACATGTTGCTTTTGAAAAAGATATTTTGCATTAAGTGAAATATTGACTTTGATCAGGTATTGCCTTTGATGAAATGTTGACTTTGAAAAAGATTTTTTGAATTTATTGAAATGTTGACTTTGATCACATATTGACTTTGGTGAAATTATGACTTTGAAAAACTCAAATGCAATATTGACTTAGAAAAGTGTCCTTTCCCTTAAACATATAGAGATTATAGATATGTAGTATTTTTTTTAAAAAGACGTTTCAACAATATACTCTCCTATAAAATATTCACCTTTGCGAAATGTTGACATCATCATTTGACTAGGCTATTGCCCACATTACATCAGTCACCATGACTGATTATTTATACACACCTGTTTGCAGATTACAAATATATAACGATAGAACCATTGCAATTTGATCATGCAACTGAGGTTTAAGTGATATAACAGTTCATTGACTCTCAGAATACCCTACTGCGTCCCTCTCGGTATTACGTAACATCGATCAACTCATTAAGGTCAACAGGTAGTTAATTACCGGTTCAACGCCACTGACCCAGCAGCTAGGTGTTACGTGAACGCCAATGTAGTCAGACTTCGATAGAGTGACAAAATGAGCACTTCCGATCTCTGTGCATTACACTGCAAATTTATCTGCGATCAGGTGACATTCTCGACCATGAACTAATAGCGCTTGGTTAAGTTATTGAGAATGTTTAGGTGGAACCTAACAAACGTAAATATTGTAACTTTTACATATCAAATAATGAATTTCTCTTGTTTTTGTTACAGGCGAACAGTTATAATATGCATATTATCCATGTATGATTTGCTGACTTTTAAGAGATTGACTTTGGTGACTGGAAACTATTTATTGGCTTATAGCCTATTAAGGTAAAAATGATTCTAAAACCCTATGTGTGACGTCTTGGCTTTTCTAAAAGGTTTAACACTTTCAATAGGATATCAAAGGCTGATTCTTTCAAATATGTCTAAACCCATGTATATCACAACTAAGCTGATGTTGGTGCATTCTATGTGAGACACAAAATATTGTCATAGCTTTGACGGTTATTAACTAGTGATTGACCTAACATGTGTTTAATATGCATACTGAAATATTGAATAAACGCATTTCATTCGATATAAACATATTCCAAGAAAAACATGGAGTGATTGTGACAAAGGAAGTAACGAATATTTAATTTAAAGCGATAATATAATGATTTTAACGGTATTTAAGTGTGCTGTGTATTAGAAAGTCCCAGGTCTTACATAATGTGCATGAAGCAGAGAACGTCTCCCCGTCAGTGGTCATGGGAATTCTCGTGTTGATGTAATTACAGGTGGCGGGAATGACCATTAACTAATTATCATGTACCGACCCTCACTTAATTGTTTGTGTATCTCCTACCAGACTATTAGGGGTGGACAACATGCCGACACGTTCAAATGTTCTTATAGATTTAATGCACAAGTATTATATAACATGTGATCCTAGAAAGGCAGTAATGAAACTTCAATTATCATGTACTGTAACAGATTGTGAATTGTAAACGCTCAGTCAGTCGATTATCGTATCTATATATATTGGAAATCATATATTATTATCTTATTGTGTTCTGCATAAATGAACACATAAAACACATACATTCGCTGTTGGAAAAAGGCATTTAGTAGCTCCACATTTAAGGTTGTGATGTATGATGTCATTAAAACCGATGCCTTTGAAATCTGATCAATTTAAACATAAAACATAGAATTATTGATATAATAAATAGAATATCTGTCAATTCTTGACAAATATCATGTTCACCTCATCTCGTGAGGTGGAAGAGTAATATATTCTCACTTGCGCCGTCGCTGCATGCGAAAATATAAACTTGTACTTCACTCGATGAGATAATCCTGGTATAAATAAAAAAAATCAGATAGACAAGAAAGACATATAATTATATCATATATATATTTATATTTAATTGTATTTTGCTGTATATCACGAGGTCATGGATAGACGCGTAGGATTTTCGTTCTCAGAGATCGACCACATTTTCTATTCGTTTGATTTATGTAAAACATTAACAATTTAACTGTAAAAAACAGTTAAACATCGTATTTATCATAAAATATTTCTTGCCGTCACAAATCATAAGCATAAACATAAGCCATTTTAGTTTGTTGTACATTTAAATATATCTCACATATATGTACACCTATTGTATAATGTAAGAATCGACGGAATTTTTAATTATCATTTTCTATAAACATGAAGACACAAAATGGAAATGGGAGAGTTATGGGACATGGATTTTGATGTCTCGGTAATGTAAAATAAATGTATGTATGATAACTTGATAAGATTGTGCTTTCACGTGTAGAATGCAATGTTTATGTAACTGCATGTATATTTAGATATTATGACACTTCCAACAACCGTACACACTATTTGAAACGTAATATTTGTTGTTAACCGTTACATGTAATAAACAAGGTCATGATATCGGTACCTGTCTATCTATAATAATTTGAATTTAAAACTGTCTTGTAACAAACATTTTAAACTATTTCCGTGCTGTAGTAACACTTATATTTAGCAACATTGTCAACTTTAAAATAAAAAGAGAACACATGTAAATTATTTATTAAGTTCTCAAACAAAATTTGAAATGAACCAGTGTGTATACAGTACAGTATTGTAGTATCTAATTACCATCGCTAATCATCCTGTGAGGAGCCAAGTCGCGCTCTTAACGAGTTAAATAGAATATGCAAGTCTGGATATACTGGGATATGTGTGTATTGCAAGGGGGCAGTCTGTGCGGGTATTACCATAAACCAATCTAAAAATACGTACGAATGTGTATTGTCGCCAATACTGTTATTTCAATCTGAGCACCGTGACACATGTTGAGTTGACTCAGAGATACACACAAGTTGTCACTGCATGGGATGTTCAGGAGATACGGTTCACGGACTTGATGGATAAACGCTAAAGAGTTTTCTGGGATTTAAGAAAAAGTGGTATATTCATTTTGGATTTCATTTGAATGCAAACCAGAGAGTATTTTGTGGAAACGTCTGTTAAAAAAATTACTACATATCAACTTCGTCGTAAAACAAAACTATGTTAGTATTTCAATTATCATATGTTATTTCGATCATACATTGTTTTTAGAATGTGTGGTTTTATGCGTATGTTTTTTGTACGAGAGAATGAATTTGATAGTATGGGAATGTGTATGGGGTGTGTACGAGAGTGAATAGGATTATTTTATGTGATGTTTGAATGAGACAATAGTGTGTGCGTGTGTGTGGTTGGGGGGGGGGGGGGGGGGGGGGGGGATGTGTGAATTAATATATTTTAATGAAAATCGTATCTCGTTAGCCTAAGGGCTTTGTGCTGTTTTTTATGATCATGTTTTATATGGCAATATTATTTATGTTCGGCATGTGACACGTTAATAAACTATTCTTCATCTCTCTACTATAATCTCAATATATGTTTTTAGGGGAAGGACACTTGTGTGAAATGGCTATTCATTAATAATACCCGTCAAAATCGTAAGATGTCTTAAAGGCGCTGTAGCACGTTTTTTGCAAATTTTATTTTTTCAAATTTCTCATTTATAATGATTGTTTATGTCATTTATATTTACTTTAGAGGGTAAAACATCTTATTACACAAACCAATGATCCGTAGTGGTAATAACGGTGTTGCGCATAATGCCAAAATTGCATGGCGGCCATTTTATTGTGAACACATTTTATTATATTCGAATGACAAAAAAGATTACCATGGCTTACGGAACCATGTACACTCATTTGTAACTTGATTTTCCGAAGAGAGAAGGGTGTTTTGCTATTGTTGACATTATTTTTCAAATACATTTCATCGACTTATTTGAGCGAAAAAACGTGCTACAGCGCCTTTAAATGAACAGTGTGCCGAAATTGTAAACTGATCAAATGGTTACGAAAATGTTTAATGTAGACTTTGCATGCATCCCTTCCCTGCTGTCAGTAATCTTACAGTGAGTGGGTCATCCTAAGATCAAAATTCGAGACTAGTTTCAAGAGTTCGAATTAATTAAACTGTACTGTAAACGGTACTGGCGAATTTGATAACGCAACAAATAAAGACATTCTGAATTCATTACATCACTACATTTCTAAAAGTACACTGATTATTGATACAAAACGAATAATAAACATATAAGATTAGTGAACATAATATTGGCGAACTGATCGATTGTTCAAACGAGGCAAAGCAGTATTTTGACGCTAAGGACAACTGAACACTGTCATAAATACATGAAGGTATATACGTATGTCAGGAGCACTGCCATAAACACATGAAGGTATATACCAGGGACCTTATATAGTATATAATGTCCCTGTATATACGTATGTCAGGAGCACTGCTATAAATACATGAAGGTATATACGTATCTCAGGAGCACTGCTATAAATACATGAAGGTATATACGTATGTCAGGAGCTAGGTCAGAGGCGTTGAACCGGTAACTAATTACCTATCGGCCTAAACGAGTTGAGACTTCTGTGATGGTTTAGTTGATCGAATACACATGTTACGTAATGCTAAGACTCGTTTACAGACAGGATGTTCTGATAGCTAGGAAGTCTGGTATATCATATATCTGTAACCTGCAATCAGTTGTGTATAAACAGGGACCTTATATAGAGGGACTAGCAACTAAGCAATTAGCTCGCGGAGCTCACCTCGTCATGGTCCAACGCACATCTTGACTTGGCGCCTGCATTGCGCTAAAAACTGGCGTAGCACACTAGTATATCCAGTTAATCACTATATAAACAATAGTGACAGTTGACAGTTCAAGACAAGAGGAATCCAAAACTTTTACTTTTACCTTAGACAATAAATTCTAAAATATTAAGTTAGCGAAAGATGAATATTTTTCGGATGTAACTGCGTCAAGCTGGTATTTTAGGGGAATGAAGCCAACATGTAATACGCTCGTACTTTGCAGTTAAAATAGCGAGTCAGTCCGCCATCTTGTATGTAAGGAGCGTCAATGATATGGGTAATGGTTCGAGGGGAGTCCAAAACTTTTACTTTTACCTAAGACAATAAATTCTAAAATATTAAGTTAGCGAAAGATGAATAGTTTTCGGATGTAACTGCGTCAAGCTGGTATTTTAGGGGAAAGAAGCCAGCATGTAATACGCTCGTACTTTTCAGTTAAAATAGCGAGTCAGTCCGCCATCTTGTCTGCAAGGAGCGTCAATGATATGGGTAATGGTTCGAGGGGAGTCCAAAACTTTTACTTTTACCTAAGACAATAAATTCTAAAATATTAAGTTAGCGAAAGATGAATAGTTTTCGGATGTATCTGCGTCAAGCTGGTATTTTAGGGGAAAGTAGTCAGCATGTAATACGCTCGTACTTTGTAGTTAAAATAGCGAGTCAGTTCGCCATCTTGTCTGCACAGAACATGGAGGATATGTTTCTTTTCCCCTTGTACTGTCTTTCCTACATTCATGTAGAATGTACCGGTTCGAAGGGGAAAATAAATTTGAAACGAACTCCTTGATGAACTGCCTTTCTGTCATGTTGTGGCATCAGCATAAATAATAAATAATTACTTTTTTTTTTATATAAGTTCATGTTTTATTTAATTGTTTCTTAAGATCAATAAACAGTAACCAACTTAAAAAATAATAGAATAATACATGTGTATAACATCAAGTATTCCAAAGCACTAGGTAACATAACATTGTATATATATTCTATGTCATATCACATTTGCAAAATAAATGTGCATTTTCGTAATTTTGTAACAATCATATATAGCACACCTTTGAGTATAACAATTTCATTATTACCAATTCTAATTCATTTGATTTACGTAATAATCATATCTCCTTGGAGATAGACACTTCCGATGTTGTTACAGTTTCAAAGGGAGGTTACTTTTATGTTTCTTGACTTTACGAAGATTGCCGATTGACGCACGGGCGAGTCGGCAAGACTCGGAAACACCAACTGGTTACAACAATACAGTGCGATAACAAAACAAGCGCTTACGCAAGCACCAAGTCGCTTGTGCGTTGAAGCGCGACGAGGAGAGGTCTAATTGGATCGCTCAGTAGAAATGATCATGTAACGAGCTTAGTTGCTAGTCCCTCTATATAAGGTCCCTGGTATAAATCATCAGTCTTGGTGACTGGTGCATTGTGGGCAATAGCGTAGTCAAATGATCTAACACTTACTGTCTGAAACGCGCTCCTTTAGCCAGACATTTGTGTTTTCTAAATGTCATTAAATCCAACTTCAACAACGCCAACAAATATTTCAAAGTCAACATGTCACCAAAGTCAATCTTTTGAAAGTCAACAATTCAGTAAACTCAAAATATCTTCGCAAGGTCAATATGTCACCAAAGTTAACATATCATTAAAGATAAACTTTTACCAAAGTCATTCAATATTTCCAAAGTCAACATGTCATCAAACTCGAGATATCTTTTCAACGTCAAGATGTCACTTAACAATCTGTTACAGTACATGATAATTGAAGTTTCATTACTGCCTTTCTAGGATCACATGTTATATAATACTTGTGCATTAGATATATAAGAACATTTGAACGTGTCGGAATGTTGGCCACCCCTAATATTCTGGTAGGAAATACACAAACAATTAAGTAAGGGTCGGTACATGATAATTAGTTAATGGTCATTCCCGCCACCTGTAATTACATCAACACGAGAATTCCCATGACCACTGACGGGGAGACGTTCTCTGCTTCATGCACATTATGTAAGACCTGGGACTTTCTAATACACAGCACACTTAAATACCGTTAAAATCATTATATTTTCGCTTTAAATTAAATATTCGTTACTTCCTTTGTCACAAGCACTCCATGTTTTTCTTGGAATATGTTTATATCGAATGAAATGCGATGTTTATTCAATATTTCATTATGCATATGATACACATGAGAGGTCTATCACTAGTTAATAACTGTCAAACCGATGAAAATATTTTGTGTCTCACATAGAATGCACCACCGTCAGCTTAGTTGTGATATCCATGGGTTTGGACATATTTGAAACAATCAGCCTTTGATGTCCAATTGAAAGTGTTAAATCTTTCAGAAAAGGGATTTAGAATCATGTGTACCTTATTAGGCTATAAGCCAATAAATAGTTTCCAGTCACCAAAGTCAATCTCTTAAAAGTCAGCAAATCCTACATGGATAATATTATGCATATTATAACTATTCGCCTGTAACAAAAACAAAAGAAATTCATTATCTGATATGTTAAAGTTACATAACTTACGTTTGTTAAGTCCCACCTAAACATTCTCAATACCTTTACCAAGCGCTATTAGTTCATGGTCGAGAATGTCATCTGATCGCAGATAAACTTGCAGTTGTGTAATGCACACAGATCGGAAACAAATAAGTGCTCATGTGGTCACTCTATTGAAGTCTGACTACATTGGCGTTCTTGTAACACCTAGCTGCTGGGTCAGTAGCGTTGAACCGGTAATTACTTACCTGTTGGCCTTAATGAGTTGATCGAATACACATGTTACGTAATACCGAGAGGGACGCCGTAGGATATTCTGAGAGTCAATACAGAAGTCTGATATATCCCTTAAACCTCAGTTGCATGATTAAATTGCAATTGTTATATCGTTATATATCTGTAACCTGCAATCAGGTGTGTATAAATAATCAGTCATGGTGACTGATGTAATGTGGGCAATAGCCTAGTCAAATGACCTAACACATACTGTCTGAAACATCCACCTTTAGCCAGACATTAGTGTTCAACTTAAAAAAAGTCATTAGATAGAAACCTTATCAACGCAATTAATATTTCAAGAGTCAACATTTCGCAAAGGTGAATATTTTATAGGAGAATATATTGTTGAAACGTCTTATTAAAAAAATACTACATGTCTATAATCTCAATATATGTTTTTGGGGAAGGACACTTGATAATGTTCTTTTTCAAAGTCAACCTTTTATTTGAGTGAGACTTTCACAAAAGTCAATAAATATTTCCAAAGTCAACATTTCATCAAAGTCAATATGTGACCAAAGTCAATATTTCACTTAATGCAAAATATCTTTTTCAAAACCAACATGTCACCAAATTCAATATTTTATATAAGTTAAACTTTCGCAAAAGTCAATAAAAAAATTCAAAGTCAATACTTGATCAAAGTCAATATTTCACTTAATTCAAAACATCTTTTTCAAAGTTTACATTTTATTTAAGTTAAACTTTCACAAAAGTCAATAATTATTTTCAAAGTCAACATTTCACCAAAGTCAATATCTGATCAAAGTCAATATTTCACTTAATCAAAATCATCTAAATCTTTTTCAAAGGCAACATGTCACCAAAGTCAACATTTTATATAAGATAAACTTTCGCAAAAGTCAATAAATATATTCAAAGTCATCATTTCACCAAAGTCAATATGTGATCAAAGTCAACATTTCACTAAATTCAAATTATTTTTTTTCAAAGTCAACCTTTTATTTACGTTAAACTTTCACAAAAGTCAATAATTATTTCCAAAGTCAACATTTCATCAAAGGCAATATCTGATCAAAGGCAATATTTCACTTAATGCAAAATATCTTTTTCAAAAGCAACATGTCACCAAAGTCAACATTTTATTTACGTTAAACTTTCACAAAAGGCAATAATTATTTCCAAAGTCATCATTTCACCAAAGTCAATACTTGATCAAAGTCAATATTTCACTTAATTCAAAATATCTTTTTCAAAGTCAACATTTAATTTTAATTAAACTTTCACAAAAGTCAATTAATATTTTCAAAGTCAACATTTCACCAAATAAATACTTGGTCAAAGTCAACTTTTCACTAGATTCAAAATATCTTTTACAAACTCTACATTTTATTAAAGTAAAACTTTCACAAAAGTCAATAAATATTTTAAAAGTCAACATGTCATCAAATTCAATGCTTTATCAAAGTAAAACTTCCACCAGAGTCAACATTTCACAAACATTTTATTTTTTCCAAAATCAATATTTCATCTAACTCAATATATGTTATTAAAATCAACATTTCATTGAAAACTTCACCAAAGTCAATAAAATAGAATTATAATAATTCATAAATTCATTATTATCAAAACGGCCTTCAATGACTAATCCCACCACCCTTTTCCTCATTGGAAAACAAATTCCATTGGAAAAAAAAATTCCATTGGAAAAAATCCATTGGAATTGTTTTTCAAAATTGAAAAAATTAATTTTAACCTGAAAATTTCCAAAGAACTCATGCACATTGGAAAACAAATTCCATTGGAAAAAAAAAAATTCCATTGGAATTTTTTTTCAAAAATTGAAAAAATTAATTTTAACCTGAAAATTTCCAAAGAACTCATGCAGGGCATTTAAATAATGAAATTTGTTTGTAAAAAAATGTTAGTCGCGACAAACTTCGGACTCGACCGGATTTCCAAAGATAAGCCGGAGAGCATTCCATGCATTATATGGTTTCGGGTAATATCAACTTGGAGCTTAACGTGATACTTGATTCACTGTGAGTGATACGCTAAGGAGTGATAGAATCATACCTCGCACAAAATGACATCTCATATTGAACAGCAATATGTCGATATGTGCTATTTGATATTTTGAAAACAGTTTTGATATTTTAAAAACAGTTGAATATAAACGTACTGATCAATAAAGCAGACCACATCAGAGACGCAAAGTGAAGATAGTTCATTCATAATATTTATATCAGACATATTCGAAGGACATACGCTAATTAGACACATCATTTAGAGTCAAAGCTAAGATCTTTGAAGTAACTTGGTCGATTAAGTCGATGCAAGATTAGATTTCATTGGATAAAAACCAAGGATACATGTAGTGGCCTTCTAGGGTATTTTGCTAGAAACGAGAAATATGACCGTAATACAACAGAGGTGATGATAGAAATCTGAAGGGAGTGACCTCTCAGGTAGGAGAATGAACGATCGCAAGACAACATGTTTAAAGCCAAACCTTCTATTAAAACTTCCCCGCCTCTACTACGCTGGACCGTTTCTTCTGCCTCTGTGTATATGAATCTTACCTCTCCTGAGCCACCAGAGCTCGGTCTCGGCGGGGATACGAGGCCTGTAGGCCGAGTCCCGGACAGAGGGAGGTGCACGCCTCCGAGTATTGCTGTAGCTCCGGAAAGGTCGTCGCCTCCTGGTCCGACGTGTTGTGAAGAAGCTCCGGGGTAGTGTCGGCCTGAAACAAGTGAACGATCATTGAAAGTATCGAAAAGGTAATGTTCAACCTGCATAGTCCCATATACCCATATATGTGACCTTCCATTTATGGTAGCAAACTATGACCCCACTAACTTCATTGAAAAACTGGAAAAGAATATAGAAATAAGAAAAGCAAATTTTATGCAATAAATCATCTGTCATTACAAACAACTGTTGTCCTATATTCTGCTACATATAAATGTACATGTATATGATTTCATAAATGATTAATACATGACTGTATATGGTTATCATCTGCAGGTTTTAACAAGTTACATAAAAAGCTCAGAGGTCGTGAAACTCATAGGAACAGGCATATATGCAATCTGACTCGATTAAAATGTAGTTCCCACCGTGGTATAGCTGAAAATAGCGTTCCTTAGACCAAGACTTACAACACAGGAGCCATGGGCCAATAATATATAAAGTCATTAAAACGTACACTCAAGCGCAAAAAAAACATCACCATACAAAATACAAGTTAGATCATTCAATCCGCGCGTAATAGAGGCTACAGAAACAGAGATACATCATGTTTTCAGAACCAACTCAACAAGATTTAATATTATCTATTCATATTTCTGTGAAATCATCGTTTTGAACATCCATAACTGGGCGAGATAAGGGAGTCAAAAACGGCTTTCTTGGTTAATTTATGACGTCCTACAGTAAAGACGCGTCAACAAATTTAAGTCCAATAAGGTTATTTATGTCGATAACATCTTTTATAAATTCAATTTCTACATATTATGAACTTTTAAGTTAAATGTCAAACATTCTGGCCAAAATAACATTTTGAAAAAGCAATTTCAACACCCCAAGTGTACTTGAACAAACATGAACATAAAAGTAATACACCCTGACGTATGATATTATTGGCACTTCTTTACAAATAATGTCCCTATGAAAATCGTTAAAAATCGTCTTTCTCCAGCAGCAGTATTTCCTTTTTCACACCGTTGAAAATGTGGTGACGTTTCCTTAGCGGTTGACTGTATTTACTCAATGATATTTCCATAATTATAGCTTACCTTGATACACGGTAGATTGGCATTTTGGCGACGTATTCTCTTTACTTTGAAAACTGAAAAGGAATACACATTAAAGGGGCAGTAGCACGTTTTTCTGGTGAAATAAGTCGATGAAATGTAATTGAAAAATAATGTCACCAACAGTAAAACACCCTTCCCTCTTTAGAAAATCAGGCTAAAATATGAGTGTACATGGTTCCGTAAAGCCATGGGAAACGTTTTCTTGTCATTAGAAATAATGAATTGTGTTCACAATAAAATGGCCACCATACAATTTTTCCTTTATACACAAAATCGTTATTACCACTACGGATAATTGGTTTGTGTAATAAGATGTTTTACCCTCTAATGTAAATATGAATGATATAAACTATCATTAGAAATGGGAAATTTGAAAAAATAAAATTTGCAAAAAACGTGCTACTGCCCCTTTAATAATTACGAATACAAAAAAAGGTTGTTTGATGACCAGCTTCACAGTTTGAATTGGAAATCCAACTTAAAAATAACAATACCCTAATTTGAAACATTTCTGCACAATCACATCATATAGCATATGACTCAGAAATCGTCAGAATTGTTATGCTATATTATATAAGATTGAAGATCAAAAACTAATATTTCTCAGTTAAACATTACCTTGTAAAAATTGGGCTCGTTTAAAATCAATGCAATAATGTTACCGCTTTACCTTCGGCTTGTTGGCAGACTTGCTTAGAGCTCGGGGCCTGGCACTGAAACAGAAAAATACTTTACTTTACTCATGACTATGTAAGCTTTAGTTTTCTTATTTCTGGCGCTACAGTCATAACATTGGGTGCATTTGAATTCTACATTCAACATTTTATGAAATCCCTAAAATTGTGAACCACTTTTTGTGGCATCCCTGACCATGGGAGTAGGGCTTTGAAGGTTCATCAGTTCTGGAGAAGAGGTGAACATGTTAAAGATTTATGGACAACGACCAATGACATCAGCAGCTCTAATATTTCAGGCCTGATTAGCTTAACAAAATTCATTTAAATCATTTTTCATTTAATCATAATATGTTAATACTAAACAACGAAATCTAAAGTTTTCAGAAATATTAATTTTAGTTTGAACATCCACAGGTGTATCTACATAATTCAAGGAAGTGAAACGTGTAAATTTTAATCTCATGTTGGCCAATACTATCAGATAAAACTATTGAAAAATTCCTTTCTCATGTCTTATATATAATTGAGGTGAGTAAGGATACCTAGCGCATAATTCATTTGAGCATATTTACCGATAAAACTGTTACTATACTTTCTTCTTAAAATTCCGTCTTGTCCAACACCTATCCTATTTTAGTTGCATGAAATCTGATATCTTGGAGAGGGTATTCTACGTTAGATAACTTGTTCCCAATCAGATTTTAAATGTTATTTTGCACGATATTTTGGAAGCTATTTATGCAGATAAAAGCATCTTTATGTTGTATTTGCAGTAGATAAATGGTAGGTTATTGATAAATCAGTACTTAAAGGGGCAGTAGCACGTTTTTTCTCCCAAATAAGTTGATGATATGTATTTGAAAAATAACGTCACTAACAGTAACACACCCTTTTCTCTTCAGAAAATCAAGTTAAAAAATGAGTGTATACATGGTTCGGTAAAGCCATGGGAATCGTGTTTGTAATTCTAAATAATAAAATGTGCTCACATTCTAATGGCCGCCATCTAATACGCAACACAGTTATTACCACTTAGGATACGTGGTTCGTGAAATAAGATGTTTTACCCTCTAAAGTAAATATAAATAACACAAACAATCATTATAAATGGGAAATTAGAAAAAAAACTAAAATTTGCAGAAAACGTGCTACAGCCCCTTTAACACGTGATGATGCTTGAGATAACGACTTTGTTCGGAAAGTGCCAACATTCCTTAAGTTTATAAATATTAAAAGGAAAAGCCTTCGTCGATGAACATTGAACATCAACAATACTCAACAGCCCAGAAGACTCCAGCTCTCCACAAACTGAGTTGGGTTAATTTGAAGTCACAACTTATGCTGATCTCAGACAGTTTACCCTATAGCTTTGGTATAGCTCCAATTGTAAGCCGTAACGTTAACACGCCTAACTCTTTCGTAAAATATGTTAATTTTCAGGAAAATTTCGCGAAGAATCAAGATAAACACATCGTAAACTAGCCTTTCCCCATAACTGTGTGCAGTACAATCTAGTTCTTTATTCAGCAAGTCTAGACAAACTTAAAGGACTAGGGTATACTGGAAATATATATCCTACAGAGGTGAAGGTGTATTAATTATCAAGATTCCATAGAGTCAATGTTCGTATAATCGACGACAGATTGTTTCATACATATACACTATCACCTCGGGAGGTGCTTACACAGCGACTAGTGGCACTATTTACGTACTGTAACATGGCTGTCAGGGTCAGATCACGTTAACAGGTGAACGTGTGCTTGTTCTATTCATAACTCCTCTTTGATCAAGCGCCAATTTTCATTAAGCTCTGGGGGAGGAATGCACGAAGAAGAATCATGTTTTACTTCAGAAACATGATACTTTCTCTCTCTCTCTCTCTCTCTCTCTCTCTCTCTCTCTCTCTCTCTCTCTCTCTCTCTCTCTCTCTCTCTCTCTCTCTCTCTCTCTCCTCTCTCTCTCGTCTCTCTCTCTCTCTCTCTCTCTCTCTCTCTCTCTCTCTCTCTCTCTCTCTCATTTTTCTCAATACAATTATAACAAGCTGCAAGTCAAAGTTCAAGTTGCAGATATGGGAACATTTTTCATTTAGCAATTTAAGAAAACACTGCCAAAATGCCTGTACATGTCTACAATGCAAAAAAAGGTGTGAAATTGTCGCATTGACAAAATGTGCAAAGGTTGATATCTGCTATTTTGATCTTAAATAGGAAAGAATAAGTTGACAATGTATCATGTGTAATTCTAAACTGAAACCACCTCAATTTAGTATATGTTGTGATCCTTAAAGGTTTCACAAATACATTTTCCCAGTCTAATTCAGCAAGAATGCGCTCTTCCCATTTGTACTTATAATTAAGATAAACCACAGATTCATTTATAATATACTAGCACTTGACACCTTTTTTGACAGACAAACGTTTTCTGATGACATTATTATCATCTAACTGTTCAAAAGAAGTAGGCTTAGTTATGTTTAATTTAACCTGATATATTTTGAAAGCTTTAATAAGACCATTATATTGGAGAAAGGTTAGGTCGAGTTCATAAGTATTTTTGAATTCTTCGATAGTACAATAATTTAACCACCATCTGCACTGATAAAATATCTAATCTGACTTGCACCTCTATTGAACCACGAAGAACAGAAGATTACCTCGTCACCAATGTGTATATGTTTGTTATAATATATTCGTTCTGCTATGAATTCATCATGTGACCCAGGTTGGATCTTAAGTGTAAACTTATCAAAAGCAACAATACAATCACACCAAAATTCATTCTTGGTTTCCTTGGCAAGTTAACCTTGAAAAGAGTTACCAAATACAGCTAAGTTGTGAAACTTTGAAGAGGAGGCATAGCACAAATGTTTCCATTTTGATTTCAGGTTCTCAGATAGTTAGCCGGTTTGGTATACCCCATCTTTATATTTGTGTACAATTTCCAGATGTCCATACATTAAAACCATTATATATGATAAATACTACAGATCTTGCTTAATTCTTCGACGTTACTCACTTAATGAAAATACATAACATTAAGGCGTCGTTGGCTATATTATCAGTTTCCTTGTTGTAATTTATTCATATGACTCTGATGAAAGCTTTTATCTTGACGAATATTAATACTGCATGGGCGAACCACTTCTGAGTTCGATTACACAACGTGACAGATGGAACTTCAATCATGAAATTAGTCATTATGCATACGTACCATGCACTGTAATATCGAATACATACTGGTACTCGAGTGAAGGATTATAAATGGTTTAGGATAACTAATTAATTATACATATAATAAACTGTAGGGTGTTGGTGTGATTGATGTTGGTTTTGCAGCCTTGCAGCCTTCACACTTCTCTTGTGAAAGCCGAACTGAGGAAAATCGACGAGTCCTCGTGGTTCAAAGATCTGTGGAACGACGAATCAAACCCTAATGGAAATAAGTTACGGACATACAGGCTATTCAAGAAAGATCTTGTTCCCGAAATATATGTACAGAAAATCATGTCGAGGAATCAACGAAAATACCTGTCAAGACTACGTTGTGGATCACTCCGACTACACATAGAGACAGGCAGACACAGCAGACCCCCCACCCCTCTACATCTTAGAATATGTCCCTTCTGTGATAAAGTAGAGTCCGAGATTCATTTCCTCTTAGAGTGTAGCTTTTATTCAGACCTCCGTTTTAAATTTTTAGATATCCACACATGCAATTTTATTAATACTCTTAATAATTTATTTACCTCTGTTGATTTTACCAAATGGAAAAATATAGCTTTAACAGTAAAAAGTATGTTTCTAAGGCGTCAGTCTTTTACCTAATTTGCCCTCTTTTACTTTTTACCCTTTATTGCTTTATTTCCTTTACCCCGTTTTACCATAACATATCAATTTATATGTTGTATATATGTAATATTGTTTTTAACAGTGTCTCATAAGCCAAACAATGGCTGGTTGTTAACCATGTTTTAGTTCATACCACGTTTATACTCATGTACATGTTTAACTTGTGACACTTAAATAAACTATTTCTGTCTGTCTGTCTGTCTGTAATATCGAATACATACTGGTACTCGAGTGAAGGATTATAAATGGTTTAGGATAACTAATTAATTATACATATAATAAACTGTAGGGTGTTGGTGTGATTGATGTTGGTTTTGCAGCCTTGCAGCCTTCACACTAGTCTTGTTGTAGACTTGTCTAGGCGCTTAAACAATTAAGGGGTCTGGATGACAGCTAGACTACCATCACACTTCCTTCTAGGCTTCTGTTATGAAGGATACCGGAAATAAGTGTGTCGTCTCGTGTGCATGCTTAACAAATAATGCGAAGTAACTTATTGTGTTTATACAGTTTAAGTGTAAATCTCAACATATAGGCTAACAGTATAAACCGTTTATATATGGGCTGACCTCCATATCCATGAAGTCAGGTATAATACCGATCCTACCAAGCGACATTATGATACGCTTTATTGAACAATATCCTAAACGAGGAAACGGTTCCATGGAATGTTTTTAAACTCAACAATAAGCAATGTTGTAGGTCTAAAATTCAAGTCGGAGGTCAAACGCTGGGCTATGTATACGTTAGTTCGTTACCGATATAAGTGATAAAACACTAGCTATACTTACATCGTAAGTACTTCTGTTTACAACCGGTCTCCTACAAGGTCAGGTCAGTAGTCCCGATCTCTTCGGTATCCTATTTCTCCGTCCCGATCTATCCCGCCGCCTGCGTGTGATGCACACGGAAGACTGACTATCTGTGCAGACAGATTCTTGTGCAAGATTGCAACTGATGCACAGTGAATTAGCAGCTGTTCCTGCGAGCCTGAGCATCATTTTGTGGTTATGTAATAGCTAGAGTAATAAGTACTCTAGACTTCCTCCTTACCCTTTTTATGTTAATGTAATGCTTACTTTACATTGTTGCATAATATCTTATTATTTTCATTTAAAAAGTAATGGTAATGCATATGTCCTCGAGCTCCATATTGAATATGACTTTATATCAAATTAATACAATGATTAATTAGAATGAGATTTGATGGATTAACAATAATAAAAAAAATCATCCAAACACTTTCATTTCTATTTGTTCATTTCGAAATAAATGTTTTCCTGAATTAAACGAAATATATTTAAAATATAATGTTTGCGATTTGTGAAGCGATGTTTTCGTTCTGCAATTAAAACATGTCCACGCATCAGTGCCAAGCTCCTGCATGACAAGTACTAGTGCTTTGCCAGCAAAGAACCAATTTGTATCCATGGCAACTCTTAAAGTTATCGCCACCAAATGGTTCCAGAGTACCTTCTAGCTATAGCCACACTACATAAACCTTCATGATGTAATCTGAACAACTACTTGACATTCTTAAGACTGCTCTTCCATATTTGATACAATGTATACATATCGGTGCAGTGTTGCTCACAACTATAGCCATGTTCGTCGATCAGCTGTATGAACAAGTAGCACGCATTATAAGATCCGATTTCAAAATACAATTGAAAAATATGCATTTACGTACTTTTCGGAGAGCAAGTTATTTTTGTCAATTTCTTGGAGGAAATGCATTCTGTGAAGGTTTATTTTATGTAAAACTTGTATATGCTACGACTTTTGTAACCATCCGTAACGATTTAGATTGAAGTATATTTTTTTATTTATTAAATTATTGAATTTTCCCAAGAATTGATCTGAGGCAAACTATTTCATTGTAAATAAATCAACTACTGTATATCATGTTTTATTTTGATTTTGCTTCAACTGATATCGTTGTTCCTTCTAATCCAGAGAGTTGAGCAGAAAATACTTCACAGTTTGTCCAAGCTCTATAGAGTGTGTATTTTGGCACTTCTAAATTAAACAGGATCTTTACTTGAAGAGCATGGAGCACATGGTTTCATTTGGGTTGCATGTGCACACTTTTATCAGTATAGTTTAACGCACCTGTTTTCATTTAATCCAGTGGAGAGGCTATGATAAAGTGTGAAATGATATTTTGAGGTAATTATTCACCAATACGCAGTCCAGTATTTAAAGGCCTGCAGTATACAGTAGAACACCGATATTACGAACTCCAAGGGACCAACGAATTCAGTTCGCTATATCCGCTGTTTGCTATTCGCGTTTGGCATATTATGTAGGGCTCTTGACGGGGAAATGTTAGCTATATATCCGTTTGTTCGCTATATTCGTGTTTTACTGTAATATATAAGATACCTAAGGCAATAAAACACATGCGGCCAATGGGACCGACAGCGTGCTTTATGAGACAATAAAACATGCTCGTGATTTTAGACGACAGTTAGAGAGTCGCTTAGCAAATGACGTCATATTTTACGTCACTTTGATTGTCCAATGCTAGATAATTTGTTCTACGACGGGAGGCATTAATATTTTCAAAATATAGTTTATGCAAACAACATTATATATCCGAGGGTTTTTTGTTTTTTGTTATAGAAAAGCGAGTAACTATTTAAGGGCATCTCATATAAGAAATAGAAGACTCGTTGTTGTTCTTTATCGTAGAATAAATCATAGCAGAGAGCATATAACACAAAGGGCTGCTCCCTTCTATGTTTTATTCAACGATAGAGCATGCCAATTCGTCTTCTATTTCTTAAATACATCAGAGAAACAATGAAACAATGGTTGCCAGGCCAACCTGATATGTGTACATGTGCTCGTATCGAAAATATTAACTCGGTTATTTACAACCTTGGGTTATAACATAATTTACTATATAATTTGGAGTGAAATACTCGGTTTTATCAGTCAAACATCAGATTGTATTAGTGAGAGAGTATTCGCTAGAGTGACGATAAACTTTACTGCAACTTTCGTGACGTCATGACGACAGTGTTATGACGTCATGCTGAGAACTTGCCAAGTCCCTACTTTTTGCATTAACTATTAAACATAAAACAAAGAAATAATTAAATAATAAATAGAATATCTTTTTTTCCTGACAAATACAATGTTTATCTCATCGAGTGAAGTAAAAAAAGAGAGTAGATATCCGAGTTAATATTTTCGATACGAACACATGTGTTTACACATCACGTTTACCTAGCATCATAGCAATTGTTTCAGTGCGGCTTTCTGTATTTCGTCGTCTGTGACGTCATAAAACGATGGTTCGCGACGTCACTAAAGCTTGCCGTGGCAAAATAAGCAGGCCGTTTCCTGACTATTCACTAATCAGGAAACGGCCTATTGTTTATGTATAGACTGGATAATAAAGAAGTTATTAGACTCGAAAGTGTATCATATGACTTTTACGAAACGTGTGCAAAAGTGTGTATAATCCTCGCTCTCGCTCGGAAAATGAAGAACAAACAAACACTCGTTTCGTTAAGGTCATACAGCACACTTCCTCGGATAATAATCTCTATTTACAAAGCCTACGCAAGTCTAAGGTTCAAGGTCAATTTAGATCCATCGTCAGCAGGAAAATAGTTTCTTTTGCCATTTCCTGTTTACATCGAGTGTGATTTCAGACGGTTTGATTGAACTTGAAGCAGCGTTATTCAATGAAAGCGTTTTGGTTTGTGACTTTAATAAACACCACTCGTAACTAATCACTAGATCTTATGTCATAGTCATGTTGGATACATATGTTGTTTAGTTCATGCCTGTTTTAGTAATCCAATGCATCTATAATGGAATGTAATCAATGCTTGTTTCTGCTCGCGATATAAAGCCAATCTTCGCTATACGCTTTATAAACTGAATCAATACAGCCTCATATTCGTACTTGCTCATTGCATAAAACATTGAGTAACACTACATGGATTCATTATATCGGGGTTCGTTCAGTTCATTTACTCTATACATGCCATAAGTAAATATTTGTGTAGAATGTAGAAGCATCAATAAGTATAAACAGGTATACTAATTTCCTTTAATAAATGTTAAGTTAGAATTAACGTAGAATCTACCTCAGATATAACAATAAGAAACGGTAAAGTCCGAGGTTCACTAAAGTCACTTGATCTTCAACCCACAATTAATTAATTAGCACATAACCTTTCTTATACAGTTGTAAGATGTTGCTAATCGTCATGATTTCAGGCTTCGTTGGTTTTACAGCCATGTTGTCTGCATAAAAGAAAGTTCGAAATATGTAGTGGAACGCTTCGGTTACCATGACCTAGACAAGCGTCAACTGCAACTGGGAAACGCATCCGTTTCTATGGCAACCTTAAATCCTACCACCAAGTCAAATGCATCACTTACATAAATATCGGTACAATTAAGTCGGAGGTTATTACGTAGAAACTGCTGACTATGGCAGATGATGTTTACTGGACAGATCAGATCAGAGCAGGAACTTCTTAAGTAGAGAAACATGTCTCAGATTTAGTTTTTAAACGTTCCTTTTACTTTAATAAGATAAGATAAGAGTTGTTATTGTCTTAACATTCTACATGGAAACGGTGAAAACATTTTTTATGCTACATGGGATAATCACACAAATTTAATCATGGCAGATGGACATATCAAATTTTAAAACAATTACAGGTTATTTGTAGGGACGCTATGCTGGTTATGTATACTGTATACAATAACTTGCTCTATAATTGGTTATATGTAAAGATAAGTTTACCATCGTATAGAGAGAAACAATCCACTGCACGGTGTTGATGCAAACTACATATTGCATGCATCAGTGTGAAATGTGTTTGGTGTTTACGAGGACCAATCAAACAGTTCCAAAAAAAAGCGCCAACACAAAAGTAAGCAGTAACCACAATGTTTCGATGTCACTTCATAAGACCAAAACTTTCTTGATTAATCGAAATATTAAGACAAGAGTCATCAGAAGATGACATATCCCACCGGTTCCACACAGTTAGTAAAACACATCTTTCACAGATACTTGTGTATCTACTACCGTGCTTCAGTTAGTGGGTATTACAGATGCTGAGTTTCAGGTATGTTAAGGGTTTTAGACTTCTACTCCAGAAGCAGTCAAAATCAAACATGTTTCTATGGAAACAGAAAAAAATTAAAATTTTCGAAATCAAAAGGCACCACTTCAGTTAGTGGGTAATACACATGCAAAGTTTTAGGAAGATATGCTGAAGAGTTTTGGAGCTGTGCTCCGAGGAAACGAACCTGTCTCTGACAAAGTCCAAATTCAATACGTTTCTATGGAAACGAATTTTCATATATATATATATATATATAAATTTCAGAAATCTGAAAATATCAAAAGACACCACTTCAGTTGGTGGGTAATACACATGGAAAGTTTCAGAAAGATATCATGAACGGTTTTCGAGTTCTGCTCCGGAAACGAAATGATTATGGACGGACGGACATGGCGACAACTATATCCCACGGTATTACATACCGGTGGGATTAAAACCAACGTTGGCATGATCAACGTACATGAAGATACATATTTAACTGTAAGGAAGTAGACAGTATATAGAGTGGAGAGAAGTTATCATTGACGATGACCGCCGGTCTCGCCGACTAGCCGGTCAGGACGTTGGATAATCCACAAGTGATTGATTGACAAATCAATACTGTACATCGCTTGACACTGCACCAGTGTTGAGTCAAAGTAGGCTATTTTATTTTTATATTTTTATATTGTTTTAGATGTTTTACAGATCAGCAAGCCGTCAGCAATATGGATACAAGAGTGATGTCAGCTAACTAGTGCTACATTTGAACGGGATGGATGCTTTCCAGAATACTTTGGCTCGCTTCCAACTCGTTTCCAGGCAAATCGAAATGATATATGGTGATTCAGAGCAAACGATTATAACATAGATGATACCAAACGACCATCCATTTAATGGTATATGTATTAAAAGAGGTAATAATTTTCTATTCAACGAGCGAGTTTAATAAAAATGGTATTTTGTTGAGGGTTTAGTTTTCTGTTTAACACTTAATAATCAAGCGAAATTGATTGACATTGTGCTGAAACTAAGATTTCCGGAGTAATGTACCAGCTTCGATCAATGTGATGTCACAATTTGACAATATTGTGACGGCATACTTACAGCAGTATTACACTTGTTTAACATTGCCGTATACATATTTCGCTGCTTTTTCCCCCAGCTTCAGCTTTTTTAAAACTAACAGGGTGTTATCATTATTGTCTTAATGACAAGCTAGTAATGAGAAGTACTACGCATGCAAATTAAAAATCAACCAAATATGCTTCCAGAGAAAACTCGGGAATGAGAAAATATGGAGCAGGGAGCCGTTCCTAACTTGTCTTAGCCCTAACATCAACCGTAAGCCCATCTTCTATCATTGGCTAAGATTGACCTTAGGGCTAAGATCGGTTGGTGGAACGGTACCCTGGGTGTGTTGCCTTAAAACTAACCCTGGCGTCAAATTTCTTCAACGATTGATTTGCAGCACTTCAACAACAGTAGATCAAGTTAAAACATTGAGGCAAAGTGTAGGCCTACTGCTATTATTTAGTAGCCCATTTTACAAATACCCATTTTGACTAAAATTAATTTACTAAATGAAAGTTAAATTAAGCAAGAAAAATCCAAATTTTAAAAAAAATAAAAAAGAGCATTTTATTTCATATAAGGAACTAAATTACAGACTAATGCACATGTTTTATTATCAAACAATGCAATGTTTTAATATTAATTAGACCTAATGATATTCAATGCCCATTTTATCATAATGGCATGCCTTCTAAATGAATATGAAAAATCCCTTACCAGCATAAATATCTGGTTTAAACATATTTTTATCCATGAAATGAATTGGGATTGGTGAACAAGCTGTGTAGATTATATTAACACCGCTCCCATCTATATTCACTGAAAAGACTGATTATTATGTCGTATCTATTTCAGCTGGTGTTTTTCAATAGTTGGTTCGTTGATGAAATAAGTGTTATTAGCATAACAATAGCACATTCCTTCACGTTAACTTGGACGTCATTTATCATCACTGGTGCAGTATTGTACTCATTTCAGAACGGATTTCTTTCAAAGGTATACTATGTTATGTTTGTTCGTGATTCTGTGTCTTCCTCAATAGTTTTCTCTGTAACTCCAGAGTTGAATATGTTGAATTGAAGGGTATTATGTGGCGTCATCCATATGAAATGTAAGATCTCTGAAGATCACTGATAACCGGATAACGGAGTTTGCATATAATTCGAAAATAAATAAGCTAAAAGAGTTGAAATCAACATTTCTTGTTTTCAAATATAAATTTATGAGTACGGATATAAAGGAGTTTTTCTTCAATCAATAGCGGAGTTATGGAGAGAAATAAACAGACAGACGTGTTTTCTCCAAACAACTTATATTTGGAAATACATGCCACTTTCAATAGTACAAAGTCGTATACTTGTCTAATAAACAGAGATTATTCCCCGAGGAAGTTTATCATATGACTTTTACGAAACGAATGTGAAGTTTTGTATTGCCCGAGCGAGAGCGGGGGTAGGCCCTATAATACATATTTTGCGGCCCACTTCTTTTGCGACGGCAAGCTACAATGACGTCACGAACAATCGTTTTATGACGTCACAGACGACGAAATAGCGGTATCATATCAATAATATTATCTCGATTGTTTTCAACCATAAGGTCCTTGGACGTATACCTGTTTATAATTTCGTTTAGTATATCGTTGTATACTTAGCATATAATTCCCCACAATCTATGTCCCCTTCGTATACTGCTGTCTTGTCCTACATGTCTCATCTGTTTTTAAAATATGTAAATCACCCATGTATACGTACATACCAAGGAGAGGCCTCCTAACCATTTTCAAAATGAATAAAATATGTTTAAACCATAGTATTTCGCCAAAGGGAACTAAAACAGCTTCTGACGATTGAATTGCCATTTCATGAGTCAATAAGGGTTGAAAAGGTTCTGAATCATCAAATAATGATAGACTGGTGATAAAAAAAAAGAACTAAATGATTTTGGCGTTGGTTTCTTATATTTTGTTACTTGATTGAATGTATTGAATGTATTGAATGTATGTTTTCCCAAACTATGCTTTTCAGTCGACGAATCATCTGATCACCTAATTACAGGATAAACAGTGCATAGTGAACACATACTTAGAATGTTTAACATGTTTAACCTACAATCAACATTGAGTGACAAATGTAATCTGCAACGTTGTAATGACGGGAGTTTATGATTGATATGCACTAAGTCTTGCGTTTTCATAGAGATTGTGCAATTGACAAAAAAGTATCAATGAATTCTAGGCTATAGGCATAATAAAATTAAAACAATAAGTAAATATAAAATATGTAAAAACATATATCCATAACACGTTATAGCAAACATACTATATACGCATATGACTTTTTAGTTTACAATTCAATTTTCATAATGTGTTGTTTAGAGGCACGTGTGTGCAGTTTTCTATTGATTTGAAACAAACGTTGCATGGAAAAAAACAATAATCATATAATAGTTTGAATTGAAACATCAATTGAAATTGAATTTGAACATCAATAAGTGTAATATTATTTAGAATTATTTGATCAACATAACTTATCATGAATTTGATATAAATGAAGTAATCAACCACGTGAAAGTCGTTCTTCTGAACTGTTTACGTCCCTTATCACATTACTAATGGGGCGATTGTTACAAACATGTTTCTAAATATCATGTGAACGTACAAGTTATTGACATTTTACTTATCAGGTGATATTGTATTGTGTTTATACCAGAAAACTATGACACATACATTAATATGTTATCATTGATTATGGGCTATAATTCGAGAAAAATACCTATAGTTGGGTAAATCATTTATTTCAATGTCTGTATAGGAACTACATAATTGAATGAAATGAAATATACATAAACGCCAACAACTGTATATTTCAACTGTATGTTCCTCTTTTGTCTGTTGACAGTGTGGGAGTAAACCACAATGCTTGCGCTTGAAAATAATAGACTTGATGTATATACACCTTTACTAAATAGTGCGATTTATTCGCTTATTTTGGGTCGAAAAACGTCTGCGAAAAATCAAGTATATAAATTGTATGTTTCAATGAGATATGTTTTTCAGCAATTTTCCGGCATGTCTAACAACACACTCGATGACTCTAATAGTTCATATAACTAGGCTAATATACATGCATGTTTGTGAATGGGACGTGTATTTCGTATATATGCACGTATAAGGTCGGTTTTATTAGAAAACAATTAATGTTCATATACCACTTAAATCATTGCATGTGGTAGTTCGACACGCATGAAAGCCAACTAAAATATTACAAAAAATACTTAATGTCAAAAACAAAAAGTATTCAAACACATTTGATGCGGTTCAAAAACAGTTAAGCAAAAACGATTTTTCTATGTTTGGAGTAAAATTTTAGCACCTCAGTAATTATGGTCTGATGTAAAGATGAGTAAGCAATCCTGGTTGATACCTATTGTTCTGATAAGTTCCATCATTGTGCTAAGTTGTTACAAGTAATTACTTGACATGTTAGTTGAATTTACCAATATTGAGGCATTTTATCACCTTTGGGGTCATTGGGGCAGATTGGGACTGGTAGGGACAATGCTACCGGGGTAGGTTGGGACAGTGTCCCAATGTGCCCCGGTATATTTTGACAGTGTCCCAATGTGCCCCCTCTTGGTTACTATTCTTTAAAATACAAACTCTTTGGGTTTTTTAAAGTAAAGTATTAAAAATCATTGTGATAAGTATTGAAATCATAATGCTATTATCTCAGGAATGGGTATTGTCCCAAAGTGCCCCGGTTCATGTCCCAATGTACCCCAGGGTGGGGCAGATTGGGACAGCATTTTCCACTTTTTTTTATTTCTGACATGTCTATACTCTAAACTTGTTTATATAATGCGTTGTTCCATGTTTTTGTATTTTGACAATTAAGGATGCTTTAAATATGCAAAGTTTCATGTTGGTTGTGTTCATAGGTTAAGAAAAAAACGGGAAAATAGTTATTTTTGGCCCAATGTGCCCCGGTCTCCCCTACATTTCTTTTTCTAGGTGTTATAAAGCCTAATGTGGAATGAACATTAGTTAGTCTAATATATTTCCTAATTGAGTATAACAAGGTTTCAATCTTTTCAGATCACTCTTTCAAAATGCTGTCTGTTTTGGTATTCACGGAGATGCTGTTTCGCATAACGACCATCGGTAAGATATGTCACATGTGTGTTAGATTGAATTTGTTAAGTCCCGGGTCTTTTAAGTATATATTATTTGATGTTATTCCTAGTTTTGCAGCTGTACAATGGGCAATGGACCATGGTCTGTCCCTGTTCTTACAGAACACAAAATACAATAAAGAATGAAGAACAATTTTATGGATACACAACTTCTTTATTCTGTGTAGGCGACGTTTCGACAAGATGCAAAATACAATAGTATAACATTAAATTCTAAGTATTTACCGCCGCAAGACATTAAAAGTAAGAATTTGATTGTGAAAGTAGGAACTTTCTGCAATGTATTGCAGCCTATAGCTACGTCTAATACATAGAACCATGCTATAATAGTATTTGTTATTGTCGATGTTTCACAGTTATAGCAATCGTCTGTAATTTTGTTGTATTTATTGTTTTTAAAAAATTTTTTTTATTGAATTTGTCCATTTCGTAAAAAAACCTGATTGATTATTACCAACAAGCAAACCATTATGAGAGAGATTGACGATTTTACGGCCGCTTTGGAACTCTTTTAATAAAGAGGCAAGAATGGTGGCAAACTCCATGCACCAAATACGCGGATTCGCTTATTGTATAGTAATAACACGAAACACTACGAGGAGTTCGGCGAGAGCACCTGTCAAAACATTTGGCCTCGTATTACTAACGGGAGGTTTTCACTGGCGAAATGGATGATATAGTCGATGATGGCGGTTTTTGCGAACCATTGTCTACGCTTTCAACTCCAAACAGCGATGTTTTATTCATATCAAGATCATCAACGCTGTATTCCTTCTCAAACCGAGGTTTTTGTTTTTCAACGATGAATTAATTTATTCGTTATTTACTTAACTTATCCTTGAAATGCTTCAAATGGTGTTAGTAGTACTAATGTTAGAATTCATCATCTATTCTTAATTCGATCAACTTTAATGATGTTAAATTGTGCGATTTCTTAGCTTTGTTTGTATGTCATTCCATGTATCATTGTATGACCGTGTATCGAGTAAGATTCTGAATATTTGATGTTTTGAAAAATTGGTAAATATATGTTTAAAATTGTATCATTAAATTTAATAAAATGTTATGGAAAATAAATTGAAATATTATTTAAAATAAGGCAAAATTAGAAGGGATATTTATATTCCAATGACTTTACATAATTATAACATAAAAGATTTGAGAAATATATACTTTTCAACATTATTATTAATTGAACATGAATGTATTTCACATTCTACAATATTATATGTATTCGATCATCATTTAATGATTTTCAATTTAGGAGTTACCATATTTTAACAAAATGTAATGTAATTTTAAAGATAATTTTGAAATTATTATTTATCCCATAAACTTGGGGGATATATATGTCCTCCTGGTCCCTGAGTGCATCCATAGCATAACTAAAATGATATGGAAGTAACCTAGGCAGATATCTCGAATGTTTTGGGGTTGACAAATACAATTTGCCAAAAATGTTGTAATTTGCCTCAAACAGCTAATTTGTTCAACTTAAAGCTTCGTTTCCAGATAAAATAAAACAAATATATAGTATAATCATAATATATATAAACTTCAAATTTGGAAAGGATATGTTGGTATTTTATACCTTTTAACGGTTACAACTCTAGCCAAGTGCCAAAATGTTTTGATTTTTTTTTCCAATAAAAGAAGGAAATCTTCCTATTTTGTCCTGTTTCTTTAGAGCTGACCTTTTATGTACTGACAGTTTGGCCAATGGGGATTCTTAGATATGGTGATCCTGTGGCCCCTTACAGGCCATAACATAAAACCCTATTTTCATCTTCTTCTCCAGCACGAAAAGACAAGAAGGCTGAAGTAATGTGTATACTGTCTCTTTTGTCAATGGAGATTCTAAAAGGTAGATTTGGTGACCCTGGGGCCCCATTAAGGGCCTCATAGGCCATGTCCTTAAAACCTATTTTCATTTTCTTCTCCAGTCTTAAAAGCACTAGAAAGTTGAAATGTGTCTCCTTGGCCAATGGGGATTCTAAATGGTAGATTTGGTGAGCATATAGGTCACAGGGGTCACAGCCTAAAACCCTTTGTAATGAACATTGAGCATTATTTGGAGACTTTATGTACACTTCATTCACATTTTAGGAAAAAATAGGAACATGAAATATATAACCATAAGATTAATATCTACAATATAGAAAGGTGTTTGATATGAATCAATGTGAAATGAGAACTTTTGAATACCCTGTGAACTGAATTTTGTGGCAGGCCTCAAAGGAATAATTTGAAGAGGAAATTACTGAAAATAAAAAGGTCGGGGTATATAGTAATACCAATGATTCCGTCCGTGTTCAATTTTTGTCCGATCGATAACAGAAAAACTATTCATCTCAGTCATCCTTGTCAAAATTGGTATATGTCTTCTTCACCACTAGGAGAGGTGCAGTGCAAAATGTAAACCAAATTGGTGATTTTTTAAATTTTTGGCGATTTTTTAAATTTTTTTACTTCGTCATATTCGGAGCTAGAATGAATGAAGCTACTTCTGTGTTGTGATTTGCTGACTTTATCATTTTCTTTATCATGTAACTTTCATCAAAAGCTACTTCTGTGTTCTTGTTGATTTTACTATTTTACATTTCCACTGTTTATATTTTAAGAAAAAGTTAAATTTTCTTTCCTTTCAGCCATAAACTGCTGTATATCCCTCACTGTGCCTACAGTTGTGTGCTTCCATGTACCTGTTGTTTAAAGTCAATCGAATGAATCATTATGATGGATTAATTTCCAAAATAAAGTTGAAATCTGTGGTAATGGCAGTAGAGTATTATGTTACCCCTACCTTTTAAAGTTACTATTATTCCTACTTTTACTTAAACCACCTTTTTTACTTGAAGAGACTTGACCTACCCTTTTCACAAACACTTTAATCTTAGCAATTACATTTCATAGCTTTTCAATCCTTAGGTGTGCAGACACCTCTCTTTTTAAGTAAAATAAAAATGTCAAACAGTCGGGGGGGTATTAGTGAGCCATGCTCACATTTTTACTTGTTAAATATTGAAAATGTGCCTATGAGAAATGGGATTTTCAGAAACTGAGGCTCCTTTTCAATTTGTAATAAATGTTGATATTTCCAGAATACAAAGAAGACTTAAAACAATATAATGCAAAAGTCTATAATATCTGTAATGAATGTGAATTAATGTGTAAACAATTTTGATAATAAATTTTAAATTTGAAGACTTGGCAGTGCCTTATTATTTGATATTTTAATCTTTTCTTTAGAGATAATGAATAACAAATCCTGATGAGCTTCAAAGCCAATGGCTCTATTTCTTATCTTGTCAGACTATTCCCTGTAACTTAAGTAAGTTTGTTTTATATGCTTATTTTAAACTGTTTATTTTGGTACTTGTTTTCAAAGTTCAAAGTTCCGACTTTAACTAACATTAGTTAAATTTGATTTGATACATCTTTTCCAGGTTCAAGGTACTATGACTGGATGACCAATAAATGTACTTGTGCTTTTTTGGGGAGGTTCTACAAACGGCTCTTTCCTCTTGGTTATAAGAAGGAGTTTAAATGCTTGCTTGGTATAGCATGGCCCATTGTAAGTTTGATTTTCATTTTGATACATTGTGAACATTAATGTACTTGAAAACATCTTATCTATATCTCAAAGTTAGATTAGTTAGGACATTTTGTTAGCCATCCGTCACCGGTTATCTTCCTTGACCATTTCCGTCTTATCATATTGAGTATTTTCTTTGGTTACTGACTTCGTCACGGGGGCCAAGGGCGGGTAATTTTAGTACAGATTTCGCTGACAGACTTTCCCATGGGTGATATAGTGGAGAGTAACGGAGCATATATAAAACCCTGGGCAACCGAGGATGGCTCACAGGTAGAATTAAAGAGATCGCACACATGAAGGGATATTAGTGAGCCACGCTCACTTTTTAGCTCATGAGGCCTGAAAGCCCACATTGGCTTATGGCATGGGCCATTCTCCTTTGTCCATCTACTTTTCACATTTTCCACTTCTCCTTCAGAACTGCTAAACACCCAAAGCTGAAATTTTGTGGGGAAGTATCTTGTACCTAGGGGATCAAAGTTTGTTCATTTGATCCTCACCCCCAACAAATATAGTCATGGCAGGCAGTTTCCCAAAAACATTTGAACGACTTCCGCTCGGAAGCCAGTTAGCACAGGCAGCTTTTCAGTATAACATCTTTCTTACATGTAGAATCAAGTTTGTTCATTTGGAACTGAACCGGAGTATTGGGTGACAGTAAGGGTGTGGGGGTTGATGGGAGAGGGGGAGATGAAGGGTCGGGGGGGGGGGGGGGGCTGTCATGCATCGGGCGATATATGCATTTACAAGAAATTCATATTCACCCTTGTGACAAGTCGACGGGACAACTTGTGACTGGGTCAGTGCCCCCTGAAGGACAGAGTTACGTCCCTTCCACTGACCAATCAAATCGCTTGTTATGAACCCAGTCTTTTCCTATTTAAATAACGAATGTTCTAAGTCAGAAATAATTTCAAATTAATCTGTGAGTTACTTTGTGACAAATTTCATAAAAACAATGCGTAAATATAGGTCACCAAAAAGTAGTTGATATATAGGCCTAACCAGAAATTACTTGGAAAATATATGCCTCCGCTTAATTGTTGATAAAACATTGTAACAGAAGTGCGTTTTGTATCCGCACATTTGATTGACCTACACCATAGCTCAATAATCAGGCTAATTCCTGTCTCAATTTATCCGTTGAGTTGTCGCAAGGGTGAATATAAATTTCTTGTAAATGCATATCTCGCCCGATGCGTGCGTAAGATGAGTGCTGTAGGGCTGGGTGCATTTTATGGTCGTTGATTGAAACATGTTATTTATTTGTGTTTTCAATGTTTGTATGTCTTTAAATTACTATGAGTGAGCCACCCTTTAGCAGTATTCTAACTGCATTTAATTGATTGAACCTCCTAATCTGAAAGTTGGTGCTATCTGAATTTGCAATTATTACCAGTCAATGCCTGTTTGTCTTACTGAAAGTCATCAATCTTTGTGACCCTTGGTTTATATGATAAACTACCTTAGACTATAAAAGCATGCAAAAGACTTATCTACAGAGCCAAAAACTTTCTTTAGATCTTCAGTCTTAGATAATAAATCATGCACACTGATGAGCTACAGAGCCCATAACTCTATTTAGTCTTGTTACTCGTATGTACATATGAAACGATTTGAAATGATGTTGATGACCTTGAGTTTGTGTTTCAGTCTGTCAGTACGTTCTTCAATCAGCTGTTGTATCTGGTGACAGCCATGTTTGTCGGCCATCTTGGACAAATTCAGTTAGATGCGGCTGCTCTTGGCCTCACAGTCAGTAACAATAAATCTTTGTTTCAACATGAATTGTAATAAAAAAGAATATCCAATGTTGAACATAAATAATTTGAAACTAATGTATGACTTAGTGAAATCTGAAAAGTTTGCAAAATTTGTCTGTGTAAAAGTATGTAATATTGGTTGTGAATTTGACATAAATGTCAGTCATGAAAGCTGAAATTATATAATTTTTAATTTTTACATTCAGTTCCATGACACTGTATCATCGTATGGTTTTGTTCTGTAAAACTAGGATATGAACACTATTATCACATTTCAATCTCAAACTAAATTTTGAAGATTTTCTGAATGTAATTCAATACAAATACACCACAAAATTACTATTGTATGTACATTCGATACAAATCAAATCAATAATATAATCCTTGCAATATTTACTCACTTTATCTTCCAATTTTCAAACAATTCTAGGCGACTTAATTATTGTCAATAAATTGTTTTCAGATGATAAACGTAACAGGTGTGTCGGTGATGTGGGGACTCAGTACGGCCTGTGATACACTCTTCCCTCAGGTAAGTGTCACACCTTTATTGTTCTCTCAGGTGAAATGCTCTGATCCATCTTGTTCTATCACTAATATATCACCTTTACCATTTTCATATTATATGTTTTTCTGTCACTTTGAAATTCTAACTAACTTTATTTTTCATGAATGTAATTTAAAAAAATATTGTTCCTATTTTTGTTTTTGCGAATGCCAATGAATGATATGCTCACATTCCAGTTGATTGTTGAATTGCCTTCACTCGCGTTTATACATTGTGCGTCACAAACTTCTTTTCAGATCTATGGCAGCTCTAACAGAAGGCACTTGGGTGTAGTTGTACAGAAATGTAGGCTTCTTTTTCCTTTTTCAACAATTTGAAAGTTTAGTTTCCACATAAAAAATTTCTGACACACTATACCCCTTAGTTACCCTGTTTCATATAATTTGGCAGTTCTTAACAAGCTTAAAACTAGTTTGCTTCTTTAAAAGGGAAATTAAAGAAAAGAAGTGAATGGGTGATTGAGAAACTCTCCAAAAGTTACCATACCCAGACAAAATTATCATTACCATTTTGCTTGAAAGTTTGATGAAAATTCATGTTTTGCATCTATGACCTTGTAAAAGTCTACAATTTCTTACCAGGGCCGTGTTCAAGAGTGGTTTCAAAGTAATCGCTCAATAAGCGATTACTTTTAAACCTCTCTTGAACGTGATTGCTCAATGTAGCGCTACGTAGCAAGGCGAGCAAACTTCGAGGATTTTGCACTGTGTCGTTCAAGAGAGAAGAAGCGCTCATTGAGCGCTACATTGAGCAATCAATGAGCGCTACGAAGCGCTTCATTTTGTTGAACCGCCGGCAGAATTAGAGGAGTATGAATGTTACCACTTCAATCATTTATGATATTGTTTTTGAATATTGAAATTTAAGAAAACGATTTGATGAATGGTGCGTTCAGTTAGACTGATAAAAGATGAATTGAATCAGCATTTCTAAAGAAGCACTAACTTTCCCTTCAGATTTATTGGCTATTGTAACTGTGATTTTACGACTGCTTCTGTTTCTTAAACATTAGCTTGTATAAAATTTTAAAAAATTAACTATAGAATCAAACTCATTGGTTAAAATCTCTTTGTTATTTCAGCTGTGATAATCTTACTGCTGCTGTGCATTCCTTGCTGGGCTGTCTTCGTCAACATCGAACATATTCTAATAGCCACTGGTCAGGACCCAGTTGTCTCCAAGTTTGTATTCAGTCTGACATTTTTATACCCCCGCTACGAAGTAGTCGGGGGTATATAGCGCTCAGCGCGTCCGTCCGTCCGTCCGTCCGGAACACTTTTGGTTCCGCTCATAACTCAAATACTACTTGTTCAATTGTTATGAAACGTTATACATGTACACTTTATGGTCCCTAGATGTGCCTTTTCTATGTTTCCCTCAGATTCCATGATTATTTTTTCAGATTTTCCACTTTTAAGCGTCTTTGTGTGCGCGTCTATGCTTACAGTTTTGGTTCCACTCATAACTCAAATACTACTTGTTCAATTGTTATGAAACTTTATACATGTACACTTTATGGTCCCTAGATGTGCCTTTTCTATGTTTCAGTCACATACCATCTTTATTTTTTCGACTTTTTTTACTTCTAAACATTTTTACAAGTGTATAATCTATGAAGACATACTTACTCTACTTTAATAATACTTCTGTGGTCTATTCATACGAAAGTCTAAACATTGATGTGCTATTTTGAAACATTTTTTCTTTGACCAATGTTAAAAGCGGGCGTATATGAGTGAGCTGTGCTCACTAATTCTCTTGTATTCATTGTAGTCTTTAGGATACACTTAGCCCTTGACCGTAACCGACTGAATCTGTTACCTCTTAGCTTAGCCACCATGGCTTTGCGAGCTTTCTCCGTGTTATCATGTGTTTTGAGAGTTTGATATTGAGATTCGGTTGGATGATGAAATCTGATGAATCTCCATTTGTTGCTTTCCTGTTGAAGATTACAAATTGTGTAACAACATTGAAAGGTTTCAATTGAAGTGATGTCATAGTGGTCACAATATCAGCACTGTGGTTGCAATAAAGTGGGTCCCTTTTATCAACGTTTTCATACAGTTAAAAGGAGGGTTCTATCAGAGTATCGTTCAGCTTCGAATCAAGAGGTCCGGGGTTCGAATCCCGCCAGGGGCACGGCAACTTTGTCTGCAGTGGAGAACTGTTCTACACGCAGTAAGGTTTGGGTGCAATGCTACACTGAATTTCAGCGTAGTACCACCCATGGTTCGCTAGTTCCAGCCACTGCTCGCAGGTTTCACCGCAGTGCATAGTCACATGGCGTTGCATGCTTTCTCCCTGCCGTAATACTAGCAGCCGCAATATAAGTGAAATACTCTTGAAAGCGGTGTTACACCACAACTCACCTCACCTCTATCAGTATCTTTTATGGAAACGAAATGGAGAGGATAATCCCATTTACACAATTATATGTTATTAATACATGATTAAAATACTGTCAAATTGAAAGATATTAATAAAGTAAATATTTTTATGACTTTTATATTTCACAACTGGATAAAGACAAGCGCACATTAGTTGAAAAAAAACCCCAAAGAGAACTGAAGCCATTCATCGGCGCTGTGAGTGGGGAAAACTTCGCTACGGCCTAACAACATATTGTTTACTAGTTTTATTATATGTTGTGTGTTACTATGTGAATATTCTATCATTGTAAATGTTTTTTTTACAAAAGTGTAAAACTGAGTTAAATATAACGTGTTTTCAATTCACGTAATGCCAAGAAACCAAGATGGCGGATGCTGCCAATAGATCGGTGATAAAACTTTCCCTTTAATTGTGATTTAAATCAGTGAGTATGAATAAATGATTAAACTTCGTCCCGTTTAATAACATATTTATGAAACTTGTATATGGTATCGGTATCTAACTCGCTTTTGCTTGCTAAACACCAAACCACTCACTCGTTTTATACAATTTTTTAATAAGTATCTAGTATTTTCTTTATCAAACTCGTGAACACATGGTGACAAATTTATCTCGGTGAGCATCCTCATTAAATGCTTAGAATTTGGGTTGACAGAATGGGCAGGATGTTTGTGGGGGCTGTCTTCAGGCATGGTTCTGTTATTGGTAAGCTTATTTGGGAGGGAGTATTTATTCTAATTATTTTGGTAGAGTTCATATCATGGCATAAGTTATATTGCCTGCTTGTTATCTAACCAATAACCTTTCCCCTTAATGTCCATTTCTGTTTACTCCTGCCTGTAGAAGGTTAACCTGCTCATGTATGTTTAACCCTTAATCCTCTGTATGATGAATCCTTCCTGTTTATATACATCAAACCTGTATTCTGCTTTATTCTTAACCGGTGCTTTTCATTTCATTTCAGTTTAGCTGGAAAGTTTGTTTTATGCTACATTCCTATCCTGCCAGTAAGTTGCCATTTGTGCATTAAGTGTTATCATAATGGTGTGTTTAATTTATTTATTACATTTGTTATCCCAAAAATATCAGTTTCAAATATCCTACCTATGTTGAAAACTGAAGAAACAACTCACTCTCTTGCTGTTCATATGTATTATATTCATGTGATTACCTTTGTTAAATTAAATTTGTGAGCATAGTTTGTGTCAGTAAACTGAACATTCCTCTGTTGCAGGCAAACGTTTTGTTTCTAGTTCTCAGCAAGTATCTTCAGGCACAGGTAAGATAACAAGATGTAATTGCATTTGAAACTCATCAACTATCGCAGATGTACCATGTTTGCTGCCATGAACATGATTTTCTGTATTACGAGAGATGATTGATTAGCAGTGGGCCTCAAATAGAAATATCAAAGGAAAGCTTTTATTTCCACGTTTGAGTGATTATAGAATAAATTCGCTCATCATTGATTTGAATTACAATCTCAGGATTGTTTTTGGACGACCAGGGCATGTCTCATATTCATTTCTGTCTTTACTACATTTAACTTCAGCTGACCACATCTTGACAGTGGCATATAGAGGATCCTCCTTCCCTGATGTCTCAACCATCAACAGTGGCGGATCCAGGGGAGGGGGCGGGGGGGCGCCCCTTTCAAAATTTTTTGCATGGGCCTGTATGGGAAAAAATAATTTTGGACCCCCCCTTTTCAATTGGTGGACCCCCCTTTCAAAATTCCTGGATCTGCCACTGATCAACATTCGGTCCTCAGTGTTAAACCTTTTTCTGCAAATATTTAACCACTGCTTGTGCCTTGACATTGTCCATTTCTGTATAAAAAAAGACCCTTGTAAAGGAGATAACCTGTTACATTGATATACAATTTCATCAAATGATTCAGGCTTTTGAACAGAGCACCACATGACGTGAGTGATCACGGCTAACTATTTATCATTTTACCATCTTAGGATCCAGAAAGGTTTCAAGATAATGACACCTTGAACATGGTTTTATTCAGTAACTCACTATTAGATGAGATGAATAACCAATAAGGAGATGTTTATATGTGTATTCCTCTGTGGATGCGTTACAGGAAATGAAGTGATTAAACACAATGTTTCCTGCCTAAAATAAATTCCTCAAGTAGTGTTTCAAGTTTTCACTGCCTTCATATTACTGCCAGCCAATCTTTAAGAAAAACTAAAATGATAACTACACCCCCGGCCAAGAGAAACGCCTACTAGATATCTTATCAGATATTGTAAAAACTGTTATGAACAGTTCAGCAATATTATAACATAATGAAGTTCCACCATTTCTGCATTATATATTTGAATTTCAGAAGTTCATATCACGAAAGAAGGGCGATTGTTGAAATGAGAAAACAATAATTGTTCAGTTTTCGATCAGTGCTTGATCAGAAAAACATTTTAAAAAGATTTTCATACAACCACGAGCAACAATACAGGCATTAGCGTTAAATTGGTGATGATGCATCATGCTACCGATGTACGTGAATAAGGTGTGCAAGTGAATCAACTGAAAAAAGCAGTCTTCATTGGGCGTGGTTTTCATGAATGTTATTGACAGTTTTCCACTATTTCAATGGACTTTCATATTAGTTATTGCTTCAGCATAACGTGGAGACCGCCATTAATTATATTTCAGAAATTATTGCATCTTTCATTTTAAGGAGCATAAAGTAGGCGTTTCTTTTGGCGTTGGGTGTATCCTGGTTACAAGGCCCCTATATATATGAGGAGTTTGTCAGGCAGGAGTGTTAGTATTTTGACCACATATATCATTTGATGATAGCAACATGTGTTTTCCTTCCAGGATATATGTAAGTGCTTTGTAACAAACTCTTCAATGGAAACAGTATTGACTTTTATTTATGAACCTTAGGGTGAAAATTTATTAACTCTTTTCTTTTATCTCCCCAGAGCGTGGTCCTGCCCTCTTGTGTGATCCTCGTGCTAGGGAACCTGCTCAATGGGATCCTGTCTGCTCTCTTCCTGTACTGGCTCAACATGGGCATGCTGTGAGTAGCATTTATAATGGTAATGAGAATGGGTATTTATATGGCACACTTTTCCTTTCACTAGTGCATGGTAAAGACGCTACCAACATTATTACCCTGGTCTAAGCCAAACTGACATTCATGTTGTTGGAAGATCACTTCCAACATTATTGTTACCAGGTACCCATTTGTACTGCTGGGTGAACAAAGGCACATTTTGAATAAGATCACTTACCCAGGGTGACACCATAAGTCTCTCAACTCATGTCTCAGTGTTCTTTCATATATGCTCATTTTACTGAAAATGAAATGTTGCCTTACATTTAGTTTTTAAAATATACATATTTTCTGATTTTCATTTTTGACCTAATTCCTTGCCCCAATTCCTTGACATGTTCTTCCTTTACAGAGGTGCGGGACTAGCTCTAGGACTGAGCTGTTGGAGTATTGCTGGTCTTCACCTCCTGTACATCCAGGTCACTAAGATCTACACGGACACATGGTCTGGTAGGCAAAACTTGCACCTTGTAACAGTTCTTAGTATAACATATAGTCAATTCATATGATGAACGGATCAGAATTGGAAAAGCAAGAGTTCTTGATGACGACTTGTATATTAAGAACGTACAGGACATTCCAGAGTAAAGACTTACTATTTATGACATCCATCTGTTCAAGGTGTAAACATATTTACACCAAATAGTGTTTTCTAGTATGTTCACAATAAAGAAAATAATCTTCCCAAATCTTACTTTTCTTATGTAATTAATTTCTAAATTTCTTTCAAGAGTTATAGGTCAGAATTGATCCTAGTCTGTCATGTTTAGTTGCATCTCACCGTGTATTCAACAGAATCCATCCGTCAATCATACATCCTGCTGTTGTTATCAAATATCTCATAAATTGTAGCACTCAGTATCTTCAAATTTGTTGACTGCCTGTATTGGCGGATTAGATAAATTCTTGTCCACTTTGGTGACCTTGAACTTATTTTCAAGGTCATCATGACATTCTTTTTCAGAAGGGATCCTCCTTGGGGTACATATAGCATAAAAATCTTAATTTTTAACTTGATGACAGATTGTAACTTAATTTTTATAAATAACAGTAAAAATAAGTTCAAAAAACACAAAATAAGTGTTTTCCGAACGTGTGACCACCCTGTGTAGAGCCCCATCCCCGTGCAAACCAAGGGACGTAACTCTAATCTCACCACTTATCAATCTGTCATTGAGCTGGCAAGACGTTCTTTCTGCTCCGTGGTTTTTGACTTTGATTTAAGTTTCCTTGAGAAAATGGACAAGACTAAGAATACTGTATGTGTGGTAACCCCTTTTTATTCGTAGAGGCGAATGTTTAGGTTACTTATATGGTTTTTGTCGCGTTGTAACTTCGTTTTTCAATTCGCACGTGCTTCGTATTCTCCGAGTAATGGCGGATGGAAAACGCTCAAAATGGCGGATGCTCAAACAAAATGCAAAGTGTTAGTGTTTTGCTATTTTGTTTGAGATCTGATTGGTTTGAAGGTTCTTTATCGTGCTTCGCATTGTAGGGCAGCACTTTACTGATGAGGATTTCTCCCTTTTTGAATTTTTTCATTCTCGGGGTCATCGTCTCAGTCGGCAAGATATACTAGGTATATTCATGCTTTATTTCTTTCAGTGGCTTACTATTTATTACTTGCCTAGTGCTTAGTTATTATAGTATCGCCTCTGCGTGTTGTTTGTATGATGCACTTTTATCAAACATAAACATTGCACTTACACACATGCACATCCCTAAACATTCTGTGTTTGACTTGCAGTCTTTCACCGAATGTGTGGGATGCAAGTCCCGTATTCCTCCGGCCGACAAGCACGACAGGTGCTTGCCTTGTTTGGTCGAGGATGAACACGACGACACCTCTTGCAAGTTGTGCATCAGTTTCACCCCGAGGGCCAAGAAGGAGAGGGGCATCGACATGCTCTTCTACCGCAACCTACAGAAGGCAGGGCAGGAGATTAAGGGAGCCATCCCTCCCTCTAAGGAAAAGAGGAGTAAGGCTAAGGGTAAAGGGAAAAAGAAGGTGTACTCCTCTCCTGTCCCCTCTTCCTCATCGGATGAGGTGGATATAGAGGTGGGGTCACCTGCTGCGGGGGGTACTCCCCCCCCCCTCCAGTTCTTTCACCACAAGCACACACTAATGCTGCAAATGTTGCTAACCCTAACACTAATCTGGATGCGGCAGCTATCACTGCCATAATCCAGGGGCAGATGACGGGGATGGTGGGGACGATGATGGCTCAGCTCCGTAAGGAGTTGACCGTCGTCGCCCTGCCGGACCCTGATGCTCAAGGGTCGACCGGCACACGTGCAGGGAATGACCTCGGGGGCACTACTGAACCGGGCGCAGGCCCCGGCAAGGTAGTGGCTCCCGACGCAGGCACCCGAGAAATTGCTCCGGCTCTGCCTCGTACCCAAGTAAACAAAGCCCCCCCGTCGGTGCAAGGTGCCGAGGTACCGAGCACGTCGGGGGGCACGGGTAACCCCAAGGGCAAGGGCACCGGTGCTTCGGCGCCGGTGCAGTCGCAGCCCCGGGGACCAGCTCCGGTCGGGGAACGAGCGTCGGTGAGCAGCGCTGGGTACCGCATCCCTCTCAAACGGACTATCCGAGATCGGGCTTCGGACACTGGGTCACTGATGAGTGGCTCCGGTGCCGGGGACCTGGTGGAGGAAGAATCCGAGTATTCTGAGGAGGATGAGGAATCCGGCCGTGCTGTCTCGCTCGCCGAGCTTCTGAAGGAGACGCGTGACTGAATAGCGATCGCTATCCCGCAGACGCTTGTTCCCGTTCCGGAGCAGGTCACCGAGGAGTTCCGGCTTCCGGGGGAGGCTTTTGCTCCCAGCAAGCCTCCGGCGACCAGGCTCCGCATCATCGACAGCTTGTTGGTTGAGGCGATCAATCCTCTTCTTTCTGGTGCCCGTACGAAGGCTGATTTGCCTGAACTCAACAAGAGGTACCAGTTGGGAGAGGACGGTCTCTTCGACCTTCCAGTTGTGGATGAATGCGTCCTGACCTCCGTCACCCTGTCCGGCGCTCAGGCGCAGCCTTCTGTAGGCAAACAGGGCCGGCGACTGCCTCCATTTCTGTCGCAGGCTGCCATGTTTAAGGCCGAGTTCCGTGCCCATGAGGACACATACAGGAACGGAGCCCAACAACTGAGGGTAGCAGTGCACGGGGCCTACCTTGCTGCTATGCAGGCTAAGGACCTGGCAGAGATGCAGGAACTGGGCACTAAGGTGACCACGTTCCAGAAGCAGTTGGCGGAGGTGTCGAGTTATCTGGCTCGGGACTCAATCAGGAGTGCTGCGAGTCAGATGATGGGCGCAGTCATGGGGATGCGCCGGCTGTGGCTAGCGACGTCCAAGTACTCGCAGTCCACACGCCTTACCTTGCAGAACCTGCCCTTCAGGTTGGGGTCCACCCTCTTTCCTGGATCGCAGGCTGTAGTCAAGGAAGCCGCCGAGCAGAAGGTTGCCTTCGAGGATGCAAAGGTGCTTCTCGAGGAACCAGCTCCGCAAGATAAGCGAGCGCGGTCTTCCCCCCTTGATGACTTATACCCCACGCCGGGGGGTTCGGGTCAAGCTTCTTGGAATGGCCCAATGGGCAACAAGAAGAAATTCAAGGGGAAGGGAAAGAAAGGGCAATTCCTTGGGCATAAAGGCCAGCGGAATTTTCGGAGCCGAGGGAGGCCAAACAAGCCGACCTAGGTCATCCGAAGCCCGTGTCACCACTCAAAATTCCAGCAGCTCGAACGCTGCCGGAGACGGGGGTGCACTGTATTTCCAGAGATCTTCCAGTGGGGGGCAGACTATCTCACTTCATCTCAGAGTGGGAGAAAGTCACCTCAAATACCTGGGTCCTGTCCACACTCAGGGAGGGCCACTTACCACTTTGGAAGTACGACCCACCGACTTTCTCCGGGATACGGCACACGAAGGTGCCCGAGTTCCCCGAGAAGGCGGAAGTCCTTCGTGCAGAGGTGCAGGCTTTGCTAGACAAAGCAGCCATCGAGGTAGTTCCGAAGGGTCAGGAACAGAGCGGTTATTACTCGACCTACTTCCTGGTACCCAAGAAGGACGGAGGGTTCAGACCGATTCTCAATCTGAAGTATTTGAATCGCAGTCTGCAGGTTCCAACGTTCAAGATGGAAACCTTGAGAACGGTCATAGCGTCAGTAGAGAGGGGAGATTGGCTGTCGTCAATAGATCTCAAAGATGCTTATCTCCATGTTCCAATGCACCCCGACTTCAAGGAGTTTCTTCGGTTCTCCTTCGACGGGACTTGTTACCAGTTCCGGGTGTTACCCTTCGGCATTTCAACTGCCCCGAGGGTATTCACCAAGTTAATGTTGATACCGGCGCAGGCCGCCAGATCGCAGGGCAGGTGTTGTCATCCGTACCTGGACGACTGGCTGATCAGAGCCTTGTCTCGAGAACTAAATCAGGAGGCCACCCAGCAGGTGTTAGACATCTTGCTCAAGCTGGGTTGGATCATCAACCTGAAGAAGTCAGACATAGCCCCCAGGCAGGATATAGTCTTCCTGGGCGCAAGGTTCGATACGGCCTCCGGTTCTGTGTCCCTGGCCCCAGATCGGGTGTCCAGAGTGATCGGGGCAGTCCACTTGTTCCTTCAATCGCCAATCCACACAGCCAGGACTTGGCTTCAGTTGTTGGGTCATATGGCGGCGACAGTGGACGTGGTTTGGAGAGCTCGCTTGAGTATGAGACCGGTTCAGCAAGCGCTGGCACGAATGTGGTCACACTCGGACAGCTTCGAGAAGGTTCTAACCACACCGGTTTTGGTGCTAGAGCACCTTCGGTGGTGGGTTTCCGAGAGCAACCTTCTCAAGGGTCTACCGCTAGAGCTTCCAACGCCTTCGGTCAACATCCAGACAGACGCCTCCCTATCAGGCTGGGGGGGAGTCCTGGAAGACCTGACAGCCTCGGGCCTTTGGTCACAGGAGGAGTCGAAATTGCACATCAACGTGCTAGAGCTCAGAGCAGTTCGACGTGTGTTCGAGTGCTTCAAGGAGCGGATCAGGGGGCTTGTGGTTCGTCTAGAGATGGACAACCAAACAGCCATTTCCTACATTCTGAAACAGGGCGGCACAGTGTCTCCATCTCTCCTACAGGAGTCGTGGCAGTTCCTACTGTGGTGCGACCAGTTCAGCATTCAGGTGGTTCCTGTTTATCTCCTGGGAGTGGACAACGTCCGTGCGGACGCTTTGTCTCGGCGCATCCTAACACCTCACGAGTGGATGATCGACCGGGGGATATTCGGAACTATCTCCCTGTTGTTCGGGTCGTTCCAGGTGGATCTGTTTGCGTCAGGGATGACGAATCAGATACCTGTGTTCTGCTCAAGAATACCAGATCCAAGGGCTCTAGCCAGAGACGCCTTCGCGATCGACTGGACGGACAGAGTACTATGGGCGTTCCCGCCGGTGCCTCTGATCCCCAGGGTTCTTTCCCAGTTGACCAATCAGTCAGCTCGCCTCCTGGTGCTTGTTGCACCGCTTTGGACGGCTCAGAGTTGGTTCCCGTCCGTTCTCAGGTTTCTCGTACAGCCTCCTGTACTGTTACCCTCGAGACGAGACATACTATTTCAGGAAGGGGCACCACACCCGAATCCAAGGATTCAGTGGGTGGCTTGGCCACTGTCCGGAATCGCCTCCAGGAGAGCGGTATTCCTGCACGAGTTGCAGACACAATACTGGCTTCGAGGAGGGATTCGACAAACCTTCAGTATGAAGATCGATGGGCCTGTTATGCGCGCTGGTGTGGCGATAGAGGGCTTCTCGATCCCTTTTCTACAGATCTAGTCGCTGTTTTGGAGTTCCTCCAGTCCAGGTTAGATGCTGGTTTAGCCGCATCGACCGTCAGCGGATACTCTACGGCTATTTCTGCTTTCCACATACCGGTGGACGGTGCTCTTTTGGGATCGCATCCACTGGTACAGCGTTTCTTAGCAGGTGTGGACAGGATACGCCCGGTTGTCCGGCGTATCAGCCCCACTTGGGACCTTTCAATTGTTTTGGATTGGCTCTCAGGTCCGGGGTTCAAAGACTTGAACGCACTGTCACTGCAGCTTTTGACGTGGAAGACTGCCTTTTTGGTGGCTTTGGCGTCGGGCAGGCGGGTAGGCGATATCCATGCGATGTCTGCTGATCCCGAACTGACTGTCTTCCATAAAGACAGAGTCAGTATCAGGCTGCCCGACAGCTATCGTCCCAAGGTCGACCACTCGTTCCATGTGACGGCTCCTATCGAACTGCCGACTCTTATGCAGCCGGCCTCTTCGGGGTCCACTGAAAACCATGCTCACATTTTGGATGTGCGCAAGGTTCTTAAGATATATATCAAACGCACCAGGGCTATCCGTAAGGATCAGCAACTTTTCTGTTGTTACGGAGGTAGCAAGCCTGGTTTGCCGGCATCGAAGCAGTCAATATCCAGGTGGATAGTGTCTGCAATTGTCATGGGCTACGTTCACAAGGGCTTAGAGGCCCCAGGTCAGTTGAAAGCTCACTCGGTTAGAGCGGTGGCAACGTCTAAGGCGTTCGCTGCGGCTCTGCCCATCGAAGAGATCTGCTCCGCCGCTATCTGGAGCCGGCCGAGCACGTTCATTCGACACTACCAACTAGACAGGCACTCTAGAGAGCGCGCTCGGTTTGGTCAGTCGGTTCTCTCAGGTGGGCAGAGTTGAGACTCTCTAGCTGATTGAGCTTTCGAGTTATTGTTCAGTTTGGTTCAGTTCAGTTTTCTGAGAAGACTAATAAACTAACCTAAGTTGTTCATCCTAACCAGCTGCACTGTTTTTGGGCATTTATATCCTCCGCAGCAGGTGTCCCGGTGGCACTGCCTAGCGGGAAATACTTACTCCTATTGCTCCCCAATAGTCTTTTGAAAAAAAAGAGTGGGGGGGGGGGGGGGTATTTGGCCTAGAATAACGGTAATCAGGCTGATTAGCCGATCGGTTAGTCCCCAAGGGATCACCCATCCTCAGCCCTCGGCGCGGGAGGTCACGTGATCTGGTAAGTGTGACACCTTTCTTGGATTGAGTAGAGCACTTTTAAGGGGTATTTAGTGTACAGACAGAATCCACATCCTAAGTCTTCTTTGGGAGTCTGCCTTATGCTATATGTACCCCAAGGAGGATCCCTTCTGAAAAAGAATCGAACCAACCTGCAGAGGTTGCAGATTCTTTGAAGGGATCCTCCTTGGGGTACGGCCACCCACCTCCCCTTATTCTGTCTGACATGGTTAGATTGATAAGTGGTGAGATTAGAGTTACGTCCCTTGGTTTGCACGGGGATGGGGCTCTACACAGGGTGGTCACACGTTCGGAAAACACTTATTTTGTGTTTTTTGAACTTATTTTTACTGTCATTTATAAAAATTAAGTTACAATCTGTCATCAAGTTAAAAATTAGGATTTTTATGCTATATGTACCCCAAGGAGGATCCCTTCAAAGAATCTGCAACCTCTGCAGGTTGGTTCGAATTTTTACCAATAATGTAATAAATAAACAACCTCCTTCTGATCTGTTTCTGGCTCCTTTTATAGAAATATCCGGTTATCACATACTCGAGGTTTCAACAGCTAATGTGAAGAAATATTGTCAGTGATTCTATCTCGTCCCCAGGATGGTCCTTCCAGAGCCTATCAGACTGGAGACAGTTCATCAGTTTGTCTGTGCCTGGACTCTTCATGATGTGTCTGGAGTGGTGGTGCTTTGAGATTTTTGTCATCCTTGCAGGTTTGTCCACAAAATTATGATTGGATTCAGTGCCAAATATTTTATTTCTTGTTCTCATTGGGTCTTTGAAGGGCATTTAGAAGTGGTATACATAAGAACAGGAAGATTTCAGCATAACAACTTCTTCAATGTGAAAATATTTTCACATTAAGTTATCCAGAAAATCTTTGTGTTCTTTCTTCTCATTGGTCAATAGTTTGTTGTGTATGTATGAATTCTCCAGAATTATGTTCATAATATTTCATTGGAAATGTAAAAGAAGCCCGTTTTTGCAAATTTACAGTTAGAATAGGATGAAAATGAGGAGAGATAGAATCATGTCTTTTGTCACTCCAACACTCTGAAGGAAGTCTTTCCAAATTGCCTGACAATGTTAGTTCATTTGACCTGTTTATCTGCTTGTACATGTGAGTGTAACTGTTGAACGACTGTTGCAGGTCTTCTGGGTGTCACCGAGCTCGCTGCTCATGCTGTTCTCTTCCAGATAGCTGTTGTTCTTTTTATGGTGGGTTCTCAGATTTTCATCCTCCATTTAAATTGCTGTTTTGTTATCACTTCCTTGGCGAAATCTGTGCAAATTGAGCTCCCTTCTCCCTTGCAAAAGATCATCACTCGGACTATCAGTTTCAGTTATAGTCCACGGATATAAGGTACTTTTACAATGCAGAAATGAAGCTTGTAGCTGGAAAAATAGCATGTTTTTGCCTTGCCTGAGAAGTTCAGGTCACAGCAAGGATTTCACTTTAATCAAATATAATCTGAAAGAATTCATTAGTATGACCATTGCAATATGTATAAGAGTGCCTCAGTTAGCTTTAAATTTTGTAAAAGTCTTCTGTAAGTTATTGAAATGCTGATGTTCAGGTATGATGTGGAAGATATGACTACGTGCATCATCAGATTTGTGCTACAAGAATGTCCTTCTGAGCAACTACAACAACAATTTAACATTAATCAAAAATACTCTGAAAGAATTCATTAGTATGTAGATTTGAAATATGTTACCCATTATGCTTTGAATTTTATGCAAGACTTCCATGATGTATTTAAACACTGATGTTCAGATATGATGAAGTAGAAGATATGACTACATTAGTGACAAACATTTTTGCTACAAGAATGTTCTAATGGGCACTCGCCGCAAATGGCTGCGATACTGCCGAAGCGGCGTTAAACAATAACTCACTCACTCACTCTAATGAGCAAATACTTGATCCCAAATTGGATTCATCGTGTCAAACTCATCGATTTAAAGACACAAACAAGAGGTGTTACATATACAATACCCAACAAGTTCCCTATGGATACCTTATTTATTACAACGAGTTACTTGTAAACCTATTTAACAAGCGAAAGTGAGTTAAATACATTTGACAAGTGAAGGGTTGTAATAAATATGGTATTCATAGGGAATGAATTTGGTATTTTATTTATTACACACATATAAACAACATGATTTAAGTAGTTTTAAACGAAAATTTCTAGATTGAAGCTCGTAGTAATACAGTTCACTTTCACGTCAGTGACGTCACAATGTTTAAAGGTAAAATGCAGCACACAAACATAATCTTTGATTTAAGCACTAATTGGCGTGTCAAGTTATTAATCAATCGAATCATAACTTTTGAATAATGTGTTCACGAGTATAAAGGAAAACATAACTTTGATAAAAACGTTCTATTCACTCACTCAAATCTTGAACTCGCTATATTGAAACACTGTCAGTTTGCCATTTTTCCGAACAGGAGCGCAAAAACTAGGCAATGACAAGCCCACGTCAGTTCTTGTTACGGTCCTCACCATTAGTTGCTTTGCATCGGGGTCATTATTACTAAAGACACCCATGTGATTGTTTTTTGTATGCATGTATTGGAGCGTCTCAGAATGGAGTGAGCAGCGAGTAACAGCGAGGCGATCTTGACTCGGTCGACGTGATGGTTGAAGGGAGACAACTCGCATGTGCAGCTTATGTGTTTGACGGTGGTTACGATAGGATGAGCGCATTCAGGCTTTGTCGTTGTTTCATATATAATATTGCATATTTTGTGATTTGTAGTTTGTGATTCCTACGAATTTTAATAATTTGTTTACTTATGAATGGCAAAAGTAGTCCCGCCCTCGTGACCTCGGGTCATCACCATGGAACGACCAATCAGATGCATCATTTGCAGTATCTAACATACATTGGATACCAAAAATATCTCACTCACATGTGTGTAATAAGTACCCTGTTCCTAAGATTCAGTATACCTTTTATTACAGTTTTCTGTGGGTATAGCTGTAGCGGCGAGTGTGAGGATCGGGAACCATCTGGGAGCTGGCAACCCACCTGAAGCTATGACAGCGGCCAATGTCTCTATCTCTCTCATATGTAAGTCTCTCCGCTAATGGCTGTCATACTGCCCAATTGGTGTTAATCAAGAACTCACTTACTAAATGTGAGCCAGATTTATGTGCTATTTGAATTTTGTCAATCTATAACACATTTTGTCTTTTGGCATACCTCACTATCAAGGTATTTGTTTCATGGTTCCAACAATTCTCTGATTGTGAAACCAGATTTGACCTTGTATCGCGGATGTTTAATTTGTCATCGTACATAGTAGCACATATGTTGTCAGCCAATAAAATGTCAAGATTTTAAATTGACAATCGTTCATCGGTTTTCTCATCTGGGCATTGACAATATTTATCTATTTTAAGTCATTTTATTGGCATATATTATTTGTTATTGCATAATGTGAGCCAAAATCAATGGCTCAAAGCATGCATTTTCCTATATCAAGTTGTCATACCGGTAGTCAATTGTCAAAGTTATAAAATGTCATTATTTGATTAAATCTCTTCATAATGCAGTTATCTTATAAAGTGATTAGTTAAAACATGTTTTTGCATACGTTTTTACAGAAAGTGTTTTTGTAGGTAAATAACAAAGTGAAAAATCAATAACAAAGTGGAATTTGTGAAACCAGAAATTCATTTAGAATGGCATGAGGAAGAAACAGGATAAAAGATAATTTCATCTATATGTCATTTCTCCAAATGACAACAAACTTTGAGTTTATTTTTGTATTTTAAGGGATGGTTGCCATAGCAATTGGGATTGTTCTCCTGTCACTGAAGAGTGTTGTTGGAAGAGCATTTACAAATGACCAGTAAGTGATCATTTAGTGTAGACAATGATAGTAGTGCCTTGCTAACTTATTGTTTTAAATTTAAATAAACATGAAACTGGATAAAGTAACTAATGTTCATTGTAAATGTTCATTAGGAAATTGTGTATACCTTCCAGTATTTCAGTTCTGATCAAAAACTGTGAGAAATGTTGATAGAATCTGTAAAATAGTTGTGACTGGTGTATTGTAAATACATGTCTGTATATATACTGGACAAAAATAGTTTGGGATATATTTAAATTTTGAAAATATTAATAATGATCTATTCATACATTGACACACTTGTAAAATATCAATCATATATCCGTTCAAATATCCGTTCAAATATCCGTAACTTATTTTGATCAGTATATATATAAGATACCCACAGCAATAGAACACAGGCGGTCAATGGGACCAACGGCGTGCTTCATGAGACAATAAAACATGCTCATGATTTCAGATGACAATTAGAGCGTCGCTTAGGAAATGATGTCATATTTTACATCACTTTGATTGTTCAATTGCTAGTGAATGTGTTCTATGACGGGAGGCATTACAATTTTAAAAATATAGTTTATACAAATAACATAATATCTCAACAGTTTTTATTTAAAAGCGAGTAATTCTTATAGAGCATCTCATATAAGAAATAGAAAACTCGTTGTTGTGCTTTATTGTGGAATAAAACATAGCAGGAAGCATAAAACACTCGGGGCTGCACCCTTCATGTTTAATGCTCCCTGCTATGTTTTATTTTACGATAAAGCACACCAACTCGCCTTCTATTTCTTAAATAGTGTAATTTATAAATGATATCATGTCGTGCTCTATTTAATGGTTTAGAGACGATCTAGTTCGGTGAGCGGCAGGTTGAGGTATGACATTTTGTCAATCGAAGAGTACCACACCTGCTATAGATTATGACACGTATCTTACCCCCTCCCTCTGTATCCACCCCTGCAGCATCAGGAACTCTGATTACACCTGTATGTATATATCTTGTGTTACCAGGACTGTGGTGGAGCTGGTCAGTGTTCTCGTACCTGTCACTACTCTCTGCTTCCTCTTTGATGCAACACAGGTGAATGATTTGGTTTACCTACAGGTAAAACTCAATATTTTGAGAGGAAAGGTTGTTGATGTTTGAACTGTTTTGAGGTTTTCTTAATGAAAAATATGTATGCGACATTTAACCTCATGGCAAGGCCTTCTATTACTGTAATATACTTTTGACGTCCAAAGTGGTGTCAGACATATCATTTTTGTGGCTTTTAAAACGCCAGTGTATTTTCTCTGGAGGATGTCTGAAGCGTACTCATACGTATCAAATTTGTGACGCCACTGTGGCATGTTGTACTGCAGGCTGAACCACGAATTTGCAACGGGATGGGAAAAGTATACCGGCGTTTGAGAAGGGTAAAAAAGTGATACCTTTGAAACTGGATCAGCTGTTTCCCTGCAAAACAGTACCGGCAGTCAAAAGGATATTCATAATAAGAAATTTCAAAGTATTGACAAATTTCTTTTAATTTAAAAAGAATAAATATATATATGTACATGTTATAACAATTTTAAAAAGATGTAACTAGTAGATTGAGAGTGCTATGGTATGTTACAGGCGGTGTGTAGCGGTGTACTGAGGGGCACCGGGAAGCAGCTGTTCGGTGCTGGGTTCAACTTCTTCTCCTACTACTTCCTGGCATTACCTCTCGGCTCTCTCCTCATGTTCAAAACTTTCCTTAGGCTAGAGGGTACGTGTCATATGTGGATCTAGGTACTTTCAAAGGGGGGAAGGTTCACATATTGTAAGGGGCGGGGGTCATGAGTTGAAGAATACTTGGTACACATATAGGTACAGTAATGTAATCTTTGTAAAACATGATTTCATTCTATTATGCAAACTATTTTCAGAACTGTTATTTCTATTCTGAAATGGCTGTAACATGTAAACATGTAATATATGAATATGGGCTTGAGGCCTGAAGTACAATAAACTTTGAAATGAGTACAGTTGACCATATTATCCGAGCTGCTAAGACGACAATTAACCCTATTGAGGTTTGCATGACATTTTGATCTCAAAAGAGCTCTTGCTATTACATTGAATAATACCTGAGACATGAATTCTAAGTTAAAGGGGAAGTTCTATCACCGACCTATCGGCAGCATTCGCCATCTTGGTTTCTTGGCATTACGTGAAATGAAACCATGCTATATTTAACCCACTTTGAATTTTTTTGGATAATACAAAATATAAAATCATAGAATATTCATATAGTAACACATATGGTATCATAAAACTAATAACCAATATGCTGATAGCTCGTAGCGAGGTTTTCTCCACTCACAGCGCGGATGAATGGCTTCACTTCACATTGTTTTTATTTTTTAACATGTGTGCGCTTATCGATCCTTATCAAGTTGTGAAATATAAAGTCATCAGAATATCACCTTCATTAATATGTTTAAGTTTTGACTGTGTTTTAATCATGTATTAATAGCATATATGTGTAAAATGGAAAATCCTCTCGAATTTTGTTTCCTCAAAAAATACCCCGATGAAACTCTCCTTTAAGTATGTTTGACTTGGTGTATAGGATTGTGGCTGGGTATCCTGTGTTCCCTAGTTCTCCAGTCTGTCGCCTTCCTTGTCAAAATCGGCTTAACTGACTGGCTGAAGGAATCCAAACGTGTAAGTACTTTAAAGGGGTTAATAGAAATAGAAAGAATGGAAAGGAAAGGGTACCAATTGCAAAACAATCCTCAATAAATAAATACACTTCTTAAACAAATGGTTACGGTTCAGTTAAGCAATTTCATTTCCCATCCTCGAATAAACAAAAGGTGTTCACGCTAAGATGGCCGCTAGCAGTTTTCCTTTTATAAATATGTGACACAGTTTTCTACGACTACGGATATTTGGGTTGTGTAATAGGCTATTTTATACTTTTGAGTGAAGATATACTGAATAAGCTTTTATTATAAATTGAAAATTTGAACATATAAAAAATGTGCCTTATATTTTAGTGTTTTCACTTTTTGAGGGAAATTTTTTTAAATCTGAGAATATTCTACGTTTTCAGCAGTTTGAGATGACTGAGGACTTAGATAATCACTTTTTCTGCGGTTTTGAGTCAAATTTATACCACACCCATCTATTTGGAAATTGAAATTTGAAAAAATAAGGACCAGAGTAAGACTTCAGTGATTTTGATAACTATGCATGCTCATCCCTGCATATTGTAGTCAAACAAAGCACTCGGATAAAATAGTATATCTGTTTGTGTCTAGGCTCAGGTGCGGGCTGGGAGGAGAGATGAGGAAGACACAGGTTCAAGAGACAAGGGTAGGTAACATTCAGCTGAAAGGTTCATCTAACATGAGATTTGGACCCAGGAGAGAGGGAGAGGGGAAAAGATCATGAATTCATCAGTGGAAAATTACATACCAACTGTTTCAAGCTTTTGTTCTTTTGAAGAGAACTTCATATATAAATAATATTTTAACCTCTTATCTGCTTATCCTGAAGTATATCAGTTGGCAGTAATGTGTTATCTGTTTGTTTGACCCTCACTGATCCTGTAATTTTCATCAAGGTATAACGACATCCATTTCTAGAACAGTTACAGTAATGTACCTTGCAGGAGTTGATTGAACTTCCAAGAATTCACTTATAAAAATTATATATATATATATAAATATATTTCTTATCAAAGATGTAGGAAGTATTTATACAAAGTTTGAGGAAGGAAATATTAGTAGATCATCCGTTTTAGCCCTGTTATGTTGCCTCTCAAAACATTGTTTTACATGTCTTCTGTCTTCAAAATTCAAACTCTTTACCTTCGTCAAACCTTTTTGACATTCTTGGCCCTATCCTTTTTAGCTCATCAGGCCTGAAAGGCCCCATGAGATTATGGCATGGCATGGTGTCCGACATCAATCCATCTGTCCGTCCATAAACTTTTTGCTTTTTCGACTTTTTCTTCTCCAGAACCAATAACTCTAGGGAGCTGACATGTTGTGTGCAGACTCCTTGGCCAGTGGGGATTTATAAGTTGTAGATTTGGTGATCCCGTTACTTCAAATAGGGTCACAGGGGTCATGATCTAAAAACCTATTTTCATCTTTTTCTTCAGTATGAAAAGATCTAGAGAGCTGAAATGGTGTGTACAGACTCCTTAGACAATGGGGATTCTGAATTGTAGAACCTATTTTCGACTTCTTTTCCAGTATGAAAAACTTTAGAACAAGCTAAGAATAATTTTGGTTTTGCAAACACTTCAGATCCTGATGAGCTACAAAGCCCATGGCTCTATTTTTCTTGCAGATTCTAGAATATCCTGGGATGGCCAATCCTAGATTACTCCCCTTGTTAACGAGTCGTGATTCCTGTAAATGGCCACACTATGAATGGTTTGCATTAATTAACTTTATAAATGATATAAAGTGACATATTGCAGACCTATCCCCCCTGCACAGTCCGACGTCACCCTCCGACCTTGACTTGTTGGAGGCGGACCACATTCAACTCTCGACCTACAGCAGCCTGGAGAGTGTCAGAAGCAGCCAATCAGACGAGCTCTCCGAACTACATAAAACTCTCATCAAAAGAGGTGTATTTGTTGTTTGTCTGTTGATGGTTCTCTCCATGGGAATTGTTCTCGACCAGGTGTTGTCTCACCTCAATACCCAGAGCAACTGCTTCCTCATCCACGGCAAGGACCTCAACCTCTCTCTCATCGCCAGCGACCTGCATAACAACAAAACCATCCAGAATGCAACACTCAGCGAGCTGCAGTTCCTTAACTTTACCTACTGGTTTGAAAAAGTTCACCACGAGAATGCAACATTTACGTACTGTAATGGATATATTTCAGACAAACCTGTTTCCTCGGCAACGTTATTCAACATGACCACCTTTCTATTCAATTTTCATCATAAAATACCTCATAGGCCATTGTTCTGAAATGCTGATGGTTTAGCGATGTCTTTTATCATGCTTAACTATCACCTCATTATGATATGATGAAATCAAGGAGTCAGAACAAGATTATGATTCGAAAGAAATGTTTTTATGAATGTTGTCTAATTTGAAGGTTTGGTCAAACATGAAAGATTGTTGTTGTATTTTGCTATTGACAGGTGATATGATCTGTGAATTGTTTGGTGCCATGAAAACCATTTTCTGGTCATTCATGCCTTGAATGTGTATAGTGATCATAAAAGTGTAAGGAAGGTTAAAATATGTTTTAATATCATAAAGGTATTGGGGTGAAACGGTTCACAACTACATTAATTGATCTGGGTTACTTTGCTTTCGGTTCTGTGCATCGTGCACGAAAGCATATTTTCAGTTTGTAGTGCATGCAATATTTTGTGTTGTCTTACAATTTTATGCATATTTTCACTTTTTAGCCTGAAATCGTCTGGCGTCTGTCTGTCTGTCCATAAACTTTTCACTTTTTCGTCTTCTTCTCCAGAACCACTGGCTCTAGTTGAAATTTGTGTACAGACTCCTTGGCCAATGGAGATTCTTAATTGTAAATTTGGTGACCTTGTGACCCAAAATGTGGGGTCATGACCTAAAAGCCTGTTTCATCATCTTCTCTCATACGAAAGGTTCTGGAAAGCTAAACGTACAGACTCCTTTGCCAATAGGAATTCAATATTGTAGATTTGATGACCCTCTGACCCAAAATGTGGGTCACTACTGTAGCTGTTGTGTCCTGTTTCACCCTTAAATCTATTTGATTTTGTAGAATTTTAATTTACTTCACTACACTAACTTTTGGTGATACTTATGCAAGTATGAATAGTTTCTCTAAGTTCCTCTAGGAGTAGACAAGACATTTCAGTTCAAGGAATCAAAAAGCTGTTTTTTCTACCTCAAATTTGTTAAGTGTTAGATGAGTCCAATGCTGTATATTATAAGGATATTTTTAGAATTGATGAGCATGATATTATGTTATTGTTGTTTAATATCAGAAATATGTAAATAATCATTAAGCGGATACAATATCAACCTATGATTGCCATTTTATTTTAACGAAAGTGCAGTCCTAGTTTTGATACATACTGGAATTTCAGTATGGTTTATAGTAAATCTTTGCTCAATTGCATCATTTATCATTTGACATTATATTATACATCATGTATATATCAGACATCATATTCCATGCAATGGATTGAGTCCATAGTGACAGTTGTTCTGTAGATGCTTTTAATATTCATAGTTTACTTTCATAAGTGTTAACAAATGTTAAGATTTTGTTGCATGTATAACCGTGTATACATAAGATAAGCTTGAAGGTATATAACCAAGATAAGCTTGAAGGTATATAACCAACACGAAAGTGCATATTTATTCATTCATATGGCAAAATAAATCAAAATAGCTCAGAGTTATATTACATTATATAATATACTGTAGAGTGGCTACCACACTTCAAAGCTTTTAAAATTTGAATTGAAACTGCTTTGAGAGATATTTGTGGTAGTTTTATAATCATGGACAGTATGCTGTTAGAAACATAGCTTTTTAATATTTTACCAAAATGCAGTTATCTCCAATGAAACCTTGCATGTATTGTGTTAAAGTTTTATTCTTTTACATATTGATCATTGTTGTATGTTGGATAACCAATATAACTGCTGTCAGTGTATAATGTATATACAAAGTCTGTAAACGAGATGTGTAGGGACATCATTATCCAATGACTCAAATGATTTGAAAGTTTTAATGTTTGCTGAAGTTTTATGTATATTATGAAAAATATTTATTTTTTCTGTCTACACTCTAAATTGTTGTGACACTGCTCTAAAAGCATGCATATGTCACATAATTGTAAAAAATTTATTTTCCTAATCTGTTAAATGTTATTGAGAACAAAAACAGCTAGGTTAGTTTCATGTGATGTTAACATGCCCTTTTGTGATTTTATTATTTGTATTGTGATATATTCTATGTTCTGTTATTCAGTCTGATTAAAGTAGACAGTTTTTCAAGGGATTAAAGTTGCAAGAAACATTTATCGGGATATGAACTCATGTCGTTCGGAGGTTTCCTCGCAAAACCTTCTGCTATAATATAACACCAGTCTGATTAAAATCGACCTTGTTCCGAGGAATAAAATTTGCAAAATTTTGCATCTGCCGGGATACGAACAGGTTCTGTAGATTCCTCGCCACAAGGTCTGAGAACACCCCGTATAGGCGTGTGTTCAGAACCAGTTTAGCGCAGCCAAAACCCAGTCAAATAGCTGACCAATCACATCATAATATTTAAACGGTTGCGGTTTTGAAAGCATTCGGAACAGACAAAAGGATAGCTGTTTGGAGTTATCTGCCCCTAGTTTCTCGCACCGAAAGCATTTGTTGGGCATCTTTTGATTGGCTAGCTGAATTGCGCCCGAACACGCACACGGGGTGCTTTCAGACGGTTTGGCGTGGAAACCCACGAACGAGTTCGTATCCCGGTAGATGCACTATTTTTCATTTTTTATTCCACGGAAAACCGTCGATTTTAATCAGACTGAATATAACACAATTCAGTTATTAACCAATCACATGACCTCCAACGAAAGCTTTTGGTGTGAGAAGCTAGGGCCAGATTACTCCAAATAGCTATGCTTTTGTCTGTTCAAAATGGCGACCGTTTAAAACCTATGATATGATTGTTCAGCTATTTGATTGGGCTCTGTCTGCGCTAAACTGTTTTGGAACACACACCTATACTGGACCTTGTGGCGAGGAATATATGGAACTATTTTGCAGATTTATTTCCTCGGAACATGGTCAATTTTAATCAGACTGTTATTTTGAACACCATATGTCCATACATTTCAATGTTCAATTTTGAAAATGACAGAGTAAACCTTTTAGTAATTTATCCAGTGTAGACCTAAAGAGTACTAATAAGACTCTATTCACTTTGCGTTATGCCATTTTATTATCCATATGGTTGAAAATAAAAGAGTTGATATTAATGATGTGAGCACATGTGCACATATCATGTTTGCCTGCAACCATTGTATCATCACGATTTCACATATGTTGTCGTCTGTGACGCCATATGTCACCTCAGCTTGTCTTTACAAGAGAAGTGGATCGTTTCCTGGCTATTTTACGCGAATCAATGAATTAATATGGGTAATAAAGAAAGTATTACACTTGAAAGTGTGTAATATGACATTTACGAAACTCCTGCAAATTTATTTATAACCCTTGCTCTCTCGGGCAATACACAAATTCATGCTTTTTTCATAAAAGTCATATGACACTCTTGGGTAATATGAGTATAAATGGTAAAATCTCATATACAATCAACTGGATGTAGAAGTTAAACATATTACATGTCCAATAACTTTATCTTAAATACTTTGTGTCAAATGGCAGCTACTCCCCTCTCTTGAATAATTCAAAAATTTTACCCATAAATTATCTCAAATGTCTGTTTTGCTACAAATATTTGGTCTGAGAGTACTTGAAGTTCGTCCTGTACGCTGTTTCAAAACTCCCTGTGACAATTTATTACCCTTTAGATCTATTATGTTTACATGTTAAGTAAAACCCAAACCCAAATCTCATCGCACTAGCACTGTAGTGGCTTGATGTTCAAGGGAGATAACTCTTTTTAAGTTAAAGACACATTTATTAATTGACACAAACATAATACATTGAAATCATGTAAATTAATTTCAATTCTGAAATTGAATTGCATAACCATTATAACTTCTTCATTCCATCTAAGATCAAGGTCATTCTTACAAATGTACAACCGTTTAGATCTGACGAAATGTAAAGTTTGTACACTGGAAAAATGTTTTGTAAGCTTTTGCTATTGACCCATCAGGATTTTACAAATCTATTTAAGGGGTAGTGTATTTAGGGGTACTTGTTACTTCAGTTCTAAGAATAAGTGACTATAGGCGATTTGGTTTTTAGTTTACAGATGAAAACAGATGACAGGTTAAAATCAAGTTCGGAACAAACAACTTGGAGACATAAAGAGAAGGTTCTATCGGAATATCTGCCATTTTGTTTTTATTCATTAAATGAGAAAAACGTAGTACTACTAAATTAGCAACTTAATAATAACAAATAATTTTTCTATAGAATATCTACAAGGTCACAAATAGAATATAATAATTAGACTGATGAATGTCTTTTTTTATGCCATTGCAAAGCTTAATACACTTTGAGTACAAAGAATAGCTTCACTTCTAATTGTAATTGTTTAATGAATGTGCACCATTCTTTGTCTAAAATCATCAAAGTATTACCCTCAGCAATGTTTCAAGTGGAATGGGATAATTATATTTGTGATAATATAAATCAGTAGGAATGTCCCCCCGAGATGTGTTTCCATGATAAATACACCAATATATCCCTCGCTTTTAAGATGAAATAATCATACAATGATCATTAACTTAATGATAAATAAAATGTTTTGGCTACTGTTATTATTATGGTTATGATTTTAACTCTGCTTATGTGGTATTTTGCCTTTCTATTGATAACATGATGCTTTGATGCTGTGAAGTACTGCTACTGAAAAGATTTCAAATGTACAGTATGTTTATTCCATAGAAATGAAAATTTTGATATGTTGTGATATGAATATGTTTTCTGTATAATTAACTGTCTTTGGCAGAGCCATTGAGATAGCATTGTTATATTGTACCATGTTGTTAATCTTTTCTACTATGTATATTGTAAATGGGGAGGGGGGAGGGAGAGAAAAAGACCAGGGCCTAGATTTTCGGAGCTCTTTTAGCACTAATTAATTAAGATAGTCATAAGCCAATGTTAATGTATGGTACTTAGTGTCTTAGTGCTAAGTGAGCTTCGAAAATCTAGGCCCAGGTCATTAGTCCTGTGTGACTGGGCATGGCCACCACTTACCGTATTTCCTCCAAGAGGAGCCCGTGCCCTTATTAACATGGAAGGGCTCTTACCCCCAGCGCTTATTGGAGGCCTGGCCCTTATTTTATTTGTAGGTTTGACCATTATATGTGATAACCTGTGATAACTGACCAAAATTCTTAGACTAACACAAACTCTTCGTCATTTGACGTAAACCAAATTTAATGTGATAGTTTAACCCACTTAGTGCTTGGGAACATATATGTGAATATATCTATAGTAGGGAGTGTTCATTGATGTGATATAAACCGGGCCCATTTTTGAGTCCCGGCCCTTATTGGAGACCTGGCTCTTATTTATCTTGATGTACCTTTTCTATTTTCGACGGGCCCCTATTGGAGGAAATACGGTAAGTTTGATTATAATGTTTTCAAAGGTGAAGTCTAAGAATTACAGTTTGATCAGCAGGCAGAAATGTTTGCCAGGAGAGACGCTTATTTTATTCAGTTTTTATTTACTTTCACATTCCCATGTTTAAGTTGATAATCATAACTGCCTGTAGTTTTACCATGTGCTCACTGCAATGTTGATTCTGTTTTTCTGCCATTGTTTCAGTGATAGTCTGTTTTTATTGGATTGTTTCAGTGTAATCTGTTTTTATGGCATTGTGTCTTGAAGATGTGTTTTATTGACATTGTTTTCAATGGTTGTCTGTTTTACTGGCATTTTTTCACTGTTTATCTGTTTTATTATGCCCTGCCTCGCGTTTGGCGCAAAGCAGAGAATATAGTATTCGGCAATGTACGTCTCTACATATGTAATGAAATAACCCAAATACGAGTCACTGGATTCTTTTCATATTTTGCATATACATGTAGGTTCACCACAGTGAGAGTAATGTTTCTACATAGGGGGGACTTGATTTGCAAGCCGGGCTATCGCCCGGGTCGCCCGCAACCCGGTTGTGAAGCGGCGACGCACTTGATTCAGGCGGGCGGGTGTTCAATATCGCCCGCCGGGGTAGCCCGGTTGACCCGGTTTCAAATGAGCGGGCTACTGCGGGCGATAATTGCGGCATACGGACCAAACTCGTTTTTGCAATTTTGAAAATATCGTATATCTTTCAATCTAAACATTTACATTACAATTATTTATAAGAGTAATGAAGGGAAAGACTAATGTAGCAAACTTTTCTAGCAGAAGTAATAATATTGTTCTTTGTTGTCGAGATATCGTTATCATTGTCGCAAACACTTTAGAAAAGTTCGATTATTAGTTGCAGGGCAACTAAGTTGGCTCTGATGGTTGCCATAACAATAACCCGAATCAACTTGATTTGGTTCGTCTGCTCGGATCACCCGGATAGCCCGGTCACGTGACCGGGCTATAGCGGGCTATGCCCGGGATAGTGCAAATCAAGTGCCCCCATAGTTCTGTGACCTTGACCTTGACCGAGGTCACGACAAGACATTTTCATTTTACCATTGTCAGTGGAATATCTCAAGAACCGTTGACTGGATTCTCTTTATATCTTACACATAGCTTTTCCTAGGGAAGACTAAGGCTGTTTAGAGTTTGGTGACCTTGACATTATTTCCAAGGACATTTATTTTTTAACATATAACAAGGCATGCATGTTAAGGTTATCGGCAGAATATCTCAAGAACTGGTCATTGGATTCTCATCTTATAACAATGTTCTTCAAGGGAAGAATCAGGGTCCAGTTGCATTTTAGCTCATCAGGCCTGAAAGGCCCGATGGGCTAATGGCATGGCATGGCGTCCGGCGTCCAGCCATCCGCCCATCCGTCCGTGAACTTTTTGCTTTTTCGACTTCTTCTCCAGAACCAATAACTCCACAGAGCTGAAATTTTATGTGCAGACTCCTTGGCCAATGGGGATTCTAAATTGGGATTCCAAATGGGGTCACAAGGGTCACATCCTTAACAACCTATTTTCATCTTCTTCTCCAGTTCCAAAAGGTCCAGAGAGCTGAAAAGAAGTATGCAGACTCCTTGGTCAAAGGGGATTCTAATTGAAGATTAAGTGACCCCATGACCCCAAATGGGGTCACAGGGGTCACATGTTTAAAAACCTATTTTCATCTCCTTCTCCAGTTCCAAAAGGTCTAGAGAGTTGAAACGTTGTGTGCAGACTCCTTGGCCAATGGGGATTCTAAATTGTAGATTTCGTGACCCCATGACCCCAAATGGTGTCACAGAGGTCACAACCTTAAAAACCTGTTTTCATCTTCTTCTCCAGTTCCAATAGGTCTAGAGAGCTGAAAAGTTTCTGTGCAGACTCCTTGGCCAATGGGGATTCTAAATTGTAGATTTCGTGACCCCATGACCCCAAATGGGGTCACAGGGGTCACATCCTTAAAAACCTATTTTCATCTTCTTCTCCAGTTCCTAAAGGTCTAGAGAGCTGAAACGTTGTGTGCAGACTCCTTGGCCAATGGGGATTCTAAATTGTAGATTTCGTGACCCCATGACCTCATGACCTCATGACCTCAAATGTGGTCACTGGGGTCACAACCCTAAAAACCTATTTGCATCTTCTCCAGTTCCAAAAGGTCTAGAGAGCTGAAAAGTTGTGTGCAGACTCCCTGACCAATTGGGATTCTAAATGTAGATTTCGTGACCCCATGACTTCATGACCTCATGACCTCAAATGGGGTCACTGGGGTCACAACCCTAAAAACCTATTTGCATTTTCTTCTCCAGTTCCAAAAGGTCTAGAGAGCTGAAAAGTTGTGTGCAGACTCCCTGACCAATGGGGATTCTAAATGTAGATTTTGTGACCCTGTGACCCTAATCTAGGTCACGGGTCATGACCCAAAAACTTATTTTCATCTTCTTCTCCAGTTTATATGTAAAGCTCTAGAAAGGTGAAATGTTGTGTAGAGATTCTTTGGTCAAAGGTGATTCTTAATTGTAGGATTGGTGACCCTGTGACTCCAAATGTGGGTCACAGGGGTCATGATCTAAAACCAATATTATTTTGCTTGTTAACAATGTATTACTTGAGATAACTTAGATATTCAAACTTAGATAATAAATCAATAAAATCCAGATGAGCTACAGAGCCCATGGCTCTATTTTTGTGATCTTGAAATTATATTTCTATCTTAAAGTATTAATTTGCAGTATGGGATCATGTCACCTTAGTGTTATCTGTTTTATTGGCATTGTTTTCAGTGTTAGTATATTTTATTGGCATTGTTTTCAGTGTTAGTATGTTTTATTGGCATTGTTTTCAGTGTTAGTATGTTTTATTGGCATTGTTTTCAGTGTTAGTATGTTTTATTGGCATTGTTTTCAGTGTTAGTATGTTTTATTATACCCCCGCTACGAAGTAGTCGGGGGTATATAGCGCTCAGCGCGTCCTTGCGTCCGTCCGTCCTTCCGTCCGTCCGTCCGTCCGTCCGTCCGGAACACTTTTGGTTCCGCTCATAACTCAAATACTACTTGTTCAATTGTTATGAAACTTTATACATGTACACTTTATGGTCCCTAGATGTGCCTTTTCTATGTTTCCCTCAGATTCCATGATTATTTGTTCAGATTTTCCACTTTTAAGCGTCTTTGTGTGCGCGTCTATGGTCACACTTTTGGTTCCGCTCATAACTCAAATACTACTTGTTCAATTGTTATGAAACTTTATACATGTACACTTTATGGTCCCTAGATGTGCCTTTTCTATGTTTCACTCAGATTCCATGATTATTTTTTCAGATTTTCCACTTTTAAGCGTCTTTGTGTGCGCGTCTATGCTTACACTTTTGGTTCCGCTCATAACTCAAATACTACTTGTTCAATTGTTATGAAACTTTATACATGTACACTTTATGGTCCCTAGATGTGTCTTTTCTATGTTTCCCTCAGATTCCATGATTATTTTTTCAGATTTTCCACTTTTAAGCGTCTTTGTGTGCGCGTCTATGGTCACACTTTTGGTTTCCGCTCATAACTCAAATACTACTTGTTTCCAAGAAGGTATTAACACCTCATATACATAGCTTCTTTCTTATAAATCTGGTAAATGATTTTGACATGTTCACATTCAAGGTCAAAGGTCAAGGTCATGAGTGCTTTAATTACTACAATAATCCTTGTAAACATGATAACTTCAAACGTTTTTGTGCTGTCAGGCTCTTATTTGGTATATATCAACTATGGAGATAGACCAAGATTTGAAAAAGTTTTCGCTAAAATCTGTCAAAGGTCAAGGTCACAGCAAGGTCACAACTTAAGCATGCTATTGTGAATATGCCTTATGTTAACAATGAACACTTTGAGTCATTGCATGATTGTTGTACACAATGAAAAGTAATCAGTGATGGTGTGACCTTGAAGGTCTAAGGTCAAGGTCAAGGTCATGAGATATTGGTTCAGGCCATGTTAATCCTTTGATCCAATTTTGAAATCAGAAATAGGTTTTAAGAACAAACTTGTGAAAAGTGACCCCAGTGATGATTCAACTTGTTAGAATAACTTGAATAATGAACAAATTTTGGTCCAAAAAAAATCCCATTTTATTTATGCTGAGGAGAAGGCGGAACAGGGAAAGGCGAGACCCAAAGTTTCGGAGCTGCTCTGCTTTTGCGGTGTCCCGCAAACGCTCTTCTAGTTGTTCAAATGTTACGAAACCACTTTGACTTTTACTTCTAAAACATGCTTAGAGGTGTAATACTTACTCTGCTTTAATAATATATGTTATGGTCTTTTCATACAAAAGTTTAAACATTGATACCCTTTTGCTATTTTCAAACATTTCTCTTTGACCAATGTTAATGTAAAAGCGGGGGTATCATAAGTGAGCTTTGCTCACTAATTCTCTTGTTGGCATTGTTTTCAGTGTTAATCTGTTTTATTGGCATCGTTTTTAATGTTGATCAGTTTTTAGCATTGTAGCCTATTTTTGGTTTACTTTAATAGATTTCAGTCAATCCCTCTACATACATGTACTAGTTATTTGTTATTACTGTTTATTTATGAGATTGTATCAAGTGTATATGAAACGGTTCTGATGTTTCCTCAATTATTGAGCTTCTGTTTTATGATTATTGCTGCTATTATAGTACCAGTTGTGTGTAAGTGCAAGTCTACATCTGTTATGCAGAGGTCTGCCATAATCACAGTGTGTTGGATGGTGCTGCAAATAAAAGTTAAAACAAGTGTGTTTTTCTGGTTTATGAGGACAGTTTGTAATCCACATTTGATTCTATCACAGCAGATACTGTTGCTCAAAACATGAAAAAGATATATCAAAACGTCTCTTAGTTTTCTAAATTCTTGGAACATCATCATTACAACATTTCCCTCCGTGATAGAGGGGATCCAGTTTGGGGGATTTAAACCCCCCTTTTGAAAAAATTTGCATGTAAATTTGATTGCCCCAAATAGTGAACCGCCCCCCTTTTCGATGAGTGAAACAGCCCAACCTTCCTACAATATCATGTTTTGAATCGATAACAGAAGGGATCAAAATGCGATGCTCGGAATAAAGATACCGGGTAATTGTTGCAAAACATGGAAGGCATGACATATGTTTTACAGTGTTATGATTAATAACGAATTATGTTTAGTTTGAGAAATTAGATGACATGACATATTTACAGTATTATGATTATTAACTAGTTACACATTGAAATTATTACGTGACAACTGATACATTTTGTAATAATTTTGTGTAGATTTTAAATGGAATTTCCGTTTACAAATTTTAAATGTCACTGTTCAGGAGGTTCTTACCATCTCAAGAAAGTGCTAGTTTTCACTGTAAATACATAAACATATGTGCTTGATACATTTATGTTAAAAAATAAGGGTTACTGTCCTCGTTTTAGAGACAAGAGCTAATCTAGATGGGGTTTCTGAAAATAACTACATTTGTCATTATCATTTCACACCATCATCATAAAACAACAAACATGTTTTTGAGTTATGGCTTCATTTGAACCAAAGTTTCATGGTCACACTCATATGCAAGAGGAAAATACAATTTTATTGGGTTTTTTAAGCATTTTGACAAAAATTTAAATTTTACCAATTTTGGTTGTTTTCTTGTAAACTTTATATTTAGGTCAATCAATCTCAATATTTGCAAGAAAAAGTCATATCTGATAGAGATATTATGCATCATCAAAATTAACCCCCTATCCAAAATCATGTGTCCAGGCTAAATTTAATAATATTTTGTTTTAAATTTAAGAGATATAGCGACTTCACAAATGAATAGGGAGATACCTCCGACGCTTGGCTGAGTACAACTTAAATGATCTTTTTCACTTTAAATATATTATAAAGGTACTAAAACATGTTTTTTATCATTAAACAAATTTTGGCACACTAAACATTCAGTGATATAATTATGGTATTCCTATAGATAAAAAAACAACAACAATTATTTGATTTTCCATTGTGCATACATATACTTTTACAGGTACTGAAAATGGATACAAAAGCTGTAAGGGTGTGCACATCTGAATCTAACACTGATGGTGGGCAGTAACTATGGTAAGGAACCTCCTTAGCACATTGCGTGAACACAACAGTTAGTGCCTGAAATTAATGCCAGTAAGGGATTCTTGAAAAAACATTTTCAATCGGAGGTGACAAAAGGTGTAAAATAGTAAGTATTCTTGATAATGTTAACACTAGTTGAGATTTCCGGCTCGCCACGCTGTGAATTAATCTTGTGTCGCGTAAATTCACCGCATATGGCGCGGCGACGATATTCAGCACTTATCTCTATAAAAGAGCTCTTTAGGGTTTTGCCCGACGTCATGGATTGTTCAATTTGACGTCATGGAGGCAGATGCATGGTACAAGTCACAGATGACTTACCGTGTTTGGAGGACAAATAATACTACATTATGTGCTTCAGGTTCAGGCTTCAGTTCCGGTTTTGTCTCATGACCGTAAGCTAGATCTTATAACGGTACGGGAAAATTCAATGGCGATACATCCGGGACATCCTTGCCCCCGTCTGGGTACCTCATTTATTCATGGACGACAAGGCCGTTCCGGTGGTGTGATATGGCGCATGTTCAACAAAGCTATCACCAACTCGCCATACCTGCTGTGAATCGCATGGAACATGTATGTGACGTCTGATCAAAACAATGGAACCTCATCCACAGAATCTGGCTGATTCGGAACCTGTGTCGTGAGTGGCAGCAGCTGCCTTTGGATGAATTCGTAGACTGACTGGAGGCATGGTGATGAGGTTATCTCCGCCATTCGGGCTCGTGACTGTAGGTCTACCCGCTTTTGATACTTAGTTGGTGATTTGTCATCTTAGACCTCGATTAACAATTTCAGGCCGAAAGGAACTTCTCTTGACCTTAGTCTATCTCTACAACAGCAAAATGGTATGTGGATAGATTATTTTTTTTTATGAAATTCCCCATTGTGAATCACATGTTTGAAAAATCAAAAACATTGTGATCACGCAAAAAAGACGGAGTTTTGTCAGACTCATTCCTGACCACCTGTGATTGCAGTTTGAACTGAAGTCAAACTTATGAACAGTTGAACAATTCAGGTGTCATTTGATTTCCACACCAAGAGTGTTTATAAATATGACGTCTGTCACAATTTTAGATTTTTCTTTAAAAAATACCACCTCATTTTGGCAACTCTCGAATTTATGAATAATAGCCAAATGTTTTGTTAAAACTTTGCCAACAATGTTAACTTCAATCTGAGGAAGGCCGCTGATAGCCGTTCGCTTTGCAACTTCGCAAACGTAGTGATGTTAGCACATGTTTCCCAAGGGAAATGAAGCAGTGGTCAACTGCCGACTCCAACAATAAATCTTAAAGATTACTTCATCGTGCATATCGCAATGAAGAAGACGTTTGTGCGCGTTTTCTTTTCTATCAAAACGATGAAGTGTAGATGTTGTCGTTGGTAATGATACCATTTATAGCTTCTGAGTGGAGTCCAGCAATACGGTTTTTAATTGACAATTTTCATCAGAGTTTGATACTTACTCACTTTTATTAATTCATTAAAACGTGTAAATGATATCCGGTATATGTTTATTGCTTTATTCATTTCACTTATAATATCCGTTTAATATAATATTAATGCCTGAATTCCTACGTAAATTTAATAAGAATATAACAAAATTACTTTAAGTTATAGGGTAGTCTGATCTATGTAAAAAAACATTGTAAATAAAAAAATATATATATTACTTATGTTAAAAAAATTATCAAAAATATAACAACACTCAAGTGACAATATATATAAAATAGAACCATTGACTCTGAAGCTCATCAGGTTTGTCATTCATTATCTCTAAGGAAATATATATATAAGAAGGCACTGCCCAGTCATCAAATTTAAATTGTTTGGTAAAATTGTTTACACATAAATCCACATTCATTATATGTATACAGCTATGTTAGACCTTTGCATTATATTGTTTTAAGTCTTCTTTGTATTCTGGAAATTTCAACATTTACTATAGTGAAAAAGTGATGAATAACATGTTAAATCATTTATTTATACATTTTCCAACCACAAATTTTTTCGATTAAAATTATGTCATGATCGCTGTAATGTCGAATGTTTGACACTTGTCGCTCTCTAACTGGACTTCACACCTCTGCTGGTTATTAGCACTCCAACCCAAGCGCTTCTACTCAACACTGAAGAGTCTTCCTGTTGACTTCCTGCCACGAAAAACTGGGATAAAATAACACTGTAGACGTCACGACTGAATCACGTCATCTGACGGGGTCAAGATACAATTACGTCCAAAAAACCATTGGGATAAACGAATAACGTTTAGGTTTTTGGTGCATTTGATTTGTATCTGAGGTAGTAGGTTCGAACCTCACGGGACACCATGCTACAACGTTAAAGAATACACACTCTTGCAAAAAATCTAAAGTCTTTTTTTCCATCTTTATCCAAATTCCAAGTTTCTAGGCTAACTTAATTTTGTAGGTTCACTTATTTTTTAGGTTCACTTGAATTTCTAATCTCACTTAAATTTTAGGTTCAATATGTAGGTTTATAATGATTATATGTATACCCGAGTCTCTGAGGTCCGGCTGGGCACTTCCCATACACAAGAACCTATCTTTTATTTTCATCAACGTACTTCAAAATGATTTAACATTGCGAGGGAGATACAAAGCTCGAGGAACACGTGTCTACAGGATGAAATGATATGTGTGTCTGTGATCTTTAGATAACTCACACTTTCTCTTCCCAGAGGCTACTCCTTCAGATTTCCGATCCTAACCTCTGTTCTAATAGGGCTGAGTTCCCCGGCCTAAAAGGGAGTGTCCTGATTGGTTAAATTTGAATCGAGTTGTGCAATCAGCGACGCCGTTGTGAAAGTGACATTTGCCAATGACACGTCACAATGCGAAAATAAGATAACGTAAGATAAACGTTTTCTTGTTTACTTGGTTTTCCACGAAATATGCTATTTGATGACTTTGTGAAAGCAATTGATCATAAACGTGTTGATAATTAAAGAAGAAAAATACCGAAAATAGTTCATTTGTGTTATTTACATCAGACATATTCGAAGGACATATGCTAATTAGCAAGACCCTTTAGAGTCAAATGCTTTGGAGTCACTTGGAGCGGTATTTATATAATCTTATAGCTTGTTTACCAATCCAATTCTTCATGAAATAAATATATTATGTTTAAACCAAGTCACTTGGTCGACATAGCCGCTGAAAAATGAGTTTTCATTGACCAAGAAGCAGAGATGCAATATGAGGTACCCCTTTTTCCTGGAGTCTAGACATTCAGCCCTATTAGAACATGGGGTTAGGATCGGTGGAGGGAGTAACCTCTGGGAAGAAAATAGACCTCACATTCGATGGAATTCATCTTTTGGAGTTTAGAAGTCACACAGTGACCAACTCACTGAACCTGAATGATCATTAGAGTACCGCATCGCTTTATGACATACAATATACTAATAATAATGCAAAATTGTATTTAATCAACAGCTATAGTTTTATTATACGTTCGCGTAAACAGTTCCTTATTCCGCGTAGTATTGCAATATTAGAGGTGTGTAAACAATTATGTGATTTGTTTGATTTGTTGTCTACTTATTTATATATATTATTATTATATATATTATTTATATTTTACCAGAAAGGTTATACATTATTAATTGATCTCTTTTAATTTTATAATTTGAAAATGTACTTATATCCAAATTTTGTTCAGTATCTATCGTTGAAAGAGTAAGTTTTACAGCAAGAAAAAGGAATTCATTTGTATCAAACTGTTTTACTTTAAAAGTTAAATATTTACAAGTTATAACATAAGTACAAACATGTGTTTGAAAACATCATTCTTTGTTTAATGAAAACAAATATACGGAAGTTCTGCTTCAATAAATGGACACTTAACACCATACGATAACATGCCACGTTGAGTTTCAAGCAGTAAGTAAAACACTGTACATGTATTATGAGTGGTTCTAAGTATTTTTTCCTGTTACGTATGTGGTTTACTTTCAATGCTTTGGCTTTCTTTATGCATTAACATCCAACGCAAGCTTTCATTAGTCAAGTATAAACAATCTGCTAATGGTTCATTTGCCGCTAATTGAGTGAAATGATCAATTAATTCCATTTATGGTGACATATTTGAACTCTTGCTATGCTGAAGGTCATGCTTTGGCTTTTTAACTACTGTTATATTTACGCTAGGATATCTTACTTGTTTCATGGCCTTTCTACTTAAGTTATTTATTTTTTTTTACATTTTTAATAGAAACGTTATTTGACATTTGCTTGGACAATTCATTATTGAAGGAGAATTTCTATGAATCGTGAACGTTTTTATTGCAATGGATGTTACACATATAAAGCAAGAATCATGTGATACATTGGTTTATTTTTGCTTGGTAAACTGCAGAGCTGAATTTTCAAACAAAATATTTGTGTAACTAGTATATTCAACTGCTTACATGTATTCAACTGTTTTATTTCACACGAGCGACGTTTCAGTATATATATAATTTCCTATACCGCTTTCAAGTATGTGGACAACGTAAGGTGCACTGTCTGACTGTGCATACGTGTAAATGTTACTATTGTGTAATATCCGCAAAGACTAGGCAACTTCTAAAAAAGGTTATAGTTCAAATGCTTTCCTAAAAAATCGAAAATAATTGGAGGTGGGAATAGAAACAATCATTTATAAAAAAATTCATTTAAAATCATTTTGTCACAAATAAGACCCTAACGTTTGTAATGTTCAGCTGGAATGTTATTCATTGTCAGTCGAGTATATCCTTTATGTCCATGTGCACCATCACATTAACCACAGTAAAGATTTTAATTCTCTCTGTGATAGTTGTAAGTACTGAAATTAAAATTTATTCACGACTATCTTAGTGTTCATAGCAATAAAACACCTAGGCCCAGTTCATTTGCAATAATGTTATCCTGTTCCCTCATGAAATTTATTACTTGTTGTTAATATTTATAATATTGTTATATTTGGGATCACACTTTCAATAGCACAAATTCTTGTACTTTTTACGGACGAATCGAACCCACACCCTCAGAGTCAGGCACCAACCGCCAGCACTGACTATATACCAACAGTTTACACATTGAACCATCGTTGAGGTAAATATATTTTAACTGAATTAAAAATATGATAAATAAATATTTCATCAGGTTTATATTTAATGTACTGTTCATATGAGAATAAATGCCATGTCGGTTAATTCTATCAATAGATGTCACTGTAACTGGTTTTAGCAGGACGGGAGCTTCCGGAAGGGTGGACATGTAATGTCACATCAATCAGTATATTTTCAGAACACGTTGAGATTTAATTAGCTTCTTGATGGGGGAGGGGGAGGGGGCATCTTGGATTCAAGTACATGGAAGCAAGTAAGTCACTAAATCCACAAATCGCCCTGTTTATGTCAATTATAGTAGAACATATACTGCTTTAACTACTTGCTATTGCATTTACCATATTGGTACTAGTATCAGTCAAGCGCCATTGTAACTGACATTTCATCCAACAGCTTTGTTTTTGTTACTTGCTCTGAAATGATAATGTTTAAAGTCACTTGCAAAAGAAACACCATCACTTTTTCAACAGTAACAAACTGAAAAACTGCTGTCGGAAAAAGTCGATTTTAAATGTATTTGACAATAATAGCTTTTGTTAAGAAGTACTCAAATTAATTATTATTTAGCATGGGATGGCAATTGTATCGTATGTCTGTCCAAACACACATGGGGTGTTAAAATCGCCTTTTCAAAAAGGGATTTGGCCAGAATGTTTTGCAAGTATGTCAGAAACATCATGACATGTAGAAATGTAAGTAATGTAAGATGTTAGCGTGGTAATTTACCTCTTTGGACTTTACTTCGCTGACGTAGTTTCACTGTAGGATGTCATAAAACAAGCCAAAAAGTCACATGTCACTCCCTCATCTCTCCTGGTTAAGGACATTCCAAAACAACATATTTTAGAAGGCGTGTTCTTCAGAACCATGAACATATACTTAAACTTGATTTTAATTCAGCTGACTTCTGGAGAATGATGTAGCCCTGTTAAGTCGTTTGTTTTACGTATTTAAGTATCTAGTGAGTTTGATACAGCTATTTGTACTCTTAATTCGTTGTTCCTCACTGATCGTAGGCCACTAACGTAATACAAATTATTTATAAGTTGGAGAACTTATTCCCAATCCTTTTCATAATGTAAAATATATTCAACCAACAAGTCATCACAACTAATTATTGGTTGAGTATTTCATTAAGTGGTAAAGTACCAAAGCAAACCAAATATTTTGTTATTTTTGCAACAAGTTTGTCTGTCTAGCACGTGAACTCGATGCTTAACTTCCCAATCCAAGAAATACTTCAATGCTGAATTTCTTGATTCCGTTTTAGTTTGTAGAATTCTCTATATAACTACCAGTTTATTTATTACTAACATTATCAGAGCATCATACTATCTCACTGCAGCATTATGATATATTTGTTATACTTTCCCACATTAAAGTGTTTTTACAATTTTTTTCTGATTGCAGACTTTCAGGAATGAAAGTTATATGATTTCAAAATCAGATATATGTACTGGCGAGTAAAATAGTTACAAAATAGGGATGTCATTGAGTTTCCTTCCAATCGTTACCATCTAAACACATCTTGCATTCTGACTTAAATTTTAGCTAATAAATCATTAACATTTTATACATTAATATCATAGTCTTGTGTATAAAATTTATCACATAGCCTGACAACATAGTAGCTTTTCATTAATGTAAATCAACCACATCGCTCTTCATTGTTCTTTCATTATTAACGATAAAACAAGTTTTTAGTTGTGCTGTTGAAATAATGATCACAAAAAAATGTCAAAAATCAAAAGAAGACGTTATGGCAAAAAATGTCCCCCACTTGAAAATAATGTAAACCACAACGCCATATCGGAGCCTTGCGTTTCCTCCTCGGGCGGTACTAGAGCGTGGTTGCCGATTACTTGTGGCGCGTGCCGGCTTGTGTCTGATATCAAAGTTAACTCAAAATCTTGCCGATCTCCATTTCCGCTGAAATGTCGTAGTTTTTACGTTTTTCTACGAAGGATCCCGACCTTACAACTGCGTTCTGGTGTTTGGTCACATGTTGCTATGCACGTAAAAACTATTGAATTGAGACTCTCCTCTTCCTTTTTTTGTTTGTAGTTTCCAAAAATGTTCATTGCTTGACGTTTGTGACTGACTTCCTAAAAATATCGCTTTGCATATGCGTCAGTTGGCATGGATATACGCAGTATATTGCCTTTGGAAAACTTGCATATTCTTGTATGAATAATATCAATATGAAAATGTATGTTTGATAAACATTTTATTATCTAATTCATTAGAGAGGAGGATTTTTTTAACGTAGAGCAAAGCATTTTATGATCTTTTATGTCACAAAAATGTCAACACAAATATCTAGAAACCATTGGCTATATGTGTTATGTTCCGAATGCATATATGGTTGTCCCTTTTCACATGAACATTGTTGTTTTGTCGCCAATTTTCTAAAGCTTTGAGATTGTTTGGTCTAGAATACAACACCGGTACTCGTTATTTCAAGTAGTTTTAACTAGAATGTCATTGCTATTACAAACATAGTGAAACTGTCTTTTATATTTTATTCTTATATATAATTTCTTTCGATTTAATTAGTCATTATCTGAGCAAAATGACAATGTCGTGTCATCATTGATATTCAACTATTTGATGGCATCAATATGCATATCATATTGCCGATTTGACCGGGAAACCAGAATGTTGAAATGCTGAACCGTTTACCTTGTCAAGATGAAGATTAAGTAGCATCCCATCCTCGGTTACCCAGGGTTTTATATATGCTCCGTTACTCTCAAATGGAGAGTAACGGAGCATATATAAAACCCTGGGTAACCGAGGAGCATATATGAAACCCTGGGTAACCGAGGATGGTAGCATCCAGGAGAGTAAGTAAATGTATAAATGATGTTTAACATGCAACATGTGTTTAATATATTATAACTGAGATGAACTGTGTATGAGAACCATCTAGTTCCACCCGGTATTTATATCTGCAAGCCTAATGCAATCCCATGATTGTCTTACCAGCATTTGCCTAGTAACACTACCGCCTGGCTACTCATTATCCCCCGCCCGCCACAACGAAGTTGGCGGGGGATAAAGAAATGAGCTCCGTTACCCTTCACCTCAATACACTTATTCCATTTCTCTTTAAGACTTTTGATGCCGCTTTTGTAGAAGTCTTCCGTTTGCCCCCCTAACCACGCCTCTGTGGCAGCTTTGACGTCTTCGTCATCCCGGAAGTGCCTTCCACGTAGGGCGGATTTCAGGTTTCTGAACAGGAAGAAGTCACTGGGGGCTAGGTCTGGGCTGTAGGGTGGGTGGTTAAGCTGTTCGAATCCACAATCACGTATAGCGGCCTGTGCAACTCTTGACTTGTGGACTGGAGCGTTGTCATGCAAAATCAGAACACCACGTGTCAACATTCCACGGCGTTTCTGTCGTCGAATTGTCTTTCGCAATTCTTGCATTAGGTTGGCATAATATTGACCATTCATTGTAGTTTTGGTTGGCAAGTAATCAATTAATAATATGCCTTTTGCATCCCAAAAGATTGTCGCCATAACCTTGCCAGCTGATGGTTGAGTGCGAAACTTCAGGGGAGGCGGTGAACTCGGGTACTTCCATTGCTTGGATTCCAGTTTAGTTTCCGGGTCCCAGTGGTGTATCCAGGTTTCGTCACCTGTCACAAGACAAGACAAAAACCTGGCTTCATCCGCATTAAACCGATCCAGGAGCTCCATGCAACTTTCGGTTCTTTTCTGGCGATCTTGTGCTGTGAGGTTTCTGGGTACCCATCTTGCAGATACCTTGGACATACCAAGATGGTCATGAATTATTTTTTCAACACTTTCAACTGATATCTGGAATTCCAAAGACAGTTCAGAAACTTTAACACGGCGGTCAGCTAAAATTCGTCTTTCGATAGCGGCAATAACTTCCGGTCGGGTGACTTCAGATGGCCTGCCTGACCGTGGGTCATCGTCTAAGGACTCCCTGCCCCGCTTGAACTGAAGAGACCAGCGACAAACTGTTGAAAAGTTAGGAGCATCCTTACCCATCAGATTACATATACGATTATGTATTTCTGTAGCTTTGCATCCCTCTTTAGTAAGGAACTTGATCACAGCGCGTTGTTCATGTTTGAGAGAATCCATGATTATGGAGACCCCTAGGTCAGCGCAGCTATTATATCTAAATAATTGTTATGTCTAGAAATTGTTTTGACATGTGTCAATGTTATGTTTTGACTATAGTAACACCTGCTATAAGCTGACACTGTTTATGTAAACACCAATGCCCCGCTTGCAACACTTATTGAACGCCCCTCGTATATATTATCATTTATTTATTAAAGCGTTGACCCAGCTACAGTGTCAATTTCCCCCGAGTGCCAATACCACGGAACAGGGACCTGTAACTCGACCATTAATTGAACAAATGTGATAAATGACCTCTTTATTATAATTTTAACCTTTGTTTGTTCTATTTGAATCACAATAAAGAGTTACATATAAGTTAGATCGAAATCACGGTTTTTTCCAAAATGTCCTAAATCAGTCAACCGATATAACTATCTTAAATATATATTTTACCTGTTTTATTTTAAAAAGTATATTAACGTTACAAAAAACAATCCCCGTAATAAATTCAATTCAACACGAATAAAATTTCACAGAATTGATCACACACATAGTCTTATTCTCCGTTATTCTATATGGGCTTTGTCGACTTTGTCAACACTTGCCATACATCACGCTTAAAGTGCTGGAACCTAATCGTCAACTAATACACTGTGTAAATGTTATCAAGGATAAGGCTCTAACCGTCCACTCGCATTATACCAAAACAAATAGCCCTTTTGTTCGGGAACCTATTTGTCTTCTGAATACCAATTGATTATTCGAGTGAGTATTTCTATTTTGATGGGACAACAATATCAAAATGCACGAATGGTTTTAAATACCTTACACTATCATAGGATTATATTTGATGTTTAAAAGCGAGTGTGTAGTACAGTATTAGATATTAGTCAATATATGTGATACACTCAGTGTTAAGTAAAACAGTGTGAGTCGCCTCCGTTTCCTGGCTTCATTCATACATAGCCTGTAAGAGAAATATCAGAACCCGAGACGTTTAGCGGATGTCTGCAGTGACGTGACAAGTTCTCCTCCACATATGGATATACGTACTATTTTGTGAATGGGCTTGAGAGGATGTGTAAGAGTTAATAATTGGAGTATTTTCAACGTTCATTGATACTGCGAGGAAGTGGCCCTCCACGGGAGGATGTGAACTGCTATAAATGCCAAAGCTTCGTCAGCAAGGCAAGAACAGATCTGAACTTTGCAGTGAGTGTCTGCATCTCTCACAAAGAATGGATCACACGGGTTGTCTCAACGTGTGGCAGGTGCTCGTCTTCCTATCTGCAGCAACTGGACTTGTGTGTGGTGTTTCACTAGAGAATGACTTACAGACATTATCCGAGATATTACCAGGAATATACAGCAACGCTAAGCAGTATGTGACAGAGGCAGGACAGAGAGTACAGCCGTCCCGAGGACATATGCTTATGAAGACCATAATCCGACCAGTGGACGTGTCCTTCTTGGGTCATTCCTTCAACGTCTTCGTGGAACAGTACAGTGGCACTGACGACGTGCCCTACAGACAGCGCTTGGAGAGCTTCTCCGTGGACGAAAACCAGAGAGCTATCAGACTGAGAATATTTACATTTGCTGACAGTTCTGTGATACCAAAACTATCCAAGGATCTCACGTTGTTCCAGAAGCTGAACCTGAGTGATCTTGTGACCCAGAGCGGGTGTGATCTCTTCTGGAGGAAGCTGAAGAGGAGAACGTTTGTGGGAGCCACGGGGAGGGGGTGCCTTGGCAGCGTCAGGAGAGAACCCGTGAGTTGTCTTATACCAAATAACTACAGATAGAAACACGTCACTGTATAACTATGGTGATAGAAAGAACATCTTGGGTAGAGATATATAGACACTTTTTGTCGGAGCCTCGGGGAGGAGTGTTGGGCAGCGTTATGAGGAACCCGTGAGTTGTCTTATGCCATTCAAGCATAGATATTGAAATCGTGAAAATGTAAAGTTATAACGATAGAGAGAACATCTTATAGGTAGATATATTGATGATGTTAAAGGTATGATTGTTGTGAAAAAATCTAAGATAACTATATCACTATACAAAGGTATATTAACAAAGGAGGCCAATTATGATTTATACATCCAAACAAATCCAACGTAGATATCACACTGCAAAAGTATACTGAATAATTATTGAGAACAAATGTGATTTATCCGAAGGTTGTATTGGATTGTTGTAAGTGTGTGAGGGTGTTATACACCATGTGGTTACATTGGTCTACTACTAGATAGGTATCAACAGGAAATGACAATTTTAGTCCGGACATTTACAAGTATTGATAAACAAGCACGGTTACAGAAAAACCACGACATCGATATCAAACCACAACAAAGTAATGTAATATTTTGAATAACAAATCTCATAACTTGCACAACTCAAAGGTAAAAATATGCCTAACTTTCCCATGAATTATCCGTAGTATTTTGTAGTCTGCTCCAGGTGTACTAATTATATAACCGATTCCTATTGATTATCATTTCATTGATCATCCAGATGATCTTGATTAATTATATTTCACGAAATGTGAAGCAGATACGGACAAACTCTTACCGTGAAAGATATCACTGGTAGATATGCATTATGTAAGATGCATTCATAACGTAATCTTTCTCGAGTTTTCTCTGCTTCTTACGTTGCATGACGTGTAAAACCGGTCGGGCTGAACATGTTTATCATATTGTCGAACACCAGGTGTAGTAATTTGTTTCACAGATTGAATCTAGTTGTAGCAGATATTTGATTGTTTTATTATTCTGTAGACATGACCGTTTCACATATCTACTCACTTATATAATCAAATCAAGTTAATCATTATGTTAGATTAAGACAGAGATAATTTCATCCAATTATTTTGTGATATCATATATATCAAAACGATTAGATAAAGGTACATACCCAAAGCTTACCGAACTATTTTATTTTGAACTATGCACAGAGTTTTTTTGAAATTTCGAAAAACAGAAGTTATACCATCCATAGTACTGATTGTCGAATACTTCCATATAGACCATAGTTTCGTTTGATTTTATTATTTGAAGTTTACTGACAATTACCTTCTAATCAATGTATTTCAACTTGACTCGATAATTGTATTGCTATTTTATAATCGGTAAACACTTTATAGAATCAAAACACGAAAGTTAGTATTCAATACTTTAGTGTTCAAGGGAATTAGAACATCAGTAATTTGCTTATTCTGTATACTTTAACTTAGCAAAGTTGACTTATTTATTTAGTGATAATGGGTTTGTTCAAATGTTAATTCAAGTAATAAAATTAATCTCACTTTTGTCGATATCAGTAACTACATGTATCTATGGTCGTAACATGCGACATTAATCACTATATAACAGTACAATACTGGTAAACATGCTCATATAAGGTCAAATATGCTTTGCATCTGTACGTTATTTGTACTATCAATTGCCAAATGGAATAATGTGTGTGAACTTAATACAACTGACAACCGACAGAACTACTCGCTTTACATTTAATCCCCGCATGATAGCGTATGAGACCACTCCTCAGTGCTTCCTGTGCAAGTTAATACGAATAATTGAGATAATAATTTCACTGCAGTCCGCGTTATTAACCGCCATATTAACCCCCTACGTGACCTTTACTGAAGGTCAGATTGGTAGCGGGGCTAAGTTGATAGAGGTCCCGGAAGTATGTTAAACATAACTTTTAACAAAGCAATCCGATCGGAAAAGGTCATTAGGTAATATCTCTCATGGCATGGAATTGGCGGCAAAAATTGAAATGTCATTTTCGAAGGATGAACGACTTTTTTGTTTTAAATTGCATTCCTCTATTAAGTAGAAAGGACAGGAAACGAGGATTAAGCCGATAAGAGAACATTATTACACGATATTTGATCAATAGTGAAATGACGTGATGCCACTAAATTTATGTACATATTTTACCACTTGATATATAGATTTGAAGACATTTAAAATTGATAGTACAAATGCCATGTGACCAACAGTTCTAACTGGTGTATCAATTGGAACAGGAAGATGTTCTGGAAAACAACTTCTTAAATGGAAAAATAACGACTTTTCGGAGTATTGATTTACTCCTTCATTGGTATATCAGTAGTTTATATATACATGTATGTCCATAGATGAAGTTCGATAGTTCTTAACAAAACTTCATTTTCTTCAGGTGAGGATATCAGTGTCAACAACATTGACTTCCAAAATGCTCACCACACACGAAGGATGGTACAAGGTCAAAGACGGGTCTAAAGTAATGGAAATTGAACTGCCATACAACCTTGTAAAAATCAAGAAATTTACCGGCAACAGGTATGTCATTGTCTGCTTACAAGTATCTCTTTCAAAGGAAACTACCTATTACATAATGTAGGACAAGGCTTTATGTCCTTATATTCCGATTGTATACGTAATACACCACTGACTAAGTTCAGCCTTGCTGCACGTCGTTACTTTTTCTGTACAAACTTGTCAGCACGTTGTCAAGACGAGATGCAAAATGAAACAAGACTTAAATCAGCTGTTGTGTTTTGTGACTTGGGGGAGAAGTTGGTTTTAAAATTGTACATTGAGGGTGATTAATAACACGTATTCTAAAATTCTAAACTTATATTGTACACATTAAATAGCAAACAGTTATACTGCATGAAAGCTTGAGATGCAGCATTTAATTAATGAATAACATTGATAGCTGCAAATGTAAAGGATTAGTGTACCTTTGTCACTTCAGTTACACACCTCAGTCGACACCAGCGCCAGTAAGAACCTCAAGACATCTTAGCAAGATCCAGAACGACCTTCCGTCTGAAGGAAGAAGCTACAGACGCCGGCGGAACCGGAAGTACAAGAAGAGCAAGAAGCAGTCCAAGTCTAAGTCCAAGACGTACCTGGACAGTATCCCGACAGCCAACAGCGCATGGACGCTCACCAACTTCCGGAGTCTGCAGGATGCTCTCACTTCCGGTCGGGCCGTGTACTTCATTATGGAACTGTCTGGCTGCATGCTACCCTCACAGGCCAAGATAGAGAGAACATCATTCGGGGACTCCATTGATGTGTTCGAGCACATTGTGCAGAGGAGGGGGAGGCGGAGAGAGTTCATCAGGTTTACACAGAGGAAGTTCCAGCAAAGTTCTAGGGGTAAGTTCTGATGTTGTCGTTGATGTACACGTTCATGTATGTTCAATTTCAAACTTGAATGCGATACTAAAGAATTAATTGAATTTACAGTTAAAGTTTTACACTCTTTTAATATTTGTTTCCCGACATGGTTCAATGTGCATGTAAAGCAGCCTTAAATTGACGATAATGTCTGTGAATTAGTGTTCAACAATGTCCAAAACAGTATAGAGTTATGTTCTTGGTTCAATTACATTGTGTTATCATTAAAAGCTTTTCTAACGCGAAAATAGATTTTCTTTCGAAACTTTGAGTGAATGGTTTGAGTTTCCTTTACAGGATACGAAAATGCTGTTAGAGAAATCACAGTCTTCAGAAATGGCAAAGTGATCGTGCGCATGCGCATGATGAAACCCGATAGAGTTCCGGTGTCTTATGCTGCAAGTTGCCGTCTCTTTGACTACGATGCACAGTAAGTAATCTTTGTAACGTATATATACATGTACTTCAGCTTGACATTTGAGAAGAGACGTCACTACCACTAAACTAAGAAAGAGGAAAACCAGTTTAAATCTGCAACTTCGTGAACATTGCATTGACAATAAACAACACATTTTCATTTGGGAATTTTCTTTAAACCATGTTTATACGTTTGGCATCCCAGAATATCTACAATATTAAAGTATAAGCGTTAAATAATTTATTAAATTGGATTGAAATTTCATGTGTATATCTTTTTACCAAATTCATTCTTAACATCAATTATGTCTTACGCAATAAAAACTTTGTCGTCTTTTGGAAAAACTTCAAATACTTTGATTGTTTAGGAAAACATAGTTCAGCGTTATGCATACACTGTGTTGAAACCGTCTGTTGTCTTCTCTGTATCATGAAATGTTACATGTATTGTTTTATTCACAACATGTCCCTCAAAGTAGCATCCCAGTCAACTATTTAGAAAAATAAGGAAACATCATTATTTTGACATCTTTCTGTTTCAAAATAAATTAGGAAGTAAATATATATATATACGTTTCTCTTTGAATATCACATACCTTGTTTTATCAACTATATATATTGATGCAAAAACAGCGTTTTGTTTTAAAATTTGACATGTTTAGTTATAAATTATAATATTAGATTATTTAGAAAATTAAAGTGCTTTAACAATTTAAAAAAAATGATTCTGCAAGTTTATAAATCAACTTAGCTTGTTCATTCAACTAAACTTTCAACTCATGAAGAAGTAACACAAATTTCATTGCGAATTCATAAACACAGAGAAAATACACTGTAAAACTTAAAATTACAAGGTTTATTTTCTCCACCTTAACAAATTGATTCATTAAATGTGTTGTGTGAACCAAGTTCTTTTCGCATTGAGCTGTTTCCGCAACACAAAGTACGACATCCGCTTTAGGCTGTTTGACAGACGTGGGGCTCTGACCTTTACGTGGAACTGTGGGTCTTGTGCAACACTGGCAGGCGTTCAGCGCTTTTTCATAATGAATTGACTTAACTGATGCCGTATCTCGAATCAAATGTTGATTTAATTTTTTTGGTGGGGTAGTTGAGAGGGGGGGGGGGGGGGGGGGGGGGGGGGTCATTGGTTTATTTAAAAATAAATGAAGATATTATGTTGTTTAATGGTTCATATTTCAAACTTAGTCAAAATAATATATACACATATATTATATACATTCATAGTTTACTCACCTTGAAGAGCAAATATATATATATATATATATATATATATATATATATATATATATATATATATATATATATATATATATATATATACTTTATTCTATACTATTCTATTCATATTCTACATCAGCAATATGACATTATTATATTAGACGTTGAAAACATAGACAACGAGTAAATGTGGAATTAAAATAAAGTAAATGATTACTTTTATAAAACGAGATAGTAAATTTGGTTGATTTATTTCAGAAGTGGTGACATAAAGTTCTCAACCGACCCATACAAGAACATCAAGCGGATCAAATCATTCGGTTTCCTGCGCTCCTCATTGAAGAAAGGTCGGCGAGTGCGCATGACAGTAGATTTCTCGAAATGTTCCGGAACTGCTCAAACATCTCTCACGGAAATTGGCGGAGAAATCCGAGGTGAGCTTAATTCAAAAACTTCAATGTTGATGTTTCAAAATATTGTTTTAGTCATGATGGTAGAAAACAAGTCAGGTATATTTTTCAGGGATAAAGTGAAAAGATGAAATTGTACAAAAACAAATAACATAAAACTATACACTTTTTAAATCTATATTTTAATTATATGCAAGCAAAATGATGTCGCGTTACTGTTTTTAATTTTAACATCACAATATTCATCTTGAAAGAAATTTATCACGCGATTACTTTGTAAGTTGAATAGATAAGAAATGACTGGTAACAAAGCATTTTGATAAACATGGCGTCAATTTCTATTTGTGTCAATTCCTCTTCAGCTTATGATTTCATCAACTCTGGAAAAGGAATCGAATTCTCGCTAGCCAGGCCCGAGATGGACATGTCACGTGATGGTGTTTCTCAGAGATATCTGATTGGTCGAGTTTTACAAAATGGTGACGTCATATTTACAGACATTGCTGACGAACACACGAATTCTGTCAATCAAAATGAACAACACTTTCGATGTTCACTGAAGGGAAACGATGCATCTGAGAAACCAGGCGAAAAGGCTGTCAAGTTTTATTATATTTCTGCTCTTTAACCAATATGAATTTGAACATTACAGTTAGACATTGTTTAACATTGTTACATTTGAGATTAGTCATAATCTATGTCAGTTATATACCTCACCACTGATGGGCCACTGGTCAACCAGTTGCAACTCACTAGCGATCTAAGTTAACAACGCCAGCAGTCGGATTAAAATCGACATTGTTCCGAGGAATGAAATTTGCAAAATAATGCAAGTACCTGGATACGAACAGGTTTTGTAGATTCCTCGCCACAAGGTCTGAGAACACCCCGTATAGGCGCGTGTTCCGAACCAATTTACCGCAGTCAATGCCCAGTCAAATAGCTGACCAATCACATCATAGTTTTTAAACGGTCGGCGTTTTGAAAGCATAAGGAACTGACGAATGGAAAACTGTTTGGAGTTATCTGCCCCAAACTTCTCGCACCGAAAGCTTTTGTTGGACGTCTTGTGATTGGTTAACTGAATTGAGTCAAAACATGGGAGTCTACGGGCTGTTATCAGATGGTTTTGCGATGAAACCTCTGAACGTTATGAGTTCGTATCCCGGTAGATGCACTTTTTTGCAATTTTTATTCCTAGGAAAACCGTCTATTTTAATGAGACTGACAACGCCAGTGGTCGACTGGCTACCCACCAGTGACAAGCCACCACCAAAATCCCCTCAGTAGCCCACAACTTGTTTCCTTATCTGAGGTAGTGGATAATTGTTGACGACACTCAGTACTGGTTGTACACAAGAGTGCCGTTTGAACCCTCTACGGACTCGTTTTTAGATAGCGACTCAATCGCATTTTTCTCTTGATTTTATCACTTCATGTTCAATGCATTCATTTTTACGGATGTGAGTGTAATTGATAATGTTGACGTCTTTAAGTGTTCTCCATAAGTAACCATGGTTAAAGTAAACATCGGAAAAGAAATATTTGCTAAATGTTTTGTAACCACCGTTATGGTGGTTAGAGTTATTTTTGCTAAAGTTATCGTTTCTAAAGTAATCACGGCTAAAGTTATCGTGGCTTAAGTAACCACGCCTAAAGTTATCGTGGCTAAAGTACTGGTGAGTAAATTTACTATGGCTTAAGTTATAATGGCTGCAGTAATAATGGCTTCAGTAATCATAGCTAAAGTTATCGTCTCTAAAGTTATCGTGACTAAAGTTATCATAGCAGAAGTTATCGTAGCTAAAGTTATCGTAGCTAAAGGAATCGTGGTTAACGTACAATGGCTAAAATAACCACGGCTCAAGTAATCATGGAAGATATAAGTGTTTCTAACATCGTGTCAGTAACCTACAATCAGTCTTATCTCAAATAAAGCATTGACGCAAGTAACCTTTCTTACCATAAATACATGGCATGTATATATTGACAGTATTCTAACTTATTCTTTGTAATGAATGTCTATTTTCTATTGAATAGTTTTATCCTTTCTTAAGATAATGCTAATTTACTAATTAAAACCAGACTAAATTAATTTATTGAAGAAATACATGTGTATATATGGTTATATTGATGTACAGTTTAAATAGTGTATATTTTTTGTCTACATAGAACATGTACATATAGAGTATTGTCTGTATATGTGCGAGTAACATGTGAAATAGTTATTTAATCATGGTGAAGTTGTGATCCCTCTATTTGTTTAATAAATCTAACCATTTCTATAAAACTGTGTATGTTTTATCTCTGAGATACTATCTTTCAAGACATGGGCAAATCTTCACATGGGAGATTGTGAGCGGCGTTTATCTTCTTATTCGTCTTTGTAGAAATTGACAAGGACACAAGATTTGACAATTTATAGTACAGTGTATTCCACTATGTACACACAGCGTTTCTGAGCTCCTGTACATCCTATATACGAGAACAGGAAGTTTTCTCTGCATAACAATGTATGTATGCCACTTCTAAATGCCCCTCAAAGACCTGGTCCTGTATATGCATAAGACAGTTGGGAGTAGTTCATTCATTCATCTGATGAAGGTGTAAGAAGTAGCCTAGAAACGCCGTGTGTACATAATAAAGAAGTAACAACCCATGGAGGGATCCTTTAATATTGAACTTGTTACAGGAATGACATGATATTTCTTACACAGATATACACGCAATTTTAAGTAGTACATAAATGAACACATAATACAACATAAATGATATAACGATTGATATGTCATTGACATATCTGGATGGCATAAGATACAACCATTTGAAACACTAATATCTTTTTGAGGTGCAAATATGAAAAAGAAGTCACATGCTTACAGACAAAAATGGTCTCTGCATGTTCATCAAAATACACGTATACAAACTACATGCAAATTTGTTTTATTTCGTAACGTCAGTTGATAGTATTAAGCAGTATCTAAATAAAGAACAAAACAAATCAATAAAAACTACATGGGAAGAATTTTCTTGAATGGACAAGAATCATATTTTGATAATCCCTCTTACATGTATACAACCAAAGGCATATACAATACCATACGAAATACGTTGTATATTTTAGTCCATGAGTGATACGTACATTGTACTCCTGAAATAGAGCCACATCATGTCTTCAGAAGTCAACTAAACTAGATTTGAAATTTAAAAAGTTATCTGTTTAAATTTCTTAGAAACACTCGTTTAAAGAAATCGTCGTTTTCGAATCTCCTAAACTAGATGAAAAAGGAGAGTCAAAAAGGGCATTGTGGCTTGTGTTATGACGTCGTATAGTAATGATGAGTCAGCAAATTGAAGTTCAAGAAGGTACATTATGCTGACGATCATCTTATACTAACATAATTTACATATTTCATAAACTTTTCCTTATATATCAAACAGTATGTCTATAAAACCACTTTGAAATAGCAATTCCAGCATCCCATGTGTGTTTGAACAGATATAAAATATTAAATATCATACTCTTATGAATGAAACTTTGTATTTTTTCCTTACAAGATATATCCTCATCACAGACATACTTGATAACAAAACTAGTGCATTCATCTATCAATATATACGAGTTAAGACTAAAATCATTTGAAAACTGTTAACGTGCATGCCGTTTATATACGTTCAAGTTTGGTAAAGTTTCCACATTCCATCAAAGCTAGGTAAGATGTGGACAAGATTGTTATTCATTACGATAAGGTTACACAATGGTTATCAGCTGACACAGTGGCTTGTCACACAGAGTCGTAACACGCTGTTCTTCAAAGATTCAGTAGAGGTGTTTATTTAACCCTGAAACTAGATGACCAACAAGAGATTAGTGGTCACTTCTGAGAGACAGCAAATATAGATATAGCTGTTGGCTTACAAGTTACACGCCAAGCTTATCTTAACACTGTTAAGAGATTGTAATGTAAATGTGATATAATAGATCCTACGTAATCTGATTATAACTTCATGTAGGTTGTAGGGGTTATAATGTTCCTTGTACGATGTGAAGACTAATTTTAATTTCTTTGCACGGTATGAAGAAGATTGTTAATTTTTCCGAATATGAAAAATGCTCCATGCTATTATTTGTGATTGCCAATTAACCATTGACGTGAGACATCGTTTAGACATAAAACTGCATCAAATTATCAGAAAAAATCCATTCGATTAAAGAGGAACTTACGATTATGTTAACATATATAAAGAACTTGACAATCCATATAGACTTATCTTTATTTCCATGCTTCCCAACTTCTGAGATGCCTCTTCAATAATGTGTTATTTTAATCTTTTAAACCAATATAAATGTTTATGTACATGTGGCTTTGATTCGCTTCAAGGTCAGACTATTGTTTTAAAAAATTCCCATGCACATAGTAGATGGAGCACATCATTCATTTTGACAAAAACTACATGATATACGTATACAAATATGAACAATAAGCCTAGCTAGTACGATGCATCAGCGCTCACATTCCTTAAATTCATCTTGTCTTCAATCACATATGACAGCAACATGTTCCCATGAACGATAAACATCCGATGCTACAACGTTTTCAACGATATTCCAACATGGCTGATTCATATTCGTCATTGCCATAAATGAATCACACTGGGTTGTTAAAAACAAGTGGCTAGCATCGGCGATTAAGTCGCTCCTACTATAAACAAAACAACTTTTTGTTTAAGTAGTAAAAGCTTGATTTAGTCGATTTTGAATATTACCTTGAACCTTGGTTCCATGTCATTTGGCATCGCCCACGCATTTAGTAACATTGTGTATCACTATTTTTAAGTTGCTACGGTAGTTTTATATCGAATATACTTTATAACTGTATGGATCAATATGAGATAAGTTTATGTTATATGTCCTTGCATACTCTTCTAGCTGGTGAATATGTGGACAAACTCCATAGCTGCAAAGGTTTCAAAACCGGATGATCATCATATGTTACAATACTGTTTTAAAGGAAGGGTTCTACTGTGATATTCTTTTCTGTTGAAGAACAAAATGTTCCCATTCAAGAAACTGTTATACAATGAGACAAAAGCTATAAACAATTAAACAACCATACTTCAGCGGACGATGCATATCTATGTTTGGTGTACACATGGCGCGTTACCCCCGCTCCTTTCATCAAGGTGGCCCCTGTATTTATTGTAAACACGTGCAACTTAATTTCAATGCACTGAATGTTATTTCCTAGACAATACAACCGATATCTCTGACATATAAAGAAGTGTACAGCTGCCGTCAACACGAGAATGTTTAGCTTCGTGCATGAAGTTTACTGCAAAGTGGATAATATCTGCTTTCTTGGCGCAAAGGTCGATACCAAATGTGCCTCAGAAATCTTAAGATATTGCAATTCATTTGATATATTTCTGGCAGTCAGAGTGGAATATTTGCAAACTGCTCTATTCGTTTTGTGAATGTTTTAAGATTTAATACAGCAAACACGTTTATACATCGTTCAAAATCGTTTACATTTATACATCGTTTACATTTAGTTTTTTTAAAATAGTTAAAAATGGTAGTTTCAGTACAAACCAAATTGAATGTAAATAAATTTAGATCAACATATTCTTATAATGTTCTGTTGTCAACTGTATTATGTAAAACATTATAAAAATATGTCGATCTAAATTTAGTATGATTGATACACTTAGGTCTGCTGTGTTTTTCTATATGCTTATAACTAATAATCGTTAATATTGCAGGATAAATGGCGTCCACTTTCCTTATCATTAGCATAAAGAAGTTAGGGAGCATTAACATTGAAATCTGGTTTTCTTACATGTATGTGATAAAATAAAATGTCATTTGCATTATCAAAAATTAACTTTATAGTTATAATTAATACAAAAACACACCCATTAGTTACTTATAGAGACTGAGCGTATCATTGCATATTCGCATACAAGAGTAGAATGTACGTTGAGTCATAATGAAAGCGTATTGACCTGGAAACATGTGTGTCACTGTACTTCGTGGTTACGTAAAGAACTCGACTTTCACTTGATTTAAAAAAGAAGAGGTTTGATGTACATTTAAGAGAAATGTGAACTAGCCATTTACAACATAGGTAATTACCAAGTTGACACTGCATCTATTACATATGTTGACTCTTGTAAACAGTAGATATTATATGGCCAACAGCTTCCGTTGACGGGAATTAATTTTCGCATGTATTTGAACAACTTCCCAATGCAAGGCATAACTCTTGCCAGTCCCCATTACTGGCTGATTGAGGCCTTGCAGTATTTCCTTAAGAAATCTGTGTTTAGAAATCCAGGCCCGCTATGCATTTCTGGTGCAGCGATTCACTGTCTTGACACAAGAAAGCGAGGGAAATACCGCAAGGGATAAACCAGCCAGTAATGCAGACTGGCAAGAGTTATGCCTTGTATTTGAAGCACGTCCCGATATGACGAGTATAAGAATTTAATGTTTCAGTTGCTACTGTTTACAAATACAGTGTGAGGAATCTGAAAAAATTATACTGCTGAAAAAAGAAGAAAACTATAACCTGGTTACAGAGCTTCTTCCTCATATGAGAGGTAAAAATACAAATACAACACCGTACGTTACGTTCAAATGGAACAATTGAATACTCGCAAATTCATAAGGCTGAGATCAAGCCGTAAGTCCCTATCGACACAGACAAGAAAACACGGGGCCTTGACCTTCTAACCGTTCATACCCAACAACAGTGTGAGTGTTTACACATTCACCGACCCGTGTGTTTCGGGAGTTCAAAGTTCCCTGTAAGGATTTACAACTGACACTGTCCCACGTTGATTCGACTTGACAGTTCTATGTACTGAGTGTAGTGTACGTGTACTCTTCGCATCGCATGTGACAACTGTGTGACCAACTTTCTACGCTTTACGGGATTCGCTATCGAATTCAATAGAATAAGAGCACTTCACCTGCTAAAGATTTTACGTGGCTGTTTGACCTACTAGAACATCCGAGCTAGCTCCCACAAGGGACCGATGCTGTTTACAAACACGTGTTTTCTATATTCTGGACCGCACGTGTTTACCATCGGTTCTGTACCACGTGTGGAATATGTTTAATCTTTCACGGATTGTCGTCGTAATGGCGACTGTTGCTGTGACGTTGCAGACAGACGGTTCTCTCAATCACGGGTATCTGCCAAAGGGAATCGGAAACGACACATATGTAAACATCACAGGAAATGAGACAATTACTGAGTTTATGCTCGATGTAAGTCCTACTCCTGTGTCTATCTTCATGGACGAGCAAACTGCGATCAATGTCACCTATACAATCGCATGCAACACCACAAACAAGGTTTACAAACTTCGACTCCGTATCGACGGAGGTGACGTTGTTGCGCTGGTCGACTCTGGTCAGTACAACGTCTCGTGCAGTGATACTGACCACGTGTTCAGCCGCCCAAATCCATCCAAGACTGGCACCCTTAATTCTGGTGTGATCTCCGTACAACTACAAGCTGGACTCATAGGCAGGACGTGGTTGACCCTGGAGACAGACAGCTCAAACCATACTGCACTGCCAGAATCTGCAGACTCTGACTCCCATCATGCTAATATCAACCACATACAAGTAGCTAACGCTACGAGTGAAGGTAACTATGTGAAAAGGTATCTGATCGTTGTGACAAGAAAACCGAGACCAATTGACAAGATATTCCGTGTCATGGTGTTCTTCTTCCTCGTCATCAGTACGATTGGTATGGGGTGTAAGATGGAGATAGACGTCGTGCTGTCCGTCCTTAAGAAACCCATAGCACCAGGCATCGGCTTCGTCTGTCAGTACCTCTGTATGCCACTGGTACGTATAGCAATATCCATGTACTTGAATCATACGTATCTGGTATGTATTGCAATATCCATATACTTGAATCAAATGTATCTGATATGTATAGCATAGCCATATACTTGAATCAAATGTATCTGGTATGTATAGCATAGTTATATACTTGAATCATATGTATCTGATATGTAGCATAGCCATATACTTGAATCATATGTATCTGATATATGTATAGCATAGCAATATACTTGAATCATATGTATCTGGTATGTATAGCATAGCCATATACTTGAATCATATGTATCTGATATGTATAGCATAGCCATATACTTGAATCATATGTATCTGGTATGTATAGCATAGCAATATACTTGAATCATATGTATCTGGTATGTATAGCATAGTCATATACTTGAATCATATGTATCTGGTATGTATAGCATAGCCATGTACTTGAATCATATGTATCTGATATGTATAGCATAGCCATACACTTAAACCAATAATCTGATATTTACAGCACAATGTCACTAATATAATCGAACCTTTATGCGACTTGCATGTAAAATTGAATGACTTGTTTCATGCACTAATAATTACCATGTTCATATGATTGAATCACATGCCACCAGTAAATTCAAAATATATATTTGATTAAATCATATGCCACTAGTAAGTTCAGAATATCAATATAATTGAATCATAATGTCAGTCTGATTAAAATCGACCTTGTTCCGAGGAATAAAATTTGCAAAATTTTGCATCTGCCGGGATACGAACAGGTTCTGTAGATTCCTCGCCACAAGGTCTGAGAACACCCCGTATAGGCGTGTGTTCAGAACCAGTTTAGCGCAGCCAAAACCCAGTCAAATAGCTGACCAATCACATCATAGTATTTAAACGGTTGCGGTTTTGAAAGCATTCGGAACAGACAAAAGGATAGCTGTTTGGAGTTATCTGCCCGTAGTTTCTCGCACCGAAAGCATTTGTTGGGCATCTTTTGATTGGCTAGCTGAATCGCGCCCGAACACGCTAGTGTACGGGGTGCTTTCAGACGGTTTGGCGTGGAAACCCACGAACGAGTTCGTATCCCGGTAGATGCACTATTTTGCATTTTTTATTCCACGGAAAACCGTCGATTTTAATCAGACTGATCATAATGTCATGCTAATACGTAAATAATATCAGTTTTATTGAATCTGAGGTATAACATGATGATATATAAGTTGATTCATATGCCACTGGTATGTAAAGAATATCAATACATTGAATCACGTCACTAAAGTATTTGGTATTCCGACTAGTACGGTACAAGTCAGATATTCTCATATTGCAACTGTAGTCCAATAATACATTTTTTTCAACCCGTCGAAATTCAGACCCGTATATAATGTATGCAATTAATTTTTTTTATAAAATGTGTTATACTAACACACAAAAATGTTAATAAATTTCGATGGCTTCGAAGAAAATAACTACATTTTCTTTTCTTCACAATACCTGAATTATTAAAGGTACATCCATTGTGTTGTTGGGGGTCACATATTGCAAACGTTTTAAATGGTGTTATTTTATCGAGAAGTACCGACTTTTACCGAAAACTACCATTTTGATGATAGTAGACTTAGCATATTGACGATATGAAAGTAAAAGTAGTGATTTCTGATCGAAAACAGGACAATGCACGGCGTGTGGCGCGCGTCAAAGAGTCAAACGTAATTTTGGAATCTTATTTAAACAAAATACAAAATAACAAATTTGAGTTGATAATGTTTAATAGGTCATATAACTTCTGTGCATGTCAATGGGACGTGAACTTTCGGTTTCTGCACATGCATCATGATGTTGCTCAATTTGTATTCGAAACTAGTAATTATGAATATATTTGGCGATTGGGGATAAATATGCAAGCTGAGTGAATTTATTTGAATTGTAGACAACACATGTGATGAGTATTAAAGCCAATAAAATTTTATGAAACACAATGGATGTACCTTTTAATAACTGTGTTACAAATTGCCCTACGATTAGCTCAATTACATTTAATTTTAATCAACATCCTGATTTTCAGGTTCCCCCATGAGGAACCCCCTGCCACATAAAAAAACTTTCATCAACAACTATTTCCATAATTACAAATGCAATATAAGAAAAACTAAAATGAAACCACATACAATTTTCAGGTTGCATTTGCTGTTGCAAAGATGATAAAGTTCGACGGGCCTGCCGTGGGCCTGGGTATATTCGCCAGTGGGATCTGCCCCGGAGGTGGACCTAGCAACATCTACACCTATCTACTGGGAGGGGATGTGTCTCTCTCCGTCACCATGACAACTATCAGCAACATCGCAGCTCTTGGTGGGTACAGGACACTTGTCTTTCATTCAGATCCTTTCACGCCGTAGAAAGTCTATCAGACTACAGCATAGTTCAATATTACATCTTTTTCAGTTTATGGTCTTTGACGAATTTATGACATTTTGAAAACATAACATTTATTTTCGGAGAGCTACCGGTAGTCTCAATGAACACTGACATAATATCAACGATGTGTCCTCTTTCCGAAACTATACCAGTAACTGTTTAATGTGTATTAAAAAAGGATTTGTTTCTGGTTTCCGCCCGCGTCAGTTTCAAACTCACACCTCAGGTTTTTTCTAGGTTTTAACAAAAAAAGGGAATTATAACTCTAAATCTTTAATCTCAGAAAACATTGGACATTGAAAATGTCACTCGTTTCTGTTGAGATGGAGCGTAGGGGTGAGATTATTGACCATTTGGAATAGTAACACATAGTTGTGTTTTATTGAGTGTTTGAATGTTTGTGCTTTATTTATATAAATAATTGTGTAAATTGTGTTTTTAAACCGGTGAGAAGTTTTTATAAAATGGAATGTATCTCTTCATTTGAAAAAGAAATGTGACAGTCGTAAATAATAAAAGTAAATCGCGTCTTCGCATCATATTTGTAAGCCTGTAAAGACTAGAAACATTTTGTTTTGTGTCAAATAGCTTGCACTAGTCTCTATATATTTCAGGCATCATTGTATAACATCGTAGTTTATATTGATAATTTGATGACCCCTCCCTGGTATTATTGGATTATAAATGACAAGACACGTCATAGATATATTCTATTAGTAATGCGTAGTAATGAGTAGACCTGACATCAGTTCTCCCAAGGAATGACTGGGTTAATTGTGACTATTTGTACATCTGTATCCATCTTATCTCATCTTATCCATCCATCCCATCATCTGTCTATTCATTCATCTATTCATATTTTATCATCCATCCCCATCCTTCATTCTCCATTTATTAATCATCTGTCCACCCCACTATCCATCCCATCACACCTATCAATTAATCATTTATCTTTTGCTAACTTTATTAACCCGTCCACCATCTGTGTAATCCTATTCCATCTATCTGCCACCCATCCACAACCAGTCCATTCATCCATCTATTTCCATGGTCTTCAATTCATTCTTCCTATCACTTCCCTTGCCATATATCCATCCATCCGTACATTCCATCCGCGATATAGAATCTTCCATCATCCATTCACCACAGCGTTCTTCTTTCCCATCACATTTCTTCTGTTATATTCCATCCATAAAGTCCATCTATCCACTCTAACCTATAATCACTCTATAAAATCACACAAAATTATATTATTGGACAGACACATTTGACGTCAGTATTAAATTATAAACTAGTGTCCAAAAGAAACGATACCATCTATTTTTTTAAATATCTTTTTACAAAGTGATTTTTTTCGTATGAACACATGGTTTTGCGTATCCCACATCCCAAATGCAGTGTATTCAATCGAAAATACCGAGAACATTTTATCACATCCGGAGAAATGGTGCACTTTGTGAAAATGACATTATTTTAGGTAGCATAGTTTGCAACTGCAGATAAAGTGTATAAAACGGCTGACCATACACGTTGGTATCAAAGCAACAAAAAGCACACAAGAAAATATCGGTTTTGACATCCATTGAGAGTGAGAGAGTCGTTGGAATTGTCACATAACGAGTCTCACACGCCGACGACGCCAGAAGGTTCGGTTGCGCGCGCATAGCAGTCATCAGGTTAACGAAACGGTTACGTGATAGAGATCGGACAACATGCAGGTCGAGAAGAAGGTGATTACGCTTATTGAAGACCGCCACATCCGGGTATTTCATCTCCGAAACCCATTCATTATTACGACGTTAACGTCAAAGACGTCACTCAGACACGTGATTAGCAGACAAACTTGGTAAAAGAGATTGAAGACTCATGATATCTGAACACGTCGTCCATACCACAAAACGTTCCTGAGGCCTCAACAACGAGTAAACAAACATACGAATTCAACGTTGGAAACAGAGAGATTGAGCACTGGCCATGCTCTCATATGGGAGCCGATTTTGCATCTTCAAGAGCAATGGTAGACAGCGTGTTTACCGAAGAATTAGTGATCTTTACTCTCTGAATTGCGTCCATCAAGTCAGCCAATTGCCTCCTTGATGAATGACATAGCTTATCTTCTGACGTCAACCAACGTCTGACGTCATCAACCCATAGACGTGTACTTGCCCGTTCTGACGCTCGGCATGGACATACCGAATACAAATGTGACTTAGTGACGCCTCTTTTGACATTTTCAACATTTGTCTCAGTCATTTGCGTGAATGAAATTTTCATTTTCAGACCCCTCACGTCGATACAGACCAGCACAAATGAATGCAAAGTACTGATTGAAATGAATTTTGTACACATGTTAAATGAAAGAAATCTCAAAAGAATTATACCAATTATAAATTTCTGTGTCGTTAAGTTTTCCTGTAATGGCCGCTCAAAGACGTGGTATCGTTTCTTTTGGACACTAGTTTACTTGTGCGTTATGTTTTGAATAAATTATTTTGGTGTCAAATCGTCATCCTACATACAGACAAGTTTGTCATTGAAGTGTATTCACACCAGCACACTTTAATGAATAATATGGAAATTAACTGCAAGTAAAATATAACTAAGAAAGTAAAGCCAAGTAGTAAACATAATCCGTCATTCATTTTTTGCTATTTACACGTTGACAAGGTAGGAAAGGAATGTAGATGAAATCTGAGAAACGCATTCAGATGATTTCAATGGCGGCATAGAAATGAACTGACAAAAGCTTGAAGAAGGAGATGACGGTCATGACCTGCCGTGACTGGGACACGATCCGTGGGTGCAATACGATATAGAAAACCACAATCATTTTAAACGTTACGTAAATCATCGTCACAATGTCAGTATGAACGTTATTTTATACGATGCTTGTTGCATGGAAATTTATAATATTGCCCAATGATATCAAATTTGATGGTTGCACTTTCTTTTCTCGAGCAATAAAATACTGTCAAAGTACAGCAACGGAAAATAAGAGCCTTTTACCGGAAGCACGTGTACATATGTGTGTTGATATTATGCTCTTTTAAAGAACTAAAACATTTGCCTGACATGCTTTTTTCCTTCTTGAATCGTTAAAAGGCCTCCGGATAAATGCCTACGGTTTCGACAAACGCAACGCGTTAGTTTACTTTACATACTTTCTTTCGTGGCAATCGAAATTATACAGTTAACATATTTCGGAACCTTAAATGCATTCGAATGAAGATCAGTTAAACAAATGTTCTTCCCTTGTTTATTATAGTTGAAACAGAATGCGTCTTCAATCATCGATTTTCTCTCATAAGATTTACTACGGTTATGTTTCTTAAATAATACCTCACCGCAATTACATAGTTCTCAATACTACTTTATATGTCAATACTAATTCAATAGGATCATATGGTTGTCAATAATACTTCACTAGGAGATAAGATGGTTGTCAATTACACATCACTGGGGTTATATGGTTGTCTATACTGCTGAATTTGGACAATTTAGTATGGGTGAAAATACTACTTCTTATATATAATATAAGTTGTAAGTTGTACTGATCCAGGATCATATGGTTGTCAATGCTACTTCACTAGGATAATTTGGTTTTCAACAGTACTATTTAACTTGTTTTCCAAAAAAAGTTATGATATGCTTTTACTAATGTCAACAAATGGGAAGCAGAATTGGGTGTCTCATATAAAATCTCTTCTCTACTCATATGGCTTCGGTTACATCTGGGAAAGACAAAAAGTTGATTTTGCTTCTTCCTTTATTGCTGAGTTTTCAAATAGGCTTAAATGCTGCTATGAACAGGAGTGGCATGACAAACTTTTTAATAGCCGTAAATATTACACCTACTCCTTGTTTAAGAATGTTTTCCAACCTGAGTTTTATCTTACTGCTATAACCATACATAAATTTAGAATTGCACTTTTACAGTTTCGCTGTAGTTCACATAAATTAGCCGTTGAGACCGGCAGGTATTCGGATATTCCAAAACATGATAAACTTTGTAAGTTTTGTAACTCTGGTCATGTTGAGACGGAGTATCACTTTTTGCTAATTTGTGAAACTTATCATTATCTTCGACAACGATATATAGGCTACCAGTTAAATATTATGAATTTCCGACAATATCTAAGTTCAATATACAATGTACTCATGTCATCTCAACGTGAAAATACCATAAGAAATTTGGCATGCTTCTTATTTCATACAACACATCTCCGGCTAGGAATCCTTCAGGCATGATTGTGATTGTTTTCAATGGACCATGTTGTACATAGCGCCGATGGCCCATAACCTGTACTGAATAAAGAATATATATAACTAACTCATTATTTTTGTCAATGCTACTTCACAAGGATCACATGGTTGCAGATACTACGTTAATGGAGACATTTTCACGGAACGTTACACTTTCAGAATAACTGATTACAATCTGTGGATTGAGTTTAGTATATTTAATTCTAATCAGGACTCAAATATGGACGTGGCAAGGTGGCAGACGTATATCTCAGTGTCACTGTATCTATGTTTACAGGTATGATCCCACTGTGGATGTTCACTCTAGGCCAGCAGTTCCAGGACGACAAGATCCAGATCTCCATCCCGTACCTGGACATCCTGCAGACACTAGCCATGGTTATCCTGCCTCTGTTTGTGGGCATCTTCATCAAGTACAAGTTCCCTAAGGTTGCTGCTAAAATAATGAAGGTCCTTAAACCAGTCTCCTTCGTCACCATCACCATAGTGCTCGGGTTCGGCATCTATGCAAACCTGTACATATTTAGACTATTCACCCCGTCCACCTTCCTGGCTGGGTGTCTGTTGCCTTATGTTGGTTACGTCCTTGGTGGACTGACTGGGTTGATCTTCAGACAGAAGTGGTACAGAGTCAAGACAATAGCAATAGAAACAGGTGTCCAGAACACGATGGTCGCCTACATCATGCTGTTGACGGCATTACCAGCTCCAGACGGTGATCTTGCTGCCGTAGGTCCTGTAGCATCAGCTGTGATGACCCCGATCCCTCTCTTCATCATAGCCCTCTTCTACAACATCTACCTCAAGTGCACACACCAGGACTATGACGAAGTGTCGAGGTCGGAGCCTGGTGGTGGCGGTAAAGTTACAAATGGGAATGCTCATAGGATACGAAATATGATTTTTAAGAAAAAAAGAGACAAGAGGGAAATAAACGGAGCTCCAAGGGATAAAGACGATGCAGAGGTTGAACTTGTTGATGGAACATCTTCAGGGCGGAATCAGTGATCTCTAATGTTATTTTTTATAAAATCATTTGTGAATGAAAGTATACAAATTTAGGCAGTTATTTTAATTCAATGTTACATGTAAGACCATGATTTTCGATCAATACAGTCATTGGTATGTTTTTAGTATTATTTACTCGTGAAAAATATGTTTCTCCACTATTACCATCGTCATTGTAAGCCGTTTTAGCAGTATGCAATATTGTTGTGAGTCTGATAAGTATGAAATATTCAATCGTATTACAAAATGCCATACATCACAATTTATATTTATTTTACAGTAAAGCCTTTAATCTTTAACCATACCATGACATGTGATCTTTAACATCATACGTTTATTTCTTCATAAATGTGTTTTTAGTAATAAATGGTTCCTATAACGTGCATTGTTTAAATCTTCCTCCCATCTACAATGTATGTACTTCTGGTGCACCATGTGTCTGCAGTTTAAGGCTATTGCTATATGTTAGCAGTCGAATATTGACAACGTGGTAGGAAACATTCTTATTCAACAGTAACTTATTTTGTATTGATAATTTTAATACATTTTTAAAAATCATCTTGTCAAAATATGTGAAGGAATCGTTGGTTTAAGTGGCTCATCCGTTTCGTCACACTAGAGCCAACAAAAGATACATTATTTACATACTCTAGTTGATAACTCACCGTAGCCATTGAGTCTCTCTCAATTTATCACTCGACCAAAATAACACAGTGACCAAATTAACACAGTTTAAGAAGAATAGAGTTACCTCCCCCATGATCGCTCTCTAGTGCTTAACCCCAGTGACGCCACTTCTTTCTTTGTCGCCAGCAAGATTTGACGTCCATTTTGCTAGCTGTCAGAGTTTGCTATTTTGCGTCTGACTGCCTCTCTATCACTAGGCTCGCTTCGCCTTTCCTCCGACAGCGTCTCGTAACGATGCCGTGTAGGGTTGGCCCCGTCATCTAGATCTGTCGGATAGGCGAGTGGACAAGCGTCGCCTCTAGACGACGCTACGGTGTTAAGCCTCTGCCTGTCGCTTAGGCGGAGGGAGCTTTTCGACACAATGGCGTTTCGAAATGACGCCTGCTCGAGATGACGCCGTCTCGCTCTTGATTAGGCACCTCTCTGGTCCGTGGCGTACCGTCGTAACGAAGCCGATTCGTACGGCTCCCTCTTGATTCGTCGTCGGATGTTACGACACTTATAGTCAGTGGCCTTCGCCGGAGTCCTTGGATCTCTCGCTGGCTCAACACAAGGACTACCGTGCGACACTCAGAAGGTCGGAGCGTGAGTCTCGGGCCGCGCAGAAGGGTGGGCGGACAGCGTGATTGACTTGTGAACTTGTGGTTGAAGACGACTCCCCTCGTCTCTCACCTCATCAGGACCTGCCTAGCGTGCAGGAGGAGAGGCAGTTGTCCCCGGTTCGCGAAAGCTCTCCGGTCTACGAACGCTCTTCGGTCTTCCGCGGCTCTTCCTCTCCCGCCTTCGACGTTGAAGGCCTGACAGAGTCTATTCTGGGCTCCGTCAAAGACATGGTGTCATCCCTTATGGATGCCAGACTTGGTCCTTTGCGTGGCGACGTAAGGGCGCACTCTCCTTACCGCACTCTGTCGCGTTCAACGTCTCCGTCACTCAGGGAACCTTCAAGCTCCAGACGTCGGGTCACCATCATCTCTCCATCGCCATCCGGTCCTTCTGATACGTCACCTCCGTCGTCTCCCGCTTCCACAGGTCTACGGGACTGAGGCTCCGACTTCATTGACCCGTCCCGACCTCTGATCATTCCCATGTCGGTGGACCTTACGGTGGAGGATTGGACGAGGACATCTGTCGGTTGGCGGCACCCTTGGTAGCGCATGCAGTGTCCGACAGTGACCTGGTCCACCTAGATAAGCAGGCTAGGTCTATCTTGGCATGTTCCGACTCCATTACCCACTCGTGTCAGGCTATGACAACGTTTGCCAAGCAGGCAGGCATGGAGGAGGGGGCCAAAGGGCTTTACCGCGGCTTCGGCGCGGTAGCAGCCCGTGTCAGGCAGATCATGCTCCGTATTGCGTGCATCTTGGGCGGGCCTCACCAACGTCAGGCGAGATGGGTTTTTATCCCGCACTGACTTACCCGCCCAGATTTGGACGCGCCCGAGGAATGTTCCACCCTCTGCTTCCACCCTGTTCGGCGGTCAGGTCAAAGATGCGCTCCGTCAGTGTCAAAAGACGCAACAATAAGAGCTAACCAGACGTAGACTATTGAGATGTTCCCGTCAGTTGGGCATTGACGACTTTGTATGCAACGTACTGGAACGTAGAGCGCCTGCGGACCGGATCTCCAAGGGGGCGGCCGCCATATTTTTTACTCTTGACTGTGTCATCATCCATGCGATTACTGGAGCCCTCGGTCTCAATGCATACCTGCACATCCCCATCTTCCCCGCGGACCGCAGCTACCTCAGCTTTATTCTGGCGGGTCGCCACTTTCAGTGGAACGTTCAGTTGCAGAATGCAGGATGCAGGATGTTGCACCCGACCTTGTTCGAAGATGTAGACCGCTTTTCTGACTCGGCTCAATCATCAGTTGCCAACATACGTGTTCACAGTGCCCGACCCGGGAGCCTGGAGCCTAGACGCTCTTTGGTTAGAGTGGGAGGGGATTGATGCTTACGCTTTTCGCCCTCCGGCGATACTGACCCACCCTGACACTACACCTTCTCCTAATAGCCCCAGACAGGCCGTCAAGGGCGTTGTAAGTACCCATAAGGAGGCTATCCGGGCAGGAACCGGTTCCCCTACCTCTCAGGTGGGACCTTCTAAAGAGCAACCCTCAGGTTCTGCGTCTTCATGCTTGGCTTGTCTCGAAAAGGGTCTAAGAGGGGGTTTGATATCCAGTCAGTCTCCGTTCCCCAAGTCGCCGAGTACATGGTTCACCTCAGGGAAGAGAGAGGTCTCAAGGCCTCCTCCATTAACACATATTTGGCTGCTATCATCACAGCAAAAAATGACTGAGAATCCTGAAATCTGGAAACCAACTGTAAACTGGGTAATAGGGGTATCCACTTGTTATCCATCCGCTGAAATTAGCCAAACTAGTTTCCAACTAGAATTCATTTTGGATTCTATAAGTATTAGTATTTCCATAATGGAAACGAACAGGAATCTCTGATTATGTATTTCCTGTTGGTTTCTATTCCTGGAAATTGTAATCAATGTTTCCATGAAATGGAACCCAACATGAAACTACAATTTGAAGTTTTATGTTAGTTTCCATTCCTGGAAATGGCAATTATTGTTTCCATTAAATTGAAGCCAACATGAAACTATCAAGTGAAGTTTCTTGTTGGTTTACATTCCTGGAAATTTGTATTCAAAGATTCCATGAAATGGAAACCAACATGAAACTATAATTTGGAGTTTCATGTTGGTTTCCATTCCTGGAAATTTGCATTCAAAGATTCCATTAAATGGAAAGCAACATGAAACTGTCAAGTGTAGTTTCATGTTGGTTTCCATTCCTGAAATTTGCATTCATAGATTCCATAAATGGAAACCAAAATATGAAACTATCTAGTACAATGAATGGACAAGCTGGATAAGAAATGAAATGAATTATTAACTATACACGGCTGAAAGAATCACACAAATATAAATTATAAGGTCAAGGACTATTTAATGAAAGGTGTCATTGTCCTGTGCGTATGCCTACTGCCTACCGAATTAAATAGATATGTATTGTTTTGTGTTATATATTGGACTACTATTTAACAAATAAGCGATAACAATATATAGGCCAAAGCCTAAATTTCAGTGAGCAACCTTAATTTTACTCAAATAGATGGAAGTCAAATACATGCTCTCCAGTAGTAACGCCTATATATAGATCATGTCTGCTCTAAGAGAGTCGCATATGGAGATAATTAAATCTAGCCACGTCCCGACCCTTCTGACCGAACAAAGGCCTTTGTTTCACCATTCACCCAATTGCCGCCAAATTTGTCCATTGGCCGGCTTCAGTTGTCATGATCTGTGACTCAATGGGGAAATTGCAAGGAGATCAAGATCATGTCTGGTGGGTAGTGAACTTCAATGCCAACAACAGTTGTCATTCACAGAAGGCCAAACTGCATGATGTCTCTACAACCATGCAGGTATAGTGCGCATTTCATGTAATACATATAGCTCATTTTTTCTTATCATTTTTCGCCATATGCTAACGATTGAAATAACTGATTAAATTGTAAAAATGATCAACTACCTTCGAAATACTGTGGCTTGAAGAATAGAATAACTGTGAAACGTATCAGGGCGCACCCTGTATGACATCCTTGCAGAATAAAATGATAAAATAATAGAAAATCGCATTGCAATAAACTACTCCATTGATTTAGGAAAATGAAATTGTTCTCAAGGTTTTACACTAAAATTCGCATACAAGCACTTATTTGGTCATTATATATAACAATTGTACACTTTTAAAAAAAATCACAGATCTTCCAAAATGTTAACAAATATACATGTACAAGACCGAATATATTTAAAAAATTAACACAATGCTACGTTCAGACACTAAATGTATTATATATATGAGAATATGCACCATTTGACTATATCAAACAAAATCACATTATGTAAAACATTTCTTAATTTATATTTACTCTGCCACATGATATATCAGAAAGAGTTTGGTAAGATAATTTAATAGTTTATGTACTCCGATTTATGTTTGTTCCCTAAAATTGCACAGGTAGTACATATCCAATAAATAATTATTTCAATATTTATAGCATCAATACAAACAGTCTGCCATTTCTTGATTCACTAAAATCTTTAAATGATTACATGAAAATTACATTCTCAAAATCGACAGCTACAGTTGTTGTACTAATTATTTGTTTGTATGTCATGCATACTATGACCTTAAATTAGAAAATATAAAATTTCCTTTGAATATTCTTGTTTCATTTATTAATTAATTTAATACTTACTACATCAACACCCCTGCAGTTATGGAAAAACTTACTAAGGCGATAGATTATCCTTTTATCTCAACCTACTACAGGTATATATAACAAATACGAACAAATAAATTTAAAAAAAAGTTGTATCTTTTTCGATTTATGTTTGTTATTAATATATTTAAGGATTCAGCATTTATGCTGAATCCTTATTGTTATTGGCGTGTTTTTTTTTAAGGATTCAGCATTTATGCTGAATCCTTATTGTTATTGGCGTGTTTTTTTTTATTATTATTATTTGCACCGATTTTGTCTCCACCACTTTGGCAAGAAGGAATGCAGCTAGAACAACCAAACTTCTCAGGCTGATAGCCCTTACTATGTAGTTGTGCCGCGAAGCTTTTGGGCCCAATCAGTTCACCCATTAAAGGTCCAGTTCGAATCCAAATTCCGATTTTTAACATGGGAAAATTTTTCAAAATGCACCTAGAGACTTGAAACTTTTTTCAAAAGATTCGCATTGACCATGCGAGCAATAAAGTAAATCATGGCGAAGTCGTCAGTCACGTGGTTCAGCCGCCATCTTGGATTTTTTAACTTTTTCCAAATTTCGGACCCCATGTACCTTTGCGGAATCACCAATCTGAAGATATAAACATCTAAGGGCTGAAACTTGGTTTGCTATACAGCTGAAGCATTGGGGAATAACAAGTTTGTTCTTTTTTGTGCGAATTCCTAATACTTTTTTCACAGTGACCTTTCAAAGTCAGGCAATTTTTGAAAATCGCGAACTTTCAGGGGCGATAATTCAAAAACCTGACAATCGAATTGAACGATTTTTTCAGGAAAGTGAGACAGGACTATGGTGTTTATGAATCAATAATAAAATCGCTCGCGTACAGTCATTTCCGGTCATAATAAAGAAAAACTTTTTACATAGGAATTTTTTTTAAAATATACTTAGAGACTTGAAACCTTTTGCAAAAGATGCGCAAGAACAATACAAGCAAAAAAGTAAATCACGACCAATTCGTAGGTCACGTGGTTTAGCCGCCATTTTGATTTTCTTTAAATTCGTCTGATTTTGACATGTTAAATTTTGGTCTAAATAGTCCCAGTGACACACTAGAGACTCGCAACTTGTTTTAAAAGATGCTTAATAACTAGACAAGCACAATATGTTACCATTGCGGAGTCGTAGGTCAAGTGGTTTCGACGCCATATTTAAATTTTAATGTTTTCAAATGTTTTGACCCTGTGCATTTTTGCGGAAACACCACGCCGAAGATATTTGCATCTGAGAGCTGAACCTTAGATATATAAGCAGCTGAAGCATTGGGGAACAACAATTTTCATATCTTATTAGCGAAATCCTATTAACTTTTTCACAATTATATTTCAAAGTATGATAACTTTGAATGTTTACCTAGGTTCTTAAACAAATCAAATTTTCTTATTTCTCCAAAGATATACAATTTACAGAGCAATAAGTCATACCAGTTCGAGTTAAAATCTATTCTACGCGTAATGTGAGGTAAAACCTGTTCGAAATTCATATGATATTTATACAATAGTCGATTTAGAAGATTTTGCAAGTGTAAAGAATCATGCTAAGACACGAATAACCGGACACCAGTCTCAACACTGTCTGGTTCATCGTGGCATTACTGGAATTCTTTAAAGTTCTTATTTCTCCAAAGATACACATGCTATTAAGCTTTAAGTCATGCCAGTTCGAGTGGAAATGTATTCTACGCGAACTGAGATATACATACTGGAAGGAATTCATATGATATTTACACACTAGTTGAATTAGATGATTTTCAAGTGGAAAGACTCTTACTTAAACTCGAATAACCGGACAACAGTATTGACAGTGTCCGGTTCATCGTGGCTTCCCGGAAATCTTTAAAATTCTAATGTCTCAACAGATATACATGCTACTATGTACTAAATCATACCAGTTCGAGTGAAAAGCTATTCCGCGCGAACTGAGAGATACATCTTGGAAAAAACTCATACGATATTTACACTGTAGTCGATTTAGATGCACCACGTCACAAGTCAAGCTCAGAAACCGGCTCCAGATCCCAGCTTTTCAGTTAAGCTAAACTGAGACGTCAGTAATACGGCTCGAAACATCAAAGTTTTCCTTAAGTGAAATTGGTGGTTTTGGATCCGCTTTTTGAGTGTTTTTCCATGTTTCAGTTGAAGCCGTGGGGCCTTCTGTTTGGGGTATACCCCCATCCCCCAGTCCCCACCCCGAACCCCCAAGCCATGTCTCTTCACTTCTTATCTTTACTTTAATTTATTATTAAAAAATTCTTGCTGTCTTTTGGACTCAAACATTTTAATTTACTCACCACCTTTTTTATATTTTATTATGGAGGTGTACTTACACTTTGCAATTATCTGTTTTTAAGTTTTATAGCTTTCAGCTTAAGTAAGTACAACTTCCCAATGCAAGGCATAACTCTTGCCAGTCTCCATTACTGGCTGATTAAGGCCTTGCAGTATTTCTGTGTTTAGAAATTCAGGCCCGCTATGCATTTCTGGTGCAGCTATTCACTGTCTTGACACAGCAAAGCGAGGGAAATGCCGCAAGGGTTAAATCAGCCAGTAATGCAGACTGGCAAGAGTTATGCCTTGCGTTTGGAAGTTGAAGTAAGTATAACTTCCCGTCGGCGAAATCACCAATGGCGGAAGCAGACGTTAAACTCCTATCCAACAGCTTTTTTTGCGTTGTACCCTACACATTGTCAATGGGGGTGGTTCCCGATGGCAGGTGGGATGAGGATGTAGTGTCTTCATGTACACGTTGGTCTATGTCTTCCAAGTCAGACTTCGTAAGCCAAATGGATTTGTCTGTACTGGTTGAGTGCATGGTACATTCCATACGGGTAGTTGTTGTTCACTCTAAATGGGAGAATCATAATTATTACGCTAATAGGCCTATACTTAAACAAATCGTTACACCACTTTGAAGATATTTGCATCTAAGCGATACAACTTAGATTTATCTGCAGCTGAAGCATTGGGGAATAACAAGCAACATTAAATAACTCCTGATGTTGACGTTGAACAAGTTGGATATGATAACGATTTTATTGAAGCGTCATGTGGAAGAGTTGCTTCCCCTTGACCATCCTACGATGCTGTGACAACACTATCTCATCAGAGAGATGCAATATCAATTGGGAAAAGTGCCATTAGCACGATAATTTATATCACTAATGAGTTTTAAATATAAGTTCATCAAATTGACTTTCATTTTGATGTGTGAACAGGAAATTCACACTTTCGTTTTGGCTTACATTGCGTTGTTGGGGGTCAGGCCTGTAATATATGGTGCTATTGTATCGAGAAGTACTGAATGTTGCCGAACATAACCAATTTGAAGACAGTCGACTCAGTATAGTTACGATATATATGTAAAAGTAGTTCTGCTCGAAAACCGCACACTGCATCACGATTAACCCACATCTATCAGCCAAGGAAAAAGACAAATCTAGGTTGATTATGCTTGAAAGATCGATCTGTGCATGTAAATCGGACTGTAGTTTCGGTTCTTCAAATATTGTATATGATTCACATTGGGTGTAATGCACACAGACATTGGTATGCAATTTGTTATCTTTACATAATACAGAATTATTAAGGAACGTAGCACGAGTCAACGAATTAACACTTCATTCATCCATAAACAAGATTTTACTATTGTCATAGTACGCTAATTCCATATAAGGCAAGGTGGTTTTTTCATCCGCCAAAAGAGTTCCTTGTCCATCATTCATAAATTACGCATGTGGCAATTGATTAACAAACTTATCAATGAAACTACGCTCGTTTTAAGCCAGTCTTTCACACAGTATACCTATTGTACCCATTCAATGCGTATTCTAAAACCAGCTAAGGGTAACGGATTTGAGACATCATTAGCTCGTATCAACATACATTTATTCTGCCGTTTCTCACACTTTAAAGTCCTGTTCTACATCTTCATTGTCCTTGCATTTCTAAACTATTTCAATTCTATTCCTTCTCTTTTCGTTTTAGTCAAACATTATTATTGAATCATATTTTACCTAACCAGTACACCAATTGCTCCCTTTTGAAAATAGGTCTGAAACAACCACTTCCGGTCTATTTATTTACGTAAGTACACGCTCAAACCATTGTATAAAGACACACAATGGTTCGATTTTAACATGTAAAAAAATACGCAGCAACCTAGGACAGATGTCTTTATTAAAACAATTGAAACGCTGAATCCGCCTTTTCGTCGCTTGCGACTATATTTTTTTTTTATTATTATTCCACGAATTTTGTGACCGATCTACAGCAAGAACGGCTGCAGCTTTTTCCACCAAACTTACCAGTCTGGTAGCCCTTACTATGAACTTGTCAATCGAAGCTTTTGGGCCCAATCGTTTAACCCATAAAAGGTCCAGTTCGAATCCAAATTTCAATTTTTAACATTGGAAAAAAATTCAAAATGAACTTAGAGACTTGGAACTTTTTTTAAAAGATGCGCATTTACAATTCGAGCAAAAAAGTAAATCGCGGTGAAATCGTACGTCACGTGGTTTAGCCGCCATCTTGGATTTTTTAACTTTTTCAAAATTTCGGACCCCATGTACCTTTGCGGAAACACCACTCCGAAGATATTCGCACCTAAGAGCTGAAACTTTATTTACATATAGCTGAAGCATTGGGGAATAACAAGTTTGTTCTCTTTTGAGCGAAATCTTAATACTTTTTTCACAGTGACCTTTCAAAGTCAGGCAACTTTTGAAAACCGCCAACTTTCAGGGGCGATAATTCAAAAACCTGACAATCGAATTGAACGATTTTTTCAGGAGAGTGAGACAGTACTATGGTCTTCATTAATCAATAATAAAATCGCTCGCGTACAGTCATTTCCGGTCATAATAAAGAAAAACTTTTTACATAGGAATTTAAAAAAAAATGTACTTAGAGACTTGAAACTTTTTGCAAAAAATGCGCAAGAACAATACAAGCAAAAAGGTAAATCACGACCAATTCGTAGGTCACGTGGTTTAGCCGCCATCTTGATTTTCTTTAAATTCGTCTGATTTTGACATGTTAAATTTGGGTCTAAATAGTCCCACTGACACACTAGAGACTCGCAACTTGTTTAAAAAGATGCTTGATAACTAGACAAGCAAAATATGTTACCATGGCGGAGTCGTAGGTCAAGTGGTTTCGACGCCATATTTAAATTTTAATGTTTTCAAATGTTTTGACCCTGTGCATTTTTGCGGAAACACCACGCCGAAGATATTTGCATCTGAGAGCTGAAACTTAGATGTATAAGCAGTTGAAGCATTGGGGAACAACAAGTTTCATATCTTATTAGCGAAATCCTATTAACTTTTTCACAATTATATTTTAAAGTATGATAACTTTGAATGTTTACCTAGGTTCTTAAACAAATCGAATTTTCTTATTTCTCCAAAGATATACAATTTACAGAGCAATAAGTCATACCAGTTCGAGTTAAAATCTATTCTACGCGTAATGTGAGGTAAAACCTGTTCGAAATTCATATGATATGTATACAATAGTCGATTTAGAAGATTTTGCAAGTGTAAAGAAGCATGCTAAGACACGAATAACCGGACACCAGTCTCAACACTGTCTGGTTCATCGTGGCCTTACTGGAATTCTTTAAAATTCTTATTTCTCCAAAGATACACATGCTATTAAGCTTTAAGTCATGCCAGTTCGAGTGGAAATGTATTCTACGCGAACTGAGATATACATACTGGGAGGAATTCATATGATATTTACACAATAGTTGAATTAGATGATTTTCAAGTGAAAAGACTCTTACTTAAACTCGAATAACCGGACAACAGTATTGACAATGTCCGGTTCATCGTGGCCTCCCGGAAACCTTTAAAATTCTAATTTCTCCACAGATATACAGGCTACAATGTACTCAATCATACCAGTTCGAGTGAAAAGCTATTCTGCGCGAACTGAGAGATACATACTGGAAGGAATTCATATGATATTTGCACACTAGTTGAATTAGATGATTTTCAAGTGAAAAGACTCATACTTAAACTCGAATAACCGGAAAACAGAATCGACAATGTCCGGTTCATCGTGGCCTCCCGGAAACCTTTAAAATTCTAATTTCTCCACAGATATACATGATAATATGTACTAAATCATACCAGTTCGAGTGAAAAGCTATTCTGCGCGGACTGAGAGATACATCCTGGAAAATACTCATACGATATTTACACTGTAGTCGATTTAGATGCACCAAGTCACAAGTCAAGCTCAGAAACCGGCTCCAGATCCGACCTTTTCAGTTAAGCTTAACTGTGACGTAAGTAATACGGCTCGAAACATCAAATTTTTCCTTAAGTGAAATTGGTGGTTTTGGATCCGCTTTTTGAGTGTTTTTCCATGTTTCAGTTGAAGCCGTGGGGCCTTCTGTTTGGGGTATACCCCCACCCGCCAGGCCCCACCCCGAACCCCCAAGCGATGTCTCTTCACTTCTTATCTTTACTATAATTCATTATTCAAAAATTCTTGCTGTCTTTTGGACTCAAACATTTAATTTACTCACCACCTTTTTATATTTTATTATGGAGGTGTACTTACACTTTGAAATTATCTGTTTTTATGTTTTATAGCTTTCAGCTTAAGTAAGTACAACTTCCCAATGCAAGGCATAACTCTTGCCAGTCTCCATTACTGGCTGATTAAGGCCTTGCAGTATTTCCTTAAGAAATCTGTGTTTAGAAATTCAGGCCCGCTATGCATTTGTGGTGCAGCTATTCACTGTCTTGACACAGCAAAGCGAGGGAAATACCGCAAGGGTTAAATCAGCCAGTAATGCAGACTAGCAAGAGTTATGCCTTGCGTTTGGAAGTTGAAGTAAGTATAACTTCCCGTCGGCGAAATCACCAATGGTGGAAGCAGACGTTAAACTCCTATCCAACAGCTTTTTTTGCGTTGTACCCTACACATTGTCAATGGGGGTGGTTCCCGATGGCAGGTGGGATGAGGATGTAGTGTCTTCATGTACACGTTGGTCTATGTCTTCCAAGTCAGACTTCGTAAGCCTAATGGATTTGTCTGTACTGGTTGAGTGAATGGTACATTCCAGACGGGTAGTTGTTGTTCACTCTAAATGGGAGAATCATAATTATTACGCTAATAGGCCTATACTTAAACAAATCGTTACACCACTTTGAAGATATTTGCATCTAAGCGCTACAACTTAGATTTTCCTGCAGCTAACATTAAATAACTCCTAATGTTGACGTGAACAAGTTGGATATGATAACGATTTTATTGAAGCGTCATGTGGATGAGTTGCTTCCCCTTGACCATCCTACGATGCTGTGACAATACTATCTCATCAGAGAGACGCAATATCAACTAAAAAAAGGGCCATTAGCACGATAATTTATATGACTAATGAGTTCATAAACATATAACATAAGTTCATCAAATTTGACTTTCATTTTGATGTGTGAACAGGATATTTACACTTTCGTTTTGGCGTACATTGTGTTGTTGGGGGTCAGGCTTGTTATATATGGTGCTATTGTATCGAGAAGTACTGAATGTTACCAATTTGAAGACATTCGACTCAGTATAGTGACGATATATATGTAAAAGTAGTTCTGGTCGAAAACCGGACACTGCATCACGATTAACGCACATGTATCAGCCAAAGAAACAGACAAATCTAGGTTGATTATGCTTGAAAGATCTGTGCATGTAAATCGGACTATAGTTTCGGGTCTTCAAATATTTTAAATGATTCACATTGAGTGTAATGCACACAGACATTGGTATGCAATTTGTTATCTTTACATAAAAGAGAATTATTAAGGAACGTTGCACGAGTCAACGAATTAACACTTCATTCATTCATAAACAAGACTTTACTATTGTCATAGTACCATAATTCCATATAAGGGAAGGTGGTTTTTTCATCCGCCAAAAGAGTTCCTTGTCCATCATTCATACATTACGCATGTGGCAATTGATTAACAAACTTATCAATGAAACTGCGCTCGTTTAAAGCAAGTCTTTCACACAGTATACCTATTGTAACCATTCAATGCGTATTCTAAAACCAGCCAAGGGTAACGGATTTGATACATCATTGTCTCGTATCCACAGACATTTATTCTGCCGTTTCTCACACTTTAAAGCCCTGTTCTACATCTTCATTATCCGTGCATTTCTAAACTATTTCAAATCTATTCGTTCTCTTTTCCTTTTATTCAAACATTATTATTAAATGGTATTCTACCTCACCAGTACGCCAATTTCTCCCTTTTGAAAATAGGTCTGAAACAACCACTTCCGGTCTATTTATTTACGTAAGTACAGCTCAAACCATTGTATATAGTCACACAATTGTTAGATTTTAACACGAAACTTTGGATCTCAATATTCCTAGAGATATGCTAGACACTTAATTAAAACAATTGAAACGGCTGAATCCGTTTGTCGTCGCTTGCGACTATATTTTTTTATTATGTTTGCATTCATTTTTCAGTAAAGAAGATTAGGAAGATCAAAGATTCTCTGCACCTTGAGGTCGACAGAAGACGAACATACCCAATGGGACACACAGGGTACTAGTTTGAAGCTGAAGTGATTGACATCACCCCAGGAGGATGATTCGTGGCGTAATTAAACCGGGGCCGTTTCCTCTAGGGAAATAGAATCACCTGTTCCTCAAATACATAGTGACTGGCCGGCTGGACAGTAATAACCCAGAATAAAACCCGTAACTGTGGCTTTATCAGTGATCATTTTTTCTTGATCAGCAGCAATGTCCTGTTTATCACATCAACTTCAATTGATGTTATTTTGCTGGATCACGTATGAAGTTATTTATATACATAATGCAATGTGTATCTATGATGATCATAATTAGTTTCACCACATAATGTTGTGTTTTTAAATACATTTTATAGATTTAATTGTCAGATGTCTTTTCCTTTTCGCAATTAGTTAAAATAATATTCCAAGAATTACTCTGCTATTGGCACTTTATGTAATAAACTTTATAACAAAGTACAATTATTTTTGTCATTACTAGAATTATTTTCTCCGAAGCATTATTGCTCTTGATGAAGATAGCAGTTGATGGTGTTGACACTGTATTCATGTAAATCATAACATGCTTGATATGCGTGTTTAGCACAACATGCAAATGTCAACCATGGACGCCAGGTTGAAACCTACAGTAAACCATTACACTGAAACCAGACTGAAACCTACAGTAAACCTTAACATGGAAACCAGACCGAAACCTACAGTAAACCATTACACTGAAACCAGACTGAAACCTACAGTAAACCATTACACTGAAACCAGACTGAAACCTACAGTAAACAATTACACTGAAAACAGACTGAAACCTACAGTAAACCATTATACTAAAACCACAATGAAACCTACAGTAAACCTCAACATGGAAACTAGCTATAGGTTGAAACCAACAGTAAACCTTAAAGGCCCACTATGCTCCTGAATAAAACACTGGAAAGCGTAAATTCAATTAGTGGGAAAATGGAACTAGCGTTACTCCTACGCAGCTATGTTTCCGTTGCGCAGTGGCCTACTCGCCACTACTTGCCGTACAAGCGCGAATATGAATGCATTTTAATCGAAACAAATACTTCTAACTGTCTGTTTTGTTTTACATGGTAATTGTCTCTTATCATGATAAAGAAAAAGAAGGGAATCGGCAAACTAGCTAAAGGACTTACGTATCGCTCTTCAAGAAACATGCATCTATATATCATTTTGTAAATAACAAAAGTACAATTGTGATGATTTTGCAAGTATTTCGCATGCGAATATAGCAATATACAATGATGACAAAGGTTAGAATAACGAACCTGTTTTCTCCATGAGCTTTATAATCCATGTACTATAATAATCGTCCTATGTAAGCGATAAGTTATTCTTCAAATGCCAAATCTGCTTCTTGGAGGTTTTTCGCCAAAGAACACAGAATACAAAGCTCATCCTATCCCTAAATTCCATTGGTGGAATATATGTTCCAACCTTTCAGTGAACGTTTAATTGGCTGACAAATATCTAGACTGACAGTCGCATTAATGTTATTTCATGATTGTTTGTTTGTCACCTAGACCAGACTTTTGACAATTAACATGACAATTGAAATGCCGCCGGTCACCGACATGCCATTCGTTATATAATTGAACCGGTCCAATAAACTTGTTATCTGTAAAAACATAATTACACTACTCAGCGTATATGACTTTGTTCAGCTTAATTGCGTAAACTAATTTGCTGTCACAACACTTCTCTCCTTTGAAGAAACATCTATATGGTATGTTAAATTGAGAATTTGTATTGGAGCTATCATCGTATTTACCTTACCATTACGTTTTCATTTACGAGAGTGTGTATTAGGCTGCATCTGGTAACATAATTCATTCATTCGATCGTGTTCTATAAATGTGTATAATCATATTGTATATATGTGCGTTTACAATGGTGCAATCTTAATGTTAATTTCACTGAGCTTGTTGAAAATCTTATACATAAAATATTTTGTTTATGGTTTGCATTACATTAAAATATGTTGATTGACACACTTATAATTATAGTAACCTTTTATATCTGATACACAATGTAACTTTATTACACTTATTGATATACTTTGTCACTGATATCAAGCGTATATACAATCGTACAAGAGTAAACGAATGTTTCTTTACAACATGTTTCAATATAGCATCCATATTGCAAGGAAATACTTGAGCAAAGAACCACGAAAATCGTGTACTGCTAAAATCCATCCACAATGTTATCGTTAAATCTAAAAGATTTTCGGATTTTTCATAAACAATCTTTGTTTCTTAATTATTTCTTATCATCTTTTGCCTTGCTGTTATGTAACGTTCAACATCTTTAAAGTTTAACGCCTTCAATTGTGTCTTGTAATCTGGTACCATATACATGCCTGTTGGTTTAATATTTTATGATTGTTCAATGTATGCAACTTATTTGTTTGTTTGGTGTGTTTGCAGTTTGTAGGGAGAGGCATTTATGCAAGCATTTTTTTGCTTGTTTGCCGATTCCGTCACTTTTTCAGTGTTTTAATACGTTGAAACTATATCAAGCGTTATAGCAACAAATAAAAAAACTTTAAATGAAATGTAAGATTAAACCTTGATTTTTCGCCAAACACGGAGACATATTTTCAGGAAATCGATATCACACTATTACCTCTCTTATGCATTCCTTGAAATCATCCAGTAGCATTTTAATTCTATTATTAGTATTATTAAGCACCTTGATAAACTACGGCTTTCTTTGTGAAATATCGTAATAAATTTGTTGAAACACAATCATGGATGAACATCACATGAAGTATGGTTATAATAAACAACATATACGCGTGTATATGTACTTGTAACCCTGTTTGTCAACCCATCTTTCCATTTAAGATCCTGAAATAAATGCCGTTTAAATAATATACGAGTACTTACATTTACATTTAATCCCGTATGTGAAGTTGTATTGTGGAAGAAGATTACGTAATATTGTATCAACAACCTGTCAATTAATTGCGAGTTGAAAATGGTTATATTAATTTTGTCTCATGATGATATAATATTATCAGTAATAATAATGTTAATAAATGTATAAAAACTTACTCTTCAAATACGTCATCTGAAGCCTGAACAACTCAGGAAGAGGTGTACATATTGGTGTGTGGTGAGATGTTTTGGGTGTAAATTACTTTGTCGGGGACTTATCTTTTTCTCTTCACCGGCATTTTCTATTCGTCACATCTTAACTGTTTTGTCAGACACATGATTTTATCTATTTCACATTTTATGATGCTAATACAACCTGTACCCACACCGTTTTCTTATTGTACTAATTGTCTGCAAAGGTAAGGATAATAAATGAATCTAAATCTGAAATGTCTCGTTTGTTTGAACAACCAATCGTTCAGTTACCTACCAAACTATTTATTAATACATGCAAAGCAAAATATAACCTATATCCAGGCTTTTTAGTACGAGTTACGTTTTTATTACGAATCCCGATTAAGACGAGTTTACTTTGGATACGAAAAGCCGGCGATCGCTCGCCTGCACCTAGTTTGCGTCACGTGACCTCGTTACACATTGCGTAACGGTCTCTACCGCAGTCTCAAGATCGCTTGGACCAGAGTTCCTTTAACATGGAAACCAGACTGAATCCTACAGTAAACCTAAACATGGAAACCAAGTTGAAACCAAGTGTAAACTAAGAAATATGGAAACGAAGTGGAAACCAAGTTGAAACTATCATATGGAAACTGAGTTGAAACCAATAGAGCCCTCGGATGAGGAGAACCGTGTCCTCTGTCAGATGTGGGCCCTGTGCATTTACGTGGAGTGAACCCTATCTCTACGTCAAGGGACGCGCAGGCTCTTACTCCCTCACTCTCAAACGAGCGTCAAGGAGATCGACAAGAGGCAGTTGGAAGTCTATCTGAGATCCGCAGTCCTGGACGCTTACAAGGCGGCAGATCTACCTTCTCACGCTTGCTCTAATCCGCACGAGATTAAGGCGGTCTCAGCAACTATTGCCCTACATAGTAACATTCCGGTAGCGGACATCATGGCAGACTGTTTCTGGAAGTCTGGCATGGTGTTCGCCAAACACTACCTACGAGACATTTCAACTGAAGATCCGGAAGGCGTGGCGGGGCTAGGGCCTCAGGTGTTCGACCAACACCGTACCTCCTCTGGGAACCCGGCTAGGGGTTTTCATTCGTCACGTTAAGGGGTTCGTCCCCATCTACAGTGCGTTATTAAACTTCTCATCACACTTTTCTTCATTGTTGTGTTGTCTTTTCATTAGTTGTTAATTGGCGACCCCTATGGTCTGGACCACCGACCCCTCAGAGGTGGGGGTAGTGGAACCCTTAGGGTTGTTGTAAGCTCTTAACACTGTGAGTTACGGTCTGCTAATCGTAGTGGACCAGTCGCCAATTCACCCCTTAGGGGTAGAGTTACTTCTTGTTGCTCTCGGGTTGTCTCGCAGCCCGCCGCCTTCAGTGGTATGCTGGCTACGGTGAGTTATCAACTAGAGTATGTAAATAATAACTCATCGGTCTTTATACCCCATCCACCCCCCCTCCTGCGAGTCTGAGAGCTACCTACGCCCAGGCTCCGGGAGAAAGAAGTGACGTCACTGGGGATAAGCACTAGAGAGCGGTCATGGGGGAGATACCTCTGTTCTTCTTTAACTGTGTTATTTTGCTCGAGTGATAAATTGAGAGAGACTCAATGGCTACGGTGAGTTATCAACGGTGAGTATAAATAAATAGTCTATTTATTATATAACTTTAATCTGCTTAAAACAATTAAAACATGACATTGAAAGCTGAGAGCGGTCTTGATTGTCATAATCCTAACAACTCCCCGTTATTCGTTCACGATAAATGCATTGAGAAAATAATTCGACTGAAATAATACGATATTTAAAACAGGACAATGTTTTACAAAAATAAATCTGTTGTGAATGTCTATTATCGATACCATCTAGTCAAATGAAGAGGCCCAAGACATTGAAAAACGCAAGTTTTGTCGTTATTTCAAACGCGAAGTCATACACATCATACAGCGAGTGACGTTCGTTATTGTCTGTCACATACCTCTCGCCTCACCAAGTTTTTTTTACCAGTAAAAGAACTACTATGCAACATATCAACAGTAAATGAAGTTCAGATTGTTAATGAATATTGAATATGATATTAACACCACAAAAGGTCAACAGTCATTGACTAAAACATCACAACATTGGGAGATAATTTCAATTCAAAGGGAGACAATCATCAAAAGTAATTCCGGCCACACGCTAAACACTGCAGTGAAAATATGACTTTCTACTGCTTATGTGCAAATATGGATTAAATTTTCATCGTATAATCACATATTTCATTGCTAGTTATATAATAGTGACGTTTAATCAGAAACGTACTATATGTTTGTATCCATACATGTAAGTCATAAACATTTTCTAATGCACAGATGAATAGAGTTACGCAGTTAAGCATGATTTTGTGTCAAACACGGATTCATTTCTTTGGTCTACACTGAAAAGAAACATTATTGGGTGCTTGAAATGTCTATATCGTTTCGAAAATCTGAAAATGTCAAATTGCACCTCGAAACTTATGCTCAAGAAATTAGACTTTTCCACATACAGAGACAAAATCTCAATAACGTCCATGGAAACGGAAGCAAAACTTATCAGACATTTCGAAAATATCAAAGGCAGCGTTTCAGAAAGATTTGACGAACGTTGGGATATAATAATAATGTGATATAATGCGGGGGAGGATATTATTGTTGACTCCATCCGTCCGTCCGTCCGTATGTCCGCCTGTTCGTGATCATATCGTTAATGAGGCAGAAAACTATTTGACCAATAATCACCAACTTTGGTATACAGCCCTCCCCATATCATGTAGATGTGCCTTTTGGGGGTTTCAGCTTTTTTGTAAAAAATTTTTTTTCCATGGTATATACCCATTGGACTGTTTATTAAAAGACAGGGTTTGCGGAGCAGATCTCTAAAACTTCTTGACTAATCCTCACCAAAGTTGGTATACTTCCTCCCCATATAATGTAGATGTGCCTTTTCAGGGAACTGCTTTGAACTTAGGTAAGAAGGGGGGATATCTGTTTTTATGAGTAAGACACCTTCTAGCTAAAAATGATCATTTAACTAATTTGTATCAGTCGAGCTAGTTATTGCGATACATCCAAGGAAAACATGACTAGAGAATAGAACAGATAAATTTATTTGGTGGTGACACGATAATGACAAATCACTCTCACTATTTTTTTAAATGTCCATTCTGTTTGAAACTAGGTTCACAATCCAAAATGTGTCATTTTCCAAGTGTGAGTTGCATTTTATGAAGTGAATTTTGTTTGCACTTTAAAATGTAAATCATTGGCTCACCGTGTTTAATATGATATTATACTATAATGCTGTGGAGGACCAAGACATTTTGAATGCGGTGATGAAAAAAGGAGGGAGGGGGTGACTCATTGAAACAGGGAGAGGGTTCACCTTGGGGTCCATAAAAAAAATCGACATGGAAAAACGGGTGAGTGTGTGTGTGTGTGTGTATGTGTGTGTGTGTGTGGGGGGCACTCATTGAAACAGAGAGGTGGTTCACCTTTGGGGGTGATTCAAATCTACATGTAAAAAAGGGGAGAAGCGGGGGTTCGGGAGTTCGATCCCCATCTGGATGCGCCACTCATAATGAATGGTATGTGAAACGTGCAAAATACGTACACAAAATTTGGTAGAAATATTGATTTATTATATTATAGTACTTAAATTAGATAACATTTGTAAAGATAACAGTTTACAGGATTAAATACAAGGAAACTAGAGCTAAAAATACATATCACACTATACAATATATATTGAATAGAAACCCTGTCTAGAACAAAACTGTTTGTATATTATGTTTACATAATAACTATGTGGTAAAACACAACCTTAAAGTGATATTTTATAAACGCTTCAACTGATTCCCAGTCAGTGTCTAGGTATGAAACTTAAGTTATACTGATTGAACTGACAAGTGACAGTGTGATTATATTTTGTATGTCAGAAAAATATAAATGTGTTTATACTCGTTTTAACATTGATAAATACTGGCGATGGATAAGGACAACAATCGTCCCTGAACTTATTGCTGAGAAAACCCGATGTAAACTGTGACAAACATCTGCATTAATAGAAGACAAACCCTCAAGTTGATGACATCACTAACCCTGTTATTTCATGTTACTACTGCACATTTGTTGTGCAATACTATCCTTCGTAAGAGTAGAGCAAATCATCACATAGATAGATAGATATAGGTGTATGTGTTCAGGGCCATACATTATGAGTTCACCCTAATACATGCGTTTTAAGTACAAGAATTTCCCTCCTGTATGTTGTATGTGGGCCACTGCCCCTGAACCTTCGCGACCCCATTAACGTAACAGTGCTCAGTACATTTCTGACCTGGATCAATTACCCAATTAACATGAATATTCATGTTTTTGTACATGTCGGTACATGATTGCAGATGTTGGTCAATATCTTGATTGGCACTCTTTCTAAAGTGTTGATTTAAACGGGCCATTATATTGCCTGATCGTCCAACGTAGATGACAACCCCTTTGTCTTTAATGACGTAAATGCCTGGTGTTCCAGCTGGTGGTCGTCGTGTCCAGTGTACTCCACCACTCACCAAGTAGCTGCATCTCTGCATAGCGTCAGTCTGCAATCAGCATCATTAATATCTAAAATACTGATTGAAGGGAGGCTATTTAATTTAAAACTCAAATACAGACAACAACACTGAATTATTTCAATAAAACGATTAACACTGCAAAAATGTATCAAGAAGATGTCTTTATTTCTATGAATATGAAATTTCATGAACAAAATCTTCCGATATATAAACTCACAGGACAATGTGCCATGTTGAAACCGATTCCAAATTGCACCTGCATATTTTGTATGCTTTCTGAAACAAAATTTGATTTAACTTTATTACCGCAAAAGTCGCAATTACGTAAATGAAACACCTTTAATATATCCTTTGCACCTTTAATCTATCCTTTAATTTGGCTGTAGATACATGAAGTTAATTGGGCAGACACATGTCAAAAATAGAATTTAAAATGTAACAGAATATACATAATATATGTGCCCATGTTTACAGTCGACAACTGATTTGACATATATGTCGCTGTATTATCAAACGTTTATACGAGAACAAGGTTTAAGAGAAACATGCTGCTTAGAAGAATAATTTGTGATAAAGACGGTTTTTGAGCAATTTAGGCCTATAATTGGTAAACGAAAGACATGAGAGTACTATAGTCTGGCGGGAAAGTAAATGAACCCCCTTTTTGTCTCTTATATCTTAAACTTACAAATATATTGAATTCATGTTTTGCGCATTGTCCACAAATGCAATCATAGGATTCCAATTTTCATGATTTGTTTTTATTTGAGGTATAAATTCTATGTCTGTCCAATCATATAACAATCAATGTGAGAACATGAAGTGACAGAGCAAAGGAACTCGAGGTCGTTATTGTAGGTTTTTAAAGTATGCATGTATATAATTAAAGCCCTGTATACAATAGGCTATCTAATTCCTGTGTGAGTGGGTACACAAGACAATCTCTTTAACATTAGGATAATACTATAGGACAAACGCCTCATAATTTAAACGACTTTGAATATCCTAAATTGAATTATACCTTCAAAGTTGATCATAAAACTGTAGATTTTAGAAAGATTTGTACATGCATTCATAATGATGTATACCTAATGAATGTAGAGAGGTATTTTAAAATACAAACTGTTTGAAAGAAGAGGTTTCAAAGTTGAAATTCAGATATCAAGATACTCACATCTCTGAGTGTCTCTACACTTGAAGTACGTCTGATGATTGTTGTTCCAATGATGAGGTTACCACTGAGCTCAGAATGTCCTATTGGTGTTCTGATGGTGGCTCTGCAGCTTATATATCACCAACTCTTGCAATATGTTGTGCAATATTGATTGTACTTCCTGTTTTAATCTCTTCCAAGAAATTCTAATTCCCAACACAAGCGTTTGTATGAAACAATCATTCATGTGACAATAACACATTGATAAACTTACTGATGTCAGATAAGGTCGACAGCAGATTGTGTGTTTAAAAACCAAGTGATTGTAATGAACGCACTAGACGTGCCCCAAAAGGAGACAATGAGGTGGTGTTTCCATAATATCTGTCTGAGGTACTCTTTGTATGTAAAGAAAAAATACACACACTTGATATTTCTGAAGTAACCATTTAAACATAGGTGGCATGCTATGTGACGTATCTTGTGTTAAAAAGAGTGTATTTTGTGTTACGTTTTTTCTCAGTTAAGAAGTCGTTATTCTGAATCTTAATTGCTTTAAGTTTAAATTTCCATTTCTTCAGGAAATTCATTACTTTGATATATTCATAATAAAGTGTTGGTCATGAAAAGTCACATATCGTATGCAACACACATACATGTAGGTTCAGAGTTGAATGTTCGCTGTAGAAAACCAACACAATAGCCAGTCAATTACGTAACTTTAACGTTAGCGTAGGTAGAATAAAGAGCATTAATACAATGATATACTAGTTATTACTTCAAATTACTATATTACTTTTATTTCAAAGCATTTAGATAATCATACGATATTCAGAAAGTATTTTATTGGGATATCTTTACGTTGACTTATTTTACATTTTTTTTACACATATTGATGGAATATCCACAATAATACGAATGATTTATCCTTAGACGATCAATCATGTTATTTTATTCCGAAGCAAAGCTGCTCCGATGAATGGCTTCACTGCTCATTTTAAAAGTTATTTTTTACTGAATTTGCGCTATTCTTTATAAACTTGTCAAATCTGAATTCACCAAAATACTACCCTTAGTAATAATTTTAATTTGATTGTATTATAACCACGTATTAATAACATATATTTGTAAACAGGAACCGAACCTCGAATTTCGTTTACACAATAAACTATCCCGATTGAACCCTCCCAATACAACGATGCCGTCAATGATACTACTGCATACATGCAGTTGTGCTACCTGCTATCTGTCTCTAAACATACATTATCAGTTGTATTTACCATAGGTTCGTCATCACTATTAGTATCACTACATCACTTTTCTGCGTTGTCAAACTTTCATGTGCACGTTGTACCTCTTTAGCTTGCACAAATGATTTCCAACAATGTTGTCATCCCTATGGATAAAACAACATTGTATTGCGCTGTCAAACTGTCTCTGTTAATTCCACTGTCCTCAATGCTATGTTATATTTGAAAATACCTACTGTGTTGAAGCAAACACACGTCACACTAGTATACAATTGTATTACATGTACGGATGTATGTGTGACCTAATATTTCATCTCATTTGATATTATAGGTTACACACTCAGACACTGATCAATACATTAACATTAACATTTTCCTAATTATGAACTACACGATTTATCAGATTAAAAGTGGGAGTTCATATTTATTTAGAAAATGTCTATTTACAATTGTGATTAAAAAGTTCATTCCTATTTATAAGCAATGACGGTTATATTGATGATAGTAATACATTTTAGAAAACATATAGTTAAAAAACAACGTGAAGGAATCACTGGTTTAAAGAGCTATCAAGTATGTTAGTGTTTCAAATACAACATTATTTGTGGAAAATATACTTATAACGTCAAACATGACATGTGATAAATAATGTTCATATCACGACAATGTAATGAAATTTGGTTTCAAAGAGAAGTACGTCTTCGAGTAACACGCGTTAGGGTATCTGACGTCATATAAACAGTTCCCTTTATTGCATAAAGCGTACTACACAGCAGCAAACGTTTCCGAAGCGTGAAGGCTCATCTTCAGCGCAAGTTGCCATAGCAACCCACGTGCTGCACGTCCTTCTCTTGCAAGATAGACTGACCTAGTCACACATTAGTGAATGGGACACGTACTTTATAAACAATGTTTCTAAATGTCCTGAGAATATACACATTATTGCCTGTTTAATGTACTTGTAATTGAGATGAGAACTTCAAATTATGACAAATATATTCTCATTAAATATAGTTGGGTTAAAAATGTATTCCAATATCTATAGAAAATATATAATTAAATGAAATGGTCAAAAAATAACCACCAACAATTATATATTTCGATTTATTTCATTGCTCATAAATTTTGTTTTTCTGTCGTGTCTTCCTATACCGTGTGTGAGCTAGACCACAATGCTTTGCGCTTGAAAATATTAGACTTGATATATGTTTTTATATATATATATATATATTATATATATTTATATAGAATGGAAAACATATATAGAATGGAAAACATATTTTCTAATAGCTGCAATATGTCGGCGTATTGTTGGTTGAACAATTCTGTGGAAAAATTAAATGTATATATTTCACGGAGATAGATTTTTCGCATTTTCCCGATATGTTCAACAGAAGATATATATTTTGTAATTATAAGTCATAACCATTTTCATAAACATTAGAATAGAGTTAATCAGAATTCTAAGCTTGTATTCTCAAACACTGATTCATTTATTTGGTCTTCCCTTGAAATAAAGATAAGTCCATGAACATTAATGAAACATTAAAAGGCTTTCATTTTTAGGTAGTAGGTATGTTTTATAGGTTTTGATGCTGCTCTGGAATACTATTTTGTAAATTTCCAGAACGTTTCCAAAATCTGAAAGTATCAATATAATCTCTTAACTGCTTGGGTTTTAAATCCTGCTCAAGAAATTACTCTCTTCCCAGTACAGAGACAAAATGTTATTGATGACCACGGAGAAGGAAGCAAACAAATTCAGACATTTTGAACTATCAAAAGACACCAGGTGACTGGAGTAAAACACATGCAGCGTGTCAGATAGATATGATGAACGTTGTATTGATTTGTATCCGGAAACGAATCGCACTGTGTATTTTAAATCCTTATTATTCACTTCTATTACGAAAATGGAACGGTGGAGGACCTTGCATTATTATGATATGTTATCATTGTATCAATCTAAGTTTTCATTACGATGCATCCAAAGAAACACGACATAGACTAGAATAGAATAGATAGTGGATAGTGACACGATGCAAAACAAACTACTCTAAGGTTTTGAAATGATCAATTTTCGAAAAATGTTCATGATCCAAAATGTGAACTTTTGAATGTGTGAGTTTGTGGTTTGCGCTTTAAGATCTAAATCTCTGGATCATCATTTTTCATTACATTATTCTGTGCAACGTCAAGATAAATGATTTTAGAAATAAATGATTATCAATTGAAATATAAATCTCATCTCTGGAAAGAATGTTTAATAGTTGGTTCTGTTTTTGTCAGGACACTATTAATCATAAGGTTAACAATGATCTCTACATGATATTATATGATAATAAATGGTGTGCGATTAAAAAACACGTTCATAGTATTTGGTTGAAATATTAATTTATTATGTAATTACGTACATGAAGTGGCAGTTGTAAAGATAAAAAGTTTACAGGATAAAATACAGGGAGACTATAAATACCTATAACAGAATAACTAGAATAAACATGACTTGTGTATAACGTTTACAATAAAAAAGGTATTTAACCCACCGTATCCATTTTAACAACACTCATATTATCAAACCGATATTTTATAAACGTTTCAAATAATAGATTATCAAGTCAGTTTCTCGGAATGAAAAGGTATACTGATTAAACTGACAAGTGTCTAAATGACAGTGTGATGACATTTTATATGTCAGAAAAACATATAAATGTGTTTATACTCGTTTTATGTTAACATTGATAAATACTTGCTTTGGATAGGGGCAACAATCGTCCCTGAACTTATTGCTAAGAAAACCCCATGTAAACTGTGACAAACATTTGTATTAATAGAAAGCAAAACCTAAAGTTGATGACATCACCAACCCTGTGATTTACTACTGCACACTTGTTGTGCCATACTATCCTTTGTAAGAGTAAAGCAAATCATCACATAGATAAATAGACATAGGTGTATGTGTTCAGAGCCATACATTATTAGTTCACCCTTATACATGTCTTTTAAGTACAAGAATTTCCCTCCTGCATGTTGTATTTGGGCCTCTGTCCCTGAACCGTCTCGACCCCATTAACGTAAAAGTGCTCATTGCATTTCGGATCTGGATCCTCCACCCAATTAACAAGAATATTCGTGTTTTTGTAACTTTCGCTTCGTGATTGCAGGTATTGGTCAATACCTTGAGCGCCACTGTTACTAAAGTGTTGATTCAAACGGCGTCTTATGTCGACTGATTGTCCAACGTAGATGACAACCCCTTTGTCTTTAATGACGTAAATGCCTGGTGTTCCAGCTGTTGGTCGTTGTGTTCAGTGTACTCCACCATTCACCAAGTCTCTGCATCTCTTCATAGTGTCAATCTGCAACCAGCATACTTAATATCTAAAATACTGATTGAAGGGAGGCTATTCAATTTAAAACTCAAATACAGACAACAACACTGAATTATTTCAATAAAACGATTTACACTGCAAAAATGTATCAAGAAGATGTCATTATTTTAAATATGAAATTTCATGAAAAAAATCTTCTGATATATATACTCACAGGACAATGTGCCATGTTGAATCCGATTCCAAATTGCACCTGCAGTTTTTGTATGCTTGCTGAAACAAAATTTGATTTAACTTTATTACCGCAAGTCGCAATTACGTAAAATAAAACACGTTTAATCTATCCTTTGGCTGTAGATAGTTAATTGGGCAGACACATATCAAAAATAGAATTTAAAATGTAACAGAATATACATATATATGTGCCCATGTTTACAGCCGACTTAATATCTACAACTAATTTGACATATATGTCGCTGTATTATCAAACGTTTATACGAGAACAAGGTTAAAGAGAAACATGCTGCTTAGAAGAATAATTTGTGATAAAGACGGTTTTTGAGCAATTTAGGCCTATAATTGGTAAACGAAGGACATGAGAGTACTATAGTCTGGCGGGAAAGTAAATGAACCCCCTTTTTGTCTCTTATATCTTACAAATATATTAAGTTCATATTTTGCGCATTGTCCACAAATGCAATCATAGGATTCCAATTTTCATGACTTTTTAAATTTGAGATATAAATTCTATGTCGTCCAATCATATAACAATCAAAGTGAGAACATGAAGTGATAGAGCAAAGGAACTCGAGGTCGTCATTGTAGGTTTTTAAAGTATGCATGTAAATAATTAAAGCCCTGTATACAATAGGCTATCTAATTCCTGTGTGAGTGGGTACACAAGACAATCTCTTTAACATTAGGATAATACTATAGGACAAACGCCTCATAATTTAAACGACTTTGAATATCCTAAATTGAATTATACCTTCAAAGTTGATCATAAAACTGTAAATTTTAGAAAGATTTGTACATGCATTCATAATGATGTATACCTAATGAATGTAGAGAGGTATTTTAAAATACAAACTGTTTGAAAGAAGAGGTTTCAAAGTTGAAATTCAGATATCAAGATACTCACATCTCTGAGTGTCTCTACACTTGAAGTACGTCTGATGATTGTTGTTCCAATGATGAGGTTACCACTGAGCTCAGAATGTCCTATTGGTGTTCTGAAGGTGGCTCTGCAGCTTATATATCACCAACTCTTGCAATATGTTGTGCAATATTGATTGTACTTCCTGTTTTAATCTCTTCCAAGAAATTCTAATTCCCAACACAAGCGTTTGTATGAAACAATCATTCATGTGACAATAACACATTGATAAACTTACTGATGTCAGATAAGGTCGACAGCAGATTGTGTGTTTAAAAACCAAGTGATTGTAATGAACGCACTAGACGTGCCCCAAAGGGAGACAATGAGGTGGTGTTTCCATAATATCTGTCTGAGGTACTCTTTGTATGTAAAGAAAAAATACACACACTTGATATTTCTGAAGTAACCATTTAAACATAGGTGGCATGCTATGTGACGTATCTTGTGTTAAAAAGAGTGTATTTTGTGTTACGTTTTTTCTCAGTTAAGAAGTCGTTATTCTGAATCTTAATTGCTTTAAGTTTAAATTTCCATTTCTTCAGGAAATTCATTACTTTGATGTATTCATAATAAAGTGTTGGTCATGAAAAGTCACATATCGTATGCAACACACATACATGTAGGTTAAGAGTTGAATGTTCGCTGTAGAAAACCAACACAAAAGCCAGTCAATTACGTAACTTTAACGTTAGCGTAGGTAGAATAAGGAGCATTAATACAATGATATACTAGTTGTTACTTCAAATTACGATATTACTTTTATTTCAAAGCATTTAGATAATCATACGATATTCAGAAAGTATTTTATTGGGATATCTTTACGTTGACTTATTTTACATTTTTTTTTACACATATTGATGGAATATCCACAATAATACGAATGATTTATCCTTAGACGATCAATCATGTTTTTTTTTATTCCGAAGCAAAGCTGTTCCGATGAATGGCTTCACTGCTCATTTTAAAAGTTATTTTTGACTGAATTTGGGCTATTCTTTATAAACTTGTCAAATCTGAATTCACCAAAATACTACCCTTATATATATAATTAGTAATAATTTTAATTTGATTGTATTTTAACCATGTATTAATAACATATATTTGTAAACAGGAACGGAACCTCGAATTTCGTTTACACAATAAACTATCCCGATTGAACCCTCCCAATACAACGATGCCGTCAATGATACTACTTGCATACATGCAGTTGTGCTACCTGCTATCTGTCTCTAAACATACATTATCAGTTGTATTTACCATAGGTTCGTCATCACTATTAGTATCACTACATAACTTTTCTGCGTTGTCAAACTCTCATGTGCACGTTGTACCTCTTTAGCGTGCACAAATGATTTCCAACAATGTTGTCATCCCTATGGATAAAACAACATTGTATTGCGCTGTCAAACTGTCTCTGTTAATTCCACTGTCCTCAATGCTATGTTATTTTTGAAAATACCTACTGTGTTGAAGCAAACAAACATCACACTAGTATACAATTTTATATATGTACGGATGTATGTGTGACCTAATATTTCATCTCATTTCATATTATTGGTTATACACTCAGACATTGATCAATACATTAACATCAATACTTTAAAACCATTTATTTCTATTGCATTATGATACACATATATAAGAATACCGTTGAATCTCATGTGAAGTTCAAACATTTTACAGTTAGTATAATACAAAAGAAAGGCAAATTTAAAAGGTGATTTGAGCCAAGAAGAAACGTTTTATACAAAGTAGTACGTCCTGATACACAGTCTACATGGTATATTATGGTCTAATACATATAGCAACGATAAATCAAATATAAACTAATGGGCAAAAGAAACGATACAAGCATTAACCGAATTAATTGACAGAAACTATGCAATTCATGTTATTAAACTGTTATTCTATGAATAGATGAATAGTCTATCAATCTTTCACGAATTGGTGTCTTTCTCGTGAAATGCGTTAGTGATTAGAACTCCATAAAATACATGAAGTAAATTGTTTTGTCATCTGTCACCTTTTTGTATCTTTTAGGGCCGCTATCGACCACGATGCATGCCCAAACTGTATGCCGTGCTGATAATATTATACGTAGAATTATTAGATTTTCAAATTTCCCATTTATAATGGTAGTTTATGTTATTTATATTTACTTTAGAGGGTAAAACATCTTATTACACAAACCAATTATCCGTAGTGGTAATAAAGGTGTTGCGTATAAAGCAAACATTGTATAGCGGCCATTTATTGTGAACACATTTTATTATTTCGAATGACAAATGTTTTCGTTTTACTATTGGTGGCATTATTTTTCAAATACATTTCATCGAAAAAAAAAAAAATGACATCAAAACAGATTTTCTTCAGACAATTTAAAAGAAAATGAATTGTTCCTATAATGAGCATTGTTTAATGTGTGTATCCAATGTACGATTGTAACTTTAAGTTGGCTCTGGTGAATCACGTTTCTCCAGTTGAATTCTATTGCTATATGTCAGCCGTCGAATGTTGCCAATGCACCTGTAACTAATTTACTCATATTTTCCTAAGTATGAATTACACGATTTATCAGATTAAAAGTGGGAGTTCATATTTATTTAGAAAATGTCTATTTACAATTGTAATTAAAAAATTATAAAGAACATTCCTATTTTAGGCAATGACGGTTATATTGATGTTAGTAATACATTTTAAAAACATATTGTTAAAAAACAATGTGAAGGAATCACTGGTTTAAAGAGCTATCAAGTATGTTAGTGTTTAAAATACAACATTATTTGTGGAAAATATACTTATAACGTCAAACATGACATGTGATAAATAATGTTCATATCACGACAATGTAATGAAATTTGGTTTCAAAGAGAAGTACGCCTTCGAGTAACACGCGTCAGGGTATCTGACGTCATATAAACAGTTCCCTTTATTGCATAAAGCGTACTACACAGCAGCAAACGTTTCCGAAGCGTGAAGGCTCATCTCCAGCGCAAGTTGTCATAGCAACCCACGTGCTGCACGTGCTTCTCTTGCAAGATAGACTGACCTAGTCACACATTACTGAATGGGACAATTACTTTATAAACAATGTTTCTAAATGTCCTGAAAATATACAAATTATTGCCTGTTTAATGTACTTGTAATTGAGATAAGAACTTCAAATTATGACAAATATATTCTCATTAAATATAGTTGGGTTAAAAATGTATTCCAATATCTAAAGAAAATATATAATTAAATGAAATGGTGTCTTCCTATACCGTGTGTGAGTTAGACCACAATGCTTTGCGCTTGAAAATATTAGACTTGATATATATATATATATATATATATATATATATATATATATATATATATATATAATGGAAAACATATATAGAATGGAAAACATATTTTCTAATAGCTGCAATATGTCGGCTTATTGTTGGTTGAACAATTCTGTGGAAAAATTAAATGTATATATTTCACGGACGAAGATTTTTCGCATTTTCCCGATATGTTCAACAGATATATATTTTGTAATTATAAGTCATAACCATTTTCATAAACATTAGAATAGAGTTAATCAGAATTCTAAGCTTGTATTCTCAAACACTGATTCATTTATTTGGTCTTCCCTTGAAATAAAGATAATTCCATGAACATTAGTGAAACATTAAAAGGCTTTCATTTTTAGGTAGTAGGTATGTTATATAGGTTTTGATGCTGCTCTGGAATACTTTTTTGTAAATTTCCAGAACGTTTCCAAAATCTGAAAGTATCAATATAATCTCTTAACTGCTTGGGTTTTAAATCCTGCTCAAGAAATTACTCTCTTCCCAGTACAGAGACAAAATGTATTTGATGACCACGGAGAAGGAAGCAAACAAATTCAGACATTTTGAACTATCAAAAGACACCAGGTGACTGGAGTAAAACACATGCAGCGTGTCAGATAGATATGATGAACGTTGTATTGATTTGTATCCGGAAACGAATCGCACTGTGTATTTTAAATCCTTATTATTCACTTCTATTACGAAAATGGAACGGTGGAGGACCTTGCATTATTATGATATGTTACCATTGTATCAATCTAAGTTTTCATTACGATGCATCCAAAGAAACACGACATAGACTAGAATAGAATAGATAGTGGATAGTGACACGATGCAAAACAAACTACTCTAAGGTTTTGAAATGATCAATTTTCGAAAAATGTTCATGATCCAAAATGTGAACTTTTGAATGTGTGAGTTTGTGGTTTGCGCTTTAAGATCTAAATCTCTGGATCATCATTTTTCATTACATTATTCTGTGCAACGTCAAGATAAATGATTTTAGAAATAAATGATTATCAATTGAAATATAAATCTCATCTCTGGAAAGAATGTTTAATAGTTGGTTCTGTTTTTGTCAGGACACTATTAATCATAAGGTTAACAATGATCTCTACATGATATTATATGATAATAAATGGTGTGCGATTAAAAAACACGTTCATAGTATTTGGTTGAAATATTTATTTATTATGTAATTACGTACATGAAGTGGCAGTTGTAAAGATAAAGAGTTTACAGGATAAAATACAGGGAGACTATAAATACCTATAACAGAAAATCTAGAATAAACATGACTTGTGTATAACGTTTACAATAAAAAAAGGTATTTAACCCACCGTATTCATTTTAACAACACTCATATTATCAAACCGATATTTTATAAACGTTTCAAATAATAGAATATCAAGTCAGTTTCTCGGAATGAAAAGGTATACTGATTAAACTGACAAGTGTCTAAATGACAGTGTGATGACATTTTATATGTCAGAAAAACATATAAATGTGTTTATACTCGTTTTATGTTAACATTGATAAATACTTGCTTTGGATAGGGGCAACAATCGCCCCTGAACTTATTGCTAAGAAAACCCGATGTAAACTGTGACAAACATTTGCATTAATAGAAAGCAAAACCTCAAGTTGATGACATCACCAACCCTGTTTTTTACTACTGCACACTTGTTGTACCATACTATCCTTGGTAAGAGTAAAGCAAATCATCACATAGATAAATAGACATAGGTGTATGTGTTCAGAGCCATACATTATTAGTTCACCCTTATACATGCCTTTTAAGTACAAGAATTTCCCTCCTGCATGTTGTATTTGGGCCTCTGTCCCTGAACCGTCTCGACCCATTTAACGTAAAAGTGCTCATTGCATTCCGGATCTGGATCCTCCACCCAATTAACAAGAATATACGTGTTTTTGTAACTTTCGCCTCGTGATTGCAGGTATTGGTCAATACCTTGAGCGCCACTGTTACTAAAGTGTTGATTCAAACGGCGTCTTATGTCGACAGATTGTCCAACGTAGATGACAACCCCTTTGTCTTTAATGACGTAAATGCCTGGTGTTCCAGCTAGGGGTCGGTGTGTCCAGTGTACTCCACCACTCTCCAAGTCTCTGCATCTCTGCATAGTGTCAGCCTGCAATCAGCATAATTAATATCTAAAATACTGATTGAAGGGAGGCTATTCAATTTAAAACTCAAATACAGACAACAACACTGAATTATTTCAATAAAACGATTTACACTGCAAAAATGTATCAAGAAGATGTCATTATTTTTATGAATATGAAATTTCATGAAAAAAATCTTCTGATATATATACTCACAGGACAATGAGCCATGTTGAAACCGATTCCAAATTGCACCTGCAGTTTTTGTATGCTTGCTGAAACACAATTTGATTTAACTTTATTACCGCAAGTCGCAATTACGTAAAATAAAACACGTTTAATCTATCCTTTGGCTGTAGATAGTTAATTGGGCAGACACATATCAAAAATAGAATTTAAAATGTAACAGAATATACATATATATATATGTGGCCATGTTTACAGCCGACTTAATATCTACAACTGATTTTACATATATGTCGCTGTATTATCAAACGTTTATACGAGAACAAGGTTAGAGAGAAACATGCTGCTTAGAAGAATAATTTGTGATAAAGACGGTTTTTAAGCAATTTAGGCCTATAATTGGTAAACGAAGGACATGATTGTACTATAGTCTGGCGGGAAAGTAAATGAACCCCCTTTTTGTCTCTTATATCTTACAAATATATTAAGTTCATGTTTTGCGCATTGTCCACAAATGCAATCATAGGATTCCAATTTTCATGATTTTTTAAATTTGAGATATAAATTCTTTGTCGTCCAATCATATAACAATCAAAGTGAGAACATGAAGTGACATAGCAAAGGAACTCGAGGTCGTCATTGTAGGTTTTTAAAGTATGCATGAAAATAATTAAAGCCCTGTATACAATAGGCTATCTAATTCCTGTGTGAGTGAGTACACAAGACACTCTCTTTAACATTAGGATAATACTATAGGACAAACGCCTCATAATTTAAACGACTTTGAATATCCTAAATTGAATTATACCTTCAAAGTTGATCATAAAACTGTAAATTTTAGAAAGATTTGTACATGCATTCATAATGATGTATACCTAATGAATGTAGAGAGGTATTTTAAAATACAAACTGTTTGAAAGAAGAGGTTTCAAAGTTGCAATTCAGATACCAAGATACTCACATCTTTGAGTGCCTCTACACTTGAAGTACGTCTGATGATTGTTGTTCCAACGACGAGGTTACCACTGAGCTCAGAATGTCCTATTGGTGTTCTGATGGTGGCTCTGCAGCTTATATATCACCAACTCTTGCAAAATGTTGTGCAATATTGATTGTACTTTCTGTTTTAATCTCTTCCAAGAAATTCATAATTCCTGAGAAAAGCGTTTGTGTGACATTTAAACCAAGTGTTTGGATAGACGAACGTATGATACATAGCAAGTAAAGTGTGTATGGCGAAAATAGCAGCGTATCATGTTCAAACATATTCATGCACAAACATGTGTAACTACAAGGTGTTCTATTATAATTTCTTTCTGATGAAATATACAATTCATCCAGGTCCATTGAGCTCTACATTATCTACATTACAGCACGTCCAGACTTGCATTGTTGGTGCGGCAACTTCTTAGAAACTGTTAGTCATATACCGTTTCGCCTTTACAGCAACAATAGATTTTGAAACTACATATATTAGCTTATGGGAGTTATAGCCAAGCATTTAAGGATTGATTGGAGGGTCTGTTGTGCTCCAAATTGTAATTATTGCTCCAAATTGTAATACAAACTGCTCCAAATTGTAATAAAAACTGCTCCAAATTTTATTTGTTTTAGTCGTTACCATGGAAACATAAATTAACATTTTTTTTCAAACCAGAACTAAAACGTTGTCAGGCCTAGCTCAGTGAACTTGATGTGTGGAGCAATCATCATATCAAGATGTACCTTTTGGAGTTGCTAACTTCTTTCGAATTTTATTGTTAGCCATGGAAAAACATCTACATCTTGATTCCCGAACAAAATATGAAATGCGTTCTTGGTTATTTTTAGATAGAGGGTATTCTATTGTGTAAAGTACAGTTTCTTCTGTAGCGTGAATTGATAACTTATTAGTGAGTTAGGATGTATTATAGCATAAAGCTCCATAATCATTGATTAATGATATTTCTTTAAAAATGTTTCCACTTGGCGGGGTTATAGTAGACTCTGTCTGCTTGTATTGGTTTTAAGATTGATTTCCAAAAGCATTTGTGTAAACGTTGACGTAGATATACACGAAATTTTGTATAATAGTATAATAATAGTATATTTAAAATGCGCACATATCCATGCACAATGCATGCTCAAGGCGCTACACAATTATTACCCTGAAGGAATCGTACTTTCAGTGCTGCCTATGAAGCGCTCCGCGGTCCACGGTCCATACGTTCCCATATCCAGGTACCCATTTGTACAGCTGGGTGAACTGGGTGCAACGTGGATGAAGTGCCTTGCCCAAGGACGCAACACAGTATTAGACCCAGGTCACAAATGTTTGGTGTCTCCACCGGGATTCGAACCCGGGCCGTTGGCGTGAGAGGCAGACATGCTAACCACTACACCACTGTGCTCCACTGTATCTATATGCATGCAAATGATGATGTTTAAAATTTACATATAATATAACTAGTGAAATAATTTTCTCTTGCAACGAGACTTTCATCTTTCATCAAATGTGTATCGACATTTTATTTTTCAATAAATTTTATGTACAACTAGAATCATCAACTCAGCCATAACATCAAGATTAAATCTACACTAACACATACAACGAAATATCCAAATGGCATACACTTGTATCTGCATTTATATCTATGCATACATTTACGTTTACAGATACATCTACATCTCTGTCAACACCTTGATCTACGCGTACCGCTGCGTTTACCTTAAGATTACATCTACATCATCAACATCTACACTTACACCTATATATACATTTAAATGAAGATCTAAATCTTTATTTAGATTTAGATACATGTTTGAATAAAAAAAACTTCGTCTATCGTTACTGCTACATATCTATCTACATCTACACCTTCATCTGCATAATCCTCTCGATCTACATCTACATGTTCATTTACGTCTAAATCTACAACTTTACGTACATCTGCGCCTGCGTTTGTATAATGTATAATAATTTCATATACTTCTGCATCATCCCTTACATCTACGTCAACTCTTACATCTACATCTACATCTCTGTAAACGTCTATACTTTAATCTAAATCTAAGTCTAAATCATCACCTCGATCTTCATCTACATCTACATCTATATGTACATCTATATACACATTTTCGCATACATGTTTCACATCTACATCGAAATCGCCACCCAAATCTACATCTACATCTACATATTAAGCTATCTCTACCGGTATCTAAAACCGCCTACACCTAGATTAACACATGCAACTGCATTTGGATAATTGGATAATTCAACAAATAAAGACATTCTTAACTCGTTCCACCAGTTCATTTCTAAAAGTAACCGTTTCCTATAAGTGTTGTTACAGACAAATAGTATATATAATATATCTTTCATAATTGAATAACAGCTGCAGCAACCGTCATTACCAGGCATACCAAACAACACAAGAGAAAATTTTCATTTTATATAATAACTGTAAAGGCTTCTTCTTGTTTTAAGTCTACCTTATTTCATTGACTTGTTTCTTTGCAATCATCACCCACATCTTGTTCATTTACATAATTATGTATATACAATACATATGTGTCAACATCTAATAGATTCTACATCTACATCAATTATTTCTACATTATGCATCAACTTTTATATCGATATCTATCTCAGCACTTACAATTTAATTTGTCTCAACATGTAGCTTCACTCATGTTATTACAATTTGGGGTTTCTTTTTCGAGAATAACCCCGTATGAGATTTGCTTTCGGTCTTACTTCCCGCTAAACTTTCTTACCTCAGGTTTTAAAATCCCAATCATTACCTCTGTATCGTGTTTTGTTGTACACATAAGACCTTTGTCTTATCGTACATATACGTTTAAAAAATTACAACTAAAATTAATATCAACATTAACGTCAAGATCACATCGACATTTACACCTACAATAACATATAAAATGGCATATACAATTGTATCTGCAGCCACAGCTATGCATACATCTAGATCTAAACAAACATTTACATTTAAACATACATCTGTATCTCTATCTCTATCGTGATCTTCATCTGCATTTCATCTGCAGCTACCTCTACTCGTTAGTATCATCTACACCAACACTTATTCCTGCATCTACATCTTCGAATACATCATTCTACATCTACAACTTCATCTATCATCTAAACCTACATCTACATCGACACCTATATATACAACTACAACTACATCTAAATCATCATCGTGATCAAAATCTACATATTATTCATTTACATGTACATGTCTATCTATATTTACATCTTCATTTACGTATATATTTACAACTATACATGTACATATGTATCTGCATCTCACGTGCTCCTGCGTGTGCATCTTCCTCTGCATCGACTCGATATATAAATCAACTCTTGTATCTACATCTTCATCTTCGCAAACATATTTACCTAGATCTACATATAAATCATCACCTAGATCTTCAACTTCGTCATGTTCCTTTACATAATATGTAACTACACCAACATCTACGTCTACAATCAACTCTTGCTATATCTACACAAACTCTTCTATCTACATGTAAATGTACTCTCAACTATTATATTTACATCCACATCAACTGTTATATCTACATGTACATCATCTCCTATATCATCAACTCATTCTGTATAGACATCAGCAATCTTATCTAAATGTTCATCGAGTGTTATATCTACAACCACCGTTATATCTCCATCTACATCTTCGCATAGCTGTTCACCTACATCTACATCTACATTTAAATCACCACCCGGATCTACATCTACATCTACATATTCATTTACATCTAAATATATATCTTAACCACCGGCTATCGTTGCTTCTACATCTATACATTTACACATACAGCTACACCTAACCTACATCTACTTATCTATACCGTTATACCAACATCTACCGGTACCACAAATGTTATATCTACATATACGTCAACATCTTCGCATACTTGTACATCTACATTCACATTTGAATCTCCACCAGGATCGACACCTACATCATCCCTTACTCCTACATCTACGTCAACATGCATTTGCATACTTGTATATCTACACCTACATCTACATCAACTCTTATATCTACATCTTTACATACGTTACATACATATCTATTTCTACAACGAAATCGAAAGAATATTGTAACATAAAATAATTTGTATTGTGATCTACTCATGATTGTACAGGCCTGTGGTCTTCTAAATACCACCCAGATCTACATTTACATATGTATATTCATTTCCATCTCAATCTATGTATTTACTTACGTCTCCCGTTACGTCTACATTTACAATTACCCATACAACTACACGTTCATCTAGATCTACAACTGCGCCTACGCCTGTGTCTGCATTTGTATCAATATCTACATCTACATCCAACTTTATATTTACATCTACATATTCGCATTCATCTATACATCATCTAAACTTAGTCTACCATTTACAACTACACCTGCATCTAAATCATCATCGCGATCAACATCTACATATTCATTTACATGTACATGTTTATTTGTTTCTACATTTAAATGTTAATGTGCATGTGTATCTACATCTACAGCTACATCGTCTACATCTACATCAACATCTAAATGTACATACACATCAAGTCTACCGCTACATCAACTCGTATGTCTACATCTGCATCAACGCCTATATTTACATCAACATCGTGGCATACATCTATACATACATCTAGATCATAATCATCATCTACATTTACATGTCGATTTACATCTGTATCTACATCTACATCTACGTCTACATCTACACCGACTCTTATATATACACACCTATATCAGCTCTTCTTTTCATCAAGTCTATATATTTTCATCAACACGATGTGTACCTTCAACCACAGTTATTACAATTTGGAGCAGTTATTACAATTTGGAGCACTTTTTATTACATTTTGGAGCAGCTTGACAGTACGTTTTTCGAAAATTTGGTTATTACAATTTGGAGCAGTTTTTATTACAATTTGGAGCAGTTCTTATTATAATTTGGAGCAGGTATTACAATTTGGTGTCGATTATACACAGAGGCTGGAATAGACGCTGGGGTTGAAGAGGATCTGAAAAAATAGACGGCAGGGCGTCATTTGGAGGAAATACGGTATACGTCACCTTATCTTGCACGATGTTGTGCAATATGATCATTGTCTATCAGTTTTAATCTGTCTTCCTTGGACACACTGAATTCCCGGAATTCACCGTCAATTGTGTGACTATGAAACCACGCTTTCTGAGGAAAAGACTGATTAACTCGTCGCAAGAACGTACATGGTGTAGACTTTGACTGTAGATTGAGTCGTATTTAAGATGGCGTTTGCTTGCATAATCAGCTGCGATACCGTTTGCTTGTTTCAGCGGTTTCTCAAGTTACTGTTTACGTCTTGTGTGTAAGGTATATTTTACAACAACTAGTTTGAACACAGTATGACATGTAGACTGGAAAGACAAACAGCCCTTGCTCATATTAAACTCGAAACATATTAGTAAATGTAGGATCCAGAATGTATGTATGTATAAAACTTCCTGTTTTAATGTTTGTGGATTAAATTTTGCCTACACATAGGGTTCCATTTAATTTTCCAAGTAATATGAATCCTATGTAATTACATAACACTATATTATTTTTCAAAGAACTTTCATTCCTTCATATTTTATTTTCCGACAATTTTGATAATCATATCCATGCTGCTTGTATATTTGACTTATATAAGATCTTCTGGACTAATAGATTCTGATGACGTAAAATCCTGGGGTCATCTTAAACTTTTTAATGTTTTTTTCTCGGGGGGTCATCTCAAACTTGTTAATGTTTTTGTGAAAGTGTGAAAAGCAATGACCCAAGGGCCTGTGGCATAGGCATCAACAATTAAAATATTACTTTTCTATTATGATTTTAAGTTATCGTGGATATCGCAGGAAGTAGGTAATAGTAAACTTAACTGATACTACAAAAAAAACGCTTGTTAACAGGTTTCCACCTTCAAATCCTTTTATATGCCATAATATAAGCGATATATTTAAAATAGAGGAAATTTATCGTTCTTTGTATTAACATGCTTTAATTTAGTATCTTTTATTTTCAGTATTCTTTTATCTTTGATATATAATTCGTCTTATTATCTAACACTTTATATCAAATAAAATAGGTATACAATTATTTTACATTGTTTTCTACATCAAAGAGAACGATGCATTTTATTATGAGTTACGTTAATGTATTAGTTAAAATACAAAATCTCAAGTTGATTAGTAATTTCCAAATGTTGTTAACCATTGTGTCCGAGAATAATGATTAGCTGCTCAAATACATTATTTTCAAGTGCTAGTATTGTTTTATGAAGTGTATAACGTTTGGAATATAAGATATGATGAATTATGATAAGATAAACAATTAATAATATAACGGTTCAGAATAAACATATAATATTTTCTCCAGGATGAATTTGTTTCAATTGGTCATTGCGTTTGTCAGGTCACTATTATGGATAACTACAATGACTGGTCATGAATTATATAACACGGAATGGGTGGTATACGATGAGACACAACACTCATGTCAATACCATGAAGGTAGAGAATATCATTTTATTTATTGAATATATATGGTGGCTATGAAGCAAAAGGTATAGGTATACAGTATAGATTACAAGCAAGTTTTCTATACTAAACAACAAGTATTTTCCAAATCAGACAATTCAAACTTAACTTTAGAAACCAAAGAAGCATTTTTTATCAAAAAATACTGTCACTCACTCAACAGTTAGTTCACAGAAGGAAGTGATTACATGTAAATACATGCTTGTGTCTACCTAGTGATTACTACTGTTTCTATGTATTTAGTTATGTATTATATTCAAACCGTGTCTCTTCGGACTATTGTGGCCCAGCATAATATATTTTATTTTGTATATTCATATGTATTTACACTATGTAATTTTATGCGTGACACGTTAATAAACAGTTCATTCATTAATGAGAAAGCTGTGAAGTTGTCCTTCTTACAAAACAACTGAAATTGTGTGCTTTACTAACTTGTCTATTAAGGCACTGTCGCAAGTTTTTATGGGTTTCAAATTTGCCACTTGTAATCAACGTTTATATCGATTATCCGCAGTACATATAGAAGACAATGGTGTCATGTATAAAACAAAAACTGCTCATCCGAACCTTAACCATTCATTTTAGAACTCTAGTTATTGAATTAGGATGATTATTTTGCAATTGGAAACATTTCTCTTACATTTTTGTAGATCTCTTTATTTCCATAGGAAAACATACTACAGCCTCTTCAAAGCACAGGCGAAGTTTTGCGCAAATAGTTTGTCTAATAGAGATGGAATGACCAGTTTTTCTCACAGCGCGAATGTAGGGAAAATGGTTCAAAGCATGTGCGCTTAACTTCGTCTGTGATAAATTAAAGCAAGTCATGACAGAGATTTACATGTGGCCTGTCCAGAGACATTTCATGAACATTATATTGATGAGATTAGATTGTTCAAACATCACACTTTCCGAATAAAGAAGTTGTCATCCATACACTTGACCTTAAACGATATTCAACATTCTGTAAATGTTATATTAAGATTTTATGAGAACATATTAAGAACAGGAATTTCCTCCCTGGCTGTTATAAACTGGCCATTTACCATGTTCCTTTGCGACCCCCTCGATGTAACACTGCTCTTCGCATTTCTGATTTTCATTCTCTACCCAATTAACACGAATATTCCTTTTTTGTAGCTGTCGCTTAGTAATTGCAGGTGTTAGTCAATGGCTTGAGGGCCACTGAAATGTTTATTTAAACGACTGCTTATATCCTTTGATCTTCCAACGTAGATAACTTTCCCTTTCTCTTTAATGACATATATGCCGGGTGTGTCAGGGTCTGGTCGACCTGTCAAATCAACTTCCTTTTTCACCAATTCTTTGCACCTCTTCTTGTAGTCACTCTGCAATATGCATCTCTGTATTTGTAATTGATGGAGCGGCACTTATATAAGCCCACGGCTTGTTGTGCCAATCCATATTCATGTAATTATTTTCATGAATAAAATATGTTTAAATCATATGCATCTCTATTATTGAGTACAAATTTCGTATTTCCTTAAAGTTTCTGTGTTCGTGTTAATAAACAATCTGGCACTTATGCAATTCAAATGTTTTTTTGGTTACTTTAAAAACGGCGTTTGTATTATAGTTATTTGAATAATGTTTTTGTTCCGTGATAAAATTTGCTTTGATATAGTGATATAATGAAATGTGAAGAAACTGACTTATCCAATGATGAGTTATCTCCCCTGTCTATACAAAGTCATTGGGTATTCGGTTTTCATTGATTATACTTCAGATGTCCTCTCGGAATTTTTTTAATGAATTTTAATCTTATGTGAAATATTGTCATAAACAATCTGAATTTAACAAAATGCTTTTAATGACATACATTGTATTTATCAATATTGTTGATTTCTCTCTCTCTGTTAACTCTACTATTGATAATATTTTGTGAAATAAGGATAGATGGTTAGGTACATGTATGTCAGAAGATTCGATCATGTTGATGTTTCAGTGATTTGCGTTATCCAAATGTAAAGTAAAACGGCAGCTGTAAATGATATTATGTTTTTAAATAAAATGGAATTATTTTCCATATTACTGATTATGATTAGATTATGTGTTAAACATCTGATGAAATGCATTTTTCTCAAGAATGACAGATGATTACCTCTGTATATCCTTATCAATTGAGCATAAAATCGAGACTATATACACTTGAAATTGACAATTAAGACGATTTTAATTCACCCATTTTAACACTACCCAAATTAGTTGGGCGATTCATTTTGAAAATGCTCACTGAGGCGTTACTGTGATAAGCGACAGACAGGGCCGGCTTGACAGCTACGTACTCCGCCGAGTCTCGTTAAAATATTAATGATTATTATCACTGCCGCTAAATTAATTTATGAGGTGTATTACATCGCCAAAAAGACATGTTTATGTAATAATTGTGTAACTGTCATCTGCGGAATTACCTAGTTGGATCTCTAAACATTCGATATATGGGAAATTTAAGTTGGTTTATTGAAGATTTCTTTCTGAAATTAATAATCAAAATGTTGAAAATGAATTATGACTATCGCCGAAAATCAGATTCCTCCAGATACGTCACAGAAGTCATCCCTTCACGGGCCACACCCCCGCAGACTTTCATTCTGGTCGCCGGGGCTAAATTAGGTGTTTTTTAAGAAAGCCATATATAAGTAATTTATGGACCGATTTCAGAAATTTAAAATCGAGCACTTGTCAAATTGACATCCCATTTTGAAGAATCCGATTTGGACCATATGTCATTTCATCTATCCTTTAACTTATCTATTAGAATGTTTTCCTTGTCTTTCGATTAGATAGTTTCAAATACGATATTCAGATAACCTTGCTGTCCTGACGATTTTGATATGTAACCAAATCATCCGGATAAACGGGATCTGACTGCAATATCAATAAGGAAATGTATATGAAGTCATTGAGATTTTGACAAATACTAAAATATAAAATAATGTTATCATATCTAAAGCATATACTCACTGGACACTTATATGCCATGTTGAAAAATGACTTTAAATTCCACTTACTCCTGTTTTATGTTCGCTGCAATAAAAAAATATTACTATTTATTTTGAAACTGTCTGATACATGTAACTATGTTACTTGTTGGTGATTTCATGATGCCAGTATGTCCCGACAATAAAAATGATCATGTTATATTATGCTACATTATTTATATGTAAGACTACGTAAATGTGTGTTTTTGTACAAACCAGACATAGAGCATCCTCATCGTTTGCCAAATATGTTACAAATACATGAACATCAGGAAAATGTCGGATTTCTTCAAATAACATAACATATTAACCTTACAAGACCTGAAAACATGTTTTAAAAATTGATGCGCCACACAGTTACACACACACATTCCTCTGATTGAATAGTTTTAAAGTATTTTGGTCTAGTAAGGGCTTTATATAACCAAAGTAAAATTTCATAAATTTTTCAAATATTTCGTGAAAATTATTGTGTTTATTTTGTATTTTTGTATTATATTTAAAGGCTTTAATTGTATTTCCTAAACCCAAAAATGACTTTTTAAAAATATTATCAGATATAAAAATAAACTATCAGGTCGTTCTATGAAACGAATGATATTCTGTATTTAAATACAGTGTTAATGCATGGCTATCAAATTTAGCAGTCAACATTAGATGACTTATATGATAGATCAGATTTCATTGTTTAATGTTGAATAGATTACATGTATAATAATAATTGTTTCATAATCCTAGTAAAATGTTACATATACTTGTCCAAACTTGAAAACTTATGTTCCCTTGGATTGTATGCTAAATTGAGGCACAAAAGAAAAATGATCATATGTTTTTATCATCTTTTTGATTTTCAATTACAAATAGCTTATGTTTTCGACGTCATAATCTAGAATTGAAAAGTGCAGGCGTTTAGTCAACGGCGAAGGGATACTTCTATATAACAAATGAAATTTTAAATTTATAATCTTTTCCAAAATTAATAATTAATACTTAAAACACAGCTATTCATCGACATATAACACATCTTCTTAAATCACCAAATGTGCCTCATTCTGCACACATTTACAACATTAAACAAATGGTAGGGGTTGGTGAAAATTTGATTTCTTGCTCCTGTCTACATTAAACAAATATATTTTGACTCAAAATTAAACAGTCACCAATGTAATTCATTCAAACTACTGCTGAAAAGTGTTATTGCATCGTGCCATAATCAAATGCATCTAATGTCTTTTAAACTATTTAATTAATCGAAATCAATGAGGTGTAAATATTGGTTTGTACTTTAGTTTACATTATTTGTGGGAAATATTCACTGTACTTTTGCTTTCATTCCGTCTTCCGAGAAATATCATAGGCATCTACATAATCCTATATTACATTTCTTTCCACAGCCTGTCCTGACTTGCAATATGTTAAAGTTAAAATATTCATTGTACTTTCTGTTTGAACTCTTCCAAGAAATTAATAATTCGAATTCTCGAGGAGAAAGTATAATACATTGACAGTAAATAGGATGAAAGCATTAGACATGTCTCATCGGGTTACAGGAGGTATCGTGTTCAAACATATTCATGAGAGGTATTCTCTGCAGGTAAAATTGAAATATGAGTTGAATGACGGACATGACAATAGGTAGATACACTTCACCCGAGGGCACAAGGTGTGAATTTTTTTTAAAACAAAAATATAAATGTTTGTATCTCCAAACATATCATTTTGCAGGATCAAGAGAATTTATAGTTCAAGTCAAGTGCTACATGCACAATAGTCATGGATTACCAGAAGAGTTTTTCAAATTGATTTGGAATGAAATATACAAGTACATAATGAAATATAGATCTACATTATCCAGCAGCATCCAGCTTTTTACAGCACGTCCGGACTTGCATTGCATGAAAGCATGAGTGTTACCCTTTCGCATTTACAGCAGCAATAGATTTCGAAACTATTAGCTTGCGGAAGTTTTAGCATAAATTGGAGGGTTTCATCTGAGAATCTTTTGTGAAAACGAAATTCGAGAGGATATTCCCGTTTACACATTATTGCTATTAATACATAATTATAACACAGTCAAATTGTAAGGTGTTATAATGAGGGTAATATTTTGATGACCTTATATTTCACAACTTAATAAAGACAAGCGCAAATTCCTTTGAAAAATAAAACAATGAGAACTGGAGCAATTCATCGGCGCTGCGAGTGTGGGCAAACATTGATACGGCATAACAGCAAAAGTTGTATCAGTTTTATGACACGCTATGTGTTACTATTTCAATGTTATATCAGTGTATATATTTTTCATGTAGAAATAACTTTCAAAAACATGTACAACAATGGCTAAACAGACATCCAAGGCACTTGCCCTTGTGAAAACGACGATGCTTAAATTTCCCAATTTGAATTTTGATGTTGATATGAACATATTTGAATGTAAAAATATCGTTTTTGGATTAGATTACTAAGAATGCCAGAAGGCAAACATCCCTGACATGGTCATTTAATGCTAATTTATAATATGATGACTTATGGTAATGATAATTGGGTTTCTATTGTAAGATACATATAATTCCTTGTAGCTATATATTTGATTGTACTAGGTTTATGCACGGCATTTGGGATTAAAAACATACACATAAACACATTTAAATTGAGATAAAGGGATGTGTTACTCAAATTGGTTACTTGTATTTCTGTTTCGTTATATTTTTATAATACAATCTACTTTTAAATTTCTCCTTTAAACTGAGAAATATTTAAGTTCAATTCAACCATCAAATTTAAGAAGATCTAACGAAATTTAGATGATCAAATGGTGTAGATGTAGATTACCTAATGATCTAGATTTTAATGACGCTTCATGCTAATTCTGTATGGAAGGAAAAGAATATGATTATGATATGTTCATAATATCAACAACTGCATATAAGGTATTTACCCATACACTATCATTAATACCCATCAATGTTCAAGTCTATATCTCTCACTGCTACACAAAATACAGTTGTTTGTGAAGGAAATCTATAGAGTGCTCTCTTTCACTTGTTATCATAACCAAAGGTCAATTTTACCAGTAAAATACTCCTGCAGACATCACTTTCTATATCTGCCTGCAATATGTCTCATGTTTTGTAGGTAAGCATGCGTTGTCTGATGAAAACACCATAAGTATTAAAGCTGCAAATATATAATAAAATATCAACAAAAACACAAAATAAAGTGACATTAAACAGTGAACGATATAAGCTTGCAAAACAGCCAACGTAAAGATATTAATTTGATAATTTAAATGACAATTAAGAAATAAATAAATACATCTTAGTGATTGTACATTTACAGGCAAAAGCAAAATTGACATGGTCATGGGAGGTCGCGCGGGTCTCTAGTCAAATAAACAAGCTTGATAAGGCAGTCACCAAACAAAACTAATATTTAATCTCAGATATAGGTTATTATTAAAAATGTAGTTTTACAAAAGGGGCCTTAAAGGTACATCCATTGTGTTGTTGGGGGTCAAATATGCCAAACGTTATAAATGGTCTTACTTTATCAAGAAGTACCAACTGTTACCGAAAACTACCATTTTGATGATACTCGACTCAGTATATTGACGATATGAAGGTAAAAGTGTCTATTTCTGATCGAAAACCGGACAATGCACCGCGTGTGGCGCGCGCCAATGAGTCAAACGTAATTTTGGAATCTTATTTAAACCAGATAAAATAAAACATTTGGGTTGATAATGTTTAATAGGTCATATAACTACTGTGCGTGTAAATAGAACATGCACTTTCGGTTTCTGCACATGCATAATGATGTTACTCGATTTTAATTGGAAACTAGTAATTATGATATATTTGGCGATTTGGGATGAATATGCAAGCTTAGTTAATTTGTTTGTATTGTAAACAGCACATATGGTGTGTCCGAACTTATCAAAGCCAAATCAAATTTTATTAAACACAATGGATGCACCTTTTAGGATGCTTTATTTCTGAAATCTAAACTTTCTTTCTAGGTCGTCAATAAAAAGCTAGGCTGTGGAGGAGACTACCACCAAACTAAAGCAGGTTGTTCTATGTATATATATCCGACCCATATACATATAATAGCGTCAGGAGGTCCGCGTCGTCATCCGCGGGCTTTTGTGAGCATTAATACAAATAGTTGTGAGACTTGATGGCATGCTGGTTTACAAGTTATTTATCCCTACCGAGTCTGTAAGCAACATGAACAATCCCTGAGCTCGAGAGTAGACATACAGAGGATACTTAAAGAAAACTGCGATGTATGTGCACTTGTAAATAAAATATAACTTACTGTAAAACTTACTCCTGTATAGATGTAAGAAATTTGTCACTCTGACCCGGGTAAATCCTCACGGACAAATACAAAACACGAGAACTCACAGTCTGGCTGATCTAAAGGTTGAATGAAATAGAAAATATAGGCTCCTTTTCAATATTTCATAAAATGGTGATATTTTCAGAATACAGTGTACGTTTCATGTTTTTAAAAATCACGATATAATAAACATAATCGACTGTGACGTTTTCTCGTACGCAAATAGGGAATGCACTGACTACATGTATGTGTATATAATTTCTGCCCGCGAATATAATGTCTAATTCTTTTCGGCATAATCATCATTTTCTTGATAACCAAATGAAAAAGCGACGCTTTGAAATAAATGTTTAATCAAAACTCTATAGGAATATGTTTGTTTGTTAAAGACCCACAAACCTCGACCATATCACTTTTCGGTTTTTATTCAAGCATATTCCAAGATGACGAGGATTCCATTTCATATTTGTCAATTCAACCAATAAACACCTTTTATAACGCTTTTTTAGAACACCGCTCAATTACGCCTCATAAAACTTTAGCCGAGGGCGAATTCCTCGTGCTAGGCCTTGGGACGTAATACACAGGAGTCGCTTGGCGTCTAATGACAGAATCCACTAGAATTAGCCTTACATAACTGCCTAAATAACATATTTACCTTTGTCCTTATACAACACAATTACATATATACACGCCCCGTAAAACGTACTACAAATGGCAGCGGATGTCAACACTGTTTAGTACTGTGCTCATTGCGGGACCCGTAATTCTGCAATGTGTTTTGGAACAATTCTTATCGTTGTCCAATTTGGCGGCGGCACGCATGTCAGATGATGAAGATGTTCAAACGTCACAGAGATCTTTATTACACATTTCATACGGATTATAACGGTGCTAACACGCCTCATTCATGTTGAATAATTTTTGTTTTCACATTCGTCCTTATGCAAAATAACAAAATATATTTTCAGTATTTTTGTTCATCAATGAAGCGATATGTAATAAGTGATGTAGTTGCGTTATTGACACTCTAACTTAAATATTAAGAGGGAAATCTACACGACTGAACTATAGCCGGGGTAATATTATTTAAATTGCGAACCAAACAACACATGTACACACGGCCATGGTGAGTTGATTAAAGTTCTATAGTTCCAATACTTTCATTTGAAATTGGGAAAGACACATTTTCCATATTTTTATCCGAAGTGATTTAAACATTATTTTATTTCCACAAACACATGAATTGACCATCAAAAACTACATGTAATATAAAATGCAAGGCCTTTTATATAACATGCTAGGAAAATGGTAGTGGTATTACACTGAATCTAAGTAATTGTAAATGTACACGCCTATAGATTTAAAGATAGCCCGAATATGTGTAAACCAGTAACATTGATGAAAATTATATGATTTTCTTAGTTGTAATGCAACTATTCTATTAGCAAAATAAAGTCACCATGATAAATATTGACACAGTAGAGTTCAAGCTATAGGAATCTTCAAACACAAAATCAAGCACAACAAAAAATTAACTAATACCACTCGATTGGGAAAAGAACAAATCTAAAATCAGCAATTGAATATCGAAAAATGCTCCTAAAACTCCGAAATTACTTCCTACGGACGCACAAATACCCATTCTATCGGAAACGTGTAATGTCAAAACGTTCTTATTATGTCTTAAACGAATTATGACAAATCGCCTAAGGATTTCATTAAGCAACTCCTGTGTATGACGTCACATCGCTAACGATCGTTATGCTATGTACACTGAGGGGCCGCGGAAAACTGTTTCAAGAACGAGATAATTAGCAGGCCAATTTTACTCACTTTGAATGGCAATATCTTGATATGTAGTTGACGCTTCGAAATAATCGTTTGTGTTTTGCTTACTTGAAAGTATTGTCTATATGAATACACGAATTAACGTCGAAAAAAACAGAGAGATGATGTTATCTTTAAGTGACGATTGTGGTCTTAGTCGGGCCCTCTGTTTTAATATCATATAAAGCTACTTAACTGAAGTTCTCTAAATTGTTTACAACAGTTTCTTAATAAAAAATAATTTTGTTACATTTCAATCTATCAAATCTATCTATCTAATCTATTATCGGAAACAATCTTTCAAGTGTTACTTTCATCAACAGTTGTACGAGGAACATAATTTAATTAAGCACGTCCGGACTTGCATTGCATGAAAGCATGAGTGTTACCCTTTCGCATTTACAGCAGCAATAGATTTCGAAACTATTAGCTTGCGGAAGTTTTAGCATAAAGGGTTTCATCTGAGAACCTTTTGTGAAAACGAAATTCGAGAGGATATTCCCGTTTACACATTATTGCTATTAATACATAATTATAACACAGTCAAATTGTAAGGTGTTATAATGAGGGTAATATTTTGATGACCTTATATTTCACAACTTAATAAAGACAAGCGCAAATTCCTTTGAAAAATAAAACAATGAGAACTGGAGCAATGAATCGGCGCTGCGAGTGTGGGCAAACATTGATACGGCATAACAGCAAAAGTTGTATCAGTTTTATGACACGCTATGTGTTACTATTTCAATGTTATATCAGTGTATATATTTTTCATGTAGAAATAACATTCAAAAACATGTACAACAATGGCTAAACAGACATCCAAGGCACTTGCCCTTGTGAAAACGACGATGCTTAAATTTCCCAATTTGAATTTTGATGTTGATATGAACATATTTGAATGTAAAAATATCGTTTTTGGATTAGATTACTAAGAATGCCAGAAGGCAAACATCCCTGACATGGTCATTTAATGCTAATTTATAATATGATGACTTATGGTAATGATAATTGGGTTTCTATTGTAAGATACATATAATTCCTTGTAGCTATATATTTGATTGTACTAGGTTTATGCACGGCATTTGGGATTAAAAACATACACATAAACACATTTAAATTGAGATAAAGGGATGTGTTACTCAAACTGGTTACTTGTATTTCTGTTTCGTTATATTTTTATAATACAATCTACTTTTAAATTTCTCCTTTAAACTGAGAAATATTTAAGTTCAATTCAAACATCAAATTTAAGGAGATCTAACGAAATTTAGATGATCAAATGGTGTAGATGTAGATTACCTAATGATCTAGATTTTAATGACGCTTCATGCTAATTCTGTATGGAAGGAAAGGAATATGATTATGATATGTTCATAATATCAACAACTGCATATAAGGTATTTACCCATACACTATCATTAATACCCATCAATGTTCAAGTCTATATCTCTCACTGCTACACAAAATACAGTTGTTTGTGAAGGAAATCTATAGAGTGCTCTCTTTCACTTGTTATCATAACCAAAGGTCAATTTTACCAGTAAAATACTCCTGCAGACATCACTTTCTATATCTGCCTGCAATATGTCTCATGTTTTGTAGGTAAGCATGCGTTGTCTGATGAAAACACCATAAGTATTAAAGCTGCAAATATATAATAAAATATCAACAAAAACACAAAATAAAGTGACATTAAACAGTGAACGATATAAGCTTGCAAAACAGCCAACGTAAAGATATTAATTTGATAATTTAAATGACAATTAAGAAATAAATAAATACATCTTAGTGATTGTACATTTACAGGCAAAAGCAAAATTGACATGGTCATGGGAGGTCGCGCGGGTCTCTAGTCAAATAAACAAGCTTGATAAGGCAGTCACCAAACAAAACTAATATTTAATCTCAGATATAGGTTATTATTAAAAATGTAGTTTTACAAAAGGGGCCTTAAAGGTACATCCATTGTGTTGTTGGGGGTCAAATATGCCAAACGTTATAAATGGTCTTACTTTATCAAGAAGTACCAACTGTTACCGAAAACTACCATTTTGATGATACTCGACTCAGTATATTGACGATATGAAGGTAAAAGTGTCTATTTCTGATCGAAAACCGGACAATGCACCGCGTGTGGCGCGCGCCAATGAGTCAAACGTAATTTTGGAATCTTATTTAAACCAGATAAAATAAAACATTTGGGTTGATAATGTTTAATAGGTCATATAACTATTGTGCGTGTAAATAGAACATGCACTTTCGGTTTCTGCACATGCATAATGATGTTACTCGATTTTAATTGGAAACTAGTAATTATGATATATTTGGCGATTTGGGATGAATATGCAAGCTTAGTTAATTTGTTTGTATTGTAAACAGCACATATGGTGTGTCCGAACTTATTAAAGCCAAATCAAATTTTATTAAACACAATGGATGCACCTTTTAGGATGCTTTATTTCTGAAATCTAAACTTTCTTTCTAGGTCGTCAATAAAAAGCTAGGCTGTGGAGGAGACTACCACCAAACTAAAGCAGGTTGTTCTATGTATATATATCCGACCCATATATATATAATAGCGTCAGGAGGTCCGCGTCGTCATCCGCGGGCTTTTGTGAGCATTAATACAAATAGTTGTGAGACTTGATGGCATGCTGGTTTACAAGTTATTTATCCCTACCGAGTCTGTAAGCAACATGAACAATCCCTGAGCTCGAGAGTAGACATACAGAGGATACTTAAAGAAAACTGCGATGTATGTGCACTTGTAAATAAAATATAACTTACTGTAAAACTTACTCCTGTATAGATGTAAGAAATTTGTCACTCTGACCCGGGTAAATCCTCACGGACAAATACAAAACACGAGAACTCACAGTCTGGCTGATCTAAAGGTTGAATGAAATAGAAAATATAGGCTCCTTTTCAATATTTCATAAAATGGTGATATTTTCAGAATACAGTGTACGTTTCATGTTTTTAAAAATCACGATATAATAAACATAATCGACTGTGACGTTTTCTCGTACGCAAATAGGGAATGCACTGACTACATGTATGTGTATATAATTTCTGCCCGCGAATATAATGTCTAATTCTTTTCGGCATAATCATCATTTTCTTGATAACCAAATGAAAAAGCGACGCTTTGAAATAAATGTTTAATCAAAACTCTATAGGAATATGTTTGTTTGTTAAAGACCCACAAACCTCGACCATATCACTTTTCGGTTTTTATTCAAGCATATTCCAAGATGACGAGGATTCCATTTCATATTTGTCAATTCAACCAATAAACACCTTTTATAACGCTTTTTTAGAACGCCGCTCAATTACGCCTCATAAAACTTTAGCCGAGGGCGAATTCCTCGTGCTAGGCCTTGGGACGTAATACACAGGAGTCGCTTGGCGTCTAATGACAGAATCCACTAGAATTAGCCTTACATAACTGCCTAAATAACATATTTACCTTTGTCCTTATACAACACAATTACATATATACACGCCCCGTAAAACGTACTACAAATGGCAGCGGATGTCAACACTGTTTAGTACTGTGCTCATTGCGGGACCCGTAATTGTGCAATGTGTTTTGGAACAATTCTTATCGTTGTCCAATTTGGCGGCGGCACGCATGTCAGATGATGAAGATGTTCAAACGTCACAGAGATCTTTATTACACATTTCATACGGATTATAACGGTGCTAACACGCCTCATTCATGTTGAATAATTTTTGTTTTCACATTCGTCCTTATGCAAAATAACAAAATATATTTTCAGTATTTTTGTTCATCAATGAAGCGATATGTAATAAGTGATGTAGTTGCGTTATTGACACTCTAACTTAAATATTAAGAGGGAAATCTACACGACTGAACTATAGCCGGGGTAATATTATTTAAATTGCGAACCAAACAACACATGTACACACGGCCATGGTGAGTTGATTAAAGTTCTATAGTTCCAATACTTTCATTTGAAATTGGGAAAGACACATTTTCCATATTTTTATCCGAAGTGATTTAAACATTATTTTATTTCCACAAACACATGAATTGACCATCAAAAACTACATGTAATATAAAATGCAAGGCCTTTTATATAACATGCTAGGAAAATGGTAGTGGTGTTACACTGAATCTAAGTAATTGTAAATGTACACGCCTATAGATTTAAAGATAGCCCGAATATGTGTAAACCAGTAACATTGATGAAAATTATATGATTTTCTTAGTTGTAATGCAACTATTCTATTAGCAAAATAAAGTCACCATGATAAATATTGACACAGTAGAGTTCAAGCTATAGGAATCTTCAAACACAAAATCAAGCACAAAAAAAAATTAACTAATACCACTCGATTGGGAAAAGAACAAATCTAAAATCAGCAATTGAATATCGAAAAATGCTCCTAAAACTCCGAAATTACTTCCTACGGACGCACAAATACCCATTCTATCGGAAACGTGTAATGTCAAAACGTTCTTATTATGTTTTAAACGAATTATGAACGAAAATCGACAAATCGCCTAAGGATTTCATTAAGCAACTCCTGTGTATGACGTCACATCGCTAACGATCGTTATGCTATGTACACTGAGGGGCCGCGGAAAACTGTTTCAAGAACGAGATAATTAGCAGGCCAATTTTACTCACTTTGAATGGCAATATCTTGATATGTAGGTGACGCTTCGAAATAATCGTTTGTGTTTTGCTTACTTGAAAGTATTGTCTATATGAATACACGAAATTAACGTCGAAATAAACAGAGATATGATGTTATCTTTAAGTGACGATTGTGGTCTTAGTCGGGCCCTCTGTTTTAATATCATATAAAGCTACTTAACTGAAGTTCTCTAAATTGTTTACAACAGTTTCTTAATAAAAAATAATTTTGTTACATTTCAATCTATCAAATCTATCTATCTAATCTATTATCGGAAACAATCTTTCAAGTGTTACTTTCATCAACAGTTGTACGAGGAACATAATTTAATGTTTCAGTTATTATTCCAGTTTTGTAGCAGGATGTGTAAAAACTCATCTGCAGCGAGGTAAATGAAAAGTATGAAGGGGCAGTAGCACGTGTTTTGCACATTTGTTTTCTCTTCAAATTTCCCATTTGTTATGATAGTTTATGTCATTTATATTTACTTTAGAGGGTAAAACATGTTATTACACAAACCAATTATTCGTAGTGATGATAACGGTGTTGCGTTTCGTAATGGCGGTATTCTTCGGTCATATGAAAAGTGGTTTTCTAATGGTATCCAAGTTAAAACGTCAACGTATTATAGTTATTTAGGCGTTCTATTTTCAACTAGATTGTCGTGGACAAAATGTACTCAAACTCTTGTTGGCAAAGCTAGTAATGCTATGTTTGCTTTGAAATCTGTGTTAATAAAATATCCTACTATTCCTGAAAAGCTCATGTTCAAGTTATTCGATAGTAAGGTTAAACCTGTGTTATTGTATGGGTCTGAAATCTGGGGGTTTGAGGAGAGGAAGTTGGTCGAGATTTTTCACACTAACTTTTGTAAGTATGTTTTGGGTGTTGGTAAACAGGTTTCAAGTAATGGAGTTTTAGCAGATTGTGGTAGATTAGATATGTATGTTGATGACTATGTGAGATGTATTACTTATTGGTGTAAATTATTGAGAATGTCCGAGAATCGTTATCCAAAACAGTCGTATGTTCATATGAGGAAGTTAGATTCAGTTGGTAGAGTAACTTGGGCTTCTTCTGTTAAATATTTGTTAAATTCCTATGGATTTGAGTTTGCTTGGTACAATCAAGATGTCGGTGATATATCTTCATTTATATATATATATATTTAAAAAAACAGAATTATTGATTGAGATAAACAGCTTATATTTGGTAGGATAAATCAACCTTCTCATTTGATGCCTTATAAGGAAATAAAGTCACTTCTGAATGTTGAATTTTATGTTAATTTTATCAACCAAGTTACTGTTAGAAGGAATATTTGTCTACTGCGGTTAAATTCGCTCCCATTGCGTTGTAATATAAGAGGTGTGAATGTAGATATGACTTGTAAAATGTGTGAACTTGGTGTGACTATAAATGCTGTACATTTTCTGTTTGAATGTAATGCTTATAATGTAATAAGAGATAAATATATTCCCGTAAATGGTCAGGTAAATTTGGTTTCTAAATATCATAATGTATTAACTAGTTATCGTAGAAACAACCTTGTAAATCTTTCTAATTACATACGTGAAGCGCTTGCGCAAAGAAAATATGTTAATTCATCATAATTAATTAATGTATTTGTAATATTGTATTGTCTACTCTACACAATTGTAATGTTTAAATACATTGTACATGGGCCGATTGCCGATTACCGAAATAAAAGAATTGAAAATTGAATTGAATTGCGTTTAAAGCCAACATTGCATGGCGGCTATTTTAATGTGAACACATTTTATTCTTTTGAAATACAAAAACGATTCCCACGTACACTCATTTATTAATTTGATTTTCCGAAGAGAGAAGGAGGGTGTTTTACTGTTGGTGACATTATTTTTCAAGATTCAAGATTTGTATTACAGTAGTAGAGGACTCCAGCCCAAAGTACATGTGTCATTAACATATCAATAAATAAAGCTCATCAACAGGTTTATATCATTTTAAAGAATACAAACAAATAAAATACATAACAAACAATTATAATGCATATAGTGCAAAAGATGCAAGAGAACATTTCATATACATACAATACTAAGAAATATAAGATATTTTATTCACGCTTCAACATTGTTGGGAATTACAGCTTATCTCCCTTATATATAAACTCAGCATGATGTCTTATTGTTTATGTAAGGTAGTGTTTCTTCTTGTGGCAAAGGTGATGAATTTGGAGCTTTCAATTGGGAAATTGGTCATAGCGGTGGTAAAATTGTCACTGTTAGTGTGTTTATTTCTCATCCAGGTGAAGTATTCATGTCTTAGCTCCTCATACAAAACGCACATTGTTATGTTATCTTCAACTTCTTTCTGTTGTAAATGGTTCAGACAGTTTACGTATTTACAAAACCTCTAATTTCGGTCAATCTTCTTCCATCGCCCAACTTCTACTTCCAGTCTATGGTTCGAACAGCGAAACCGTGTAAATGATTTTTTCAAGTTTTTATCTTTGATAAGGACGAGATATTTTTCAGGTTGTAGTTGAGATTTGAACTTTCTGTAGTTTGCCAGTCTTGAACTTGTTTGAAGCTCACTTAAAAACTGCTGAGTGAAACTATCTGTAAGTCTAGATTTGAAAAGAGACAGGGAAATCCTGATGTCACCCACTCCTTGCTGTCCAAGTTGGTTAAGAAGTGTTCTCAAATGTGTAGCCCAAGTCACTCTCCCTACATTATCCAGTTGAACCATCATAGAATGACATGCTTTGGGATATCTTTGATCTGACATAATAGACACTGTCAGCCAATACTTTATACACTTGGTCATATAAACCACATGAAGAGGATATCTTCCAAGTTCACCATAAACATCAGAGTTATTTATACTAGAGTTCAGGCCTAAGATTTTTCTGCAGATTTTCAAGTGAATTTGTTCCACACAGTGGACAGTCTGAAAACCCAAAATGTCTGATGCATATGTCAGTATTGGTACTATCATTCTGTCAAATAAAAACAGAGCATCCTTGTGATTTAGGTTTGCTTTGGTTATAAACCTGAGCGGCATATTCATAGCCTTCTCTGCTTGTTGAGAGAGGGATGATAGAGCCAAACTCCATGAGAGTTTACTTGAGAAGAATACACCTAGATATTTGTAAGAGTTGACAACTTCTAGCCTTTCACCTTTATAGTACCACTTTTCATTTTCTCTCAGTTTGCCTCCTCTCCTAAAGACAATGATTTTGGTCTTATCCAAATTCACTTTCATGCCAAAGTGGTCACAAAATGTCTCTCAAGTGTTTATTTGCTGTTGCAGTCTGCCAACAGAGTAACTCATATTGATATGTCATATGCATACATGAGAAAAATTATATTGTCTACTTCTGTATTGACAAAAATTCCTTGGCAGTTATTTGCTTGATAAATTGAAGACAGTTCCTTTAGAAATAGGGTAAACAACACTGGACTGAGCATACATCCCTGCCTGGTACCCACTCAGCAGCTAAAGTATTCAGATAGAGTCAGATTATTCACCAGTACACATGACTTTAGCTGGGAATACATTGATGAAATTACATTAAAACATTTGCCTTCCATTCCATTTTCCAGTGGTACATATTTGAGCAAATGGTGTTGCACACTATCAAAGGCTTTGGAAAAGTCTATAAACAGGCAGTACATCCTTCCTTTAGATTTAGATATGTGCTTTTGGATTAATGAGTGAAGTACAAATATGTTGACTCTTGTGCTATAGCCTTTCCTAAATCCAGCCTGATCCATTGTAGATCATTTGCCTCGCACCATTGTACTATCCTGATGTTTAGAATCCTGGTAAACAACTCCCCTATCACAGAAAGTAAGGATATTCCTCTATAATTATTAGGGTGTTTCTTGTCACCTTTCTTATGAAGAGGAAAGATAACAGCCTCTGTCCAAGCACTAGGAAATTTTCCTGAGGTGAGAATAACATTAAAAAGGGCCTTGATTGGTATAAATAAAGAGTTGATTCCAAACTTTATATGTTCATTCATTATATATGGGGCTTTGTTGCCTGGTAGTTCTCTCAATGCACTCATTATTTCATTATCTGTGATTTCTTTATCAAGAATATCATTTGTGGGTTCAGGTTCATTGTCAATCATTTTCACAGGTGTATTCTCACTGAGTATGTTTTCAACTATTTCATTAAAATCTTTATCCACATGATCTTTCGTGTTGCTTCGCAGTTCCTTGAAATGGTCAGTCCAATCAGATGATGGAATGATATTGCTTTTAGGATCACCTTTTCTCTTATATGCTTTAATGCTTTTCCTTAGGTTTTGTGTTGAGATCTCCCCTGCATCAATATGCAACACACTATTAACACTCTGTCCTGTTGAGACTGTCTCTTCTTCTCCCTGCACAAGTACCTAAGTGCGTTGCGCAATAGTCTATACACCTGGATATCTTTCTCTGTATTTGTTGCTCTAAATCTGTCCAGTTGTTTGTACTTTTCAGTTTTTGTTTGTTCACATTCCCTACCCAACCAGTCTGGCTGCATTTCACCCCCTCTATTACACATTCTACCTTTCAGCATTCCACTTGCTATAGCAGCTTCACGTACAGAGTGTGATAGAATAGTTTCAGCCTCATCAATATGTCCTTCTACTAAATGAGAGTTAAATTCATCCAGGCATTTAGACAAAATATCATCCACTTTGTATTCATACTCTTGTGCTTCCGCTTAAGTCTGTTCCACTGATGGGTGACTTCTTCTAGGTTAGCTGTTGTTTTCCAGTGGATATCTAATGTGCAGCTTAGAGGAACGTGATCAGAGTCATCTCTGGTCAAAATACAAAAGTCCTCCACTTTACTGTATATTTCTGTGGATACAATATAGAAATCTACTGTACTTTTGCCTAGGTGTGAAGTAAACGTAAAATATCCGTTCTTGTCAGATCCAGCTCTACCATTAAGCATGTGTATTCCAAGTGTTCTACAGAGGGACAAAAGTGACAAATGCATTTATAGATTTATCATTGGCTCTTCGTCTGTGCTTGAATGTATCACAATCATACTCCAGGTCCAGGTGTTTAACATCATCTTCCCAGATGAAATCTTGTTCACATCCCACCCTGGAGTTCATATCTCCAGCTAGAATAAATTTTGTTTGCTCCCCATATTTTTCAAGAAGAGTCAATAACATATTTTCCAAGGTAACTATTCCATTTGGTTCCTCTCTACGAGTTTTCTGGAGCTACATAAGTAAAATAGAAGAAAGCATCCCACTCAAATAAACCATGCATGCTATCAACAAAGAAAATAATGCTGTCATCTGAAGTTACATCTACCATATTAAAGTAATTAATAAGAGAGTATTTTATATACACTGATATACCCCCAGAGTATCTACCCCTGCCTCCATATTCCCTTATGACAGAGAAGTGTCTATAACCTGGCAGGAGATCACAAAACTCATCCTTTGTTTTTGCAAAAGTTTCATATAGGGCAATAATGTCATAGTCACAGAGAAAATGAACAAAGTTGCTATTTACATGTTTCCTTAAACCACTCACATTCCAAGAGAGTAGCTTCAGAAAACTGAGTCCACATGGCTTTGGCCACACCCCTATGAGTCAGTCTCCGCCCACTGGGGCAGTGCTTTACCATCCTTAGGGATTATCTTTTCTCGTTTGAAATCATAGTTGTAAGCTCGACCTGAAACAACGTGGGTGTCATAGCGGAGAAAAACATCATTCTCTCCAAACTTGCCAGATTGTCGAGCTTGGTCCATGGAAGGAAATAGTTTCTGTCTTTTCAATCTGACGTCAGTACGGTAGCTTCTGTAAGACTGCATTACCTGCATATTATGCTTATACCTTCCCAACTGTATACAAATAGGTCTAGGTTTAGTTCCAGGACCAGTTTTCTTCTTTCCTAGTCGGTAGGATTTTTCAATTGGGAAAGCAAAGTCATCATCGCAGTTAGGTATTTCGAACTGTTCCGAAATGAACTGACGCACTAGCATTTCTGTTTCTTCCCATCTTTCTTTCCTGTCTTTATTTCTTTCTTCTATTCCCATAAATAACAGGTTGTAACTTTTAACTGATTCTTCAAGCTTACTCACTCGTTCTTGTAAGTGTCTGTTTTCTTCTCTTAGTGATTCCACCTCTTTTAGTAGGTTTGTGCTGCACTTTTGAAACTTTTGTTTTCATATCGCTCAGGTCGGACCGGATGTTTTAAAACGACTGTTCAAATTTCTTCTCCGTTCGCTGAAGAATTCTCATCACAGCCGTGTTGGACTCTTCATTTAGATGCCCTGGTTTCTGGGCCTGGATTTTGTTCCACTGATCGACTTATCACGAGCAACATTACTACCAAACACGTCAGTCTAATTAAAACTTTGCTGGTCCAAATAGGCACACAGCCCTCTATGATGTGACGTCATCCTGTAGTCGCACACCTGTGATCTTCGATGTGTCGAGTTCCTGTTATTTCTTCAGTCAAAACGACCAATGCTGACCCTCCAATGCATCAGAGAGATACTCATATATTGCTTTTGATGTCACTATTTGCAACAACGACGTTGTATCTTACATACAATGTTCATGTTTACACAGAGCTGTTGTATACACGTCCGCCACGTCTAAAAAAAATTTTCAAATACATTTCATCTCCTTATTTCAGCGAAAAAACTTGCTACTGTCCCTTTTTAAAAATGTTTTATTCGTTCATTCACTTCCTATCAGTCGCCATTGGCAGTCAGTTTTCTAATCTTAGCTGTATGCGGAGAATTATTATACTATGCGATACATAATGCCATGCGGTCTCTAAAATAAAAACAAGACAATATGGAAATACAATTCGTAGCTGACTACATGCGTCATATAGACACAGATAAAAAGACAACGGAGTCAACGACAGCGTGTCGACCACGCATATTGACAATACAGATTCCGCCATCTTGGTTAGTTTTTTGTTTCGTGTAATGTTGTGGAGTTAACAATATGGTATTGATCTACTTTTAGAACTGGGCGCGAGGGAAACTTCATGGATAACAATGTTATAGACGGGCCTTTGTCGCTTAAAATTATTAAAATGTATATTTACCATACCTCAGGTTGTATATACCATGGTACATTTTCCATATTTTTCGAACATGTTTCCAAAAAACGTATTTCGATTGTCAAATGAGTCCGTCCCTCTAATAAATATTCTGCAGTGAAATTGCCTTATATAAGTTGTGAAATAAATTGTGGATTTTAAAGACGTTACTAATACACAATGGCCGCCGTCACAGCTCATCCATGAAACCATTAAGAGAGACAACATTAACAACTTTATTAACGATCAACTGACATTTCCATCGGAAATAGATAAGTAATTATTTACACAGCAGATAGAACATATTGTTAAGAACTGTCAGACAGACATAAACGTCAGGAGAAAGATTGAGGAAGGTTAAGAAATACATGAGCTAGGCGAACTATACACTCGAACACAACACATAAATGTTCAATATTTGTGAATGTTGATAACTAGTACATATATAGTCCCATCAACACACATATCAACATCAAGGGGAAACAAAGGAATATCATTATTTAAAGATAGTAAATGATGAATATATTATCGATATAAATTGTCATAACATACAACATGCATTTTCAAATTAATCAATGCAGAGAGGAATTCAATGTTCTTTAGGTTAGAGCTTCAAAATTGTACCATAGTTCGCATTTATTATTCTTTCACTACACTCTAAGTTATCTGACAAATGGAGGCTTCAATCACATAACAAGTGACTCACTGTCACCTGTAAACCGAGTGACATATTATCAACTCTTCTTATTTCGTTGTCACTACCATTACTCGTAATTAATCTAGAATTCTTAGACATAAATGGCCATCCCATTCACAAGGACATGTATTATTGAAGCAGGGGAATAGGAAGCATGACTATGTGATGGATAACCGACCCACTCCTATACTATAAAAAGAAAAAGGATTTAACAAAACCAACACCTTGTGTCCGCTTGAATTTAAATTGTGTGATGTCCTACAATAAAGCATATATCACATGAAGCCAGTACCTTTACCTTCACAATAACCCAATGAGGATGAAACTTCTCCAGTTAGTTCCCAGGAAATAATGTTTTTAATCGATTATCCCGCCTAAGCCATTAGCAGGGCCAATATTCTAAAAATAAATGTTTTAAAAATTTATATAAAATATGTTGTAGTCTGATGTAAGCTAAAAGTAAGCACTTTACTCGGTACATTAGATAGCGCAAATTAATAGCATTGCGGACATTGTTAATTGATGATAGTTTGATTGATAGCATGAACTAATAATCATTAACAGTAAAGTAAGAAACAAAACACTACCAACACGTCATATGCATAAATAACTAATAGTTCAGTGCTGATGATTGTTTAAGCAGTGTACCATAATATCACAGTGCGCATGCGTGAGCTATCAAAATGTTTCCTTGACAACAGAGTGTTGCCTAGGGAACTATGTCAATACATCATGGATTAAAATGCTGACCAAGTCTCATGGAGACACAAATTATATATGATAATCAAATACTAGTGACATACTTAGAGAAGCACTAATACGTGTCCGAACATACAAACAGAGTATTAATATTTTTGAGCATTTCTGTTACATTTCAAATACTGGGACTAACATTTTATCGTGCACCTACATTAATTTATTTGCTTTAATTTCAAATATTCATTTACAATCTATAAAGACAATTATTGTATTTGTGACCACTGCGGATTTAATAATTACAATGAACATATGTTAGTAATACATATCAGCATTATCATTTGAAAACAAAACAGTTTTCTAACAGACATTGCAAAACGGTAAATATTTTCTTAATACAAAATTATATGTCTAGGTAGCTAAACACTTGGACAAAGTGTTATTGAGACTGTGTAAGGGATCTCTGATATTACAAATAGCCATTTTGTGAAATCAGGGTATATATTATAGGGACAATTTTTCAATGAAACAAGTTCTTTCAAATGTTGCGAACGTTGTTGACTTTTGACAAACGTTTGCGTGAAGCTCAAATCACCTGGCTGTTTGTAACTTTGTATCAACACATATAAATAAGTTATATTTCAACAATCGTAAAGTATATAAGTAATTCCAATCCAATATGTTAAGTTTTTGTGGCGGGGTGAGATGACAGAGTTCCTGATGGTTTTCGGCTGCTAGTATATCACTTTAGCAAGGCGTGGTGTAGAAGATGCAACAATAACTCTGCTACACAATATCTATCAGCATTTAGAAAGCTATGGTACCTATGTAAGAATTATGTTTGTTGATTTTTCATCCGCTTTCAATACTATTCAGCCTCATCTACTCACTGACAAACTTTGCAAAATGAATGTTAATTCTAATATCATTAGATGGATAAATTCATTCCTAGTTAATAGACAACAATTTGTAAGAGTTAACCAAGTGCAATCTTCAACTGTAAGTACATCCACTGGCGCTCCACAAGGTTGCGTTATTTCACCGATTTTGTTTATACTGTATACCAATGATTGCGTATCCAATGCAAAAACATGTATGACAATCAAATTTGCTGATGATGCAGCATTGGTTGGTCTGATTAGAGAATCTGAATTGAGTTACAGAACTGAAATTTCAAAATTTGTAGAATGGTGTAAATCAAACTTTTTGTTTTTGAATGTGCAGAAAACCAAAGAAATGGTTATAGATTTTAGGAAAAAGAAATCTACATTAAATGCTGTGACTATAGATGATGGTGAAATAGAAAGAGTAACAGAATACAAATATCTGGGTACTGTCTTGGATTCAAAACTTTCTTGGAATGAAAACACTGATAACATTTATAAGAAAGGGCAGCAACGTTTGCATTTTTTGTGGAGATTGAGACATTTTAAAATAGATCAGACCATATTGAGATTATTTTACAGAACGTTTATCCAAAGTGTCTTGACCTTTAATTTCTTGAGCTGGTACGAAAACCTGCCTGTTCGGAATAAAAACAAATTCTCAAAAATTGTTAAAACAGCTTCAAAAATTATTGGACTTCCAATTGAAAGTATCGGCGAATATTATGAGCAGCAAATTTCCAAAAAAACAAACAAAATTTTAAGTGACCAATCACATATCCTTTTTTCGGAATATTCCTGGCTACCTTCAGGACGCAGACTGCGCATGCCGACTGGGAGAACAAACAGGTTTCGCTACTCTTTTATACCAAACAGTGTTCGTTCGTACAATGACCTATTTATTGAATAATGTCATATTTTTATTTGATCAAGTGAATTGTGAGCGTGACTAACTCGGATGTGTTCATGTTAATTAGTCAAATTCTATTATGCAAAATAATATTATCATGTATATTTTGTTTGCGATGTGTGTTTGAAACTGGAGAACTGTATATATGATGTAAAACACATTTCCCTTGGGACAATAAAGACATTATCTTATCTTATCTTATCTTAGCTCAACTGGTAGAGTGCAGGACTCTCGCCTACGAGGGGCGTTCAATAAGTGTTGCAAGCGGGGCATTGGTGTTTACATAAACAGTGTCAGCTTATAGCAGGTGTTACTATAGTCAAAACATAACATTGACACATGTCAAAACAATTTCTAGACATAACAATTATTTAGATATAATAGTTGCGCTGACCTAGGGGTCTCCATAATCATGGATTCTCTCAAACATGAACAACGCGCTGTGATCAAGTTCCTTACTAAAGAGGGATGCAAAGCTACAGAAATACATAATCGTATGTGTAATGTGATGGGTAAGGATGCTCCTAACTTTTCAACAGTTTGTCGCTGGTCTCTTCAGTTCAAGCGGGGCAGGGAGTCCTTAGACAATGACCCACGGTCAGGCAGGCCATCTGAAGTCACCCGACCGGAAGTTATTGCCGCTATCGAAAGACGAATTTTAGCTGACCGCCGTGTTAAAGTTTCTGAACTGTCTTTGGAATTCCAGATATCAGTTGGAAGTGTTGAAAAAATAATTCCTGACCATCTTGGTATGTCCAAGGTATCTGCAAGATGGGTACCCAGAAACCTCACAGCACAAGATCGCCAGAAAAGAACCGAAAGTTGCATGGAGCTCCTGGATCGGTTTAATGCGGATGAAGCCAGGTTTTTGTCTCGTCTGGTGTCAGGTGACGAAACCTGGATCCGCCACTGGGACCCGGAAACTAAACTGGAATCCAAGCAATGGAAGCACCCGAGTTCACCGCCTCCCCTGAAGTTTCGCACTCAACCATCAGCTGGCAAGGTTATGGCGACAATCTTTTGGGATGCAAAAGGCATATTATTAATTGATTACTTGCCAACCAAAACTACAATGAATGGTCAATATTATGCCAACCTAATGCAAGAATTGCGAAAGACAATTCGACAGAAACGCCGTGGAATGTTGACACGTGGTGTTCTGATTTTGCATGACAACGCTCCAGTCCACAAGTCAAGAGTTGCACAGGCCGCTTTACGTGATTGTGGATTCGAACAGCTTAACCATCCACCCTACAGCCCAGACATAGCTCCCAGTGACTACTTCCTGTTCAGAAACCTGAAATCCGCCCTACGTGGAAGGCACTTCCGGGATGACGAAGACGTCAAAGCTGCCACAGAGGCGTGGTTAGGGGAGCAAACGGAAGACTTCTACAAAAGCGGCATCAAAAGTCTTAAAGAGAAATGGAATAAGTGTATTGAGGTGAAGGGTAACTATATTGAAAAATAAAAGTAAAAAATTGACTACGCGAGTTGGTTTTATATTGAAGTTGCAACACTTATTGAACGCCCCTCGTATTAGACCTGACCTGATATGCCAGAAAAATGTATTTGTGGGTTAATAAATGATTAAACTGAATTTAGGATGGTCAGCTGAAGATAAAAGCGATCACTATCTATGAAATCACTAAGGCAAAGAAAGAGATACCCAAATTAAAAGCATCGGTCATCTTTCCTGTTTTTAATCATTTGTTTACTGTACCATTGCTTCATCACGCTACGATTCCTACAAAATGTATAATTATTTGTCGTTATTTCAAATCATAAGTCCATATGATATGGTGATATTAATGTTGGTACCCTTACGTCAATCCACAATGAACACACATCTTTGAACTAGTTCAACATATATGGATAAGTGCTAAATAAACTGGTCATAACAACATCTAAACTGAACTATTTTCGCATAAGAGTTTGGTGTATTGCTTCCAGTTTGTTATCAATTTGGTCCAAACGGCCTTCCATAGCTTCCACTTTGCTCTTCACGTGACTTTGATCAGACTGAACGCTTTCAATGATGTCAGTAACGTCACTCACACCTTTAGATATCTCCACTACCCCTACAGCATTCTCCCCAACCATAAGTCTAGCATTTTTGGCTGTTCGCATAGCATGGATAGCTTTCAGAAGCTTGCCATATACATGTAGGCGTCGACTGTCGTCAGCATTGCCGCGTTTCTTCAGCTTCCAAAGCATCATCACATTCTTGATGACATCCGCTGCCGCGTGTTTGCGTTTCTTATCCAGCTGAATGCGTGTAGCGAAATTATGCACGTACTTCTCTGCGCGTGTTTGCTCCAGTTTCTGAGCCAGCACAGCAACCAACAGAGCTGTTGTTCCTACTCCCATCAGACCTGTAGTAACAGCTATAAAGCGTCCACAGTCACTGTTGGGTGTGATGTCTCCATATCCAACTGTTAAAAAGGTTATTGCTATAACCCACATAGCATTCCGGATGTCGCTGTGTTCATGGTCCGGGTGGTAGTATGCCTCGCAGGTTCTCATTGCCCAACTGTTCAGCACGAAAATGATTGCGATGATTGCCATAAGCATAGTTCCAGGGCGCTCTGACATCAACGCTTTGAAGACAAACACAGTGTTGATCTTCACCTTGTTCAAAGCTCCAAGACTCTGGGTAGATGTGTCAGTCAACAACCTACTGTGGACAACCAGGACCCGGGCCACGAGATAGAGTCTCATCAACATAAGTATAGACAGCACGGCGTCTATGGAAACCTCAGTCGCGTTCCCTTCCACGTCTGCGTAACCCAGCACTATGCGACCAGGAAACGGATGAATTGCACATATTGCCAGCTCTAATGCTATCTTGACATACAGGGAAGGAGTGACAGCCAGTCTCCAGTCATCAAGGCCGTTATCAGTCATATTTATTTGGATCCCTGCTACATGATAGGCGACAATGGAGCAGAGCAGAAACAGGGTGCTGGTAGAGATACAGGACTTCAATATTAGAGAACCTAAATCCGACTTCTTGTACACTCGGTTGAAGAACAGCTCCGTTTCTATCAACATAAGAATGATGCCGATCATTGCAAGAGCGAACTCCAGGTTGACGATCATACGGCGACGGTTGAGGAGCTTCTTCCTCCTGCTCAGCCTGTAGCTGATGTTGTCGAACTTGCTGTGGATGGGAGACATCGGTCCGGTGCTCGACTGGCTCATGTTGTCTTCCTCCACGTATTTCGCGAACTTCCCGTTCCGACGGCCGACGAGCGGTATCCCTGGGTCTTCTACCAGAGTGCTGCCAGCCATCTTACCCTGAAACAATAATAATGTAATGTAGGAGAGCGCTATAAAAAATTTACATAGAATGAAAGAATCGTCGTCTGCTTAATAAGTGCTTTCATTCATCAAGCCTAACAAAAAAACATGCTTTACAGGAGAATTGTACACAAATATATACTTTAGGGATCATATTGTCCTCTATGTGAGTGCCTATGACCATCTTGCCCTCAGACCAGAACTAATGCTTTATAGATGGATGTTTTATGAAAAATCCCATACCAAACAAATACTAAATGTATACCGACCTCTTGAACGTGCTACATTGTAAATTAAATATAAAGTTCAAATTAAAGAAAACTCTGTCGAGAGCTTTCCTGCTTTACACAACTCCTGAATATTTATCTTTAAATATCAACTAGATTAAACTCAGTTAAATATTCTCAGAGCATTAATTTTATTATATTCAACTAGAATAAATAAAATTTAAGCGATATGCTCTCTGCTGGTTGGATTAGACAAGGTCATGTGACCGGTATTCATTCTCATAAACACAAGATATATATAACGTAACGTAACGTAAGATAACGTAAGGCACGATTTAAATAGTTTAAATAGTAAAATGACAAATATTTCATTACCTTTGCTCATAGGCATTGTATGAATATTTACATATCATATTTCTCAAAAGTGTTTCATCAGTTACTGTAGTAGTTAATAGACTTCATACTCCAATAGAGGTACCAGTATATGATCTTTCCTTTACAAATTAAATCAAATATGAAGCAAAATATCTATACACATAAATTTGGACTTTGACATTAAATCGATATGCTCTAGACTGATTGGATAATCAAGATCATGTGACCGACTGTCGGATGCTAGGTAGGCATTGAATTACACTGCTCGATTGGATTTTATCTCCTACACATATTGAATGGTCTAAAATCAATTGATTTTAATTTAAATGTTCCAAGGCGATGTGAGGAGAGAATAGAAGGAAAGGGTATATAATAAAACATGACTGAACATACATAAAATGTATGTTTTCACTTGCATTCCTTTCTTTTGCTTTTGTTTTAGTTATTTCAAAGTTATGAATTTGTGTTATGATCACCTATGAATGGGATCATTCGGGCGTAAAACGTGAGATCAGTATGTCAGTTGCAAACCCACCAGCTGCTACTGGAAAGCTCACTGTTTTATTAACATAAAAATGGATTGTGGGCGTTTATTGAATTAAGAGTGGTCTCGTACGTAAAGTTCATTGAGAAAGATTCAACAATTCACATATGATGACGGGGTACTTTAAGGTTATCACTAATACATGTTCTTCCTTCAGATTTCTGTCGATGGCGCTATTCCACATTCTCTTCTGACAGAGGTTACTCCCTTCAGATTTCTGATCCTAATATTTGTTCTTTTTAGCTTGAAATCGAGAGCAGAAGCAAAATCCCCTAGCGGAGGAAGCGGCATCTCATACTGTATCCCTGCTTCTTAACGAATGAAAATACATCTTTCAGTGGCCAACTCGACCGAGTGACTTCAAAGATCTAGGCATTAAGTCACAGATCTAGGCATTTTACTCTAAAGGGTCTTGCTCATTAGCATATGCCCTTCGAATATGTCTGATGTAAATAACACAAATGAACTATTTTGGGTATTTGTCCCTGATTTGGTCTCCTTTATTTATAAGCATGTTTATGATCAATAGTTTTCACCAAATCAAATACCATATTTGAGAATAACACATTAAACGTGAAAACTTTTTTTAAGGTTTATTTTATCATTATGACGTGTCATTGGCAAATCTCACTTTTACAACAGCGTCGCTGATTGCACAACTAGATTCAATTGTAACCAATCAGGACACTCTATTTCTGCCCTCGATTTCAAGCGTAAACCAACAGAGGTTACGTTTGGAAAACTGAAGGGAGTAACCTCTGTGGTAAGAGAAAGGCTATTCCATTGCTGCTCAGTAAAAAAAATGAGTTGACAATACAATGTAAATCAATGCACAGCGTGTGTGAGCTTATAAGTCTAAGATTCAATAATATATTCTTAATTATTAAAACTTTTAATTTATTATTAAATTCTAATTATTTTAAAAATTAATATTTATAAAATATGTTTACAAAAGTTAATAAAAATTAGCGAAATATTGTATTTTCTTGGACTTTAATTAATTAACGCATCGTTGCTGTAGGACAACCTTCGAAAAACGTAACCGTCCTATTAATACATGTATCCTCTTTGAAGGCGTGCTTTTCAGAAAAAATGAGCATGTTACGTTTTAAAAATTAAATATAATTTCAGTTGGCTTCTGGAATTATGATGCAACCGTCTGTATCACTCGTGGATTTGTTTCTGTATCGTATCTCTTGCCCCCGTGGGATCTAATATTTGCAAAATGTTACTTACAATAACATATGTACTTACAATTTTTGGCGGTAGAATATGTTACTCCTTGTTATGACATTAGCGATTGAATCATATTTACTTCAGAAAACTTTTAACACAGAACACCTATCGATAACTTTTTAAGTCCTTATAATTTAGTTTATAAAGCTACTATAAAAGGCTGTTAAATTGAATTTTCATATTTATCGACATAACATCGACAAACGTCGTACATGTACATTATTCAATATAAACATTGTCAAATAGTATTTTTTTTATATAGTATAGTTAATGCAAATTAATTATTTCATACAAACATATTTTGTCAGAACTTCGTTATTGTATGTTAGTTGAACTGTCAAATATACTTTTTATGATACAAGTTTAGCAGTATATACAGTTTACACAGTGACAGCGAATCAATTATATTACTCTCAATATTCTTTACAACACTTAATTGCCGTATGTCTGTGTTTTCGATTTCGTTTACATTTTTACGTTAAACGTGTGTTTACTTGCAAATTTATCCACGCGAGTCTGAAACGCATTCTCTATGTCATTTTGCATGACCTAAAATTAATGCAAATCATACCGACAGGGCGGGGCTTAATAACCGTTAATTGTTTGTGACATCTCACACATAACATTTCGTCAGCAGTATAACTATTATGGTTGTTTTACCACATTGCCGCAGCTATACGCACTATGACACCGATAGTTTCCAATTGATTGACTCTCTGTGTTTCATAATGACATGGAAATTGAAGGGCAAACAATCTATCTGTAAGAAAAAATACAAAATCAATCTGAATAAGTATGTAATTGTATTATGATAATGTTAAAAGCCAACTCTCATGTGGGCGGTAATTCTTATCAACGGGTCGACACTGAAACAACAAAGGAACTACATGTATAAGCAAATAAATGTACACTTATTCTTTACAATTTACATCAGTTTTCATTATGTATTTATTTATGTTGTCACGTGTTATTTGACAAGCTCGGTTTCTTTAGTAGCTAGCTAATGATAGAATCATTTTATACCACCAATCATATAAAACTAACTCAGTAAATCTTGCACTTTTTAAACAGCACCTAACGTTCTTTAACGAATAAAACAACACGTCTTGGAAAATTAGTTTGGTTAAAAGATAAATGGCCCAAAATCTCAAAAGAAAGATTTTAACATCACGTTTTTTCTATCATGGGTGAACGACGACGGGCTAAAAGTCTACATTCCGAGTAACATACTTTAAAATCATTAAAGACGTCACGTCATCATACATTATCTATTATTAGAAACGAATTCTTTTAAATAGCTGTCAATGTCAAAGACGATATCTGAAAAATAAAAACAACTACATGTATATCCCGTTGTGCCTGTCTCTTGTCTCAAATTGATGTTTGTTTAAATAGAGGTTAGCATGAGAGTGTATTTTGGAATGGTCAATATCCTGCATTAGGAATTTTGCGAGCCTTGACTAAATTAAATATTAGGCAGCTGATTCTAAAATCCCCTTTTCACATGTCACATTATGGAACAGTGGAGATTGACGTTCGGTAAATGAATATGTGACTCATACTGCCCTTGTTACCTGTGAGAATTTATAAAGTGTTTGTTCGTTAAATTTCGACTCGCGATGAACATGTTTTGGCACTTTGCTCATAATAAATTTTGCCGCACTATGCATTGCACAATGTTTGTTTTGTAATTTTTCATATTAATATATATGAAATGAAGCATGTATATTTACATGAAGCTGTAACGCTATGACAGCTGTTACAGGCGTTCGAAATGTTAACGCGTGTGACGTCATTTTCTAAAGTTCCATCACTTGACCTCTGTAATTTGCATCTTTATCTCTATAATTATGACCCAAAAGGATATCGAAAATATCCGTTTCCTTTATCATAATTATAATTAATATCTATAATTTAATTCTGCGTGGCTAAATTGCAAATACAAATTAAATGTTTTTGTTGTTGTTAGGTATGTGTTGTAACAAATGTACCAAAGCGAAAAACTCTTTCATATTTGCATGTCAACATCTTGCCAAGTAGTTATAATTCTATATACATGTAGATGTGCAACGAAGGTTGTTAAAGGAACATCCCACAATCTATAGATTCACCCAGCGACAGGCGCTCTCTAGATCTGATTAGATGAAGTAAAACAGAACAAATAGAAACTACTTGCTAATACTATAGCTTAAAGATGAACTTCATGTCATCCTGATATGTCCAACAAACAAAGACACAAATATCGCCCAGCATACTGTCACAACCATCCATACATGTACAAACTGATTTACTTCTCTACCATGATCGATTAAACATCTGATAACATATTATAATTTCTTACTTTGAAGTTTACACGAATTCCCGAACGTTGATTGGCTGAGAGCGCGGTGGTGTGATCAAAATTTCAAGGTTCATTATCCATGAACTCTTGGAAAATCGTTCATACTCGTGTGAACGCTTTCATGTCGTGTGAACGTTCGACGGTACTGTACTACATAGCGTTCTTCCCTGATTGAGCGTGATGTTGTTAGCAAATTTCCAACGGTTACCGTTTACCAAAAATTGTATGATTGAATAAGATAATTAATCTCAGTATCATACTACCTTCTCAATTGTTAATATTCATAAAACATTTAAATAAAAGATCGCGCATAACTGTTTGCTATTGAGCTAAGCGAGTCACAAGGCCTATTCTAGAACCGAAAGACATTCGCATTCGATCGCTGGCTGAATACAAGTTATGCAATCTGGATAAGCAAATACTCACAATCTAGCCATTATGAACTAACGGGTTTCAGATGTGAGCAGTCGTGGTTATGAAATATTTCTTTTCCGACTGTTGTTTACATCATATTGACGAGGAGACAACATCAAATGGCATTCTGGTTCCCGGGCCTTCGATCTCGCTACTCTTCTCTCAAGAGAATAGTAGCGAGATCGAAGGCCCAGGAACCAGGATGCATCAAATGGCGGACTCCATGCCATGACGTCATTCAAAGGACGGATAACTCTGATCTCGTGTCGCTAAAATATTAGATTTTATTACGCTTCACTCAGCATGATGAGTGCCACAGGTTTCTTTAAACAGGTAATGACGAAAAATAACGTAAGAAATTATAAGAATTGAACGTATGAATGAACGATGTCAAAGTGGGATTCAAACTCCCATGAAGGAGGCGAGCTTGCGAGCAAGTTCACGTGAGAGTTTGAATTCCACTTTGACATCATTCATTTTCCAGTGCAAACACACAAACTGACATTCAATTCTTAACAAACGTTGTGATGTCTTAGATGAGTGTATTGAGTTTATATTGTCAATGGCACAATAACGTTTTTCACATATTTAACACGCGTGATTGTTTATTTGAACGTAGGTGTACAAAGTCATCTGATAAAAGGGCACCTTCTGTTATAACATTCGCTTCATAAGATGGTAATTAACTTGTTTAAAGATGTTTTATGTTTAAATTATGTTCAGCTGTATACTGTATACTAACAATACAAACAAGGCATGACGGAAGTGACATAAAAATCACTTTTTGCTAGTTTCTCAAACAGTCGCCCCTGAAGTATCTTAATGTACACTGTGCATGCATGTGGATGTGGCCTTACATATCAGCACATTCAAACTCAAATAAACGTTAAACTGAACAGAAATATTATTAACTTAATAAAATACTAAATAAACAATAACAAAAGCAAACCCAACTTATATATTTACTAAATAGGATAATGTCCCGTAAATTGATAAATTTAGTTTTAACAGGTATGATAAAATACCCCGTGAAACACAAGTTGACAGGGCCAGCTTACATAATGTCTTACCTCATTGACAGCCATTATTACTTCCCGGCTACCGGTACGTTGATGTTGGTACAGTTAGACAATGGAGCCAGACTTGAGCCCACTTTGACATTACTCTGTGTTCAGTAATGTATACAACAGTGACCCACTATATGGAACTCGTTAATGATTGTAAACTAATGAATGTAATTAACATCATGCTACGAGCTGCTCTCTTGACGACTAACTGTAACATGCTGTTTCTAATAGATCTTATTTAAACAATGTCATATTTGAAACTTTTTCTGACCTGATGACATTTTAGCCGTCAGTGATGTCGTACCTGTCATATAGCATTACATGTATATTACTATTTGCAGCAGTCTTTAATTGATTAAAAATGGGGATACTCAAAATTATGCATTTTATTATGATATATATACATATATATATATACAGAAAGAAAAAAGAAAAATATGTTGATATGTAAATAATTATAATGAAATTAAACAAACATAATTCTTTAAAAACTAAACATAAATTTCCATCAATTAGCTTTTATCGTACATGTATTTGAGATGCGTTTTTTATTTCCTCATGCATACATTATTATATAATTAATAAAGGAACACATTTATATTTTCGATGTCATTCAATGTCATTGCAACTTCAAAGTCATGAAGATCGGGGAGATTTTAAAGTTGTAATGTGAATAGAAATGTGTCATTCATGTGGTTTTTATATTTTAAGTTGTTTTAAATTTCATGAAAGGAAACAGTGGATTATATTATTTTGAATTCTACTTGGTAGGACCCCCAAATATATTTTACAGCGATAAAACGTGCAAGTTGAAAGTATGGATCAATAACTTTCATCGTAGTTTATGTATACGTAGATAATGTATTATATCAATCTGATATTTTACAAATGCAAGCACAGGACATACATTTTATCAATAACTTTCAGATTAGTCACTTTAAAGGAATGTAAACTCAACAATTTGAATGAAATAATTGTCATGGAAACTCGTGTATGCTAACCATGACCCCACGTAACTATGTAGCTTGATGGTAGGTCGACATGTAACACAATATCAGTTCCATATAAGACAACTAGATGGCTAACGCTTTAAGTACAACAATGGACCTAATCAAACACGGGACTATCAGTGGTGGTATTACGCTGTATTACATAATGTTATATCATATATATATATATATATATATATATATATATATATATATATATATATATATACAGCAGTGTACAACATGGAACACAGCGGGTGTACTGCAGGTGGCCTATGTAGCTCTAATTATGTGTGTTTAGACACCATGGGACACTTATTGATCTTGATTAACATGGTTAATGTCAGGAATCATTAGTTGAATCTGCTGATGTTTGCAGAACTTTCTTGACCTGTCTGACTCCTTTGTGGCATTAATATGATATTTTAGATATCTACATCTTATTCAGAGCAATTATAAATATAGTTATAATGGCAAGTATAATGGTGCCATGAGTTCATTTAAAGAGAGCGTTCTGTCGTGTTTTTTGTGGAATCGAAATTCGACAGGACATTCATGTTTAAGCATGTATGTTATTAATTTTCAGAAATACAGACTTATAGTTCAATATAGGTGAAACATATTACTGGAGGTAAACGTTTTATGATTTTATATTCGGAAATTTAAAAAAGACCAGCGCATATTAATTCAAACTGAAAAGACGTGAAACCATTCATTGGCGCTATGAGTGTGGAAATCATTGCTACGGCAGCTGATTAGTTTAATGATAGATTATGTGTACCTTGTGTATATACTGTCAATACATTCGTTTCATTATTTAAAAAAAAGATTAAAATTAGTGAAAATACAGCATTTTCTTTTCATTTTACGTGATACAAAAACCAAGATGGCTGACAGTCGATGATACAACTCTATATAAAGTGATCAGTTCCTCTTTTAGATCAAAGTAAGGTTTTTCAGTATCATGTTCGCATAAGGCATTTGAATGCGGCTAATGTCATTATGGTTAGCTGCATCAGTTGGTTTAAAGAATTAGCTTATATGACGTCGATAAAAAATTGAATACGTCAAAAAGTGTATGTTAAAACACACTATGTCATTACATGAGAAATATGAAATATTAGAGAACCTATGGAAACTAGATTATATTAAGTAGATTGGAATATGCCGTACATTGTAAATTAGTTCACAATAACGACGGCTATAAGACACAAGACAAGACACAAGACATTCCCATCAGAAACATTCCCAACTGAAACATTCCCAACCGAAACATTCTCAACTGAAACATCCCAAAAAGCCAACTGTTTATCACAGTGAAAATTAATTGCAACAAACGGTTATTTATGTAAATAACCATTTTAATTCTGCCTCCCTGAAAAAAAAACATAGTGTGTTTACAGTACCTATAAAGTGGTAATAGTTTCAGCTTGAAATTCTATATGCACTATATTCCATATACACATTTATTAAACATTAAGGTAGATATTTCATCATTCAGAAATACCACATTGGCGACCAATATATCTAATAATAATTTTAATTTGAACAACTGTCATGATGCATGCCTCGAGATTCCTTTGATTATATTAACACAATATTTGGAGATACACTTTCTCATTACATTCTCCTATATATTAACATAAACTGCATGCTGAATAAGTGAATATACGTTACTGATTCACCAAGAAAGGAAAACAGACCATGCATTAATATCTGAATATAATTACACTGTCATTGCCGGAAAGAGTTTCATTTACAATGGATATCAGAAAGTAGATGACATTTGTGAATGCTTAACGCTAATCGCAAGGGACACATTTTACAGCAGCAACATATAGACATATAGATATATAGATATAATATCCTACCGGCAACAGAGGTGTAGAGAAAACTTAAACCAGTATGTAATACAGGTAATCCTGCGAATACTGCACCGTTGTTTCCAAACACCTTTACACAGAAATCCTGCGAGTTTTCAAGCACCGTTGCTAAATCCTGTATCACCAGACCATCGCCTCTATGTAATGACCATTCTGCAGGCTTGGTTCTCAAAGAGTACAGTTTAATGATCAATACGAATGGTTAAACACACGTGATGAGACGCGGAGGGGGCGGATACCGTCGGTCTTCTGGAGATCCCGTCTGATTCCTTAATACAACCGATGATACATAACTCGAAATATGTATTGATTTTGATAACTTCTAAATGCTACTAAAAAATTGATAACATTTCAAAATCGCTGGTTCCATTTTCAGGACTTTATATTTAAAAGGAACTTTCCCACAGCTCTCTGTGTAATGAGTGATAGTTCTATGTTCTCACATCCGGAGCAAACCATCTCTGAACTTTTCTTTGGGCATCTATTAACCATGATAGTTTATGATACTACCCATCGAATAATATTAACCAAATGTGCTGTTGGTTGAAGAGTTAAGTTTAAGTACATAACTTTGACCATTTAAATTGCCTTGATATATTTGGTATTTAAAATTGTAACAAAGTGTCACGAAGCAATTTAGTTTCAAAAATACATTTATAAACTCCTTTGAGTAGCACTGTCGATATCTGCAAGTCATGAGAGTGCAAATAACTTAATTACCATGCAAATAAACAATACCAACACAATGCTAAATAGTTGCTAACCAACGAGTGATACATACAACTTAACCATAGTTTCATCGCGTCTCCAGAAGCGAATTTAACTGATATTTTGGAAACATTATGTGTTCAGTATTTTTTAAAAACACGCCATTAATAATCATCGTTTTGGAATCTCCTTACCTCGAACAGATATGAGAGTGGAATTGTTTTGGTTGGTTGTATGACGGATGATGCAACAACGCACTAATATCCATAGAGATAATGTTTGTCGACAACATTTGTAAAAATTATCAACTTATTTTATCAGTTATTAATTCATATGTTAAATATTCTGTCCCCAAATCATTTTCAAATATCGAAACGATGTGAGCATCCAATATGTATCCTAGATAAAAGCCCTGAATGGATGGAACGGTGTATATTTCTTTAGAAAACATGCTTATCGAAGACCTTCGAAATTGACGTTATCCGTTATTTTGTCATTAACCCTGTTGAACAAATGGCATACATGTAGTTTCTTTTCCCCAGTAGTGTAGTTCCAGTGTATAGCGCGATCTGTCCAGTTGTAAAAACGTTTGCTAGAAACTAGAATTATTCCAGGATAAATCGTTTGTCACTGAAGCTTTCTTTCACACCAAATACTCGAATATGGCCATTGTCAATACCACCCAAAGGGGATATAACCGTTTGGAGAAAAGGACGAATTTCCAATGTTATTCCGAGTGAAAGTCCGAAGATTCTGAACTTATTCTGCATGGATATCGATCACAGGGGAATACCTAGAAGCATCAAACACCCGTGACTGAATATTTGTCTGACAAGCATTCACATTGTGTTAAGTTGCAAAATTTACGTAACGTTATGCCGCATTCCACACCGTAAAAATCGCGTTTAGCAATTAAACATCATCGTTACATGTTTAATGCTATACATGTTTAGGATAGTGCTTAATAGCTAAACACAAGAACGATATTATATCTGTTATTTAAACACGAATAGCTTTTAAACACATTTCTAAACGTGTTAAGACAGACATTACGCCAGTGGCTAAGCACTATTCTAAACATGTTCAGAGAATTTCCCCCTTTGTTGCCCATTTTTCATCTATTCACATACAAGCCATAATCAACAGTGGTTTCAACAGAACCATAATAAGTTTCAGGAAAATCGTTTTGTTATTCTAATCGTAGGTTAGAATTAGAAACACATTCCTAAACACATTCAGGTAGCTAAACGTTTAGGGGTATAAACGCGTAAAAACTGGACAAGATACGCGTTTAGTATTATGTTTACATACTAAACGCCATTTTTACAGTGTACCAACTAGTAATTTTTATGAACAACATAACTTTTTTTATGAACAACAAAAAAAGAATAGCAGAAACAAATTATGCAAATGTATAATATCCTTTTCAATGGAAACTTAAACAGCTGCTGCTGAATCTGAGGGTGTGAGTTTGAATCATCCCACAAGTGGGCTCGTCCCGAAAAAACAAAAGAAGTTGTACTGTCATAATACTGTTAGATTTGTTCACTATCTAAATAACATAACATATATTTCTAATAAAAACTTCAAGCGTGTAAGGAATTTTTCAACAAACGATTCAATGTAGAAATGCATGCTTATTGAGTTATTCGAAAGAATCACAAACGTGCTAAAAAACCGCATGTGCTGATCTAAGTTCAAAATATTTCACTCGACTTGAATTGTAAATAGTCAAATATGAGATAAATTGAGCAACAGCGGTACATGTGTGCAGAAAGTGACACTTTTAACATGGACAGTAGTTATATGACCTACATGTACATTGTATGAATTATTACCAAATTCCCAAATAATTTGTCTTTTTGCCTATTGCAGATACATTTCCAAAATAACGTTTGACTACATTCTCTTCCCACAGAGCTTACTCCCTTCAGATTTCCGATCCTAACCTCTGTTCTTATTGGGCTGAATACGCCGGCAGAAAAGGGAGAATCTCATTGGTTGCATTTGAATTTAGTTGTGCAATCAGCGACGCCGTTGTAAAAGGGAAATTTGCCAATGACACGCCATAATGTCTTATCCGGTTTAATGTGTTTTCCTCGAAATATGCTATTTGATTTTGTGAAAACAATTGATCATAAGCATGCTGATAAATAAGGAAGACCAATTAGAGACAAATAGTCAATTTATATTATTTACATTAGATATATTCGGTGGACATATGCTAATTAGCAAAATCCTTCAGAGTCACATGCAAGACCGCTGAAAGATGAGCTGTCATTGATTAATAAGCAGGGATACAGTATGAAGTTCCCCTTTTCCCCGCTAAGAAAATTTGCAGAGGTTGGAATAGGAAATCTGAAGAGAGTCACCTATGTGAGAAGAGAATGTTAGAGTATATTTTCTGGTTTTCGATGAGAAATCACTACTTCTAAACTTCTATATATATTTATATTGTTACTAATATAGTGAATGAATCGACTAGCATTACAGCGGCAATTTTCTTTAACAATCAATATCTCTCGATAACAAAATTATACCATAATAAAACGTTACACATGAGTGACCCTCACAACATACTGAATGTCCAACAACATATATACTGATTGACTGCAGATTGACTTTGCCTTGTCCACCTTGTAAACTCTTATTCTCACGTATTTCAACGATAGACTGAAACTGATATCAAACTGGTACACAGTCAAGTGAATGACCTTATAACACACAAGAAACTGATATCAAACTGGTACACAGTCAAGTGAATGACCTTGTAACACACAAGAAACTGACATCAAACTGGTACACGGTCAAGTTAATGACCTTATAATACACAAGGAACTGATATCAAACTGGTACACAGTCATGTTAATGACCTTATAACACACAAGGAACTGATATCAAACTGGTACACAGTCAAGTTAATGACCTTGTAACACACAAGAAACCGATATCAAACTGGTACACAGTCAAGTTAATGACCTTATAATACACAAGAAACTGACATCAAACTGGTACACAGTCATGTTAATGACCTCATAACACACAATAAACTGACATCAAACTGGTACACAGTTAAGTTAATGACCTTATAACACACAATAAACTTACATCAAACTGGTACACAGTCAAGTTAATGACCTTATAACACACAAGGAACTGACATCAAACTGGTACAAAGTCAAGTGAATGACCTTAAAATACACAAGAAACTGACCTCAAACTGGTACACAGTCATGTTAATGACCTTATAACACACAAGAAACCGATATCAAACTGGTACACAGCCAAGTTAATGACCTTATAATACACAAGAAACCGATATCAAACTGGTACACAGTCAAGTTAATGACCTTATAACACACAAGAAACTGACATCAAACTGGTACAAAGTCAAGTGAATGACCTTAAAATACACAAGAAACTGACATCAAACTGGTACACAGTCATGTTAATGACCTCATAACACACAATAAACTGACATCAAACTGGTACACAGTCAAGTTAATGACCTTATAACACACAAGAAACTGACATCAAACTGGTACAAAGTCAAGTGAATGACCTTATAACAAACAAGAAACTGATATCAAACTGGTACACACCCAAGTTAATGACCTTATAATACACAAGAAACCGATATCAAACTGGTACACAGTTAAGTTAATGACCTTATAACACACAAGAAACCGATATCAAACTGGTACACAGTCAAGTTAATGACCTTATAACACACAAGAAACCGATATCAGTCTGGTACACAGTCAAGTTAATGACCTTATAACACACAAGAAACTGACATCAAACTGGTACACAGCTATATTAATGACCTTATAACACACAAGAAACCGATATCAGTCTGGTACACAGTCAAGTTAATGACATTATAACACACAAGAAACCGATATCAAACTGGTACACAGTCATGTTAATGACCTTATAACACACAAGAAACCGATATCAAACTGGTACACAGCCATGTTAATGACCTTATAACACACAAGAAACTGACATCAAACTGGTACACAGTCATGTTAATGACCTTATAACACACAAGAAACCGATATCAAACTGGTACACAGTTAAGTTAATGACCTTATAATACACAAGAAACCGATATCAAACTGGTACACAGCCATGTTAATGACCTTATAACACACAAGAAACCGATATCAAACTGGTACACAGTCAAGTTAATGACCTTATAACACACAAGAAACCGATATCAAACTGGTACACAGCCAAGTTAATGACCTTATAATACACAAGAAACCGATATCAAACTGGTACACAGTCAAGTTAATGACCTTATAACACACAAGAAACTGACATCAAACTGGTACAAAGTCAAGTTAATGACCTTATAATACACAAGAAACCGATATCAAACTGGTACACAGTCAAGTTAATGACCTTATAACACACAAGAAACCGATATCAAACTGGTACACAGCCATGTTAATGACCTTATAACACACAAGATACTGATATCAGTCTGGTACACAGTCAAGTTAATGACCTTATAACACACAAGAAACCGATATCAAACTGGTACACAGCCATGTTAATGAACTTATAACACACAAGAAACCGATATCAAACTGGTACACAGCCATGTTAATGAACTGACTTAAGACACAAGAAACTGATATAAAACTGGTGCACATTTCAATGAAGGATTTCTTATGATGCACAAGAAACAGATATAAAACTGATACACATTCAAGTGAATAATTCCTTATTCTTCACCATAAACTAACATCCAACCGGTACGTTCATTGTATTGACGTGGATGATCCCTTGATTTTTATATATATATATATATATATATATAAATAGTATACGCGAAGTTGAAAATCCACCAAATTATTTAGAAATATAAAACCATTTACAAAAGGAAAAGAAATCCACAATTTATATATTGCAAACCTGTTTGATGCTAATCCAATATGAAATCATGGCGGTTTATATGTAAAATGAAATTGATGCCAATAAAACAATAAATGTGTATATGATGTAACTTCATACGATCCACTTATCGATTACCTTCAAATGATTTCCCTTCGGTGTTATATAATGTATCTCCTACTGATGTAGACTTCATAAACAATCCCCATCTTAATGCCCAAACAGTCTCTTGGTAGCCCATAGAGATAACAATTGCGACGCATATTTGTAAAGGCGTAATGATACTATTCAGGCAGAATAGCTTTAGTGTTTTAACAGCAATGGGGTAACATTTATGATAATCTCTATTTCTAATATTCATCACGGGATTTCATATACTCGATATCTTCCACTATGTTTTATTTCAGAAATAGAAGACGAGTTGGCGTGCTTTATCAGCCCTTCGTGTTTTATGCCCTCTGCTATTTTTTATTCTACGATGAGGCACCACAACGAGTTTTCTATTTCTTAAAAGAGATGCCCTTAAATAGTTACTCGCTTTTGTATGTAAACCGTAGAATTAATGTTATTTGTATAAACTATGTTTTGAAAATATTAATGCCTCCCGTCGTAGAACACATTCTCTAGCATTGAACAATCAAAGTGGCGTAAAACATGACGTCATTTGCTAAGCGACGCTCTAACTGACGTCCTAAATCACGAGCATGTTTTATTGTCTCATAAAGCACGCTGTCGGTCCCTTTGACCGCCTGTGTTTTATTGTCGTTGGTATCTTATATAAACTGATATTGTTTCTATTGTTAAGTCTCTATCAATGTATATCTTTTTAGACTTACAGCATGCTTTGAAGTTTTAGATTTTAATTACTTTGTTATTACAACCATTACTACTTTTAATAAAAAGTTGTGCTGTATAATATGTAATGTGAATTTGTGGTCTTTGAGGGGCCTTTAGAAGAGACCTTCAGGAGCAGGAAGATATTCTTGTTCTTACATAAAACATTTTCTAAAAATGATTTACAAATAACTGTTATATATGTTATATGAATATATCTATATATTACTTCAGTTGAAAATTACAATTCATTAGTATGTTATGTGGGGTGTTTTGCGGATGTATGGCAACCAATTAATATGCTCTGAAGTTATAAATATAATAATCACAAAAGTATGATGCCAGTATTTTTTTCAGCATTTACGGGTTCTAATGTCTTTAATAATTATGTTTGATAACTTTCAATATCTCTTGGTGGTATTTTAAATATCAAAGTATACGTTTCAATACAATGAATTGTAAATGAACTGAAAGGTAAATTTATGATTTCAATTTGAAACATATTGTTCATGTTATTTTTATTATATTTAAAATATGAAACATTTAAAAATTCTGTCACAAACTAACAACGTTCTTAGAGAGTAATACCATGCTTTTCATAAGTTGCTATACACAGTAAGAATTGTCGTTTATACAATGTTCCTAAAACTATTTTCAACAACTCCTTTTGCTCAAAACTTTGAATTTGATTAAAAGAAGATTTATATTTATGTTAATTTATTTCTATAATAAATATATTTGTTATATTCCCTATACACGCCTACTGCTGCAAACAAATGTTTGCATCATAAATATATATTCTAGTTCAGTTCAAAGTATATATAAATGGAGAAATATTGTTTCCAATTTCTAAAATAGAAAATATAAACCATTAGTGCTAAAATAAATGTTCAAGAGCGTATGAAACTGTTAATCCCATTAAACGTATACTGTACATGTTGTATAATCTATGATTATGCATGAGTTATCGAAAGATCACGACTTATGGATGAGAACCGGAATTTAACTATGAGCTTGCACGATCAATCACACTGAGTTGAATAAATCGATCTGAAACCGTCAACAGAGATGATGGAACACCTGAAGAAACCGTTCACCACATAGTGCAATACATTCCACATCACTAAAAAATACTTAAGTTACCGTTACCTGTCAATTACGGCATCATATGTGATGTTTTCACAAATATGAATAGAATATTAAAGAAACTAATTTGCATGTTGGACCCTACATTGTATGACTGTTCACTTGCCATGGCAGCAACTTTAATTCATACTCTTCCAAAATAGAAATGCCCGGATGAAATGCAATTTTTGAATCAACTTTATTTTATTTAAATGAAACGAATATTTGTTTTTAACCTCTAAAGACACTAACTGATTGTATATACGATTCTCTTCCCACAGAGAGTAGCCCCCTTCCAGATTGTTTTATCGTAATCTCAGTTCTATTAGGCCCATATTTTTTTGTTTCTAACAAACAAAAACCAGCTACGTGAAAGGGTACGGGATAGCGCAGTGGTTAGCGCGTTTGGCTAGTACGCATCTAGGTGTTCGAGGTTCGAATCCCGCAAGGGGCACAGCAATATTGTCTGCACTAGGTTTTGGTTCAATGCTACACTGAATTTCAGCGTAGTACCACCCATGTTTCGCTAGTTTCAGCCGTTGATCGCAGTTTTCACATAGCCACATACATGTAGTGTTACGGCCTTTGTCCTGCCATTATGCTAGCAGTCGTGATATAAGTGAAATACTCTTGAAAGCGGCGTTAAACCCCAACTCACCTCACCTCAGATAACTATTTCAGTTTTATTCCTGTGATTTTGTCTTATTTATAAGGATATTTATGTCCAATTGTTTACACAAATTAAAATAGCATACACTCAAGGAAAACATATTAAACACGAAAACGTTTGTCGTACGTTTCTGGTTCCAGACATAGTATTGGTCATTGGCAAATGTCACCTTAAAGTTTACAAAGGCGTAGCTGAATGATCAACTATTTTCGTATGCAACAAACCAATCAGGATTGTCTATTTCTACCCGAGAATTAAGCCCTAATAGAACTGATGCTACAATCGGGTGCAAGGTGCAGTATGGGTTTAAATGACTGGGCAGGACCTTTTCTCATATTAGTCTTATGTCACACCAGTGTAACACTGCGTATGCATATCCACAGATTAATATTTGTATCTATTTATACCATTTATATTATTACTATGCAGCATTTACATATAAAACAACTGTATTTCCACAAACACAAATATAAACCGGATTTTAATAAAACTTACTGGATTTGCTGCTAAGGTAATTTAAATATAACTGGAAAATCAAGACTCGAATATACGAATTTTTGGATGGTATTCGAAATAATTTGAGAATAGTACGGGGAAAGGGAGGGACCATTACTAGTCAGTTTTTATATGGAATATTTCTGGTAGAGTGTCCGGTTGAAGTTGATAAAAATCATTTAAAGGTTGAATGTGTTGCTTCCTCATGTGTAGCTTAGCACTGAGCAGCATATAGACAAACACTTCACTGCAGTGACAGGTATCCAAGCGTATGTGTGCTTAAAACGGATATTGACAAAGTGATTATCTCTCTCGGTATTTATCGGTTGACAGTCCACAAATACAATACCTCCGACAACCATTAACACGTGCAAACAAAAGATCAAATACCAGTAGTGCCGATTATCTTCTCTCCTTAAACATTTGCAAATTTTCTTAAAATAAAATGGCATATTTTCTCTGTACATGAATTATTTAAGGAGTTTTTGTTATAAATTGATAGTCATTGATTCACTAAAAAATATGATATAATGTCAAGGTCACCAAATCTAACCAGCTCTGTATCACCAGGAAAAGCTTTATGTACGATATATGATAAGAATCCAGTGAACGGTTTTACAGATACATGTATCCAACTGACATAGGTAAAATGACAAGTCTCGTTGTGACCTTGCAATGAAGGTAAAGGTAAAAAAAACTACGATGGAACATTAATCTCAATATGGTGAACCTATATGCAGCACATGCATATGCATCCAGTTGATGATACCTGCTATATTTCGTACGTACATACGTAAATACTATATCCTCGATTGATCGCTTAACGCGGATACGTTTAAAACAGCATTACCATATTTAAATGAAATATAATAGAACATGGAACCACCTTGAAACATAAGAAAGTTCAAATCAGCTTTATGCATGCATACGAAATTAGTCAAACTGTCAGAAAAGGACAAAGACATGATGTATTTTTAGTGAATAGCTTGGTCACGTTTACACACGGGATTCACACGGCCTTGGTTCAATACTTGCAGCACATAATAAATTCAGACTTTGAAATTTAAGCGATATGCTCTCTGCTGATTGGATTAAACAAGGTCATGTGACCAGTATACATTCTCATAAACACAAGACTGACAGCTGAAAAGGATAACCTTCATAACCTGACGTTTACAAAAAATAACCTGCGGTACTACTTTATCACTGTATCATTGCACAATTATTACACTGCTATCACATGCTCTTTTCTTGATTAAACTTTTTAAAAACCTTACAACGTGAGTTCTAATTGTAGTTTGATTTGAAAGTTTGATTAAAACAGCATATTAGAACCAAAAATTAAATACTTTAATCATATTTCCTGTGAACTACGTTTTGCGCTTGGTGACACATAAATGATGCGGTATTATTGTGGGCGGAGCTTAGCGCATGATATCTATGCACTGTACACTTTTTGCAGAGATTTTTTATATTCAAAAGTTTATTTACTGATTAGAAATCACTTAAATATCAAAGTTTGAATTTATAAGAAATAGATTTCATAATGTGTTTGTTCACTGGCTTATAAACGGTTTGAATGTTCAAGTTAAACTGTAGTATAAATGCCGTCGACAAGCTCCGGCATTTATACCAGTTTAACTTGCACCTTTCAAATCGTTTATAAGCCAGTGAACAAACACATTATGAAATCTATTTCTTAAGTAAATTCCTTTTTTTATGTTTTGTGTAAACACTGTTGTTTTATTCGACTTTTTCAAACCGTTGAAATTATCAATATACATTTCTCCTGGGAATTTATCACGAGGATAACATCATATTTCATGCTTTATTTCATACGGGAGTAATTGGTGCTACATTTTGGGGATTTTTTGCTGAATCGTAAATCTATCTGAACAATGTTTTTCTATATTTCGATTATGTGATTCCTGACGTATCGTTTATAAGTAAAGCTTTTAAAACCCTCTGCGGAATAATTCTCGCCTAGCTCACCTCCCTCCCTACCAACCCACTAGATCTCTAAAATCTGAGAAAACACGACTTCTTGTTTTCAGAGGTGTTCATACCAAACCATCTGACCACAAATCATGTGTCTATTCTACGGCACCGGTATACCGTATTTCCTCTAATACAACCCCGGGGTTCTATTTCATTCAGCACCCCTTACCCCCGGGTTCTTTAAGAGACCCGGGTTGTATTGGAGGCCTGGTTATATTTGACGTTTATCATCTTCTTGGGCTGACTTTTTAGAATGTAAAATTTGTGATCTAGTACTACATATCTCGTGGCATGTCTGCTGAAATTTATTTGAATAAAATCATATTGTTTATAGATGGACGGGAATGTACCCCACACTCTCATTAATCCCAACATTATACAGTTGGTGTGAAATGCTGTCTATCAACTTACATTGTAAAAGGAGAATTAACTGAACAAGACGGATATCTGTTATCATGGACCTGTTATGCTGAGTCTCACACGGTCACAGCAATATTCCCCCTCAAAACGAATGTATAACTATTTTCTTTTGCAACACGAAGTATTCAGTTGTTACGCAAAACCCGGGTTCTAATAGCGACCCGGACTGTATCTACCTTAGCACCCCTTACCCCCCGGGGTGTATTGAAGGCTCGGGTTCTATTAGAGGCCCGGGTTCTATTCGAGGAAATAGGGTAGTCTATATAATAATAATTCCGTACTTATATTGCGCCTTTTCCACACCCTAAGGTATGCTCAATTATTACCCTGAAGGAATTGTACTTTCAGAGCTGCTACTAAGCGCTTCATCAGCACCTCCCGTATTCAGGTACCCATTTGTACAGCTGGGTAGACTGAGTACACACCAGTAATTTTGAGGTGCAGTGAACCATGTTTGAGCTGGCTGAGAGTGAACCACTAAGCGCACTGTGGATGAAGTGCCTTGACCAAGGGCACAACACAGTGTTCGACCCAGGTCACAAATCTGTGGTGTCTCCACCGGGATTCGAACCCGGGTCGTCGACGTGAGAGGCCAGCGTGCTAACCACTACACCACCGTTCTCAGTCTATCTGAAGAAATAAGACGCTATCAAGACTATATTTTCTTCTACTCTTCTTATAAAACGACCTATGTGTAGTTATGTACAGACTCACTAATTCTGAAAAAAAAATGCTATTCTCTCCCTCCGTGTAATTTGAGCATTCACTATACATGGAAAGACGTTTTCTTAAATACATGCGCCTTATTATAGTATGTTTCTCAATGTATATCAGTGTTTAATTACGTTGTTGTTGATGACAGAAAAACAATGGCCATGCATCATTGATAATATTGGACGTAAAGTTAACATATCCGTCCTTTTAGGACAGTGCAGGTCACAGGACAACGATATTGTTTTTCATATGATTTTTTGACATAGGTGTTGTTACCAATGGCTAAATAATACCACTCAATCAATACAAAGCGTTCTTAAACAACTGGTCGCTCGAAGGTCCGTCAAGTGATCTGGCTGATGTAGCGACATCTAAGTAATCAGGGTAGAGTTTTAATAAATGATTTAATGATGAAATGGTCAACCATTGTGTCTGAACTATCAAAATCGCATGAGACCCACAGATCTACTTCTCACATTGAGTTCACAAACTTGTCACTATATACGTCGCACCATATTCTTTCATTACAGATGGGATCGGTTAGTGAGATGATTTGATAATGAATTATAGCAGAGTTGAGAAAAAATGATATGCACAATATGTGCTACAGTGCCTTTAAAAACATACAAAAAGACCCATGAACAGCTCAGTCATATAATTGAGACTGCAATCAATGGGAAAAAAGCTTGCATGATAAATATAACATCTCAACAAACTGGAATTTTTAGATAAGCCTCTGATTGTTGAAACTACTGAAAGCATGAAAACAAAAGGATCAACAAAAACAATGTAGCAAATTTCCCGTATTTTTCAACTATAACGAAAAATTAAATACTGCAAATTCGGCAGGATCACATCAGCTATGCGCTATGTACTAAACATGCAAGGTTGTTCTCCAAAGGACTTGGTGAATCGTTAGGTTACCATTCCTACTTCCAACTGGATGTACAGCAGCCAGATAAGAGAGAGTTGCCGTCAATATGACAGACAGATATCAAGAAACATGGGGACTGAAAATAATTCGTTAATAAGTTAGTAGACGTGGGAGGCCTTTTGTTCCCAGGGGTAAAAAAAACGTTCGGTGGATGGAAAGTTAAACATTTTCTGGATTGAAAAGTTTATGCCACAACTCAACTGGGACTTGTCTAAACACTATTCCAAGCTGCTATACACCCAACAGTATCAGAATAATACAAAGTTCAATGTCATAATTTCAAATTCATGTGTACCAAGTATATTGTACTGGAAACATTCGGAATGTTAAAATTTCATGTTAACTGTTCATCACCCTCAAACTAAATAACCAGTCAATTTTTCATTATCCTAAAATGGATTCTTTTCGAGTCCAATTCCCCGAAGCGTTTAGGATGTTGCATGACTATGTACAATACACGAAGCCAAACTGCTACTCATGTGGGAAAACGGTCTCATTTAAATCAGGAGACATGATGTGTTTATAGTGAACAGCTTTATCATGTTTCCAAGCGGGACTTGCAGCGTCCTTGATTCAACATATACAACCATTAAGTATATATGTTTTTTCTGTTTTGTGTAAACTTTCTTGCCTTTTTTTACTTGTGTGAAACCGGCAAAATATCGATATAGACTGGGACGATTTCTCCAGGGAAATTATCCTTTCAGGATGAGCATCAGATTACGGGATTCATTCCATAGGGAAACAGTGATCTACGATTTCTGTAAATATATTTTGTTGAAGAGTAAATCTATCCGAATAATATAGACTTCATACTTCATGGTTTCAATTGTGTGATTTGAGATATTTATTCTTTTGTTGATACCAACTATTTAATTTACGCTTCATGAACACAGTGACGTGGTTGCAAAACTAGTGATGCTTCAGATGTACTGAATTTCACTTTATGAAATTATTGAAATAACAAGATACTTAAAGGCAACAGCCAAACCTACTACAGAACATAATTACTAAATATAACATTACTAACCAGCATGCTTGTAAATGGAATCAGATAGTTGAAAGAAACCTAGAACCAGAGATGTGGAAATTCTACAACCATCTACCTTTCAGATGTACTCACGATACACAATTACAATGGTTCCAATATACATTGCTACACCACATATTACCGACTAACAAGAGATTACTTAAAATGCAACTTATAGACTCGGATATGTGTATTTTTTGTTCTAATCATATAGAATCAATCGCCCATGTGTTTTATGATTGTAGCAAAGTAACAACGCTTTGGCAAAAACTGGAACTATGGTTATCAGAAAAGATCCATGTAAGACTTTCATTAACAAAACAACATGTTCTGCTTGGTTTTCACCAACAAAATACTGACCCAATCAACATAATTATAATTCTCTGCAAAAACATTATTTTCAAACACCGATCTTCCAAAAAAGTACCAAACTTCCAGTTCTTGTAAGAAGAGATCTATAAATATTATCTCTTGACCAAAGCTGCAGCTCTAATTGGTCCAGGAATAGATAGATTCTCATTTTCTGGTCATCTTGTCATTTACTGTTTGTTATTTGAATTGTTTACTGTATACAATATCATTGATGTAACCGTCTCATGTCTGAAATGCAACAAAATAAAAATTATTTAAAAAAATAAAAATAAAATAAATTGTCTATTGAAATCCCACGAATAACATTGCGTATGTTACTGTTCTATTCCATTCTCCATGCATTACCGCAGTTAATTAATGTTATCTTACCTTTTCAACATTTAAAAGTCTAAATCTAAATTTCACTAAAACTACATTACATGTGTATATAGCAATACGGTCAAAATATAACTATAGAATATACATAATTAATACCAAAACATTGTTAAAATTTGAAACCCATTGACGTAAATTATTCATGGTTTGTAAACATCAAGATGTCATCAGCAAGGCCGTAAACCTATTTACTGAACTTGGTCACCTGTGACGAGTGCACAGCTGTTATGGTTATTGTGCAACTGTATTTAAGTAAATTGATGAATGATTTTCGTATAAATTGTTGTAGATTGATTGTTAGAATTGATACATATTACATGCTTAAAACAGTACATAACTTGTAATAGCAATGTTAGATTAAAGTCAACATATTCTATTATACTAACATTAATTACCAAAGAAAAAACAAACAAACTGTTTTTGTCTGTTTAAGTAACTATAAGAGCTTTATCAATGTTTTGTAGTGTGGTCTTGACAGAGCTAATGAAGATGATAAAGGTGATTGATATGGTTTAGTTAATCCTGAGACATGTGTCCCTCTGTGTTCACAAAAGTCAGTATATACATTTGGAGAATGTTATTAAATGATTTTAAAGATTACAAATTAAGTTCCGTTGGCATATGGAACCATGAATAAACAGTTAAGTTGTCATATCACTCATGAGTTAAACTATATTGCACTTTTGTTGGTATTATTTATTTTGCCCGGTAATTAATATATAATAATAGTACAGTACAGCACCTGCTCAAGCGTTGTTCAATCCTTATAATGCTGAGCACCAAGCAAGGAAGCAACAACTCCCATCTTTTAACGTCTTTTGGTTTGACGTGGCCGGGAATCGAACCCCGACTTCTTGTTGAGCGGACGCTTTACCAACTATATATATATACATATTCAAATGAGTATGCATATAATAACTAATGCAATTGTTAGTTATTCTTTTCATACTCGCTTGAATATATTTATATTTGAAAAGCAAATAACAATGGTCTATAGATAACGAACGTATGGATAAATCAATAATTGCAAGTAGAAAGCAAGGCTTTTCACAGCTTTTGATATCGCAAATTCACTCCATGACTTCATAAAGTCATTTCAGTAGTTCATACACATGCAAATGACTGATTCTGTGCCAACCACATGGTTTGTTCTGACGGGTTGAAATGTTTCAATCATATGCATAGCTGGTTTATTCATTAGGAAACGTCTTTTGTTTTTAGTGATTTCCCTAGTGAGGTGAAGTGCACTTGAAACTAAGGTATGCATTCATTTCAACAACAATGGCAGTATCAATACTTGAACATCACTCTGCGCTGGGAGTGCCTCCCATTTCTTTTGAAATATACTTGCACGAAAACTAAAGGCTGATGAGTACATTCTAAATATTAAGCAATCGTTATGTCTAGTTCTTTAAGTTACAGTATATATTTCCATAGCTTCAGGTGCATACCTTAAATATAATACTTACAACGTAACATATTGGATAAGGAAGTGATTTTTTTAAAACAATTAATGAGGACATATACATGGACTAAATTTCTAAACCTAAATAAGTACTTAGTTAGTATTCTAGAGAACGTATAGTTATCAGGCGAGGCTCGGATAAGAATTCGGGCTTGTGTATATATATCTGATGTTATGTGTTTTCAATTACAGTTAATATGATCATCATAAAATGTATATTCTGATATTTTTAAAATATTAAAAACAATAATATAAATTTCAAAAATTATTACCTACATGTATGGTCAAAAACCTTATCTTTTTACACAAAGGTGTGTTACAATATACACCATTTAAACATGAACTGACCGTATACTGGAGGATATAAGGCTAGGGAACGTATGTAAAGTCAGTATCTACTTTAATCATGAGAACACTATAATTTACATAGACGAAAGTAATCAAGAGATTGACAAGTACACACCAGTGGTCAATATAAGTAATTATCTCATTAATGATACATATCATCATTGCGAATAAATGTTTAGGTAACACTGTATAGGACATTCTTACAGTCACGGTGCTGATGACAGGTTTTGGTATTTAACAGTGCACATAAAGATACAGACAGTCCGAGTTATTTGTAATAGAAGTTCCATTATTGATATTCATCATAAATTTACATTTGTGAAAAATAAGGAACCTGCTTGATAACGACATTATTATCTATGTGGAAAAGGCGTCTACACAGCTTAAATAAATTTCATATCACAGTTCCTCATTCGTCATCATCTCAGCTTCTAGAACGCCTATCAAAGATGTCATAAGTATGTAGGTAAGAGTAACCGGGTGCATCCCCTTTCTTGTATTTAAATAACTTTCATTTCAATATCAAGTTGCTGTGTCAGATCAGTCACAGGAGTATTTTGGTCAACCAATCATAAAACTAGAACGTCACTCATGATATAATGTTGACAATGATTCTCTGGTCAAAATAATGTGTTTAAACAGAAATAACTGTATAAAATTTAGATGATTAAAAGAATGCATCACAAAGCTACATCTACAAACACAGAGTCACGTGGTGCAGTAATCCATTTTACACGTGGTCAAAACAAATGATTAGGTAAGGGGACATGACTGACACAAGACATACCTTATTTTGGTGTTCTGGCATGATATCGTTGCTTGCTATTCCATTCATGTTGTTAATACGGAACGATTAATCACACTTCCACCTACACTACAGGTGTCCTTGATTCCAAAAGCTTTTTAAACATAACGAAGTCTTCTGCCATGCATGTGAAATTACTTAAACACTCTGTCATGTAGCGCTGATACTGCAGGATCGATACGGACAGGGAACATCTGGTAATTCCTCCGCTCAACGTGTACATCTGTCGCACCGTCGTAATAAAAGCTTATTTATTTACTTCAGTACTTATTATTAAGAAAAGGGGTTTATTGATTGCTGTTTCCAGCGGGGAGGAGATAACAATGAACCTCATCGATTTCTTCAATACGCTCCTGTGTTCCATTGGAAGGCTAATTGGCAATACTGATATTGCTTACATTCATAATATTTATTTGTGCATACAGCATTTTCTACTTGATTTAACAAGCCTTTGAATTTGTCCTCTCCATCTAGGATAAATGCATCCTTAGCAGAAGGTATTTTGTAATGAATCTGCCTACATTGATGTAACTGACGAGGGAATTGAACTCGTATAATGCCGTCACTGCATGTCACGTGATCACTGTAACAGGAACACTTAATTTTGTGGAGAATACTATTAAAATCATTCAGATCATGACAACAGGTCACAGAAATGTGTATATCATTAAGTATATAATTGCTACAGTGTAGGCTTCAGTGAATATGAATTGACATCAATACAAATGTCAACGCAAAAAAATGTGATATTCCAAAGCAGAACAGCGTCAAGCGAAGTGTGGTGGTACTATTGAGGAATGAATCACTGATCGAGAGAGATGACATGAGGTGTTAATGTCGATATTCAGCTTGTTGATCACCTTATAACGTTTCACAAACCACAACGTTGTGAGGTGATACATATTAATATTAAACTAGAGTAATAACGCTGAAAATATGACGTCACAATAGTGTATAGTTGTGACGTCACAGTGGTCGTACATGATTAGCAGAAATCTTATTTTCAGCACACAGTCGTCAGTTTCACTTAGTTAATTTTTGACAAATTATAAACAGAATATTTACATTTACATATCATTCGTCACTGTCAGATATGATGCGGCTTGCAGACTGTCCTCAAGAAGATGCAAAATTGATTTCGTTTCTTTAAACGATCTTTTAAATTGAATTGTTTTCTGATTTGATGCTAAATATGATAAAGTATTAATATCATCAGGGCCCAATAAACACAAAAATACCTCAATAAAAACAACATTGGTTAATTAGTTTCTTTTAATTGATTATGATTGTTTTCTAATTTCCTACAAAGACCTTTAAAACTATCATCATCCTAAGTGCCCAATAAAATGCCTTAAAGGCTAAAATATTATAGCAATCAAATATTTATGAAACAATAATAAAATTAAATTGATCCAAGGAAGTCGGGAAGTTCCAAGAAAATCTATCATCTGTGATGAGTTTATTGTAACAATGCCGATGGTCTCACGCATGAATTACCTCACAGTGATCTGTATGTAAACTGTTCTCATAAGATATCATAAAGTGGTCAACCATTTATGTCACTTAGGTAAGGCACACCATTTATGTATACGAGGTACCCATGTCGTATGATTTACATCCCTTCACCCGTCGTACTATTGAAACAATTCCCTCACCGAGATGTGTTGCCTAGGTACCCATGTCGTATGATTCACATCCCTCACCCGTCGTACTATTGAAACAATTCCCTCACTTAGATGTGTTGCCTAGGTACCCATGTCGTATGATTGACATCCCTCACCCGTCGTACTATTGAAACAATTCCCTCACCTAGATGTGTTACCTAGGTACCCATGTCGTATGATTCACATCCCTTCAACCGTCGTACTATTGAAACAATTCCCTCACCTAGATGTGTTGCCTAGGTACCCATGTCGTATGATTCACATCCCTCACCCGTCGTACTATTGAAACAATTCCCTCACCTAGATGTGTTGCCTAGGTACCCATGTCGTATGATTCACATCCCTCACCCGTCGTACTATTGAAACAATTCCCTCACCTAGATGTGTTACCTAGGTACCCATGTCGTATGATTCACATCCCTTCACCCGTCGTACTATTGAAACAATTCCCTCACCTAGATGTGTTGCCTAGGTACCCATGTCGTATGATTCACATCCCTCACCCGTCGTACTATTGAAACAATTCCCTCACCTAGATGTGTTACCTAGGTACCCATGTCGTATGATTCACATCCCTTCACCCGTCGTACTATTGAAACAATTCCCTCACCTAGATGTGTTGCCTAGGTACCCATGTCGTATGATTCACATCCCTCACCCGTCGTACTATTGAAACAATTCCCTCACCTAGATGTGTTACCTAGGTACCCATGTCGTATGATTCACATCCCTCACCCGTCGTACTATTGAAACAATTCCCTCACCTAGATGTGTTGCCTAGGTACCCATGTCGTATGATTCACATCCCTCACCCGTCGTACTATTGAAACAATTCCCTCACCTAGATGTGTTGCCTAGGTACCCATGTCGTATGATTCACATCCCTCACCCGTCGTACTATTGAAACAATTCCCTCACCTAGATGTGTTACCTAGGTACCCATGTCGTATGATTCACATCCCTCACCCGTCGTACTATTGAAACAATTCCCTCACCTAGATGTGTTACCTAGGTACCCATGTCGTATGATTCACATCCCTCACCCGTCGTACTATTGAAACAATTCCCTCACCTAGATGTGTTGCCTAGGTACCCATGTCGTATGATTCACATCCCTCACCCGTCGTACTATTGAAACAATTCCCTCACCTAGATGTGTTACATAGGTACCCATGTCGTATGATTCACATCCCTCACCCGTCGTACTATTGAAACAATTCCCTCACCTAGATGTGTTGCCTAGGTTCCCATGTCGTATGATTCACATCCCTCACCCGTCGTACTATTGAAACAATTCCCTCACCTAGATGTGTTGCCTAGGTACCCATGTCGTATGATTCACATCCCTCACCCGTCGTACTATTGAAACAATTCCCTCACCTAGATGTGTTGCCTAGGTACCCATGTTGTATGATTCACATCCCCCACCCGTCGTACTATTGAAACAATTCCCTCACCTAGATGTGTTGCCTAGGTACCCATGTCGTATGATTCAAATCCCTCACCCGTCGTACTATTGAAACAATTCCCTCACCTAGATGTGTTACCTAGGTACCCATGTCGTATGATTCACATCCCTCACCCGTCGTACTATTGAAACAATTCCCTCACCTAGATGTGTTGCCTAGGTACCCATGTCGTATGATTCACATCCCTCACCCGTCGTACTATTGAAACAATTCCCTCACCTAGATGTGTTACCTAGGTACCAATGTCGTATGATTCACATCCCTCGACCGTCGTACTATTGAAACAATTCCCTCACCTAGATGTGTTACCTAGGTACCCATGTCGTATGATTCACATCCCTCACCCGTCGTACTATTGAAATAATTCCCTCACCTAGATGTGTTGTCTAACCAAGAAAATTGACTTTGAATTGAAATGAGTTTCGATTTTGTTTTAATTGTTGAATGACTTGCTTCGTGATATGTCGTGATGTAAACAAATGGTATCCCTTTTTGGTGATAGGTATTAACAAGCTTGTCAGAAAGAGAAAGTAGATTAACAGGTAAATATGCGTTTATTGTAAACATCATCGGCGCGAATATATCAATAACGTTCTGCTCTGCGTTTGACAATGGATTAGCTGGAAAACTACTTTGATAATAATATTGTACATATCGCTCAAATAATGTTAATATTCATCAGATACCTTGTACTATTTCAGTAACAAATAATGACATATGCTGCTACATTCAACATTACACAATTACGTGATGGCACAATCAAATTAACTGACATTTGAAATGGTTCTATAAAGTTAATGTTAAAAATATGCTTTTTGAATAACACCGCACGAGTCTATACAGAAACATATGATTATTATAGACTATAAGATCTCACACAAACTTGATTGAATTGGACAAACGTATTGTTCCGAGTTGATAAAAGTTTTGGATAATGGCACAGTAAAATGTAATGATCTTTATTATATGCTCAATAAAATAAATCAAGTTGAATAACTATATCAAGGGAATATGTATTAAAAAGCCAAATTGTCATTTTTTAGAAAAAAAACCCCGAAATATTGCATCATCAAACATATAGCATCAACACAATTTTAAAAATAGAGCCACTGGCTCTGTAGCTCATCAGACTTTATATACAAACACATAACTAATTCAAAACGTCAACTTCTAGGTGAGAGGTACAACAAATAGGAAACACTTCAAATGGAGAAGATACAAACGGTCTTAAAGTCCTTACCCCTATGATCTATCTTTGATGCTAGAGATAAAATCTCCTACAAATAAAGACACACTTGAAGATTTAATTCATCACTGTTGTTTCCTTGAAATTACCTCCCATTTCAGGTCATGACCTCTGTGACCTCTATTTGAGGTAACGGGGTCACGAAATATGCAATTAAGAATCTTCATTGGCCAAGGAGTCTGTACACAACTTTGAGCTCTCTAGACCTTTTGGAACTGGATTAGAAGATGAAAAGAGGTTTTTAAGGTTGTGACCCCTGTGACCGCAATTGAGGTCACGGGGTCACAAAATCTACCATTTAGAATTCCCATTGTCCAAGGAGTCTGCACACAACTTTTCAGCTCTCTAGACCCTTTGCATGAACTAGAGAAGAACATGAAATTAGGTTTTTTGGTATGTGACCCCTGTGACCCCATTTGAGGTCAGGGGGTCACCAAATCTACAATTTAGAATCTCCATTAGCCAAGGAGTCTGCTCACAATTGTTCAGCTCTCTAGACCTTTTGGAACTTGAGAAGAAGATGAAAATAGGTTATTAAGGTTGTGACCCCTGTGACCCCATTTGGGGTTACGGGTCACCAAATCTACAATTTAGAATCTCCATTAGCCAAGGAGTCTGCTCACAACTTTTCAGCTCTCAAGACCTTTTGGAACTAGAGAAGAATATGCAAATAGGTTTTTAAGGTTGTGACCTCTGTGACCCCATTTGGGGTCACAGGGTCACCAAATCTACCATTTAGAATCCCCATTAGCAAAGGAGTCTGCACACAACTTTTAAGCTCTCTAGACCTTTTGGAACTGAAGAAGATGAAAATAGGTTTTTGGGGTTGTGACCCCTGTGACCCCATCTGAGGTCATGGGGTCACGAAATCTACAATTTAGAATCCACATTAGCCAAGGAGTCTGCTCACAATTGTTCAGCTCTCTAGACCTTTTGGAACTTGAGAAGAAGATGAAAATAGGTTATTAAGGTTGTGACCCCTGTGACCCCATTTGGGGTTACGGGTCACCAAATCTACAATTTAAAATCTCCATTAGCCAAGGAGTCTGCTCACAACTTTTCAGCTCTCAAGACCTTTTGGAACTAGAGAAGAATATGCAAATAGGTTTTTAAGGTTGTGACCTCTGTAACCCCATTTGGGGTCACAGGGTCACCAAATCTACCATTTAGAATCCCCATTAGCAAAGGAGTCTGCACACAACTTTTAAGCTCTCTAGACCTTTTGGAACTGAAGAAAATGAAAATAGGTTTTTGGGGTTGTGACCCCTGTGACCCCATCTGAGGTCATGGGGTCACGACATCTACAATTTAGAATCCACATTAGCCAAGGAGTCTGCACAAAAAATTTCAGCTTCCTAGACCAAGTTGTTCTGGAGAAGAACATGCGAAAAGTTTAAAGACGGACGGACGGACGGATGGACGGACGGACGGACGCCGGACACCATGCTATGCCATGCCATCAGCCATTTCAGGCCAAATGAGCTAAAAAGGTATAATCATTTTCCATGACCCCAATGTCATATGAGGATAACATATGTAAAGCCTATATTAAACTATGAAACATAATAGTATTTGCAAGCTGGTATCATAATGACATTTTATTATTCAATAATATATAATTTGGAAGCAGTCATGAATGTGGATGTATACAGTGTATACATCGCTGTTAATCCTAAATCTTACATAACTTACATAATAGATTCAATATGTTGGTGAGTCAATTGAAACATGAATCCTAACTTCAGTCTCGATATTCAAATAAGAACAATTTATTCAGAAACATATCCACTTCCTTACAACGACAATTTTTATGACTGCAACATTGATATAGATAAACACCATTATTCAAACCATTATGGAACCAATATGAAGATAATTGGACACTTGGAAATCAAAAGTATATGCAAACGAACTGTCCATACTTCTATAGCACGATAACCAGTAAATACTGCTTCCTGGGTGAAAACATAAAGATCTCCAAAACTGAGTTTGTGACCAACAAATAATGGACTAATACCAGCACAATCCATGGGTGCGTGGTTCAACAGTAGCAACACGGCTGCTGAGTGACAGCTACCTAATATAAAGGGTCAGTAGCACGTTTTTTCGCTGAAATAAGTCGATGAAATGGATTTGAAAAATAAAGTCACCAATAGTAAAACGCCATTCTCTCTTCCGAAAATTAAGTCAACAAATGAGTGTACATGGTTCCGAAAAGCCATAGGAATATTTGTTGTCATCCGAAATAATAAATTGTGTTCACAATAAAATGGCCGCCATGCATTTTTTGCTTTATACGCAAAATAGGTTTTACCACTACAGATAATTGGTTTGTGTAATAAGATGTTTTACCCTCTAAAGTTAATTTAAATGACATAAACTATCATTATAAAAGGAAATTTGAAAAATAGATTTTGCAAAAAACGTGCTACTGCCCCTTTAAAGACCACCTTTGGTCTGGCAGGCCATAATATGCCATTTAAACTAGAGCTTTTAATTAAGTGAGTGAGTGAGTGAGTTATTGTTTAACGCCGCTTCGGCAGTATTGCAGCCATTAGCGGCGCCTTTTTATTAAGACGGATCGCCATATCCACTCCACTGGATTGATTTTTTCCAAAGTATTTTTTTTTTCATGGAATGTTTGCTTATTTTTAAACGTTTGCATACTCTATTGCCAAGAGTAGTGGACGATTTTCACTTTGTATACAGATAAATTGTGGTTAGTTCTTGATTGCATAAGATTGCATTGCAGGTGTACTCGAAGAAAATGTCATGGTGGTACCAAATCTTTCCAACTACTGATATCATTCACGTGTATACTTGTTCAGGATGAGAAAAATGTCAACAACACATTCTCGACTCAAAAGTGACTTTCTGACCTGATAGTGAAGGCTAATTCGTTGTCTTTTAAATCATAATTTTTTTTTTATGGACGCTGACTTGTAAGAACCAACTCCAATACGTCATGAGATCACTTTAATGAGTCATACAGGGTCAAGCAGTACGAGTAGCAGTACGAGTAGCAGTACGAGTAGCAGTACGAGTAGCGGTACGAGTAGCAGTACGAGTAGCAGTACGAGTAGAAGTAGGAGTAGCGGTACGAGTAGAAGTACGAGTAGCGGTACGAGTAGCGGTACGAGTAGCGGTACGAGTAGAAGTACGAGTAGCAGTACGAGTAGAAGTACGAGTAGCGGTACGAGTAGAAGTACGAGTAGCAGTACGAGTAGCAGTACGAGTAGCAGTACGAGTAGAAGTACGAGTAGCAGTACGAGTAGCAGTACGAGTAGAAGTACGAGTAGCGGTACGAGTAGCGGTACGAGTAGAAGTACGAGTAGCAGTACGAGTAGCAGTACGAGTAGCAGTACGAGTAGCGGTACGAGTAGCAGTACGAGTAGAAGTAGGAGTAGCGGTACGAGTAGAAGTAGGAGTAGCGGTACGAGTAGCAGTACGAGTAGAAGTAGGAGTAGCGGTACGAGTAGAAGTAGGAGTAGCGGTACGAGTAGCAGTACGAGTAGCGGTACGAGTAGAAGTACGAGTAGCAGTACGAGTAGCAGTACGAGTAGCAGTACGAGTAGCAGTACGAGTAGCGGTACGAGTAGGGGTACGAGTAGCGGTACGAGTAGAAGTACGAGTAGCAGTACGAGTAGCAGTACGAGTAGCAGTACGAGTAGAAGTAGGAGTAGCGGTACGAGTAGCAGTACGAGTAGAAGTACGAGTAGCAGTACGAGTAGCAGTACGAGTAGCAGTACGAGTAGAAGTACGAGTAGCAGTACGAGTAGAAGTACGAGTAGCAGTACGAGTAGCGATACGAGTAGAAGTAGCGATACGAGTAGAAGTAGGAGTAGAAGTACGAGTAGCAGTACGAGTAGCAGTACGAGTAGAAGTACGAGTAGCAGTACGAGTAGCAGTACGAGTAGCAGTACGAGTAGCAGTACGAGTAGAAGTACGAGTAGCAGTACGAGTAGCAGTACGAGTAGCAGTACGAGTAGCAGTACGAGTAGCGGTACGAGTAGAAGTACGAGTAGAAGTACGAGTAGCAGTACGAGTAGCAGTACGAGTAGCAGTACGAGTAGCAGTACGAGTAGCAGTACGAGAAGAAGTACGAGTAGAAGTAGGAGTAGAAGTACGAGTAGCAGTACGAGTAGCGGTACGAGTAGAAGTACGAGTAGCAGTACGAGTAGAAGTACGAGTAGCAGTACGAGTAGCAGTACGAGTAGCAGTACGAGTAGAAGTACGAGTAGCAGTACGAGTAGCAGTACGAGTAGCAGTACGAGTAGAAGTACGAGTAGCAGTACGAGTAGCAGTACGAGTAGCAGTACGAGTAGCAGTACGAGTAGCGGTACGAGTAGGGGTACGAGTAGCGGTACGAGTAGAAGTACGAGTAGCAGTACGAGTAGCAGTACGAGTAGCAGTACGAGTAGAAGTAGGAGTAGCGGTACGAGTAGCAGTACGAGTAGAAGTACGAGTAGCAGTACGAGTAGCAGTACGAGTAGAAGTACGAGTAGAAGTACGAGTAGCAGTACGAGTAGCAGTACGAGTAGCAGTACGAGTAGCGATACGAGTAGAAGTAGCGATACGAGTAGAAGTAGGAGTAGAAGTACGAGTAGCAGTACGAGTAGCAGTACGAGTAGAAGTACGAGTAGCAGTACGAGTAGCAGTACGAGTAGCAGTACGAGTAGCAGTACGAGTAGAAGTACGAGTAGCAGTACGAGTAGCAGTACGAGTAGCAGTACGAGTAGCAGTACGAGTAGAAGTACGAGTAGAAGTACGAGTAGAAGTACGAGTAGCAGTACGAGTAGCAGTACGAGTAGCAGTACGAGTAGAAGTACGAGTAGCAGTACGAGTAGCAGTACGAGTAGCAGTACGAGTAGCAGTACGAGTAGAAGTACGAGTAGAAGTACGAGTAGCAGTACGAGTAGCAGTACGAGTAGCAGTACGAGTAGCAGTACGAGTAGCAGTACGAGAAGAAGTACGAGTAGAAGTAGGAGTAGAAGTACAAGTAGCAGTACGAGTAGCGGTACGAGTAGAAGTACGAGTAGCAGTACGAGTAGAAGTACGAGTAGCAGTACGAGTAGCAGTACGAGTAGCAGTACGAGTAGAAGTACGAGTAGCAGTACGAGTAGCAGTACGAGTAGCAGTACGAGTAGCGGTACGAGTGGAAGTACGAGTAGCAGTACGAGTAGAAGTACGAGTAGCAGTACGAGTAGCAGTACGAGTAGAAGTACGAGTAGAAGTACGAGTAGAAGTACGAGTAGAAGTACGAGTAGCAGTACGAGTAGCAGTACGAGTAGAAGTACGAGTAGAAGTAGGAGTAGCAGTACGAGTAGCAGTACGAGTAGCAGTACGAGTAGAAGTACGAGTAGAAGTACGAGTAGCAGTACGAGTAGAAGTACGAGTAGCAGTACGAGTAGCAGTACGAGTAGAAGTACGAGTAGAAGTACGAGTAGAAGTAGGAGTAGCAGTACGAGTAGCAGTACGAGTAGCAGTACGAGTAGAAGTACGAGTAGAAGTACGAGTAGCAGTACGAGTAGAAGTACGAGTAGCAGTACGAGTAGCAGTACGAGTAGAAGTACGAGTAGCAGTACGAGTAGCAGTACGAGTAGAAGTACGAGTAGCAGTACGAGTAGAAGTACGAGTAGCAGTACGAGTAGCAGTACGAGTAGCAGTACGAGTAGAAGTACGAGTAGCAGTACGAGTAGAAGTACGAGTAGAAGTACGAGTAGAAGTACGAGTAGCAGTACGAGTAGCAGTACGAGTAGCAGTACGAGTAGCAGAACGAGTAGAAGTACGAGTAGCAGTACGAGTAGCAGTACGAGTAGCAGTACGAGTAGAAGTACGAGTAGCAGTACGAGTAGCAGTACGAGTAGAAGTACGAGTAGAAGTACGAGTAGAAGTACGAGTAGCAGAACGAGTAGCAGTACGAGTAGCAGTACGAGTAGAAGTACGAGTAGCAGTACGAGTAGCAGTGCGAGTAGAAGTACGAGTAGAAGTACGAGTAGCAGTACGAGTAGCGGTACGAGTAGCGGTACGAGTAGAAGTACGAGTAGCAGTACGAGTAGAAGTACGAGTAGCAGTACGAGTAGCAGTACGAGTAGAAGTACGAGTAGAAGTACGAGTAGCAGTACGAGTAGCAGTACGAGTAGCAGTACGAGTAGAAGTACGAGTAGCAGTACGAGTAGAAGTACGAGTAGAAGTACGAGTAGCAGTACGAGTAGCAGTACGAGTAGCAGTACGAGTAGCAGTACGAGTAGAAGTAGGAGTAGAGGTACGAGTAGCGGTACGAGTAGAAGTACGAGTAGCAGTACGAGTAGAAGTACGAGTAGAAGTACGAGGAGAAGTACGAGTAGCAGTAAGAGTAGCAGTAAGAGTAGCAGTACGAGTAGAAGTACGAGTAGAAGTACGAGTAGAAATACGAGGAGAAGTACGAGTAGCAGTACGAGTAGCAGTACGAGTAGCAGTACGAGTAGCAGTACGAGTAGAAGTAAGAGTAGAAGTACGAGTAGCGGTACGAGTAGCGGTACGAGTAGCGGTACGAGTAGCGGTACGAGTAGCGGTACGAGTAGAAGTACGAGTAGAAGTACGAGTAGAAGTACGAGTAGCAGTACGAGTAGCAGTACGAGTAGAAGTACGAGTAGCAGTACGAGTAGAAGTACGAGTAGCAGTACGAGTAGCAGTACGAGTAGCGGTACGAGTAGAAGTACGAGTAGCAGTACGAGTAGAAGTAGGAGTAGCGGTACGAGTAGAAGTACGAGTAGCGGTACGAGTAGCGGTACGAGTAGCGGTACGAGTAGAAGTACGAGTAGCAGTACGAGTAGAAGTACGAGTAGCGGTACGAGTAGCAGTACGAGTAGAAGTACGAGTAGCAGTACGAGTAGCGGTACGAGTAGCGGTACGAGTAGCGGTACGAGTAGCGGTACGAGTAGAAGTACGAGTAGCAGTACGAGTAGAAGTAGGAGTAGCGGTACGAGTAGCAGTACGAGTAGCAGTACGAGTAGAAGTAGGAGTAGCGGTACGAGTAGCAGTACGAGTAGCGGTACGAGTAGCAGTACGAGTAGCAGTACGAGTAGCGGTACGAGTAGCAGTACGAGTAGCGTTACGAGTAGCGGTACGAGTAGCGGTACGAGTAGAAGTACGAGTAGCAGTACGAGTAGCAGTACGAGTAGCAGTACGAGTAGCAGTACGTTATCGGGATATAAATGTCCAATGCCCAACCCTCTCAAAACCGTACATTCATATCCCGATAATGTACCGCTACGAGTTCTCTATCTATCTTAGAGCACAGTTAAATGCTTGTTGTGAAAAACATGTCTTAAAATGAATATGTTTCAAATGAATTGTCAACAGATTTCGGAAACATTCTTTCGAACTCACCAAGCAAAACGATGACATTTCTCATTTTCATATGCAAATTGTACGGACATTAACGCCAGCTTCGGCACTGTGAGCACTAAAATTTCCTAATTTGTCCGAGGTGCATGAGGTGTACATTGCATATAAAACGTACGAGTCGTGCTATAGCTTAAGTGTCGTGCTTGAATCACGAGCAATAGAAGTGAACCGTTTCCTAATTATTTTTACGCGAATGAAATGAATAGAATGGGTAATAAAAAAATTCTTACACTCGAAAGTGAGTCATATGACTTTTACGAAACTCGTGCAAATTTATGTATAACCCTCGCTCTCGCTCGGGCAATACAAATTTCACACTCGTTTCGTAAAAGTCATATGAAACACCTCCTCGAGTAATAATCTCTCTCTATATATATACCGCATTTCCAAATATAAATGCAATCTCAAAATGACGCCGGGTTTCGAATAAATGCCGGGAGTATGACCTTTGAAAGAATAGACGCCGGATCTCGAATAAACGCTGGATAATAAGATGAGATACGTTTTTAACAAATACAATGTATATATGTATACCTCTTAAAGAATATGTTGTTCACGTTCAATAATGAATTAATGTTCATCAAGACAAATTCCTATTCAAAAGAATTTGTCATAATTGCATTTCTATATTGTTGTTAGTCACATGATGATTTATATTGCCCACAAAAATTGACGTCGGGTCTCGAAAAGACGAAAAGCCCCGGCGTTTATTCGAGGCAATACGGTATGCATATAACGAAGTGATTATTTATAAATATCAAAGACAAGAGCGAGTTTCCTACATAAACCCTCTACGTTAGTTTCATGGACAACACTAAATGGAGCACTGGTGATATAGTTACATAGCAAGGCGGTTATGACATAACAGAATTATCATATTGTGAGATCAGAAATCATAGTATTGTGTTTCATGATGATATCGTATGAACGAAATGCCAGTGCATTGGTTGTGCAAATTTACAGTCACAACTATATCATGCTTTCTACTTAAATTTGGTGAAATACTTACACCTTCGACAGGTTGTAAACGATTGTTTTACCAAGTGGGGGAAATCAAATACACCATAAGCACACATACTGTCTCCAGTATCTAAATGAACAACATAAAACATACAGTTTACTGAAAAAAACATCTGCTACTTTGTCAACGCAGGAATGATGTTAGTACGAGTCCAATTGATGGTTCAACTCTGGAGCCTAAACTCATTCAATAAGTATAATTAATTTACGGACAAGAGGATGACACATCAACATACTCGCCAATATAAAAACATATACAACTAGTGAGATTCATTACCTTTTGAATGATAAGTGCTGCCATGGTGGTTTGTATCAGTCCATCGCCATACTGCCAACACGTGTTACCCGATTGAATCAATGGTGTTATTGCCTGGGATGAGGCAGGGACATGTATATGAACAATAACATCGGCCTTTACGCCTAACATCAGTTGTAAACTGCAGTCATGTCAATGTTGGTATTGACTATGTGACAAATGTTGAATAATATATATTGAGAAATAGTTTATAACCACGGGGATGTATATAGAACTCAATAACGTATATATATAATATATTTTCAACGTTCATCTTTGAAATACATATTTTCATCAACCATACTTCATTAATGGTGATATATAATTATTGATAACAATTTCAAAGTTCCATTATCTGGATTCACAGATTTACAATACAGCGTGATGTCGAGAGCAGGGAAATTGATACATTTGAAGTCTAGTTGAGATAAGTAATATATTCTTCTGGTCGGTCATACGTGACCGCACAGGATGACGAGGGGCAGACAGACATACAGACAGACAAATATTTTGATATAATCTCACCTCATAACAATGAATTATACTGTATACATACTTATAAAAATACATTTGCGTGAGTATGCAAAAGGGGCATATGCCTAGTTAATTTTGTATAAAAAGTAATGAGCCAACATTTACAAGGGCATGAAAGACATTCAGTAAATATGTCAAAGGAAGAAGGGAAGATCATATTCGATTGCAATCAATGATGTTGATGAACATAAAGGAACATTGCCAAAAATATATCTCCGTGAAATATATACACTTTATTTTCCCCAATTTTTTTCGACCCCAAATAAGCCGAGAAATTGCACTAATTAGTAAAGGTGTTTTCCAGTCTAAATATAGATCCAGTCTATTATTTTCAAGCGCAAAGCGTTGTGATATAACTCACACAGTGTATACAAAGACACGAAAGAATAACAAAGTTTATGATCAATGACAGAAATTGAAATATATAATTTTTGGCGGTTATTTATTTAACATAATTCGTTAAACTATGTATTTGCTACAGAAATTGGAATAATTGTTTTACCCAATTAAGTATTTTGTTTGAATTTTATAATTAATGAGAGTAAAAATCTGTCATAATTTGCTGGGCTTATCTCAATAAAAAGTACATTAAACAGGCAATAACTTGTATATTCTCAGGACAGTTAGAAACATTGTTTATATAGCAATCGGCACATTCAGTAATGTGTGACAAGAGTTACTTGCAAGAGAAGCATGTGCAGCACGTGCAACACATGGGTTGTTATGGCGACTTGCGCTAGAGACGAGCCTTCACGCTTACCTAGTATGTTTTACGCAATAAAGGGGATTCTTCGTCAGATACCCTTAGCGCGCTACTTAGTGGTGTACTTCTCTTTGAAACTACATTTCATTACATTGTTGTGATATGAAAATTATTTATCACATGTGATGTTGTAGATAAAAGATTTCTCTGGCGCTTGACGTTATAAGTATATTTTCCAAAAACATTTTAAAATTTGAAACACTAACATCCTTGATGGCTCTTTAAAGTGTGTCAGTTTACAAAAGGGAAGCATGCTCGCTCATATGGCTCCTAGCCAAACGGATAATCTGGTTTCGCGATGCGGCTAATAATTTCTTAAATGATAATTAAAGGTACATCCATTGTATTGTTTGGGGTCACATATGCTAAACGTTATACATTGTCTTATTTTATCGAGAAGCACTGACTGTTGCCGAACATTGCAATTTTGATCTTAGTTTGCTCAGAATACCGACGATATAAAGGTAAAAGTAACGATTTCTGATCGAAAACCGGACAATGCACTGCGTGTGGCTCGCGTCAATTAGTCAAATGTAATTTTGGGAAGTTGCTTACAACAGACTAAAAGAAAACTTTAAGTTGATAATGTTTAATAGGTCTTATAACTACTGTGCATGTAAATGAACGTGTAGTTTCGGTTTCTGCACAAGTATAATGATGTTGCTCGCTTTAATTGAAAACTAGTAATTATTATATATTTGGCGATTGGGGATGAATAGATGAGTGAAATCATTTGAACTAATATAAGCACATATTGCATGTTGGCATGTATAAAAGGCAAATAAAATGTTTATGAACACAATGGATGCACCTTTAAACAATTGTTATGCCAACTAAATAGTGACACGATGTCAAAGAAATATTTCATTTTTAAAGTAATCCTTATACATTCAGCCATTAATTAACTTATAACATTACCACATTACTAGGTGTACATGTGTCCTTTATATGTATAATAAGTTTTGTAATCATAAAAATGGAAGAAAATGGTAAAATAATTATCTGTGAAATAGTTTCATAACTTTTTCATCTTTGACCCGGTATCAACCTTCTTTGTCACATATAACCTAAAGTATATTTCTGATAGTTTAAAAGTTATTTTCTTGTTGATTTACTTGTTGTCAAACAATAACGCATTTTTCTAATATAAATTAAAGTAACATTTAATAGTCAATATCAAGTGCGCCAACCTCTTGCATGTATGCATATATACACGTTACGCCACTCCTGTCCCTGCGTCAACGTCTATCTGCCGTGTGACAGGTGCTGACGTTGCTGGATCCGTCTCCCATGATGGTCCCAGAGGTGCTCTACGGGATTCAGGTCAGTGGAGCGAGACCACGAGAGAAGTTGTATGTTGTTGGCATGTAAAGTCTCTGGTTACACGTGAAGTCTATGAAGTGACGTTATCCCGTTGAAGCAGGGTTCTTGGGTTGTTCTGCTGGAATGGAAGGACGACTGATGTCAAGACCTTGATGACATTATCCAGGGGTCCAGTTTCAAAGTTAAGCGAGTGAAACAAAGTACCCTGGTTTCCTGTAAGGTTTTCGTACGCAAGTCTTAAATTTCGCACGGATCCTCCATGAAGTATTGTCGACAGAAAATGGAGAAAAATGTATGTCACCAAAATGTGTGCAGATTAGCCATGACCCCTCAAAAATGGTTGGTGCAACTGTGAGAATGTTTTGGATATGGTATCGAATCGTGGTTCCTGGTCTGGATCCAAATGTTGTCAACGTTTATAAATGCAGTGTTTATTTTGCCCGTGAGTTCATGAACGGTTATCTGATGATGGAAGGGGATACACGTTCTCGTTAATCATATATGGAAATTACATTGTTACATTGAAAACACCACACATGTATAACAAATTGGCATTTAACACATCGACCCATTTCAGAAAAAACCACCGACAAAACCAAAAAAAAGCAAGATTTGAAAAATATTTACAGTTGTAAAATAAGCAAACCCAATATCAGGTGTACGCCTTCGCCATTCGACAGTTGTAACAACGTTCCTTACTTAAAGAATTAATGAACTGACATGAATAATGGGTCGTTATTACAACCACAGTAAATTCAATACACGAATTTTAGATTACACGGTTTGTGCACGCTGTTCATATCAACGGAAACATTACCTTTATTCATCAAGATTGATTTCCACTTAGATTAACATATTAATAACTGTATAAAACCCTACTCATAGTTTGTGCTGTTGATATGTTTTGGACTGTGTCAACTGTATGATCGGTAAGCCTTTAGGAAAATAACACTTGAAACGGTTTATCGCTCCAATGTATAGGCTGTCAGAGGATCTTTTAATAGTCAACAACGGCAACTTTATTGTCGGTGTCTTTATTAAAGAGGTCTGTGGTTCGAATCCCGCCAGGGGCCCAGCAACTTTGTCTGCAGTAAAGAACTGTTCTACACGCAGTGAGGTTTGGGTGCAATGCTACACTGAATTTCAGTGCAGTACCCCCCTTGGTTCGCTTGTTTCAGCCATTGCTCGCAGGTTTCACCGCATACACCTGGGCCGTGTTCAAGAGAGGTTTCAAAGTAATCGCTCAATTAGCGATTACTTTTAAACCTCTCTTGAACGCGATTGCTCAATGTAGCGCTACGTAGCAAAGCGAGCGAACTTTGAGGTTTTCCACCGTGTCGTTCAGGAGAGAATGAGCGCTACTTGAGCGCTACTTGAGCGCTACTTGAGCGCTACATTGAGCAATCAATGAGCGATTACAAGCGCTCGCTGTTATGGAACGGAACCCTGGTGTTGCTGGATATACTACTAGCTGCCGTGATATAAGTGAAATGCTCGTTAAACTCCGAATCACCTCACTTTACCTTTAACAATATGGCTACGCTTGAAAACGGTACATCAGACATTTTCCTAACATACTCTTAACGAAAGAGAGGCGACACCAACGTATAATGTCTCTTGTGTAAACTGATAAATAGTATTGGCCACTAGGGAACATGTATATTGCTTTAACATTTTTATTGACTGCACACGTGTCTAGCTTAGCTTTCGACTATCTCTTAATCATATTTGGTGTCTCGTATACCTTTGTCCTGAGCCGATATTCCCAACAATGCAATACATAGTATACATCAATGTTTCTATCCCGTCTTTCAATCACCTTAATTTGCCATGTAAATGCATACGTAACTTTGTATCTATAGTTAACCCTTATTTGGATGTAAATGTTAGCTAATTCAGGTTTGAAAGGATAGGCAGGATTCTAAAACGGTTGTAAAGCTCCTAAACTCAAAATATTTCGCTTAAAAATTGCTTACACCTTGGCTATTGATAATTCAGAAGTCAGTCAAGCTATATGTAAAGAGTATTAAACATTTCATAATATTTAAAATATTATTAATATTATATGTTAGCGAAATACATGTAAATCTAGGTGATCTTTATGCTTTCAATCTGTGCCATATTTTTCATTAAGGCCGAAACCAGTATCGCCGTTTGTAAATTTTCCCATAACTTTATTCATTTTGTCATGTACAACACAATCAAGGCATGTTAGACAATACATGTGACATTAACCGAAACGAACAAATAAACTCATTTTAATGACAGTCAGATTTTATGATCTAATATCATTTCTTAGGATGAACATAGTTTGTTGCGTTTGTTTCTTAGTATAACATTCAGAGGAGAAATAGAAATTAATATAATTGTTATCCTTATTTACATACATGTATGTAATGTGAGGCGAGGTGAGTTAGGGGTTTAACGCCGCTTTCAAGAGTTTTTCACTCAGAGGTGTATATAAACCAACATATGTAAACTGAAATCGGTTAATATGTTGGTTTAAACTCGCACTGAAGATAGTGCTAATCGTTCAAGTTGAACGGAACATCGATTTCTTCTCTCAGCTTGCACTGGATGCTACTGTTGGGCACCAGCAATCTTCCTTAGTCTTCTACTTGCCATGTCATTTCTTTGACACGATAATGACCCAGCACTTTCTGTACACTGTAGAACTGCTTATTAATTTATTCATGGATTTAAAGGGGCAGTAGCACGATTTTTGCAAATTATATTTTTAAAAAATGTCCATTTATAATGGTAGTTTATGTCATTTATATTTACTTTAGAGGGTAAAACATCCTATTACACAAACCAATTATCAGTAGTGGTAATAACCATGTTGCGAATAAAGCAAAAATTGCATGGCGGCCATTTTATAGTGAACACATTTTATTATTTTGAATGACAAAAACGATTCCCATGGATTTACGGAACCATGTTTACTCACAACTTGATTTTCCAAAGTAATAAGGATGTTTTAGCATTAGTGACATTGTTTCTCTAATACATTTCATTGACTTATTTGAGCGAAAAAACTTGCTACTGCCCCTTTAAGTTCTTGGGTTAGCACTTGACAAACTAAATATTTCTAGGCCCACAGGGAACGTACACATACACATGCTATACACTCACCCGCAAAAGAAACGTCACCACATTTTCAACAGTGTACAAAAAACCCATACTTTTGCCGAAGAAAGTCGATTTTTAAAATCTTTATATAGGAAAGAGGTACCAACAGTTTCATACATCAGAGTATAATGCTTTTATTTCTATGTCTGTTCCAGGACATTTGGGTTGTGGAAATCGCTTTTTCAAAATCGTTTTTGGTCATTTAACTTAAACATTCATAAAAACATAAAAATCTAATTACTAGTAAAATATGTTGTGAACATTTATAACGTTCTTTCGCTGAAATGTGTTGACACGTCTTTACTGTATGACGTCGTGTAGTGACGTTTCTACTACTAGTTTTAGTTGAAGTACATGTATAATTTTGGGAAGTGGGTAAGTAAACAACACAACCAATCGGTTCTCTAAGCTGTTTTGGATGTTTAATCAGAGGGGAACACGGAACAATTGCGTGCTTACCTGCTTTGTCATATTCCAATTCATTGGTATGAAAACATGGCAACGTCGTGAAGTGCGATATGGAAAGCCCCCCGTTTGTTTTTAGTTAAAGGCGTTGTAGCACGTCTTTAAAAAAATATTTTTTGTTAGATCACTTTATTTCAGGAGGAATATCCTCCTACAAGGCCTTTAATAAAATGGAAAGTAAAAATCTACAAATCACTAGAGCAGCGTGTACGGTATATATATTGTTTTTATTCAAATTAAACAGTTGCTTAAATATAATTGACATTAATATGTTAACATTTTCGTTCATACTGTTATCAATTAAGGCATACATACCGGCCCCATGCTGTGAACCATATACCTGCACTGTTAACCTCCGAGTCATCATGTAATCGGGGATAACAATACTCCACATAATTTTATAAATGCTAACTTGCTATCATTTACAAGAACTCGTGATATTTCAATACGCTAACCCCAATATTGAGAAAGTAATATTTCGCCAGCGTAACATTTAGATTGATGTGGAACCATCCACGTCGTTCTACCCACATGGATTGTTGATTTAGTCAATTCTTGGTGCATTAATTCCAAATCTCCCGTCATCCTGTAGCAGGCACATGCCAGAGAACACAAGTGTAAGTGTAAGGAAATAACTGGCACATGCCTTCACTGAGTAGCGAGTCATTATACAACTAAGCCTCGAGATCAGTTTGCAAAATGATTGCACTGACACCAACCACACGAGCTTTTGTGATTGATTTTTGAGAAAGGGAAATGCTTTATTTTGAAAAAAATCAACCTAGATAACTTTTGAGAACAATACAAGCAAAATAATCATTTCAATATTTTCAAATTTAATTTCGAATTGAACTGTTTATCGTGAAACTGTAATTTACTGTTTACTTTAGAATCCTGATTGAATGGGAAATTAACAATGTCATGTATTAAAGTGAAGACTGAGGATAAGGATAATTGCCAGTGCGGTGAATCAAAGTTAACAATTACACGTTTTCCATGGCAAAATGTGGGCGCTCTACACCCTGAAATTCGTTATATGTTCTCAATCCAAAGACGTTTCCTCTCAATGACCATATATACAAAATTTAACAGTCAACAAGTTTACGATGGTGAATGTTAAGTAAAGCGTAGTGGCCTCATGTGTCAAGAACAATATGATTTCAATTTTTTAGATGCAAAACAAGGTATTGGACTGCATTTTGCTCGCGCAGGTATTCGAACAAGCAACATGCTTCCTTCTTCTAGGACCTATCAGTTCAATATTTAAATGGTTTCATAGAGGGTCTTTGAAGTTAGCGCACAGTTCCTTATTTCTTATTCAAAATGTGAAGTTAGCGTACAGTTCCTTGGTTTCATAACAATATGTTGAAAGTTCAATTTGAGCACGCATCTTCCGAATGAACAATCCCAGGAGAAGTATTGTGTAAAGGATCGTCCCTGGATGCGTTGTATATTGAAAACTGTAATACATCGTAAAGGCACCAATTAGCATGCGTGCGGGATCATTTAAGTATTAAGAGAGTCTGTTGTTTGACGAAGAACCCTTGTTTCCTCAGAGTTAAGGGTTGCTGCCGAGTGTCATTCGGTACATGCAGAGAGGAAATCGATCTAACTCTTTCCTTAATACTAGCTTCTGAGAACGAGTCTTACATTTCGACAAAATGTTATTATTAACAGGAATTTCTTTAATTTGTATATATTTTTTAAAAACGTGAATTTAGATTAAATATAGATCGAGAATCTGATATATTAGGAACTAATGTAACGAAAATGAGTTTTTCTGTTGAAAGAATATAGGAATGTGTGCTGTTAAAGTAAAAATAGAGAGTTGGTTAGAGATGAAACTTTGACAAAAACAGAAGGTGACTTATATATGGACATGGAACATCAATCAACATTTTATACGCTAACGAGAGAAGATATATATGTTGCGTTTCTGATGAAAATTATTGGATACCGTAATTCAATATTCCTCAACTCGGATTCAAACGATGATGAATCAGTTGCCGTATACAGAGTTCAGTCAAAAGCGAAGTTAAATGCACCGTAGAATACGCGAGATATGGTTTCATATAATTTGACTCATGTACACTTATTACTTTTTATATGAGGAAACTTTCCATGGCCTTAATAGTCATCTGTATACATTTAAAATATATGAAATTTAGTATTTTATATCCTTCATCAATGTGATAATACATACAGCGTTAACGTTTAAACTGTCAAGCTGTGCGTTCTATGCGAATACTATGTTGTGTATTGTGTCTAGACTTGCTGTATGAAGATTATTATTTTCCATATACCGGCCTACCACAATTATGTCGATGATTCAGTCTGATTAAAACCGACGGTATTCCGAGGGAAGAAAATGTGCAAAAAAGTGCATCTACCGGGATACGTACGCATATCGTTCGGAGGTTTCCACTCCAAACCGTCTGGTAACAGCCCGTAGACTCTCGTGTTCTGACACATTTCAGTAAACCAATCACAAGACGTCCAGAAAAAGCTTTCGGTGCCAGAAGCTAGAGGCAGATAACTCCAAACAGCTATCCTTTTGTCTGTTCCGAATGCTTTCAAAACAGCGACCGTTTAAACTATGATGGTCAGCTATTTCACTGGGCTTTGTCTGCGCTAAACTGGTTCGGAACACACGTCTATACGGGCTGTTCTCAGACCTTGTGGCGAGGAATCTACAGAACCTGTTCGTATCCAGGTAGATATTATTTTGTAAATTGTATTCCTCGGAACAAGGTCGATTTTAATCAGACTGGTCGATGATTCAACTGTTGTATTGTATTTTGGTATCTTTCAATTGTACTATATAAATATTTACCTAAACAGACTACGGTTGTATCAATAAACTGACTAAATCTCGATAGAGGAGTATCCCACACGTTGATCATAGAATATTATAATTGTGTTATAATTTATGCTACACTGCTGTAGCCACAGTTACTGTGTGGTAATGAATTCAGTATGAACTGTTATAAAGGCCTAGTCGAATCAATGTATTAACTAGTGTGTAAAAATAAATCTCCAGGTATTGATGGAATACCCTCCGAATTTTACAAAAACGCTCCCTTTATAGTTCCCTACTTAGAAATGTTATTTAATGCTGTTCTAGATAGTGGTGTATTTCCTGATAGTTGGAATGTTGGATTGATCGTTCCAATATTCAAAAAAGGTAATACACATGATCCAAACAACTATCGTGGCATCTCTTTACTAATTGTAATGGGGAAATTATTTACCTCTATCCTTGAAGCTAGAATACGTGTCTGGTTGGATTTGAATGAAATTCTACATGAATGTCAAGCAGGGTTTAGACCAGACTACTCTACAGCTGATAATATATTCGTCCTGCAGGCCTTATGTAAGAAATATTTAAGAAAACCGAAACACAGGTTTTATGCAGCCTTTATAGATTTCCGAAAAGCATTCGATTTCATAGATAGAAATAAGCTGTTATATGCTCTTATTTCCAAAGGTGTACATGGGAAAATGCTGCGAATCCTTAAAGATATATACAACAAAGTTTCTGCTTCTGTGAAAATAAATAATGTGCGCACAGAGCTATTTTCGACAACAACTGGACTACGCCAAGGCTGCATTATGAGTTCAGTCCTTTTTATATTTTTCATTAACGAGTTGGTAGATGAGATGCATGCATGTGGTTTACGAGGAATATTTGTTAACAACGATATTAATGATATTATACAGGCCCGTAGCACCGTTTTGAAAAGTGGGGGGCCCGAAATTTAAAAATGTGTAGCTCAGTGGGGGGGGGGGGGGGGGGGGGGGGGGGGGGGGGGGGGTGGAGAGAAAATAAAATAACATTATAAAACAGGTCATATTTTATTCTATTTGGTTTCAATATTCCATCTTACACAGAATTCTTCCATTGAACGACCTTCTATTTAAAATGAAATTGAAAGACACAAACAAATGTACTTTCTGTAAAGTATCTGTAGAAACTATAGTGCACATTTTCTATAATTGCCCGAAAGTGAATAACATCTGGGATAGACTAAAGACATGGATAGAGCAGAAAACAGATTCAATATTAAACCTCGTAAACATATGCCTAGGATATCCGGAAACACGAAATATGATTCTAAATCTTATTATAACAACAGTCAAATATATTATATACATATCAAAGTTAAAGGAAACTGTACCGCAATTTAACATTATAAAACAAGATTTAAACAATGTCTATGAAATTGATAAACGCATCTGTTACTCAGATTGCAACTATTCGAAGTTCACAAAATTCTGGTTTGTATGCCATAATCTCTTTAAAGATTGACACTCTGCAACTTCGGTGAAAGTATGGAAATGCCAGGTCCATAAACACTTGAACTCTACGTTTTATTCAATTGAACTTGCAATGTTAGCTTGCAGTTGCTCTGTTTTCAATATTTGTACCTATTTTATGTTGTAAAATGCTGTCTTATGAACATTTCATATATGTCTATGTATCTGAAAAAGAAATAAAATTATAAAAAAAAATAAAAATATTTTATTCTAATATAAAAGTAACTAACCTAATCTATAATAGTAACTATGACACCAGAGCCACTGAATTAGTACTTTTAAGTTTACTTTACTATTTTTTTTCAATACACAGGAAATATCATCAGGCAGCTCTTAGCCTAACCAAGCATGAAAATAGTTATCATTTTGAAATCAACACATTGAAAACGGGGTTTAAAAAAAAAATTTTTTTACCAAAATTAGTGGGGGGGGCCGGGCCCCCCTGGCCCCCCCGCTTGCTACGGGCCTGTTATATTACTGTTATTTGCAGACGATGTAACTCTCATCGATGACACAGTAATAGGTTTGCAGAAGAAACTTGATGTGTTAAAATCATTTTGCCTCAAATGGGGTCTAGAAGTTAACCTTGAGAAATCCCCTTTAATAGTTTTTAGGAATGGTGGATATCTCAGAAAATCAGAAAAATGGTTTTATGAATTTGTATAAGTATGAATGTTTTATCTCATTACAAATATCTTGGTATCATTTTCACATCCAGATTAAACTGGTCCAAAGCATGTGAAACATTAGCGTTACAAGTAAGAAAGGCTTCGTTTCCAATATTTTCTCTATTTAAAACTTATCAGAATCTATCTCTTAGTGTTGCATCTACAATATTTGACAGTAAAATCGCGCCAATTCTGCTTTATGGTGCAGAAATATGGGGTTTTACATATCGTGAAAATATTGAAAAAGTACAGAGTTTATACTTCAAAAGATATCTTTGCGTCAGTAAAAATGTATCTTCAAATGTTGTGCTTGGTGAAACTGGGAGAAGCCACCTATGCGTGTATTATTTTTCCCGTTGTATTAAGTATTGGTGTAGACTACTCCATATGGAAGGTTGCCGATATCCAAAGCAGTTCCTAAGATGCAACGTCCTCAGGTACTGGTTTTCCCCGCTGTCATTATCCGGGGTCTGCTTGTCCGTGGTCTGTTTGAGGTCTGCCCTAATTGTTGAAAGCGTTGGTGAATATTCCAGACAGTTACAACAGAGCAACTGAATGAACGTTCTTGCAATGTGACCAGTTGTAGCTCCGAATTACAGCATTCGAATGGCCCTTTCTCTCTCTGCTGTCGTCAACCGTGGCATTCTTTTGTGTTTTTCTTGTACTGCAGGTGTCCTTCTTGTGTCTGCCACTGTTTTTTGCCCTTCCTGCACGTGCATCCCCCGAAAATGTTAAATCACGAGCTTTTCGCAAAATACCTCAAAGAAGTTGTCTGATGTTGCGTTTTGTCGTAAGTGTACACCAGACACAATCCGTGCTCTTAATAATACTAGCCAAATAAAAAATACTTTATTTTATTTTTGTCAAGTTGATGAAAAAAATATAAAGGAAAGTTTGTTTATGCCCATCAGTGTATATCCGTTATCATAAGACATAGCTGACTCATTTCAGTTTAGGTGCACATTACAATCTGATTGCTGGATTTATATTGAAGAAATAAAATTTCAATTTATCGCAAATTTGCAATTTTGTATATATTTTGTGTTAAATTAGTAATTCGTATACACTGAAATATTAAAATGAAAGTTTCGACCATATTCCCCTTTAAAATGTCCGAGAATATGACAACATACGCCAGGCAATTACAAATTTAAGGACCTCTAAGGAATTCTTCTTATTTTATTTAAAAACGAATAAAATATAAATATAACAAGTTACATGTATTGTTTTAAAAACATTTATTCATGGATTTAATAGATATATACAGGCCCGTAGCAACAGGGGGGGGGGGGGGGGGGGGGGGGGGGGCGGAATTTGTTTTTTGTCTCTCTGTATTCCAAAGTGTTTTTCAACCTGAAAGACATTGCACATAACTTTGTGAGAGAAAATTCTGATGATGTACGTGTGCATGTAAGTTACAAGTATCATGTCTGACGTATCTAAATTGACAATGACAATAAACACAACTGGCTCTATATAATGTGTGAAGATAGGATGTTTATTTTTGGAAAATTCTGATAGTGCAAGTTGATGTTTGAGTATAATAACGCATACTGCGTAGACAAGTTTACCCAAAGTACCTTTTTTGAGGATGAGTAAGTTTAAGTACGTATTGTATACAAAATTAAAACAAGGTGACATCGCGTTTTTAAGTATGTGAATGACAATTGATACAATGAAGCCGCCCCCCCCCCCCCCAATCAGCGACGCCGTTGTAAAAGGGGCATTTGCCAAAGACACCTCATAATGCTAAAATAAACGTAAGTTAAACGTTTTCTCAAATCAGAGAAAAATACCGAAAATAGTTCATTTGTGTTAATTACAACAGACATATTCGAAGGACATATGCTACTAAACAAGAAACCTTTAGAGTCAAATGATAAGGTCTTTGAAGTCACTCTGTCGACATAGCCGCTGAAAGATGAGTTTTCATTGGGCAAGAAGCAGGGAAACAGTATGAGGTTCCACTTTTCCCCGCTAGGGATTTTTGTTGGACACGTGAAATCCAGCCCTATAAGAACAGAGGTTAGGATCGGAAATCTGAAGGGAGTAACCTCTGTTGGAAGAGAATGCATGTGGACGTCAATTGTGTTACTTCCACTGCATAGAAAAAGGACTATCTACATGTGTACAATCATCCTCAGAATTACCCTGTGATATACAGGTCTGTTGTTCAAGTTATCCACCGTGACCTCAATTAAAAAATAATCGAAGGGATAAGATTACCGAAATTCCGATTTTCTTATTTTGGAGTGAAAAATGCCAAAATCGACTTAATGAGAAACACTTCATTACATTGCATGACTATACCAGAAATGAAGACTAAGGTTTGACGTTATATTTATTATTGATATTATTAAGTTATTTCAGAGTTTAAAGAGAAAATTACGTGTAGTTTCGAAAATTATCTTATAGCACATTCAATCGTCCCTTCTTAAGTGAAAAACAAAACCTTCGTTTTCGTCTTGGTCATGTTAAGAAGCAACAAGGACATCACAAAGTACATGATATCTGCACATCTGTATATAGGTGAACACACTTTTGGGATGTAGCTATAAATAGGGATCCTATTCTGGTAAGCTGACTTCACTAAGCCACCAGTTAGAACCAGAGTTTTGAGCCCATCAAGACGTTCCGCTGAATTAGCACGCATCATTCCGACTTTGAAGAACTGTATTTTATTTAATTTATCCCCCAACCCGTGAGACGTAGGGTAAGCTTTTGAGTTTAAACTCGCTTTGCACATATTGTCACTTACGCATCACAGTAACTATTATTATGCCAGGAAGAACATTTTCATGACTACTGTGATAGTTCATTGCGGTGAAACCTTTCAGCGTCGGTTCAAACTCGTTATACTGTAAGGAATTACCGTGTGGCTTTGCACACAGCTTTCATTGCAGAGAAGAAAATAATTTCTACAGAAGATAAGTTACCCAAACCACCGATAGATTCAAACCCCGGACCTCTTGATTCGCGCTCTACCCATTACGCTATCTCGCTCCGACAGTAAGTACATTATATATATGCTAATTGTAGCATACATGAAGATTTGGATGTCGATAACGATTTTCATATATTTTGGAACATTTTCTTAAAATAGTACACATATGAAAGGGCTGAACCCTATTATATTATACATTTTTAGAAAGTCTGTAATTAGAGCATTCATTTGATATATAACATGACACATTTGAAAAGATTACAAAAACATTTGCATATACCATTAAGTTTTTTGCGGCGGCCATCTTGGATTTGTGCAAACAGGCCACCAGAGGGCGATCTTACATTGTTTGCGATGGTTTCTGAAAACCTTGTACCCATACCTATCATCATGCAAAAATTCAAGAACTGGTCACAAAGTGCACGATTCTGCATAATATTAATATATATTCCTCCCCTGCTAAAAGGCATCCTACGAAATGTTAAATTCATATGACGACAATGGTACTTGAACTTGGGTATCTCATGTCCGACTTCTTTTATTTCATTCAGGATTTTCTTACGTGTGGATATCACAAGAGTGTGGGGATGTTACAAGTTTTATTAATGCTTTTAAACAAAGATGTAAGGATATAGATATCCAAAATTGGTACCATAAAATATCTTCTTCCTCTTTCTTAAAACATTACTCATCTTATAAATCTATACTTGAGCCTGAAAAATATATTTTAGAGTTATGCCATGACAAAGATCTTTTACGCGTGTTATTCAAGTTCCGTGGTATGAGTCACAAACTTAAGATACAACTGTGTCGCTTTAATAAGGTAACTACTGACTCTGTTAAGTGTGATAAGTGCACATTTGATCTTGTTCAAGATGAGTATCATTTCTTGCTCATATGTCCATTTTATTCACAACAACGATCACTGTACATCCCTAATTTCTATACTATAAATCCTATCAGATCAAAGTTTAACCAGTTACTCACAACAAAAGATGTAAAACTGTTGAAAAATGTTGCCATTTATCTTAAACGCAATGTACCTGTATAATGCTTCACCACCTGTACATGTGCTCAACATTTCCTTCATTTTTGTACTCTTGGTCATTTGGCCATACATACTGAATAAAACTATTCTTCTTCTTCTAAACACAATCATGTTGAGTCTACAGGTTGGAAACAACAGGTTCTAACTACCAGTCACATCTGTCATCCAGACCCATGAGCCTAAATTTAAAGGTACATCCATTGTGTTGTTGGGGGTCAAATATGCCAAACGTTATAAACGGTCTTATTTTATCGAGAAGTACCAACTGTTACCGAAAACTACCATTTTGATGATAGTAAACTTAGTTTATTGACGATATGAAGGTAAAAGTATCGATTTCTGATCGAAAACCGGACAATACACAGCGTGTGGCGCGCGCCAATGAGTCAAACGTAATTTTGGAATCTTATTTAAACCAGAGAAAATAATAAATTTGGGTTGATAATGTTCAATAGATCATATAACCACTGTGCATGTAAATAGGACGTGCACTCTCGGTTTCTGCACATGCATAATGATGTTGCTCGATTTTAATTGGAAACTAGTAATTATGATATGTCTGGCGATTGGGGATGAATATGCAAGCTGATTGAATTTGTTTGCATTGTAAACAGCACATATGGGGTGTTGGAACGTATTAAAGCCAAATAAAATTGTATGAAACACAATGGATGCACCTTTAAAGGAGCTTTCTTAAAGGCGCTGCAGCACTTTTTGCATATTATATTTTCTCAAATTATTTATCATTGAAGTTTTTACAAAATATTGTTACGTTAGAGGGTAAAACACCTCATTACATGAACCGATAAGCCTCATTCATAGAAAGCAGTTTTCCGTATTATGAAAGAAAATGGTGCGACGTATAAAGCGACAAGTGTGTGGAGCTCTTCAGTGTGAGAGGTAAATGTGTAGGTCTTATGCGATTGTGTGAGTTGAGATAGCAAAGCGATTGACCTTTCTAACATTGTACCATTTAAAAGTATATACTCTGATACTCTGAGTGTTTAGGTATTGCTACATCAGTAAGGTCATTTGAACTGCAATCGAGCGCCAATTTTAAAGTGAAGACCTTAATATGGCCGCTCGAAGGAAAATGAAATCGCATGGCTTAACCGAACCATGTACATTTGTTTTTGAACTCTTTTTTATTGATTCAGGAGTATTATTTACGTATTTGTACCACTTATTTTCCTTTTTTGTGAGAGAACGTTATTTCAGTAAGAAAAACATGCTTCAGCGCTTTTAAGTATAGAATAGTTTCGATGGATTTGGTATAATATTCAAGTCAGTAACTTAATCTGGAAACGCATGAACATATTATAATTATGTAATTAATCTTCAGCAAGTCGTTCAGCGCAATATTAACTCACGGTAGCTAAATATACTCACTTCAACAGCTGAAAACAATATTTGTGGTTGATTGCCTATTCAGCAAACTGTGACTGACGTGGTCTTAATAAATTGAATAAGAAGCTGAACATTGATTTCCCCGTGCGCGTCTGCGTTTACTCAGTCGATATTACGTTAATGCAGAGTAACATCAGTTATACTTGTGGGATGTATATTCACTTTAAAGAGATGGTAATTGTCTGAGCTGCACGCTGGCGTTTCGTTATTATAAAGTTATAATACTTTGCGCTTCAATGCCGATCATTACAGTGAAGCACAACATGACATCATACAAAGTCATTACTGTTGGATTTGCCGTTCAGATGACATCCCCTTGGGATTTAGTGAAAGCCATATCTGCGTGCATGTCAACTTTTAATCAAATTAGCCAACACGCAAGTAGGTGTTTTAATAGCACAAGAAAAACTAAACAAAACTTGTTTCCATCAAATATGCATGTCTGTCATCCATACCTCTTGATTTTAAACGCCTAAGTACGTTAACAAGAAGACTTGTCTGAAAAGGAACTCATCTCAGGCGCTTCTAGTTATTTCATTTTCATTTTATTCAAATTTTGAAACTTTACCGTAAATCATCTCATAGGTTAAATGTTAGACTTAGGATATACTGACATTCATATCAAATTGTCATATTCAACAGATATAAGAATACTTGAAACTTGACTGTGAACAGCGCAAGTGTCATTTAGATAGCAAGGTTAGAAAAATGCCGTTTTGTAAGAGAACCAGTGGGATCACATTATCGGAAAAACTACAATACTTGCACTTTTCGGGATACATGTATGTCCATTGCAGGATTCGAACCCACATCAAAGCCAGGCACCTACATGTACATGTGTCGCAAGCTGTTGGAACATTCATTGCTGATGGTACTTTATGACAGCAATGATCGGAGGCGCGTACAGGACCGCGAGTACCCGCGTGGCGTGTACGAGCGTACCCGCGAACGGAAAACTGAGGTCGCGAGTAAATCCCAAGATAATTCCAGACTATCATCACCATTTTGGAAAATATAGGTGCCTTGCACCTAGCAATTGACCAAATTCAATTGAGGGAGTAATAAAAGAAAGAACAATAAGGTAATCAAATTTTATGACACGCGACATTTTTTATCGTAAATACTCGCCTGGCTAGACTGTTCCAAAGTGGTCACGTGCGTAATAGCGAGTACGCGCGTACTCGTTGTCGTTCAGAAGCGGGTACTCGCAAATACTCGCGATTCTGAACACGCCTCTTAGTCGATCAAGAACAACGTCATTGTCTACAATTGTTTCTACTAGATTCCAATTACAATCAGCCATGATTACGTTTATTGAGTTCCCAATGTCACACATCTGAGTTACTCTCCTCCTTCCACCGCGGCGGTAACGAACTTGACACATCAGATGAAACCCTGTGTTGTGCCCTGAATTGTAATAAAATCGCAAATTGTAAAAACTGCTTCGCATTGTAATAATATTTGGCCTGAATTGTAATAAACTTTTCAGAAATCAATGTTGCCAACTTTCGCCGTCCGCGAAATATGGCCTATCTGTAACAGAGAACATCTGAAGGCATTTGTGCCACAAACTTTATCCGTCCCGGTACTGTATTGATTATAGCGTGTAAACTGTTGGAACAACTATCCTTTGCAGGTTTCTCCCATGGTGACAGTGCGACTTCATTACACGGGGGCTTGTGTAATGTCAACACCCTCTACCGAAAGATTGCGCCCCAAGAACTAACTGGGTTCTACCCTACGATTTACACAGCGCCGTATGTCGAATCATGCATGTACCTCTGTCAGGGGAGACCACTCTGTAAATACTTCGCATACAGCAACAGCGTCTGCACCACGATGGATTCCGGTCAGGGAGAGCACTATCTACCCACTCTATTGCATGAGAAGGTCTGAGGTGGACTGTGTTAGACAGGGAGGATACTGTAACAGGAAATTGATATCGTAATTAAAACGTAGATAAAACGTTGATAAAAAAAACCTACATCCTATATCAAATAGAGTAAAGGAGCAAGGACAGCCATATTGCCGATCTTAGGGTCCATTCAACATTAGGTCAAACGTTACACCAACATTCGCAAATGAACGCACGTACCTATCAACTATACATTTCTCGGCACAACCCGGGTGATTGCAACCATATGTCACCCCTAAGGTAACTTTGGTAGTTCTTCAAACTCGAAAATCGACCACAAAAACATCTCCCGTGAACGTTACTGCGCAGTCGATATTCATTTGAACGATCTCATTTGTCGATCTATTTGATCCAGAGTGTAGCTTTTTTTAACCTACGTTTATATCGCTTTATTTACGAGAGGGAGTTCCTGTGGGTACTACTGTCTACCCACTCCATTGTACCCACTCCATTGTACCCACTCCATTGTATGAGAAGGACTGAAGTGGACCGTTAGAAAGGGAGGGTACTGTTTACCCACTCCATTGTATGAGAAGGTCTTTTTGTGATCTATATCCTCAGAAGATTATAATGTTGAGACATGGGTCAAGTATGTGTGGAATAAAGAAAAATCAGCTTCTTTTTTGATAAACTTCCTAGAAATGTATCTATCAGCGTGTGATTCCTTATATAAATATGTACAGGATGATGTAATACAATGTGTTATTGAAATTACCAAATTCTACCAATCAGCAGCAGTAGATATGATAACTATTTATCCTGTTAAGCAGAAAGTTCTATCTGGACCACAGCAGATGGGACGAGGAGTTAGAGCACTGTAAGCACCTTAAATATTGGACACTTAATAGCTGACGACAAACTGGTGTAGACTTTGATGGGTATATAGGATTAAGAAGTCCTTATTCTCAGAAAAGAGGGGAAATTATCATGCCCAACATAGATATTTGCTTACGGAATCTAGAACTGATCCTAAAACATTCTGGAGACTTCTTAAAAGGCGAAATTTTAAAATTAACTTCCCAGAGGAAATTGATTTAGGTCAGTGGTTTAACTATTTTGACAAGTTATTGTTTGTATGTTCTGATAATGATACTGGTGATGGTATTTCTGTTTTAGATACATGTTCTGGTTATAGTTATGAACATAATAATAATTATAGTTTTGATTTTGGTGAAGATATTGATGTAACTGTTCCTGAAGAACTAAATATTCCTTTTACGGAGACTGAAGTTGAGTTTAATTTGTCAAAACTTAAGCAAGGGAAATCCCCTGGTGAAGATGGCATTCCTAGTGAATTTTGAAGAGTTTAACATATTACATTGTTCCTTTATTGACTCAAGTTTGCATTAGTTTGTTTGATAGAGGTGTATTAAGATAGAGGTGAATTATATTTGTCCATTACATAAATCTAAAGAAAGAAAAGAAGTGGGTAATTATAGAGGGATTTCATTAATATACATAGTCATTATGTAAAACTCTTGCTGCCATTTTGGATGAGAGGCTGGGGACTTGGTGTGGTAAGATTAATGCTATTTCAGAGTTTCAAGCTGGTTTCAGGCCAAATTATTCAACTGTTGACCAAATATTCTCTTTGCAAGCTATGATTCTTCAAGAAAAGAGGCAGGTTTTATTGTATATTCATTGATTTTAGCAAAGCTTTTGACTGTATAAATCATAGAGTTCAGTTCCAGAGTTTATATGATATTGGTGTTAAAGGTACATGTTTTATGTTTCTTATTTCAATATATTCAGCTCTTTTCATCATGTGTTAGAACACAAAAAGGCATTACAATGGTTTTTTTTGCGTTTTAAGTCCTATAATATTTATAATTTTCATTAGTCAGTTATCTTTAATGCTCGAGGAGAAAGGTGGAAATGGTATTTTCATATCTCAAGATTGTTCAAATGTGGTTGCTTTATTTTTTTGCGGATGATGTTTCTGGTGTTAGCCATACTGCTGTTCAGCTCCAAAAGAAGATAAATGTACTGAAAGTTAGCTAAAACAAAACTAAAATTATGGTATTTCGGAGGGTGGTCCCCTTAGGTCATATGAAAAGTGGTACTTTAAGGGTAAAATCATTGAGGTTGTAAATAGATACAGATATCTTGGTGTTGTATTTACTCCTACTCTATCATGGACTAGCTATATAGGGCACAGAGTTGTCTAGCTTCTAAGGCAAATAAAGCTTTAATGTCATTCTATGGTTATCAGCGTTATCATGGACTAGTTTCCTGTACAGATGTTTTAAAGGTTTTTGATACTGTGGTATTACCTATGGAGCCGAGGGGAATTCATTATTCACAAATTATTGAAAAGGTACAAACTTCGCTATGTAAGAGGGTTTTGAGGTTGAGTAAATATACATGTCATGTTATGGCTTTGGGAGAATCTGGCAGGGTTACCATTCAATATAATTATATGATAAAACCTTTAATTTTGTTTATGTAAATTGATTACTATGTGTAAAGATAGACTACCTTATCAATCGTATTGTATGCTTAAGGCACTTGATGATGCAGGGAGAAGAAAATGGGCATCAGATATTAACAGTATTTTATTTCAATTAGTCTTTGGGATTCTTTGGATAAACCAGGACATAGGAAATATAAACATGTTTATTTCCCTTTTTCAACAAAGATTGTATGATTGTTTGAACCAAGATTGGCATCATACGGTTTCAGAATGAAGTAAATGTCAGACTTACTGTCAATTTAAGACCATGTTGAACAATATCTTTCCTCAGACTACAAGCATGTTTTGAGCCGATTAATAATTTAAAACTTACAGTTGAAATGGGTAGGCATAATAATATAAAATATTGCAATAGACTTTGTTTATATTGTCAAGATAAAGGTTTATCATTAGTTGAAGATGAATTTCACCTATTAATGGTTTGTTAACACTACAAGGATGCAATATAAGAGTATTTTCATCACGAATATAATCCATGTAAAGAGGATTTTGTAAGAATAATGTCTTGCAAAATTGTAAATGGTTTGGTGAATATTGCTAAAGGTTCGTAAAATTAGAAACATGTTAATAATATTAATTAAATCATAAATTATGTCCATGCCATACAGGACTGTCGACCCAAATACATTTTATGGACGCTTCACCCACATTTCTGTATGCCTGTTACTGGTTTACCAGCATCACATGACTGTAAAATCCATTGTAATATGGGCCATGTCCTTATATATATGTACTTAATAAAATGTCTGTCTCTCCGTCTGTGTTGTGAGAGGGAAAATTCGAGAAAATATTCCCGTTTACACATAGATGATATCAATGCATGATTACAGTCAAATTTAAGATATTAATGAAGGTAATATTTTGATAAAGACAAGCGCACATTTGTTGAAAAATAAAAACAATGAGAACTGAAGCCTCTCATCGGCGCTGCGAGTGGGGAAAACATCGCTACAGCATAACATCAATAGTGTTTATTAGTTTTATGACATATTTGCTACTTTGAGAATATTATATCAGTGTGCATCTTTTATCATTAAAAAGTTACAAATAATGCGTAATTCAGTTCACTTCAGTGCATCCATTGTGTTTCGTAAACTTTTATTTGGCTTTAATACGTGCCAACATACTTTATGTGCTGATATCAGTTCAAATAATTTCACTCAACTTGCATCATAAGTCATCCCCAATCGTCAAATATATAAAAGTTACTAGTTTCCAATTAATTAATCGAGTGAGATCGTTATACTTGTGCAGAAACCGAAACTACACGTTCCATTTACATGAACAGTAGTTATAAGATCCATGAAACATTATCCAAAATTACGTTTGATTATTTGACGCGCGCCACACTCGATGAATTGTCCGGTTTCGATCAGAAATCGATACTTTTACCTTTATATCATCCGTATACTGAGTCGACTAAGATCAATTTTCGGCAACAGTCAGTACTTCTCGATAACATAACACAATTTATAACGTTTAGCATATGTGACCCCAACAACACCATGGATGTACCTTTAATGCAAAAAAAACAAAGATGGCGGATTTGCCGACATATGACAGTCCCTTTTTGTTTGAGCGACCCACACAAGGGATACTCTCTCGCGGCATCAGTTAATTACCATACAAGACATGTTTCATTTGTAGTCACTTGTCAATCGACATTGCAGTTAATTTGATGGTGCGACTTCAAAGACATTATACGATATCAACAATTTCTATCAACTCAATATGACTATCTATACCATTCAGTTATATAACACCTACATTCAGTTGATTTAATGCACAGCCTGAGTACACAGATCTGACAATTGTCTCACATTAGAAGCATGCAACAAACTAACAATTTAGCATTTCGTCCGTCAACCAAGAGGCCTTCCAAATATTGGCATACAGAATGTGCATATTTGATAAATTAAGGATTTCATTTTTTTTTTAAAAGTATTTTAGATTTAAAACAATTCTTCTATTTGATATTATCCTATTGTCCTTCCTACATGCATGTCTTCATGATTTATTCTAAATGTCGATTGCTTGATACATCAATGTTCATTAGTTGCAAGAGTGTTTGCTTCACTATTCGTGAACACTATCACTGCATTGTCACCTTTAAAGGAGCTGTACCACGTTTTTTGTAAATTTTATTTTTTCAAATTTCCCACATATAATGAAATTTAATGTCCTTTATATTAACTTTAGAGGGTAAAACATCTTATTAGACACACCAATTGTCCGTAGTGGTAATAACAGTGTTGCCTATAAAGCAAACATTGCATGGCGGCTATTTTAATATATAAGATACCTACAGCAATCAAACACAGGCGGTCAATGGGACTGACAGCGTGCTTTATGAGACAATAAAACATGCTCGTGATTTCAGACGTATGTTAGCAAATGACGTCATATTTTACGTCACGTTGATTGTTTAATGCTGGCGAATGTGTTCTACGTCGGGAGACATTAATATTTTCCAAAAATATCTCCACGTTGTTTTTATATAAAAGCTGTTTAAGGACATCTCATATAAGAAATAGAAGACTCGTTGCTGTGCTTTATCGTAGAATAAAACATAGCAGAAAGCATAAAACACGAAGGGCGCAGCCCAAAATACCTGCTATGTTTTATTCAACGATAAAGCACGCCATCTCATCTTCTATTTCTTAAGTGAACACAATTTTTTATTTCGAATTACTAAAACGATTCCCATGGCTTTATCGAACCATGTCCACTCATTTTTTAGATTGATTTTCAGAAGAGAAAAGGGTATTTTGATTTTCAAAAGAGAAAAGGGTGTTTTGCTATTAGTGACATTATTTTTCAAATATATTTCATCAACTTATTTGAGCGAAAGAACGTGCTACTGCCCCTTTAATAGTTCATACAGCACTGTCCAATGACAGATACAATAATCAGAAATAACAGCAGAAATACAAATCCGGTTTTCACTGCATTCCGATTTGTACTGTACTGATCAATGAGATAAATACTTTCCAAAAACATTGTCTTGGTTTTTGTTTCATATTTAAGATGGACGCTACTACTTCCTTGAAATGCTAGTCACTTATATCCTTTATTGACAACCGTTTCATCTCAATATGTATGACGTTAACCTGTGTGTGTGCAAAGATGCAGGTACATATTATTTGTAGTCACTTAATAACCCATCTTGAAAACCATAATATCCTCACAAACTTACAGCGCGGCTTCCGCTCTAAACAGTCATGCGAATCACAGCTCTTAATCATAACCCATGAAAGTATGGTTTTGCTTGATAAGAAACGTGGCCATATTATACTTTAGTAAGGCGTTTGATATAATCACTCACAAAAAGTTATTATATAAAATTAAAAGTTATGGTGTTAATAACCAAATTTCATCATGGACAATGTCCTTCTTAAATAGAAGAACCCAGCGTGTAGCTGTGGAGGGTAAATCATCATCATCTGTGCGCGTAGAGTCAGGAGTGCCCCAAGGGACTTTGCTAGGGCCAATTCTTTTTCTAATTCATATTAATGATCTACCCCTGAGACTTAAATCAACAGTACGCATATTCGCAGGTGACTGCTTACTCTACAGAACAATACACTCATTAGAAGATCATAACCAACTCCAGTCCGACCTCCAATCATTGGAGGATGGGGAATGTCATTCAATGCTAAAATTGTTTACATTCTTAGAATCTCAAGAGCCGAAAAACCAAACAACTATATTTGTCAATTTTGATATGAAGTTGAAAGTAACCCTTACCTAGGAGTAATCGTCCATAATTCATTGAAATGGAGTACACATATCAATAAGACAGTTAATAAAGCTCATTCTACTTCGGGATTCCTAAGACGCAATCTACGACAGTGTCCTAGATCTCTCAAGATCAGTGCTTATCAATCTCTTGTGCGGTCATTTTTGGAACATTGTTCATCAATCTGGGACCCCCAAACCCAAACTGAAAACCCGAAAAGGTACAGAGATCAGCAGCACGGTTGATAACATCAGATTATTCATGGGAAAGCAGTGTCACCAAGATGCTTGAAGAGACTGGATTAAAACCACTGCGAGAACGACGGAGAGAACACAGGCTTGTACTGTTTTACAAAATCGTTAATGAGCTTGTAGCCATACCAAAGGACCCCATATTAATACCTAACACTTCAAGAACAAGAACATCCAATCCAAGAGAGTATAAACAAATAAAGCGCAGTAGTGAAATATTCAGACAATCGTTCTTCCCAAGGACACTTAAAGATTGGAATAAACTCCCAGAAGAAACTGTGTCACCCTATACCTACGAGGTTTGACGTTGACATTCTAAGCCATTGGTCAATACGTTCCAGTCTAGGTCTTACCAATATGTCTTGTTTATTTTTGCTTGACCGTCAATATGATATGGTCAAGGTATTTCACAGTGGTGTGTTCAAATGAATGCTAGTCTCTGCTATCCTTTATTGCCAATGTTTTCATCTCAATATTTCCACCATGAGCTCTAACACCAGGTCCTCTCTAGAAAGGTGATCTCCTGACAATCTGTCAGACTAATATATGAAGAGTAATTAAGATTTTGCGACAAGAATTACCAGTAAAAGTACCTTTCAAAATGCACAGGGACATGTCTTGACGATCAAGCCCCTAATACTAAAAAAGTAAAAGGATAATCCTTTGCATCAATCTCATTATTCCCTGGCAAAATGACATTGGTACCACAAGCACTTGAAATGGCCACCTCAGTAACAACAGAGTCAAAGAAAAGGAAAAGAAGAAATAATTACACTGTAGAAGAAGAGTCTGTGATAGAGTCAATGTACCAAGAAAATGCTGAAATTCTAACACAGAAATTCAGCAATGAAAAAAAAACAACACAGATTCTGTCAATGCCACAGGTATCTGCCTCAGGACTGTTGACCAAGTTGAGGAGAGGTGGGGCCGCCGCCGCCAGAGATGAGCCAGACTACATCACGGATTATAGAGTCTATGAAAGATACAGCTGCATTCAGCGGCGTTCCAGGATTAGACAGTGAAATCATCCCGAATGGTAATAAAAATAACTAGCTATGACTTCCCAGAGTGTTGTTAGCATGTAAAACACAATAAATAAGCTTGGTATCATATAAGCTGGTGTCAAAATAGTACGTTTAATTTTCTTTTCACAATTTCAAAACAAAAACAAATTACGTTTTTTCAACTATATCAACATGGGCAGCATAAGTATAAAGACATACTATGAAATGGACTGTTTTATACCAATAAAACTATCAAATAGGTCTGAACTTACAATGTACCAATGTAAGTTATATCTCAACAAAATATCGGCTTCATCTCACTACAATAGACAGCGTTCTTCCCAACAGGTTTTGAACGGCCACAATGAAGGATTCTCGGTTTATATCAACAATGATGTATTCAATGATTGGAACTGGAAACAGTGAAAACATTACAGTTGTCATTTTAAAAAAAGAAGTAAGTGTCATTACGAAAGAATGTAGCGTATAAAACAAATATATATATATATATATATATATATATATATATATATTATTATTATTTTATATAATTATTATATATACAATGATTATAAAGCCATTTACACTGAACAAAGCAATATATGTTATGCCCTTTATTGCCTTAAATTAGAGTCCAACAAAGCAGCATACTTTATGGAAAGTTGAAAGCAAATGGTGATTTTACTTCAGCTTCAGCAGTTATCACATCAACAAGTTTAAAAATACTAACACACTCATAATATAACCTTTACTGATATTGCTTTTATTTCTTAAAAGAGACACCTATTATAATTCCGTAAGAATATTTACATTGAAAAATTAACATACCTGACACAAATTAACATTTCATATACAGCTATTCACACAAAGATGAAACGTCGAGTAACATATATATATACTAATATTTACAGAATCACTCTATGATGACAGTACAGAATTGGCCTCAGTCCCTGTCCCAGAACCAGATGTGGTACCATCTACTTCTCAGGTACCCATCGAAATTTTTTGTTTACCAGTGACACAGGCACCAGCACCAGCACCAAGGAACCCACTGCATCATCTAGCGCAACAGTCTAGTCCCCGTCCATCGAAAAGAAGGCGAAGAAGAAAGGGTACAGTCAAGAATATGTCCTTGCTATGCAGTACAAGGTACTTGAAGGGCAACTACATCAGCAAGACCTGGAAAATAATAAAACAAATCTTGAATCACAGAAACTGGCTCTTCAAATTGAACTCTTACAGCGCTTGCTTACACAACACGCAATTGATGCAAATGCTGACCTTAAAATTTTTTTCAAATCAATGTTTGGATAAGAGAATTACTCCAGTGTTGTTATAACCATGCCATTTGTAATTGTATAATGTTGTACTGTTGTTATCAAGTGTCTAAACTGTGATACCTGCTTATTTCAAGTAATTTGTATTTACACGAAAAGATAAAATTTACCTTAGACTCTAGAATCTTGTTCACAATCCCGGATTTATGTACATGTAGTAATTTATTGTTTTAAATTATTTATTATTTAAAAATGTATTCCTGTACAAACAGTCATTGAATTAAAAACAATATTTATCCATATTGAGTTCTATTCATTTTTCCATTAATTTAACTTACTTGTATGTAAAGTTGCATCTATGAACAAGGTGACAGTGCATTTACAAATACAGTCAAAGGGAGGTAATCGAATAACATGAATTGTCATTATCTCCCTTTGACCATGAATTACTCATTGTGGAACGGTCATACCTTTGAATATGTACACATTTGGACAGCATTTAAAGCAAACTTTATTTTTGAATTACCTAGTGTGCAAAGAAGGTATTTGCTATGTGATCTCGGATGGACTTTCCGTCATTCCGTCCTCTGTAATGGTCAAGTGCTGGCTGCTCCTGTTTAACTTCACCGTCCTCAAAATCCAATGGCTCATTTCTCAAGATGGATAGGTTGTGCAAAATAGCACAAGCCAGGATGACCTTGCATACTTTGCCTGGTTTCATGCGGATAAATACATACAGAAATGTTAATATCCAATTCAATGCGACGTTATTCTCCCAAAAAAATCTGAGTACAATTGTTTGATATTTCTAAATATGTAATCAAATTATGAAAATCTATTTTATTATTAAATTCATCGGAAAACAATAGTAATGAGTATAAGGAACATTCATTGACATTTTTAATCATGACATAATAAACGTATTAAATTATTTCAAATATAACATGAAATGTTTTTGTTATTCCTACTTTGTTTCTATATTCAATGAATAAAATATAAGCATTATAATTATTAACCTCAGAGTGTAGAACATGAAACCTTCTCTTGAGCCTCCCAAAGGTTCTTTCAATGTTGACCCTTGTGCCACTCAGTCGGTCGTTAAACCTTTGCTGTGGGTTGCCCTGAGGGTGGAGGTAGGGTGTAAGAAGGTAAGGCCTGAATAAATAAATTCAATATTAAGGTATTTGATTACAAAAATCATAAACAATAAAATATTTCCTAATAAATGTTTTTATTGTTAGAGACTGGAATGATATAGATTGATTTTGTTTATTTCATTGAAACATTAGAACATTATTTTACCGGCAAGGATAGCCACTGTCTCCCAGTATAAAGCCGTCAGCTATTCGGTTGTGGTTGGCCTCCACGTGTTGGCGCAGATTAGAGGTACGAAATATGTGGCTGTCATTGGTGGAGCCTGGGTAGCTGGCACATCTGTTGGTTATCTTTCCTGTTGAAATAAAGTGTTTAGAAATAAGTCGTATGTCATCAAGGAAAATAAATGTAATCACAAAATGAAATATTTAAAAAAAATTATGTAAAAATTTAATTCACTGAAATTAAAGTGCTTGTCGAACTTTTATTATTTTGTAGAATCCCAATACTAAATAAATATATGTATTTAGTTATCATACAGTTCTGAATAATATTAGTTTGGCGACAATCAATGATAATATTATGTCATTACAAAATGACATAAATTTTAAAAATAATGTGAAATTTATTTAACTGAAATTGAAAGGATCGTGGAACTTATTTTTTTTGCAAAAATGTCTTATTTCAACTATTAACACTTTGAATCATTACATGATTGTTATATACAATGAAAAGTGATCATTGATTGTGTGACCTTGAATATCAAAGGTCATGGTCACAAGATGGGGGTCAAGGTCACCAGTTCTGAAATCATTAAATAACTTTTTTCCAAGAAGGATTCAACACGTCATATACATAGCATTTCTTATACGCCTGGGGAATTTGTTTTACATGTTTACATTCAAGGTCAAAGGTCAAGATCATGAGTTCTGAAATTGTTTTAAAAAATCCTTGTAAACATAACTAGAAAAATATTTGTGCTATCAGGCTCCTTTGGTATATATCAACTATGGAGAAAGGCCAAGATTTGAAAAGGTTTTCGCTAACATCCGTCATAGGTCAAGGTCACAGCGAAGTAACAACTTCAGCATGCATTTGCGAACATACCTTATTTCAACTATTAACACTTTGAATCATTACCTGATTTTTAAAGACAATGAAAAGTTGGCATTGACTGTGTGACCTTGAAGATCAAAGGTCAAGGTCACGAGATGACCAGTTCTGAAATAACTAAGTAACTTTTCCATGAAGATATTAACACTTCATATAGATAGCTTAATTTCTTTCTTATAAACCTGGTTGACATGTTCACATTCAAGGTCAAGGTCATGAGTTCTGAAATCACTACAACAATCCTTGTAAACATGATAACTTCAAACTTGTTTTGTGCTATCAGGCTCTTATTTGGTATGCAGTCAGGCCTCGATAATCCGAACGCTTCCGTTTTTCATCAAAGACGTTCGGATAGTGAAATGTTCGGATTACTGAGTACTGAGGTCTCCTAAATATATAAGTTTGGTTACGTCTTCCTACCGTTCGGAAACTGCGAGATTCGGATTATCGGTGGCCGGATTATAGCGGGTTGACTGTATATAAATTATGGAGAAAGACCAAGATTTGAAAAGGTTTTCGCTAAAATCTGTCAAAGGTCAAGGTCACAGCTGAAACATGCTTTTGTGAATATGCCATATTTTAAATATAAAAAACTTTGAGTCATTGCATGATAAGGTCAAGGTCATGAGATATTGGTTAAGGCTACGTCAATCCTTTGATAAAATTTGGAAATAAGTTATAGGTTTTAAGAACAAATTTGTCAAAATGACCCCAGTGATGATTAGAAATAACTCGAATAATGAACAAATTTTTGTTAAAAAGAATTCCCATTTTATTGATGCTGACGAGAAGGCGGAACAGGGAAAGGCGAGACCCTAAGTTTCGGAGCTGCTCTGCTTTTGCGGTGTCCCGCAAACGCTAATCTAGTATTGAATCTGTTTTCTGCTCTATCCATGTCTTTAGTCTATCCCAGATGTTATTCACTTTCGAGCAATCATAGAAAATGTGCACTATAGTTTCTACAGATACTTTACAGAAAGTACATTTGTCTGTGTCTTTCAATTTCATTTTAAATAGAAGGTCGTTCAATGGAAGAATTCTGTGTAAGATCGAATATTGAAACCAAATTTGTTTTGTGCCAAGATGTGATAAAAAGGTGTATAATTTATTTCGGTCCATTCATTTTTAGCTATTGATTGATTTAAGTCCCACTTAAGTCTATATTTATATGAGTAACCACTGATAGAACTTTGAAGGGTATCAATAGAAGAGCCTGCACCCTTTGGTTTGTTTTACGATATCTTCGATGAAGTATGGCAGGATGGGATTGGTTAACTTATTTGATAACTCGAGATTTTTTGCCTTAACGTAAGCTTCAATCGATTTTACTATACCGGCATATTCTAAAAAGTTCGTTTTACACATGTATACATTTTTTAAAGTTTCAAGATTTAGAAAATCACCTTTTTCATTCACGATATCATTTATAAATATTATGCCATGTTTTATGTAATGTTTATAACATATTTCTTGTTTGCCAATTATTATATTTTCATTACACCAAATTTGTTGGGATAAAACATCATTGACATCATTAAACTTTTAAACTTTTTTTACTGATGAATCATCCCCATGCTCTTAGCACATCGCGCCAGAATGGGTTAGTCCGTGGTGTGAGGGTGTTATCTTCAATATACTTAGTTGATTTGAGGTAACAATGCTCAGATGTAGGAGCTACATTTTGAGTATATAGGTGTTTTATTTTATTACCATTTTCTGCTTTGACATTTCTTTTATCCATGCTATTTTTTGTGCAAAAATGTGTTTCTTATGTCTGGGACTCTTATTCCGCTGTCTTTGTACGATTGTGTAATTTCGTTCCGACTTATCTTATCTGGCGAAGCTAAAGCATAAGGAGGTTAATTCTTTTATGATTTTATCACTTGGGTTTGGAAGAATTGAAAACAGATGATTTAATTTGGGAAGAATCAGACTTTTTAAGACTGTATTTCTTCCTAGGGGGGTGAGATCTCTTCCTATAGTATGGTATTTCCATACACTCGGCATAAACTAATATTATGTGCGCAGTTAACCGAACAAAAGAATTCAGAAATAATAACAGGAGTCGCCGAACGGTTTTCATCACTTTAACGTAATTTTTTTAATAACCTACATCAACGTGAAAACCTGACGTCACGGCAGTTATGATGATTTCAAGAGTAACTTTGACGACCTACCCTGTAATCATTATTGAACATACTATCAATCGATTATACCAGGCGATTTATATTCGTCACTAACATGAGATACGTGTGTATTTCGAATAACACACATAGTAACATATTTACCGCGAATATAGGTGACTGTAACGTTATTCGGCATGTCCAAAAATGACCGTTAAAAAGGCATTACAGTTAATTTAAGCGCTTCCCGTTTGTGAACGGATAAGCCTATGCCCAAAACGATCCATATATTTTGAGACTTATTCTCAACAATAGATTGTTGTCGCAAAATGTTACTATAAGCGAGTTTGATGTCTGGGTCCCACCTTAACATGCGAGTCCCAATCCCAAAACTCTCGAATTACTTTCTATGACCTTGTAACAGTTAAGTCACCCAAATAAAAAGGGCCTTACATCTTCCAAAGAAGATCCTTTATGCATATCCTGAGATATTTCTGCTGGCAAATGTAGCAGTTCCCCGTGGTCACACATCTCAATGTAACCTTTCACTTACTGAGGTGGACATATGTAAAAATATGAAAAGAATCCAAAGAATATTTCTTGAGTTATTCCAATTCGTACGTATAGACACCTTTTAATACTAAACGCAAAATTTAAAGGGCTTAGTTACATAGTTCACTTCTCTTTAGAGCTGCATCCAGCGCGTGTACACGGTGATATCTGCATAAATCAACTTTTAATAAGCTGTTTGTGAGAGCTATAAACGATGAATTCTTACTTCCCTCACTCAATTTCCACCCTATAACAAATATTTAGGAAGCCTGTTGTGCCTCAACAACACCTCTTGTACGATCCTCCTATAGTGAGTTCCACCAATAACAGGTATTCATATACTTCAAATGTTGTCCTAGTCTAACACTTAGACTCTGAACAAAAATAATTTGTATATCTGAAAAAGAATATTGAAAAAAAATATATTGAAAAAGAGTCTTCAATTTACAGAAAATTCCATTTCTTACAGTCTCCTTTTAATACTCTTTTCAGAGTCAGAGTGTAAGGCCAATGTTGTCCCGAAAATTCAATTTTCTCCCCATTCAGTTATCATGGTGTACATATCGAACTCCGCAGGAGGCTTTGTCAGTTTATTATACATAAAGTGCCTGGAGTGATGGTAGTCACTTTCAAACTAAACAGTCTGGGTTTAGCCTGTAAGTGACTAATGTGATGATGAGGTTGAGACTGGATTGTTTGTCTATCCGCGGCGAGATGAAACCTCGAAATGGGCACTGCCTCCATTTCAGCTTGAGTAACATTTATACATTAACAGTAACTGTATTCAAGACGTATTGTAGTTACATTTAATCATAAAGGGTATATGGTCATGTAAGCTAAATGCATATTGGCTATATTTGACATGGTACATTTTATGTTTTAAAATAATGTATGTCTTTGGCACAGCGAAAACGTCTCTGAAGAATCTCTCCTTAAAGAGGTAGGACGCCTTTGTTTCTGCTTTCATTTCCTCAGAACCATATTCAGACGGGAGCAGTTAGTGAGTGTATCTATATTCAAAGATCTGATTAGGACACCGACATTACAAGCAAGATTAAGGAAATGACCAAGTCACAGAGAAAACTAATCCATTAATAATCAAGTCAATCTATCTGCTTGTTAATACTCTCCTTATTGTGTTCTCCAGATGAAGGACATTTATAACTGAATTTTCGTGTTTCCAATTAGAGTAAAGCGATTATCTATTAGTGTTCTATATTGGATATACAAAACTATTCTATTGGGTGGATTAATAAGTTTTTCAACAGTACAAATATATACTAGTAATCAGTTATCGGGGTGCAAACAAAGTGGGTTTTTTTCCGGGTCAGTGAAAACGTGTTTATGTATCACCTTAGGATCAAACACTTTAAATTGTATTTGGTTTTTTTAAATTGTCATTTTTCATTTCCTCTTATGGATAGGGCAATCATTTTCGTATTTTGTGTTCATATTCATACTAAACTGTTGTATATATACAGTATTTGAAAATGGTTACCCTTATATCTGTAACTAAATAATTAAAATAATCTGAAGTTTGAAGTAGTCTCAAGCTTATTGTGGTTAACGAGACTAAGACACGTCAACAATCAACTTTCTTGATTTCACTTTAGTAAAGACAAAGTCTAACTAACTTTTTTTGTGAGTATCAAAAATGACAAACGATCACAAGACAAGACGATTTATTAAGCCAAGAAAACTTGGAGGTCTTGAAAGTACATTAGCCTATTCATTGACTCCATACTAAATTCCAAAAGGTAACTTATAAATGTGAAAACAGCCAAAATGTAAATATGTATTCATTAGCACAAAGCTTTAAATACTTCCCTAAGACAATCACCAATACGTGTGCATACATCATCTATACGTGTTCAATAAACATAATCATCGTCGTGAATTCATAAAGTTAAACAGTTTATTGTCAAATAAATACCGGTGGACATATCCGGTATTAAAACAAAGATGTTAAACGATTAGTTCATCTGGCCATGTATTTTCTCAGTGTGTAAGAAGATACTATGGAATAGATTTAAACTAATTTACAATTATTCACACTTTGAAAATGCAATCATTTTTATTATCTGGTAATATCTTAAAATTTCTTGCTGTAAGGGTTTAAAGTTTGGTTCAACTTTTTTGGTATTACAGGTTACAATTCCGAGTTCTCACTTTGAATTCCTTCACAACGTAATTCTCTATAAGCATGTCTTTGATACTGGGACAGTAAATGTGACAAGTGATTAGAATTTTAATTATAGATATATTTAAGAAATTCTGCCAGATTTGCGTTGTTATTGTATGCATATATCAACAAATAAATTCTTTGTGATAACGTAGTCAAGGGTTTTTGTTGAATAAAACCAGTTTATGGAAGCTATTTGAAATCTTACGGTAATATCATGGTGTCTCAAATATACAACATATAAGTAAGATATCAAAGTTATATTCACATGTATTGCATATATCTCAAGAGTGAGTCAAAATCAACAATGTTATAGTTTATTTCCAGTTTTTATTTGGAAAAATATATGTTCAGATGCTGTTGGAATTTTGGACACCATTACTTACGTAAGACTGACCTTTCCATAATAACACAATACAAAGACAATCATGATGAGTCGCCAACAGTTTTTATTAAAACAATGAACAGAATGTTTTCATGTGATTAACATGTATTTAATTGTCATTGTCATAAAATAAATCACAAATAAGACCAATCTTATGTTAGTACCCGAGACACCAACAACAAGAAAAAAGTGAGCATGGCTTACATACCCCCGCCATCCGCTATCCGTCCATTGAGAATTATAGATGTGGAGGTTACTATGTTTAAAAAACAGCTTCAAGCATCATAATATTGTCCAAAATAATTTAAGGAACTGACTGTTATTACAAAATTTCATTCACCCAGATGTAATATTTTTCAGATAACTTAATTTTTCCCATTAGAGCATCACACCGGTAATTTGTACTAAGTTCAATTACAGATTCAAGGGCTTCATAACTCCGTAAAAAATAATATTTAGGAACTGGACTGTGAACTCGATGAAGAGTATTATCTGGACTACCTACATGTAAAATTTCATTCACCTAGATGTAACAGTTGCCGAAAAAACTTGTCCCCATTGGAGCATCACATCTCTTTTAGTACAAAGTTCAATTTCGGATTCAAGGGCCATAACTCCGTAAAAAATAATATTTCGGAACTGGTTGTCGAACTGGATGAAGACTATCATCTGGACTACCTTCATATTAAATTTCATTCACTTAGATGTAATAGTTTCCGAGAAAACTTATCCCCATTGGAGCATCTCAGTTCTTTTGATACTAAGTTCAATTTCGGATTCAAGGGCCATAACTAGTGTTGGGAATCGGTGGAAATTTCATAATCGATCATCGGTTGGTGGCAACCGATCCATGATCGATTAATAATCGGTTACTTTGAATTATTTAAGTGTTTATAATGGCTTTATTCATGGTTGAATACAGTTGAATTTGAAACTTATTTGCTAACCTTTAGTTTTTAAAATGTTTATCTATTCTAATCAATAAAGAAAGAAGAAATATTTCTATTCACTTTTTATTTGCAATAAAACAAAAATAAAAATAAAGTCGCAAACAATTGACTAGATGAAAACATCTTAACAAAATAAAAATATAATAAAATTCTTCAAAATAACATAACACTAACAGAACATTACAATTGAGTATATTGAGCATGAGTCTTTGATAGGAATTGTCTGAATTAATAGTGTTGTTATAAAACAAGCTTTTGTTAAGCAGCTGTACTATTATTTGATTCACTCAGTCAGTCACTCTATTCAGTATTCTATTCAGATTAATCTGAAATTCTGAATACATGGCCATGTAGTATAACAGTGTTCAGATTAATCTGAATACATGGCCGTGTTCTTGTGCAGGGATATCATAACATCGACATTCTCTGGCTTGAGCTGGGATCTCTTTTTGTGAACGAGATTTCCAGCTAAGCTGAAGATAAGTTCACTGGATACACTTGAGGCGGGCACTGAAAGGTACTTTTTAGCCACTTTGGCAATTCTTGGGAAGGCAAACTCATTCTCCTTCCACCACACAAGTGGAGCTGTCGTGGATGGGTCTTGCGCCATGTATCTGTCCACCTCCTGTTGGCACAGGTCCTCTGGTGACAATGTCGAAACTGTGGTCCCACAGCAGATGATGTCCTGTAACCATTCGTCTTCTACAGGTTCTTCAAGTTTTGGCTTTTTATACCCCCGCTACGAAGTAGTCGGGGGTATATAGCGCTCAGCGCGTCCTTGCGTCCGTCCGTCCGTCCGTCCGTCCGGAACACTTTTGGTTCCGCTCATAACTCAAATACTACTTGTTCAATTGTTATGAAACTTTATACATGTACACTTTATGGTCCCTAGATGTGCCTTTTCTATGTTTCCCTCAGATTCCATGATTATTTTTTCAGATTTTCCACTTTTAAGCGTCTTTGTGTGCGCGTCTATGGTCACACTTTTGGTTCCGCTCATAACTCAAATACTACTTGTTCAATTGTTATGAAACTTTATACATGTACACTTTATGGTCCCTAGATGTGCCTTTTCTATGTTTCCCTCAGATTCCATGATTATTTTTTCAGATTTTCCACTTTTAAGCGTCTTTGTGTGCGCGTCTATGGTCACACTTTTGGTTCCGCTCATAACTCAAATACTACTTGTTCAATTGTTATGAAACTTTATACATGTACACTTCATGGTCCCTAGATGTGCCTTTTCTATGTTTCCCTCAGATTCCATGATTATTTTTTTCAGATTTTCCACTTTTAAGCGTCTTTGTGTGCGCGTCTATGGTCACACTTTTGGTTCCGCTCATAACTCAAATACTACTTGTTCAATTGTTATGAAACTTTATACATGGACACTTTATGGTCCCTAGATGTGCCTTTTCTATGTTTCCCTCAGATTCCATGATTATTTTTTCAGATTTTCCACTTTTAAGCGTCTTTGTGTGCGCGTCTATGCTTACACTTTTGGTTCCGCTCATTAATCAAATACTACTTGTTCAATTGTTATGAAACTTTATACATGTACACTTTATGGTCCCTAGATGTGCCTTTTCTATGTTTCCCTCAGATTCCATGATTATTTTTTCAGATTTTCCACTTTTAAGCGTCTTTGTGTGCGCGTCTATGGTCACACTTTTGGTTCCGCTCATAACTCAAATACTACTTGTTTCCAAGAAGGTATTAACACCTCATATACATAGCTTCTTTCTTATAAATCTGGTAAATGATTTTGACATGTTCACATTCAAGGTCAAAGGTCAAGGTCATGAGTGCTTTAATTACTACAATAATCCTTGTAAACATGATAACTTCAAACGTTTTTGTGCTGTCAGGCTCTTATTTGGTATATATCAACTATGGAGATAGACCAAGATTTGAAAAAGTTTTCGCTAAAATCTGTCAAAGGTCAAGGTCACAGCAAGGTCACAACTTAAGCATGCTATTGTGAATATGCCTTATGTTAACAATGAACACTTTGAGTCATTGCATGATTGTTATACACAATGAAAAGTAATCAGTGATGGTGTGACCTTGAAGGTCTAAGGTCAAGGTCATGAGATATTGGTTCAGGCCATGTTAATCCTTTGATCCAATTTTGAGATCAGAAATAGGTTTTAAGAACAAACTTGTGAAAAGTGACCCCAGTGATGATTCAACTTGTTAGAATAACTTGAATAATGAACAAATTTTGGTCCAAAAAAAATCCCATTTTATTTATGCTGAGGAGAAGGCGGAACAGGGAAAGGCGAGACCCAAAGTTTCGGAGCTGCTCTGCTTTTGCGGTGTCCCGCAAACGCTCTTCTAGTTGTTTAAATGTTACGAAACCACTTTGACTTTTACTTCTAAAACATGCTTAGAGGTGTAATACTTACTCTGCTTTAATAATATATGTTATGGTCTTTTCATACAAAAGTTTAAACATTGATACCCTTTTGCTATTTTCAAACATTTCTCTTTGACCAATGTTAATGTAAAAGCGGGGGTATCATAAGTGAGCTTTGCTCACTAATTCTCTTGTTCTCAGATGGAGGTTGTGGAGCATCAATGTCAGATTCACTGATAACTTCAAGATCGTTTTCAGAGACAGCAGTCTCCATTTCCATTTCTGGCAGCTGTGGAAACTGAGGCAGCTGAGGCTGAGGCTGTTGTTGTGCTGGTTCTGTTTTTATGCAGAATGGTTTCAATTTTATTTCGGAGATTTCGTTCATCAGCAGTTGTTTGGCTCGGGATCGCTCCTCTTCACTGACAAAGTGCAGGAATTTGGTGGAAGGATTGAGGATGCAAGCCAACAATCCAAAGTCTCTGTCAGATGTTCTCCTTTGCAGCTGCTTTTTCATTTCAGATTTCAGTTTCATGATTGTGGTTGGGTCGTCGTGATTACTTTCAAGTACCATTTCCAGCTTTCTTATTATTGGAAGGACAATATGTTGAGTTGGACTTTTTTCTGCGGACAACATTTCAGTTGCCGTCTTAAAAGGCTGTAAGATGTTTTTCACAGAGTCAAGAACAGCCTGTTCTTCAAAGCTGTAAAACTTGGCTTTCAGCTCTGAACTCTTCTTTACAAGCGTGGGGACGCTCTGATCCATCACGGCTGCATGTAGTGCTGGAGTTTGCTCTGCAAGGCGTGCCAGCATGTCAAATGTACTGTTCCATCTGGTTGAAACATCTTGGATCAGCTTGTGGCCCTGAGCACTTTCAGATAGGAGGAGTTTCTGCTTCTGCTCTAGTATACCAGTGGCAAGTGGACTCTGGTGAAAGTAACTTACCACTGATCTTCCTTTAGCAATTAGCTTTGCTAGTTCAGGTATGGCCAAACCTGACTTGACGATCAAATTCAACCTGTGGCCATAGCAGCCAACCCTTGGCCAGCCGAGCAGTTCGAAAGCTTTTTGCTCGTTAGCGGCATTATCTGTGACCGCAATGACTGGGGGCAGCTTCCACAGCTTAACCGTGGCATCAAGGTTGTCTGCAATATTTTGCCCTGTGTGGCTCCCAGGAAACAGTTCGGTCCTCAATACTGCACACCTCAAGCTCCAGTCATCAGCAATGTAGTGAACAGTTACAGTGTCGTAACTCTGCGTGTTGATCGATGTCCATGCATCATGTGTGATGGCAACAGATGATACATGTCTAAGGTCTTCCTCGATGTTTCCCTTCACAGCAACATACTTCTTCTTTATTTGTGAGAGAAGTGCTTTCCGTCCAGGTGGCTCGTACCTGTCCTCCAATTCGTGGACAAACAAACGAAATGACTCGTCCTCAACAAGGCTGAAAGGCAGGAGTTTTTTGATGACCAGATTTGACAGACGTTCGTCTATTTTGGCTTTCTTTGCTTGGACTATCGGACGGGGGGGGGGGGGGGGGGGGGGGGGGGGGGGGGGGGGGGCCTTTATGCTCCACTGCTGTGTGAGTGTTTTCTGTTCCTTCGGTTTGCAGGTTTTGGATTCCGTCACACCAGGTGTGGTTTAGTCCTTGTGCTCGTGGTCGAGGTGAAACAACAAGGTGGTAGTATTGCCTGAAACAAAAAAAGTAAATGTAAAAACTATGGAAGGGTTTTGTGTTTAATTTCTTTATTAATTATTCATCATTTAAACAAATTTACATTCTTGCTAATCTCAATGTAACTATGTTTATTTATTTGGATTTTACCAACTAATTGAAAAATTGTTTTTCTTGTTTTCAGAGAAGATGTGATTTCATGGGAGGATCCAGATCCAATTTGTTGGAGTAGATTTGTGATTTTTCTAAGAGGATCAAACCCCACTTACTGACTAAGTTCAGTTTTGCTTTGTTAGAGTTGAATGACGGCAGAATTCATTTTATGTAACATGTTTGCTTTTAGTCTAAATTTAGATAAATAAAATATTCTCATTAAATAGTAAGTAAGTACCAAGTTCAACTTGGAGAAGAAAATCTGTTGTTATACTAATATCTTTTTCTTGTTCAACCCAATGACACTATTCAATTGCATATTGTATTTAGGGATGTATATGTCACAAATAGACTCTTTCATGTATTAAAAGTTGCATTTATGTAAAGATGATGTGAAAGCAATTAAAATAAATAAATTTTTAAATTAAAAAAATACCAAGTTTAACACTTAGCAAGTTAGCAGAAACAGTTTGAAGATATGCAATAGACCAGAAGACCAACATATGCACTGCCCAGTTAAGTGTGAAGAGGAAAAGGTATGTCTGTCTGACCACAAAACATAATACCCACATGAAGGCCACATCACAGGACATTGTAAGGAAAAGACTCCTATTTTGTCATCATTCACATTGTCATAAAAAAGGATTATGTCATTCAAATATTATGAAATCGCTGAACTGGGAGTGATGTATATTCATTGAAAAGTAATGAATAATTTTGGAACATAAAATTCATCTATACTTAATATTAGAATTTAAATTTCAATCTTGTTTCAAGTGAACGTAATAGTAATACTATATTATTATTAATAATGTTAATTAATCTATTATATAAACAAAACAAATTCGACAAACCTGACATTTGCAACTTTCGATTCCTGTTGATATTTGATAATATAAGAAGAAATATTATCATGTACATTTAATTTGCTTTGTTTGTTTGTAACTGGAAAACTGTATATGATGTAAAACAAATTTCTCTTGGGACAATAAAGACATTATCTTATCTTAAATATGGGTCACAGTTGGCTAAGATTATCTTATTAAAACCGTGTAGGCCTATATGCAATTGTCAATTTGTGAAAGTGAGTGAACTGATATTCCAGGCAATACTGCAAAAGGAAAAGACATTTTTTTCATTTACATAAAAAGTTAAAAACCGTTTACTTCTTCATGGGAACAATATTTTGTTATAATATTGTATGTATTAATATGTAAAAGATGTGTTAATCGAATTGATCTCTGCCATAGTGTCTAATCATAAAACAGTGAAAAGGCCTACATCTAGTTGGGATAAATAAGTAATTTAATTCCTAAAGGAAATGTTTAAAATTATTTTAACTATAAAGTCGTTATCATAGAATACTAGTTATAGTCAATTAATAAAGAAAACAGATCTGAAGTAATATGTTGTATTGTGTTGATTTGTCCATTATTTATATAATTAATATTTACACAATGTAAAAAAAATTAGTTTACAGATTACCTCCAATGTATCCCCAAAATACTTCAAAGATAATTCATTAAGTTAACATTAACATTAAATATTTACGTTGCAAATAATCGCCTTCTTTAAACAGGTAACTTTCATGAAATCACTGGTTGAGTTCAGAAGTACATGATAAATTGTCCTGTTTTCGATCAGTTTCGATTTGATTTCAATCTCTCCTGATATTTTAAGAATAAAAGAAGTTACGTGATAGTACATATTGAAGTCCTTTCCCGACCAGACAAATAACATAGTAAATAAACTTTATTTGTTCAATTCAATTTAAACTTTACTGTTGTCAATATAACGAATAAGCTGTCAAACGTGTGTGAACTGTAAACTTACTGTTGAATGCGTACCCCTTGTTGCACAAGCGGCATATCGCTCTCGACATATGTAATGTTTTTTTAGAGACTGGTCCTTCTTTATTCTTCCGAAATCCAAAGTCAACCCAAACTCTGGAACGCATTTTTTTCCAAGGATATTGTGAATTTTTGCGATGTCATCGCTGTCCGCCATTTTGATTGTTTGCGCCCCTTAGAACAAAACTAAATATAGACTTGTTTACTTAAACATAACTTCTGGATGGAATTATTATGCAGAATACAAACAAGCATGCTTCTTGAATATATAGGAAACTTTCTTTTACGATATAAAAATTTTAATGCATGAAATATCTTTATTATTTTTTCACATCGTAAGCGGGAGCGAAGGGACATAACTACGTGCTTGTACTCGGTTTGTACTCGATCACAGAAATTCTTACTCGATTATGTGGTCAAAGGGCCCAAACGAGCAATGCTCGACGAACTCGATTAATCGGAACACCACTAGCCATAACTCCGTAAAAAATAATATTTCGGAACTGGTTTTCTGACTCAATAAAGAGTATGGTCATGAGTACTCACAACCAAAATTTCATTCACCTAGGTTGAACAGTTTCCGAGAAAACTTGTCCCCATTGAACACTATAAAACTAAGTCCAAAAAGTGACGTTTCCATGGAAACGACAAAAAATATAAATCTCAGAGAATTGAAAATTGTCTGTGCGCGATCGGAAGAACATGGTTAACAACTGTACAAAGTTTGGTTGATGTACCTTTGACGGTTTTTGAGAAAATTGACCGGACGGAAGGACGGACGGAGGGACGGAATGACCGCTATATACCCCCGCTTACTTCGTAGCGGGGGTATAATTATCAGATGTTATTTTCTATGTTGGTAACAATGAATACTGATGTTATTATGACATTAATATCAATATGAAGTGTCCTTTGGAAATAGGATTGTTATTTGAGACATGACCCCACAAATCAGTGATTATACCAAGAAAAATAAAATAGAGCCATGGGCTCTAGCTCATACGGTTTATATTGTTTGATTATGAAGACTGAACTAGATTGTTCTCAATATTTTAAAATGCACAATCCCTAGTCCTGACAAATCTCAGTCTAGTCAGCACATAACAAAAACAAGACTTGACAAGAAAAGGTGATCTTCCTAATCAAAATAGAACAGACATATTCCCCAAATCATCAAATGAATTTTTTGGAAACAACATTTTTGATAACGAGTTGACATTCATACATAAAAACATCTTTTATCATTCATGATAAGAAGCTAGTTATACCTTAAACTTTCAGTCCTCTTTTGAACAATAATTAAGGATCTGTGAATAAAATTGAGACGTTACTTTATTCTGCTAATCAAACACTTCTCGTTTGAGATAAGTCAAAACCGACACTACTTTAACAAGTGACTTTTGTTAAAATATCAGTGAAGTGCCATCACATTACATCAACAAATTATAAAATGTTTAAAATAGAATTTGAATTTTGATACTAAAATACTAAGCTATCAACTGTATACATAAAGTTGTTGCTATGTTTTCATTTTTCAAAATAAAACAATTGTTTTCTTGTTGTGGATTTTGGGGAAAGTTGTGGAAATGACAAAATTCTTTTTATGCTGCTCCTGGGCTCCCAAGAATAATCATCAGAACTTGGCCAGTAGTAGAGAGCGTTTTCTTCCACCATAAATTGCAGCAGAAACTCTGGAGGTCTTTCATCAGACACATCTTTGATCTGCAATATCAATGAAGTATTCATTTATTTGAAATGTACCATTTTCATCATTCTCTATGTTATAACAACCATGCAATGCCAAAACAGACCCATAACTATGGAAATGAAAGAACAAACAATGAAAAAACTTGAACATGTTTAACTCAACTTTGTAACAATTACCTCTGCTACAAAGAGTTTTGGTTTGTTCCTTTTGTCCGAGTTTAAATAGGCTTCAACAAACTGACCTGGCCTGCAAATTTCAAATTTTATTAGAAACGTATTTAACAGAATATTTCATTCTTTATAACAGTATGGCTGATGGTTCTGTGAATTAATTTCCAGTTTTAGGTTCTAGCATATATTTGTTTACCAACCTGAAATCTGATTCTGGACTCGACATGTTGGCTTCCCCTGACTGCCCGCAAACTAAGCCCTCTATCGTCGTATCTAGAAACAAAATATGAACTTGGACATAATGTTAGAAATCAGATATTGAAACAATGGGGTTTGATAAAATTATGAACAAAAGTAACTATCGGAACTAGTAAGATCACAAAATGATTAAATAAATCATTATCAAAGATTTGGGTTTAAAAAGGTAAAAATTTAAATTTAACAAACTGACATACCAATATTGATGGAGAAACTCGAGTGTCAGCAATGACAGAATTTACAGTAGAATCTGGAAGAACAATAAACAAATTAAAATTTAAAACAGCACTTAAAACAGTAGATTAGTCACTCAATGGTTACTTCAAAGAATTTATCTCAATGTTGTCTGACTGATTTAAACTGTACATTTATCATCAATTTAGGTGTTTCATAAAAATAAAGTATGTATCAGCATGTATCAATAGGTGCCTCACAAGTCTAGATTTGAAAATAAAAATGAATAAAACTTGCCTAAACTGAGCAAAGACTAATCCTCCGTCTGAACATCATCATCACTCCCTATTCCAGCATCTCTGTCATCTGTCATCAACCCTCCTCCATCTTCTCTTCCAGTCCCAGCATCTCCATTCTCTACTCCAGTCCCAGCAGCTCCATTCTCTATTCCAGTCCCAGCATCTCCATTCTCTATTCCACTCCCAGCATCTCCATTCTCTATTCCAGTCCCAGCATCTCCATTCTCTCTTCCAGTCCCAGCATCTCCAATCTCTCTTCCAGTCCCAGCAGCTCCATTCTCTATTCCAGTCCCAGCATCTCCATTCTCTATTTCAGTCCCAGCATCTCCATTTTCTCTTCCAGTCCCATCCTCTTCATCCTCTCTTCCAGTATCAGCATCTCCATTCTCTATTCCAGTCCCATCCTCTTCATCCTCTCTTCCAGTATCAGCATCTCCATTCTCTCTTCCAGTCCCAGCATCTCCATTCTCTATTCCAGTCCCAGCATCTCCATTCTCTATTTCAGTCCCAGCATCTCCATTTTCTCTTCGAGTCCCATCCTCTTCATCCTCTCTTCCAGTATCAGCATCTCAATCTTTTCTTCCAGTCCCAGCATCTCCATTCTCTATTTCAGTCCCATCCTCTTCATCCTCTCTTCCAGTATCAGCATCTCCATATTCTCTTCCAGTCCCAGCATCTCCATTCTCTCTTCCAGTCCCAGCATCTCCATTCTCTATTCCAGTCCCAGCATCTCCATTCACTCTTCCAGTCCCAGCATCTCTGTCATCACCTACAATATCAGTATTTCTTCCCCTCCTTGCCCTAATCTTTAGATTTGTAGTTTTCCATTCTCCCGTAAGGTTCTGATACTGGCATTGACCTGTTCTTGTCCCAATACACAAATCACAGAAACAGCTTCTCTCTCTGGAAGTTACGACATACTCCTGTATACCACGGAAGGAATGCAGTGATCTATGGAAGGGGATTTGTGCCACAAATGAAGACATGTTAACTTGTAACTTGTAAAGTGTAACATGTCTTTCTCAACCATACAAGTCTCGAAAAGACAAGTCCAACCATGCAAAACTAACATTTTAATTCTGTCAATCGTAACTTCGCAATCTCAAGTTGAAATGTAATTCTAGAAATCGTCAAAGTCGAAAAGTCAACTTGTCATTTTTAATTATTAAATCTAAATAATATGCACATTTTGTAATGTTACAAGTTACATTTGACAAATGAAAAATGGAAAATGAGGAGTTGCAAAGTCAGCTTTGTAAAACGGACTTCAGCATTTCGAGACTGACATGACTTGTATAGTTGCGAATGCAATGTTTCAAATTACATCTCTACATGAATTCGCATTGACCATATTTGGAAGTTTCCCGAACATTGCCGATGTTTTCCGAGGACGAGAGGCATTTGCTAAAAAACGAGCCCTCCCTTGCCGCTGTCCCAGATGGGGAATCCCTTAGTCTATTTTGAGCCCAAAGCTGGACGAATTGACCACGACCCCTGAAAATCAAGGGACGTAACTCTTGTTATGTCCTACAAACAAACGCACGTTGTCAGTTCACGGAGCTTTACTGTCACTTACATTCCGTTTGATAGCGTCGCTTAGTAATTAAATGCCAAACGAAAATACCAATTTAAAATTCATTCTTAGGTATTCTAATTATTATTTTTTAAAAAATTAAGGACATTTGACAAACAATTTTTTTTGCAACGCAAAACGAATGCGGAAGTAATGTAAATGTGGGATGACACTGACAGACATAAAGGATCGCATAGCTTGATTGGCATTGATGCTATGATAAATGTATCCGATCCGTTATCATAAAACTTCTTTCACTTGCATGTAAAACATCAGATTTACAAACCATATATAGACATCCTACACCCAAAAAAATTAATTACTCTCTGTGCGTTCATTTACACATTATCTTCTCTAAGTTCAATCACGTCAACATTCACTTTTTTATACTCCAATTATACGTGTATTCAGTAAAGTCTTTTGCATTCAGAAATGAATATCCAATTTGTTATAAAGAATATCCAGATATTGAAAGCATATAAACGTAAGTGGGGAAGAAATTGAAAGAAATACATAAGCCAGGGTTGATAACTTTATTATTAATTTTAAAAATATGTTAAATGTACCACAAAGCAATGATCTATATCAGGTAACTTCATATACTTGTTTTTAAAAAATGCATTGTACTTTAATTATAATTGGAAACTGTTCTGAGTGTCAATACGTCTTATTCTTACAGACAAATAATCAAGGGGAAATGTTCTTTAGCAGAGTTGAATTTATCTCTTTTGATTATTTTACAAACTTTTCTCAACTAGTTTAAATTATTTATTGGTTTTGAATATGTTAATTTATCTATTTTCTTTTACTTATCAAGCAAACTATATTTTTAGTATTTGAAGCAGTGAAAAGTGTATTGTTGTGGGACAGAAATATATTTGTCCATGATTCATATGTCCGTTAATTCTATATAAAGAATCACAATGCTGAATTCAAGTATTAAAAGTAAATCATAAGCCTAGATCAGTTGTTTCACACTTTAAACAATAAACATTCAACTTCTACATGCAATATTTTCAATATGAAAATAAATATGAATATAGAATGCAAAATGAAAATAGAATTGTATCACTGGTAATTTCAAAAATATAATTGCACTGTTGAATTAAAAAATTTAATCGACTGTAACATATACAGGATATAAAAAAAATATAAATAAAACGTACAATTTCACTAAAATGGTCATTCATGAATACATTGACATGCGTATTGTTTTTAATAAATTAAATATGTGTTTTATTAACTCATATGTGAAACGATGATAATTTTTAAATAATAGTTCCTATAATTTATGTTTTACAACAATATGTCTCCCCTAAACATACGTCTTTGCCATGTCTATTAACACTTTTATTTGTTAGTCCTTAATGCAACAAACTCATTGTAGTAGAACTATATATCAAATTATTAATTTAAAAGTTCAAAGAAAAGAAATGAATTGAAAGTGTTGTCAAGGAAAAACACAACACAATCCGACTAGAAGTTGCAGAATGGGCTTCTTTATACACATATTTCAAGGATTAGTGTGTTTGAAAAGTCCAGAAACTGAACTAAGAGTGTGACATTTTAGATGTTCAGTATATATTTATAAATAGAGCAATCTACACAAGAGAGCTGCTGAAAATGAAAATAAGTCATTCAAATATTTGTTCTTTCTGTAAATCTGAACCAGAAAGTTTGCAATATGTTTTCATAAATGTAATCACGTAAATGAATTTTGGGGAATCGAAAGTTCCATGAACAATCGTCTTTTATCAGCCAAAACTGGCTCCCTGCTTGTGTGAGATCATGCGATATCAACATTGTAGATAACGCTAAATCGCTCGGATATTAAAAACAACGCCTTTTTTCCATGCGAAATGGATTTTTTTAACAATATTTCCAGGTTAAAAAATTCTTAGCTCTGCACTTCCTTTATGTGTGTTTCACTTTTGTCTGTATACCTGCATTCTCTTCCCACAGAGGTTACTCCCTTCAGATCGGAAATCTGAAGGGAGTAACCTCTGTGGGAAGAGAATGGTATACCTGTGAAATGAACTTAATAAAACATTTGCAAATAATGTTTCATTGAGCTATACCTTACGGATTTTTAGTTCTGCCCCAGAAAGGAATCCAAGTTGCGTTTCCATGGAAACGGGGAAAAAAATACCGAACTGTGACCAGTGTTGCGACGATCCCAAAGTTGAGACAGGAAAATGACAATAATTTTGTGGACCCAAATCTAAGCAGTCCGTGACACTGACAGTAATATATGTTTCGAAACCACTTGAAATTACGTAAGGTTAATTTTGAAAAGTTACAAATATTTACCATCATGTATTTATTTAAAAATGTCGATAAATTATCTAACAAAAATCGAATGTGAAAAAATTTCCCGACCAACTGTTTTTTTGTGTTATTAATTCTTTTTTACAAAAGACTCATGTTTTCTTTATACTCATTTTATACAGAGTGTTTTACTTATGAAGGCATTAAACATGTAGTTTTATATTATGCCAACTCTTTATACACGTATAGATATCATTATACCCGAGTGTAAACTGTGCAATCCTGTATACCCTTTACAATCAAATGCAAAAAAAAAAAAATCAACACCCTTCTGGGTCACAAGAAAGTGTTCGATTTATTACTTGACTCACACAAGTAATTTATCATAAATCATAAATGGGAATACGTCACTGATTCAAAATAAACTGATCTGGATTGGGAGTGTTTTAGCTTATACATATACAACTGCATGTAGCAAGAAAGGATTTACTCCAACTATCTTGTATATTTTAAAAAAAATAAATAAATCATACATACATACAATACTATAATATCACAAAATACATTTATATTAATCTTGACCAGGAAGCATATTTCTTAAAAGTGTGGTCTAGCTATTCCTACGTTATTTAGAACAAATGAATAGACAATTTACAACTTTTCTGTAAATGTGTTCAATTATTTATGTTGATTCTGCTTGCATATTGAACTGTAAACTTATTTGTATGGTCATCCTGGAAAGAATGTAGATAAACAAATGTTTTATTTTCCTTTGTTGTGTTTGACCAGTACCTTCCTCCACGTGAAAATGTAGATTGGCCCTCCACATATAACAAACACATTTGCTGAAGCTTCGATGTCGTATATTTGGATTACTTTGATCAATCTGATGCAAAAATGTATTGATTATATCATAAACATATTTTATGAACATACAGTGGCGAATCGGGAGGTCGAGGGGGTCGCCCCCCCCCCCCCCCCCTTTCAAAATTGTTTGCATGGGCGGATATGGGGAAACAAATTGGAGGTCATGATTACACAATGTGACATTTAATATGTGCCGACCATCGGGCTCGCAACAGAAATAACCGCGTCTCGAGCGTTGGGCGGGCAGTTACTTCCTCCACAGTAAAATGCGATGGTCTCCTATAATGTTTTAGTCAATATGCTTTTGTCAACAGTATGCTAATAGTGGGAAAACTAGTATGCAACTTTCAAATATGTGTTGGTAGTTGCTGAGAGATGCTTGCCAAGGGAGAGGTCATTGTTGAACATTGTGTTTATCGGATCGGGATTATTCGTTCCTTTCCGCTAATTTCCGTAATATTCCAAATATGGTCAATGCGAAATCGTGTAGAGATGTGATTTGAAACATTGCAATCGTAACTATGTAAGTCGTGTCAGTCTGGAAATGCTGAAGTCCGTTTTACAAAGCTGACTTTGCAACTCCTCATTTTCCATTTTTCATTTGTCAAACGTAACTTGTAACATTACACAATGTGTATATTATTTAGATTTAATAATTAGAAATGACAAGTTGACTTTTCGACTTTGATGATTTCTAGCATTACAATTCAACTTTGTAAAGTTGAGAATAGAAAGTTAAGATTGACAGGATTAAAATGTTAGTTTTGCATGGTTGGACTTGTCTTTTCGAGACTTGTATGGTTGTGAACGACATGTTACACTTTACTAGTTACAAGTCAACATGTCTTCATTTGTGGCACAAATCCCCTTCCATAGTGATCTGCAATCTTTCAGGGTTTTGATTCGTTCTGTTCTCATTGGCCTTTCTCGATTTACCTCCCCATTCCTGATGAAGAAGAATGATCTTTTTCTGTGGCTGTGACTAGGTTGGTTTTCCTTTGGCTTTGTTAGGTTTGTGACTGCATAATGGTAAAATTCTTCAGCATTTGTGATGACTGCTCTTCTTGATGCTACTGCTAAGGTTGCGCTTTTTATCACAGGGACCTTTTCCATGGCGTGAACCAAAGAAGTGTTTTTCAACTTCAAACCCATAGTCCTCTTGACACATTGACATGTCCATGAAATTGTACTTGCATTTATATTGAGTTGGGGCGCCATCAGAAAAGTGGATTTCCTTTTCAATGCAAATTCCATTTTGGAAGAGGAACTCGTTGGATTTGTTTATCATATGGTGTACCATGTGATAATCATGCTTATGATCTTCTGAAACAAACACCAGTGAATGATGCATGACTTCGTTGCAATCTTCCTCCAAGCATCTGTGGTAGGCTACTATTGGATGCAGTGTAACTTGCTGGTAAGTCCAATGAGCACTTTGAGCTTCGTCCTGGTGTCTGCAGCAATAATTTTCAGCAAAGTCCAAGCACATCATAACCCATTTTGGAGGAACATTTGTCTTGATGTATTCAAATTCTTTGCTTTGCCAGTAAGCATTGAAAAGATGTTTGGAAAATGGAGTTAGCTCACGCCTCATTTCGTCGATAAAATCAACCACAGATCCATTTTTACATTTCAACGCTATGTATTTCTTGGTAACTCCATTGATGACCTGCTCGCTTTGTTCCCATTTCTGCCAGGATACGTTTGCTTCAGAATGTTCTCTCAGAAGATCACCTACTTCAAGCTTTTGGACACCACAATGTGCACACTTTCTATCAAGACAATCCTTCTTGTAGTATTCTCCTTCTTTTGGGCATAATGTACTTCTGGACATGTCATATCGATCACCCACCGGTACCGGCATACCTTTTTGCATACACAGTGACTTCAGGGCTCTCACTTTAAAGTCAATATTGATACAATATTCACATAAACATTGTAAATATTTATGCTTTGTCATTGGGATGATGTTCGTAGGTTTCAGACTGGCAAATTTGCTGTATGAAATCTTTTTGGTTGGGTTTTCTGCAATGAATTTGTCATATGTACTCTTCATTGAACTTTCAAGGCATTTCCGGACTTGTAGATCTTTTTTCACGGATCTTTGGTTAGGCATTTCTCTTGAAATATACATTTTACCATAAAATTCTCTCACTGCGGTCACTTCATCCTCTTGAAGAGCATCCTTTCGCTCCTTCCTCTCAACACTAACAACATCTTCATTCTGCTCGTGCTGTTTCAGTATTTTCCTACTTAGATTAAGTGCTTTGGGCCATTTCTTCACTTTGCTGCTTATTCGTGCTTTTGCTAGCAGAGCACTGTTGAGTATGCGCCTTAACTTGTTATCCTTAATACTTCTCCTTTTCTTCATTTCCTCAAGTTTGTTCCTGATCCCCATCTGGGTGTTCTCGAGAAATTCAAGTCGTTTCTTTGCATTTGGTGATGTAATGCAACGCTTTTGTAAGGCAGCCTTCCTCTTTGGTGTAGTTTTTTTTATTATGTTAGACATGACATCGGCAAACTTCTCTGCATCTTTCGGAAGTACTCTCAGTGATCTTGAAATCGCCTTTCTCTTTGCACAAGCAGACGGAAACCCAGCAGAACTGGATTATGAAATTGTTTGGGGTGGCAGCGAGTCTACATTTTGAAAATTATTGTTGAGGACGGTTTAGGTTTTTTGGCCATTTGTTTCAGAGCATAAGCTTCTCTCCGTTTTTCGTTAATTCTTCTCCTTTTCTGTGGATTCATTTGATCTCTTTGCTCTTTCTTGGCCATTCTCCACTTCTCTCTTTGAGTTTCTGTAGCTTTCCTTGTTTGTGTCCTGTTCACAGTAAATACTTCTTTCCTCTTCTTTTTCTCTCTATAACGTCTGTTTCTTATCTTGGCTTTAGAATTGTATCTCTTCTTTTGGTCTTCAGTCCAGTTTGCTTTAATGTGTTTTACTCTAAGGGTTTCAAATTCCCTGTAGCTTTTATACAGTTCTTTGTTTTCTTTTATTCTCTGACGATAGTCCTTTTGGTACTCTGCGTTTGTCTTTCTTCTTTCTTTTCTAACTCTAATAGTTTCTGGATCTTAAAAAATAACAGAAATGAACATGTACACATTACGTTTGTTTATATTTGGAAATTATGCCAAATTATTGTAACAGCCGTTATCCAAAACTAAAAGACAGTAAACCGCTATTTGAGTGACCTTTCGTTTCAACACTGCTAAATGATTGTTTTACCTAAAATCACTACCGGTAACCGTTTTCCTGACATATTTCTTCTTTCAAATCAGAACGATTTGCTGTTAAAAAATTGGTTGTTGCTTAATTAATTTCCAAGTGTGTATATATATATGCCTTAAGATAAGGCTAGTTAGGCTACATTCAAAATCCAATCAACATCATAGTTTTAATGCAGCTTATATGATTGTCTGGTCCTCTTTCCCTGAACTTTTGAAATCAATGCGTGAAATGTAAACCAAAATCAATTACATTCCATGGAGCAAATATCATCTTCCTTATGTGCAAAACAAGATACACACACAAATATTGTAGTTTGATGTCCTACAAAATGAACAACATTTTTATTTGAAATGTACAGAAATAAATTGCTATTTTACGTGAAAAGAATTGCTGAAATTTTATTGATAACAAACCGTATCAAGTGTTTGCCTTGTCCTGATCTATTTATAAAATATTTCGTATTTGAAAGCAGAATTAATGATTTTTTGGTGTCTTGAATATGAACAAAATTTGATTTTAAATAATGTGGAGATTTCACGTAAATATTTTGCTAAATTAGCACTGAGTAAATGTCCAATCATATTTGTGTCATTCTAATGAATTAATTTAACTGAATTTTTAATTTGAATCAGAAAACAAATATTAATTTAATAATTTATGTTCAAAACAGAGACACAGCAGAATTAATGATTTTTTGTGTCTTGAATATGAACAAAATTTAATTTTATATAATGAAGAGGTTTCACGTAAATATTTTGCTAAATTAGCACTGAGTAAATGTCCCACCATATGTGTGTCATTCTAATGAATTAATTTAACTTATTTTTTAATATAAATCAGAAAACAAATATTAATTTTATGTTCAAAACAAAGACACAACAGAATTAATGATTTTTGGTGTCTTGAATATGAACAAAATTTAATTTTAAATAATGTAGAGATTTCACGTAAACATTTTGCTAAATTAGCACTGAGTAAATGTCCCAACATATTTGTGTCATTCTAATGAATTAAATTTACTGAGTTTTTAATATAAATCAGAAAACAAATATTAATTTTATGTTCAAAACAAAGACACAGCAGAATGTATGATTTTTGGTGTCTTGAATATGAACAAAATATAATCTGAAAAGGTAGAGATTTCATGTAAATATGTTGTTTAAAATAACATTGAGTAATAAATGTCCCATATTTGTGTCATTCTAATGAATTAATGAAAATTAATTTTGATATGAATCAGAAAACAAAATAGTTATTATGTTCAAAACAAAGACACTACAGAAATGTAAAAGTTCAAGTCCTGTGAGATGAACATAATCACCCTACTGAATTGAAAATATAGTACTATGAAACTGACATGATTCTGTTGATAGAAGAATACTTAATAACTTTAATGTCGTGTTTGTGTAGTTAGATTGAATTAATCAAAAAAGGAAAAAAGAAAACAAATTTCATCTTACGTTCAAACAATGACTACAAACAAATTGGTGTCCCTAATACTTACGAGAGTTATGTAGCAAATTCACAAGCTATGGAGGTTATCAGAAAACAAACTATCATAAAATTTCAAGAAATGTATGATTAATAACATACTTCAGTAACTTTGTAATGAATCAAAGTGAAATCATCTGTCATGTATTGGACAGATTTTGTTCATATTTGGGACACGATAATATATGTTGATTTTGGTTTCTCCAATGTGAACATAAGTTTGGATAAATGTCATGCCAAACTTATGAATTGATAGAAATTAAATGTGGATGAATAAAGTTAGCTTTTGATTATACTTTCAATCTTCTCGCTGAAATGCGTGTAACCATTTTAATAACACCTTGTCAGACCTTATTCACTTTTGTTCACTCAATGGACACTAAAGTTTTACATCCACCACTTTCAAACTATCATCACTGACAGCTCAAATAACCTTGTTATTGTGTAGACTGTGGTTACAAAAAGTCATTGCAGGTTCATTTATGATGCACATTATGATTAAGTTAAAAAAAAGATGACATGTAGCTCTTAAGTTAGGATAAATTCAGAAACTTACCACTTTCTTATGTTCATCCCGTGCCCGAAGACGCCGAGACACCACTGCCTCCATGCCTGACTTGAGCTCTTGAATGACTTGACCTTCTTTGAACTTGGCTGCTGGAGGAAGTCATGTGACTTTGTTTTGCTAGGCATGCAGAGCCATTATTTTCTGGGTCCAGAAATCAGAGTTTGTTTCGTATCTTATGTTCACACTGGTGTGGACACCGTATCTCTACATAATACTGAAGAGTTGGTAAAATCAGATTTAAAGTATCTTAAGGTACCAAACTGTGTTAGATTGTAAAACATTTAAAAAAAACAGTATTTCAATGTGTTTTGTAACCAATTCTTTAAGATTAAAAGAAACTTGATCACATTTGAAATTTATTATCTCAAAGGACACGAAGAGATATGAACATAAGGTTGAAGTTTGGTCAACATTTCTAATTTTATATTGCATTTTTCAAATTAATGTAATGTTAATTCCTATGTCTCATCATAAATGAAATGGTAATGTCAAATTTGAACTTTGCTGGAAGGTCATATACACATATAGTTCCAATTTTCCAAGACTAACCACTGAAATGTCACACTTTCCTGTAATGAAAGTGCATATTCCGCCAACGTTTCATTAACTAGCAAACTATATGTGACCATTTACTCAACCATGTTATATCATTTATTTCCATGGAAAATGCTAAATAAATAGAACACAACATATATTTCATCAACGTAAATTTAAATGAAATATTTGATTATTTCGTCTGATGCTAATATTTTACCAGTATCGAAGACCTGCTTCTATGCAAGCAGACAGGGACTGATTCAATATCGAAACACGTTTACACACAGTAGTTCAATAACCACAGACCAGTGTGTTAGAGTGTGCCCGTGTTCCTCTGCGCTTAGCCATAATGTGGTAACGTAGTTAACTTGTTGTTTGATTAACACGACATTTGTAAAAGTGAGTCTGAATAGCAACATATTAGTTACCTTGAAGTGGTACATGCCCTTTGGAGAAGTTCGAATCTGCAGACACTTTTCAATGGATATAGATCTAGTTACTTATTATACACTTTTAGTATGGGTGAATGATAAGCTGAAAAATGTTGTTGAACAATAACAAGCTCTCTGCGGTAGTTTTCAGACGTTTCTGTTCTATTCATGTCTGACAATAAGAGATTCGATGACGACCCCAGGTATGGAGGCCCTTCAACCTTTATGAAGATCAAGTAAAGGCTGACTGCTGTGCTAAAATGCGTTGCAGACCGACCGACTATTGCAGAGATCGAGTAACAATTTATAATTATCATAAATTACGTTTATAATAATGTGTAACACATTAACACTATCATTCATGAACAATTGCATGCTCAACACAGACTCGCGTGATGGATTCTCAAGTGTTGTGTTTGTCAAGTGCTGACAAAAAGTGAGCTGGTATTTCAAAGAAAATTTTAATAAGAATGTGGAAGATTTCGATAATTAAACTAGATTAGTGACAGAAGATGAGACATGAGTCTATCATTACGATCCCGAGGCAAAATCTAAATCCATGAAGTGGTACCACACCATTCTCCACAACCCAGAAAGTCTTCAAAGAACCGGGAAACATGTTTACTACCAGGATAGCCACATCTTCCGCACGCACTGGACACGATATGCATTTACAAGAAATTCATATTCAACTCGACTGATAAATTGAGACAGGAAGTAGCCTGATTATTGAGCTATAGTGTACATAGGCCAATCAAATGCGCGAATACAAAATGCACTTCTGTCGTGATGTTTCACCAACAATTAAGCAGAGGGGAATATTTTTTAAGTCATTTATGGTTATAAATCAACTATTTTTGGTGACCTATATTTACGCATCGTTTTAATTACTTTTGTCGCAACGTAACTAAGGGATTAATTGTCCCCCGGCGCAACGCGGAACGGGGGACTATGTATTCAGCGGCGTCCGTACGTCCGTCCGTACGTCACATTTCTTGTTTACGCGATATCTTATGAAGCGTTGCATCCAAAGTCTTCAAATTTCATGTCTGCCTACATTGTGGGAAGACGCAGACACCAGTCAATTTTGGTGACCTTGGTCATATTTTCAAGGTCACCACGACACTTTGACCATTTTTTGAACTCTTGTTTACGCGATATCTCATGTAGCGTTGCATCCAAAGTTTTCAAATTTGGTTTCTGCCTACATTGTGGGAAGACGCAGACACCAGTCACTTTTGGTGACCTTGGCCTTATTTTCAAGGTCACCATGACACTTTGACCACTTTTTGAACTCTTGTTTACGCGATATCTCATGTAGTGTTGCATCCAAAGTCTTCAAATTTGGTTTCTGCCTACATTGTGGGAAGACGCAGACACCAGTCACTTTTGGTGACCTTGGCCTTATTTTCAAGGTCACCACGACACTTTGACCACTTTTTGAACTCTTGTTTACATGATATCTCATGAAGCGTTGCATCCAAAGTCTACAAATTTGGTTTCTGCCTACATTGGGGAAAGACAGACACCAGTGTATTTTGGTGACCTTGACCTTATTTTCAAGGTCACCGCAACACTTCGAGCACTTTTCTAACTTTTGTTAACGCGATATATATCTTTACCAGTTGGACTCAAAGTCTTCAAATTTGGTGTCAGTCAACACTGGGGGATGACGCAGATACCAGGGGATTTTGGTGACCTTGACCTTATTTTCAAAGTCACTACAACACTTTGACCACTTTTCGAACTCTTGTTATCACCATTTATTATGACCGGTTGGACCAAATGTTTTCAAATTTGGTGTCAGTCTACATTGGAGGATGACGCAGACGCCAGTCGATTTGGTGACCTTGACCTTATTTTCAAGGTCACCACAACACTTTGACCACTTTTAGAACTCTTATTAACACGATATATCATGAACCCAAGTAGCTCCAATGATGTGTCTTACTAGCTCAATGTCACCGGCGGGGGACATTGCCATGTTAGTGGCAAACACTTGTTTAAAATTATTTCTGACTTTGAACACTCCTTATTTAAATAGGAAAAGACTGGGTTCGTATCGAGCGATTTGATTGGTTAATGGAAGGGACTTAACTCTGTTTATTCTACAGGGGGCGCTGACCCAGTCACAAGTTTTCCCGCGGCAAGGGTGAATATGAATTTCTTGTAAATGCATATCTCGCCTGTTGCGTGCGGAAGATGGGATAACCATAATACATAGGAACTCCATATCATAATCAACATGGAGGTAAAATGAAAACTCCTTAGATCGGATAATGGTTGGCCTTGCTCTTTCACTCTATTTAGTATAGGGTGTAGGTTTTTTTACCTACGTTTAACCTACATTTTACCTGCGATATCGGGTCCTGTGCCATAATTGTACAACTCTGAGTTACCTCAGACATGCATTTACGGTTTCTATCAAAGACGTGCCTTGCTATGTTGAGGAGTTAAGTTCTAAGTTAATGCGCATGCCTTGTCTCATTGGCACGGATTTCTGTACATCAGTCTTGATACACAGAGGTTCCTCATTCTCTATACTCAGCTCACCTGGTGCTTAGAATATGTTTTTCCAAAAGTGAATGAATTAATCTTTAAATAATGCTGTCTGGGTAATGAAGAATTCAAGTTGCTGTAAATGAGAATTTGGTCGGCAATCAAGAAGAGTTTTACGCACATGAAATTGAAGAACTTAATACAAATGTATGTATATGAGAAGTGTCTAGCAAATGAATGTACGGAACATATTACAATATGACCAAATTAGCTTCTACATGGGCCGAGAATATTTTTCCTCATTCACAATAACTTATATACGCCTGATGAGTTTCTATTATGCAATATATCGGAAAAATCGAGGATGGTTTTGCCTAAGGCTCATCTACCGATTGTGTCACACTGCTGTCGTTTTTCCTATTCCACGATTTTTCAAAACTTTTTATATGTTCCGATTTCAGTGTCAGTTGACTTAATTTTAATATTGCTGATAAGAAAAAAACGGTGAGACATGCTTCAAATTGTAATGTTGACGACAAACAGGTCTCAACCTATAGTATGTATATCCACGTTGAGCAACTTAGACATCAGTTTTGTCGTATTCTTTAAGCGTTTGACAAGTGTTCCGTATTTTTGAGAATCGGCAAAATAGATACACTTGGTGTGCATTTCATCAGTCAACATTTCTGCAGTCTGACAATTTTACAACACAGTAAAATTAAAATATATTAATGAAGTTAATACTTTGATGACTTTATATTTCACAACGTGATAAAGACAAGCGCATATCTGTTGAAAAATAAAAGCAATCAGAACTGAAGCCATTCATCGGCGCTGCGAGTGGGAAAACTTCCCTATGGACTAAACGCACATTGTTTATTCGTTTTATTATATGTTATGTGTTACTATGTGAATTTTCTATCATAGTATATGTTTAATTTTTTAAAAAGTGTAAAATTGGGTTAAAATATAACGTGTTTTCATTTCACGGAATGCCAAGAATTCAATATGGCGGATGCTGCCGATAGACCAGTGATAGATCTTTCCCTTTAGACTTACTCATCCTCAAAAGGTACTTTGGATAAACTTGCAATACTTGTCTACGCAGTATGCGTTATTATACTCAAACATCCACTTGCACTATCTGAATTTTCCAAAAATAAACACCCTATCTTCACTTCTTACAAAGTACATAGAGCCAGTTGTGTTTATTGTCATTGTCAATTTAGATACGTCAGACACGATACTTGTAACGTACATGCAAACGTTGCGTACATCATCAGAATTTTCTCTAACGAAGTTATTTCCAATGTCTTTCAGGTTTGGAATGGAACACTTTGGAATAGAGAGCAAAAAGAATTTGAAATATTGAATGAACCAAAGCAAAGCAAAGCTGACATAGTTCCGGACATGCGTGCATACATCATTGGTAACATCATTAAACAAGCACACAATGATAAATTATTGATCGTAAATTTCTCTTTACATAAGTAGTAAAATAAAGCCTATACCGAGGGTGATAGGTGAAATACATTCGAAAGGGAATCGGGAGGGTTTATTACACTTATCTATCCTGGCATAAGTCACTCTTTGTCATGAACACTGCATGCTTATTGGAATAAAGATGTCGACAATCAAAGACAGAGAATGCCTATTTATCATGTTCGGCTGCTAATGAAAATGCATGCATATATATGTGTTACGTATGTTCGAGATATTCCGCATAAGTTTATATTATTATACATTTTTGGAGGTAAATAATTATCGTTTGTACAATGATTTCCACGGAACACTTAAATTTTTAACTGGCTAAAGTCGACCTTTGTGTTTAAATGAAACTGAGGCTGAGCATGTGTCCCATCTGGTTGAGGGTATTGGTCCAAGCACGCAATCGGTCATGCCGATGGACTGTGATGGCTATATGTCCCCGTATAATCATGCCTAAAGTAGAAAACGTATGACAAATGAATGATTACAATTGTTCCCGTAAAGTTTTAGTATCAAAATTCTTTACTACCAGTTACTCCGGAGCACCACAAATCAGTGAAACTTAAATACTGAGATTGTGTAAACGCTGGTCCGGTTGAAAAACATAACTGTCTTTTCAAAGGTTAGTCATCCTGGAATACCTTTATTCATCCTATTAAGAAGTGCGTGAAGCGAAAGGTTGTGTGTCTGAAGGTAAAATCAACTCACAAAAAGCACCTGCATTAATTGAATGATGAAGTAACAATCACAGTCTTGAGAGGAAACGCGAAGATATCACGAATATTGCTTCAATTTAATCAAAGTAAGATGTTTCAAAGTACACTGTTTACGAGCAATTAGCGTGTTGAAAATGATTAAGCTGACGGTGATGGGCCGATTTCTTTAATAAATAATGTAATTTACAAAGGGAAATTACAACAGAAGAACAATTCCATATAACATATATTATTATGCAAGTCTTTGGATAAATATTTTACATTCGGCAAAATAAGGTACATAGACATAGAATATTAACCTCCAGATTAGAGGTTGGATTTGGGTGTGTGGGATTACAGGGTTTTAGTTTGGAGTTGGCGTGGGGCGTTCTTTATCAATATAACTTTCTAGTCACAACTCGAAGAAAGGTAACCAATTAATCTTACCAAATAACTGTTTATTAGAAATAGTTCTTGTTTTTGTGTAAAGAAAATATCTATCTCAAATAAAACCAAACGTTTGGTTTTTTTTCTTTCTAGTGCAGGCATATTACAATGAGGGATCAAAATAACGATAGCCAGCGTTAAATATTTCTGCCAGAGTAAGTCGATTTTGAATGTCTGTGATAAGGATACACGTATATCACATAAAGATAACACATGTATACACACTTGTATTAATGAAAGTATGATACTTAATATGTTATATATGTTCAAACATCATTGGTTGAAATATCTTGTATTTTGTATGGTATCGTTTCTTTTGCCTCCGAGTGTAGTCCAAAATGTATGGCATAGACAGTCGTGCATAAAACTTGTGAATTCTCGTTGCACAAATGGGCAGAAACTACATATTATTGGAAAGATCAGGATCAAAATCATCCTAGCCTGGGCTGAAACTGCCTCAAGTTACTAACCAAATGAGTCCAACAATAGCTACTAATTGTTTTTATCTGATACTGATCTTATGACTCTCTTACCAATACTTTACCAATACTTCTGGCAATAACTGAGGACTACTATTAAACACCTTGCTATCGACTTGTATACGCACATGAAGTGGGAGCAATTAACAAGATTAGGGACAATCAGCTGTCATTAGTTCAACTATTTCCTTCCCTTCAACACGGAGGTCATTTAATCACACCACCTGACTAATAATCACAAGGTCGATGGACGCATAATCGTCATTGATGAGTGCCAACAGTAGGTTGTAGTTAGTGATGTATCGATCCGAGTTTCTTTCTGACCACATGGTAACATAGTGTGACTTTTGAAACGTTTGATATAAATATATTGGTTTTTGAATTATTTATTTTGGCCTTGATGCTCGGCGGACAATGAATTATTGCTTCCGGTATGATAGTAAAAAAGAACGAATTCAGCAGGTTCCATACCTGAATATGGTCTTCTTTGTATTGATTAAGCTTGACACTGTTCGATGCTATTTTTTAAATGCACACGATATATAATATCATATATCATATCCCAAACAGCTGTTTTTATAAAGAGCGAATAATTATTAAAATGCAATTACATTGTCTTTGCTGTACGTGTAAATTCGCAAAGTCACTGATAATTTATTCATCACTGTTATGAGTTTTATCGCAGGCGTCTATGTATGGATTCATGGCTGTTTTAAAATGCAATTCTTTGAAACAAAACAATAGCACCAATAAATGGAACAGTCAAGCAATTTATTTGAAAAATTCGATTCGATACAGTATATTCAATTCACTTTACATCGATTGTTCCATTCGATTTGCGCAGTTTCTTCGCAGCAAGTTGAAGGGCTGTCAACACCATGAAACCGGAAGTGACGAAAAGTACGCCGGAAGCATAGAAAGACGAGTCATAGGTTCCAGTGAGATCAAACAGCCACCCTGCAAAACAATCATCCAAAATCAGTCTTCTTAGTTTTCAATGAAACTAAATATCACATCACTGTCAATAAAGTCGCTGTTCAAGAGTTTAAAACATCGTGACATCCTTTAGAAATTGTCATCAACGCATTCTGATGTCATATTTTTGACGTCGTAGTATGTCTGAGAAAAATATGGTATAAATCTACTGTCAAAACAGAACCTCGAAGGAAATAAATACACATTCCATCATATAATGCTCAATGTGCAGTAACGTGATAATTGATTTTTTTTCAAAACTCTATCATCCGGTATAACAATCTTGATGTTACCTGCTAAAGGCGGACCAACAAGCATAGCACAGCCAAGCAAGAACTGCACTATACCGAGTGAGTTGCTCAGCTTCGCTATCCCAACCATATCCACAACGACGACGGCCACCATTCCTATCCATACACCTGTATTTTGTAAAAAAAAATGTTTTATTCTTATAAGTATACTGTTGATTTTTAAAAAAAGAATCACAGCTTTTTCCTTAACACTTATCTAAATAACATAGTTTTGTGGTTGTGATCAGCTACAAAGTTTACATTTAGACCACAGCCTATTTGCTGTATACTTGGCCTGTTTATAGTTCCTGGAGACTTGTATGACTCGCACATTGAAGGCTTTTGTTGATGTGAATGTTGTTTACTTGATATGCTACTTGTATGTTATATGTGATTCATAACATCGTTAGTGCACTTTAATGAACGTACCTGTAAATGTTCCAAAAATCACTGAAAAAACAATCAAAAACGGAAATGACGTAATGATTGGACACAAGAGAAGACTAACTCCGCATGCAATAGTCGACCAACTCCAAATGGCAATCACGTGACCCCATGTGTCTATCAAACAACCAAACAGAAGTCTCCCGACTACACTGGTGGCACCAATCAATGGCAAGAGCCACGCAATCTCATACTCCGGAAGCCCATGATCACGTGCTTTGCGAGGGAGATGTACATATGGAACAAGTGCCCCCAGTCCGGATAAAAAGCATGCACAGAGAAACATAGTAAATGTCAAGTTTCCACTGTGTATACGTCTGTGTAACTGGCAGATATTACCGCAAAATCTCTTTCGATTCCATTTTGAAGAGGCTGAAAGGGCATCTGAAAAATAAATAGTTACCGAATTAAGAGCCTTCACTGGGTTCAATTTTCATGTAACTGATGAATAAATACTATTTTACGGGACTTTTTGCGCAATGAAAGTCACATCAACGGTCAATTATGCCCACGCTGACATTATAGACTCAGTTTGTCAGCAGAATGCATGAGCGATTTCGAGATTAATAAGGCATTATAACTACTTTGGGCATTGATTATAGACCTTTCCACGGCCTATTTCATGGGCGCAGCCATTTTGTGGCAGCCATTAAGGGGCTGCAACGTTAAACTTGCAATGCTGCGGCAATCAAGTATGACGTAATCAATGATAGACAGTGCCTAGTCAACGCTTACGCTCTATAAAAGACGTCAAACTTACTGACCAAATAATGATTAATTTTTTAAGATTTCTGATGTCATATTTGCGACAAACAGTACAAACAACAATTCATGAGTAATAGATTGAAGACGTTAACGTATAAAAACAGTTCTGTTTGTTGTTTGATGTAAATCGGCGATATCAAAGCGCACGGAAACTTCGGGTATTTGAATGGAGACGGATATCATTTGAATGTAGTTTTGAACTAACGCTTATATTTGTATTATCTGTGAAAATAGTTGGGTTTGTTTTTTCTTTGTATTTCAAGAATTGTCTATAGTGACACATACGGGTATATAGGCCTATCCACACATCTGGACTATTCAAAATTATCTGAATGAAATGTACATAGACTTATGTGTTAATTAGCTGTTTTTTTCATAAATTAAATAAATGTCCCATATTTTGCTGAGATGATTTCCTATATTTTGGTAACGATTTCAGGATTAATTGACAAACAATATATTCATGGAAATTATTCTCGCAAGTAGCTAATTTACATGTAAGTCTATGGGAATTACGTTACAACACGTGTTGTTCGTATGTTATTTTATTAGAACAGATTGAAATCCTATATATTTGTACATTTGTTGTATGTACTGTCAACATTTACTGTAGATGTTTAAAATGATTTTAATATAATCTGTAAATATGTGTCTTCCTTCACTCACTCACCTACACCATCGAGTAATACCAAAGTCTGAAATATGCATGAACTATAAAACATGAATTAACCAATGTAGGAAGATAAAGCATATTTAGATGAATGCACTGCTTATGGAAACACCGTCTTTCACCCGTCACTAGATGAGAGATAAGTGATATTACACTGTAAATACAACATTTTATGTTTTATTATATGCTTTTGTGGTCAGAAATGTGGCGTTTTTAACACCAAATAATCCTCTTTTTTTTGGCCAACCAAACACATAAGTTCTCTCAATCATATCATTTATAACCCAAAAATTATTCACTTTCAAAACGTTAAGCAAAGGGGAAAACGTAAGTTTTTAAAAACTCTTTTTAATCATCAAATTTATGTTCATTAACCACAGAGACCTTTAACTGCTTCTACAGAAAATGGAAATCTTAGGCGAAAAGACTTAGCACACCTTTAAGAAAACTTTAATTTCTCACGTACAATTTGTGTATCGCTGCATAATTATGTTTACCATGTGTGCAATTATGTTTACATAGGCTCTTTATGCCATTGCGAGAATAGGGGGTATACACTTATATATTACCTCTTTCAATAATGTACATTTTTATAACATTTATTTCCATAATGCGTTTGTAACGTTTTTAAGAAGAAGCTGTTGTTACTTGATTGCAAATTATATGAGAAATGATACAAATAATGAGAAATACTTGCAAGAATTATCTCCCTTCGCTCAGAAAAAAATCTCACCCATATTACAGAAATTCAAATAACTCTCTTGAAAATGGATGTAGTTTTTTAAAAATCCAAATCTCATTGTTTTGTTTTGTTTTGTTTTGTTTTTGTTTTATTTTTTTATTGGTTCCCAAGATTACATAATATATACAGTCAGGTCAAAGTTGTACATGTACATGTATATCAGTATATCACATAAAAAACAAGTTTAGACAAGTTGCATGATCAGGAACAGGTTATAGGAAACATGGTTTTATAATAATGTAAGTACTGGGAGTATTGTGTTCCATTTAATTTTGAAATCATTTAATTTATTATTTTTAGTTGCAATATGTTTTTCCACAAAGAAAATTTGTTTAAAGGTTTTTACATATAAAGTGAGATTTGGAGCATTTTTTTAAATATTGCATAAGTAAATATGTCTCTTTGCAGCAATGATGATATGATTTAGTAATCTATTTTGAAACAGAGTACCAAACCATACCAGGTGTTTGGAAATTGTAAATAAGTTAGGATATGCATTGTTAAGCCAAATTTGTAGATCATTCCAAAAGGTCTGCGTCTCCGGACACTCCCAGTATACATGACATACACTCTCATCTATATCATTACAAAAACAGTATAAACTGTCATCCACTTTTTTCATCTTGAGTAATTCTCATTGTTACACATACATCTGTTTTTTATACCATGAATTGAATTGGGGCTAAAGAATTCATTACCATTTCAAATCATAAATGAAATGTAGGCTAACAGTAGTTTGAGAAAAAATGCATGTTTAACAATTTTATTTTGCAAAAATGTATTATCCCAGTCGGACCAGAACAACATTTTCTCTTTCAGAAGATATGTCATATGTGGAAATATATTAAGAACTTTTGTTTTAAAAAAATAAGTTTTTCCATAACTGAGACCTTTTGCGAAACTACATGCTGATTCATCACGTTAACATGCTCTAATTTCATAATTAACAAGTATCCGATGAAACATTGCATTTTTAGAAGCAGTTAACAGTCAGGATTAAATTGATTTATTGTTTCTGCCTTCACCCAAAACTTAAAGTTATAATAGAGACAAGCTACAGCTTTCGACCCATGCCCTAACGTGAAACGTCATTTTGCAGTTGCTTAATGGCGGACGACCCTAGCGCCACCACAAAGGGGTGTAACTGAGAGCGTCGTGACGCACTGCTCCGTGGAGAGGTCTATATACTTTCATCTTTCCACAACGATCAACGACTGATGACAAACTCCTTAATAACATTGATGCTGAAACTGACCTTTTTCAACGTGACTCCTCCTTTCTCTCGGATTCTGTAAAGGCCTGTACAGAGTTCCACAAATGGCTGCGTTTAGGACAACCGCCCCCATGACCAGGAACAAGCCCCTGAGACTGTAGTGGTGATGTAGGCTGGCGTACAGGGACGATATAACGATAACTCCTCCCCCTCCACCAGAGGAACATATTGCATTGGCTAACCCTCGACGCTTGCGCATATAGACGTTCACTATTATTTTAGATGGTATACACATCAGTCCCTGACCAACTCCTGGAACAGAGACAAATACAAATAGATAAAGCTTCAACTAAATTTCAAGTTTACATGGTTGTTGCAAGGTTTAATTGGTTTATATATGAACCGAAAATGGATCAAAACGTTATAAGGACACCTCACGTGTAGTGTACCTATGTACTGGCACAGTGTGAAGAGAAAACACGTGATTTGAATCACTAAAATACCTACCTATGAGTACACTATACGTGAAGTACAGGTAGCTCATGCTGGTTACAAATGAGCTGATGATGAAACCAGAGGAGGCAATCAAAGACCCACATATGACGACTGGGCGGCAGCCATATTTGTTCGTCAGAAAACCGGCCAAGGGAGCTGAAGATACAAATGGACATGCTATGATTGTGAGAGACATAATGATGAACAAGTGGAGAGAAGAGCGAATTTTAAAATGTTAAAACAAACACATCTTAGTAACATGTTGGGTTATGTAATGGCAACCACACTCAGTCTGATTAAAATCGACCATTTTCCGAGGAATCAAGGTTGAAAAAAAGTGTATCTACCAGGATATGAACTCGTATCGTTCGGAACTTTCGTCGTCAAACCACCAGATAACAGCCCGTAGGCTCCCATGTCCTGATGCTATTCAGATAGCCAATCACAGAACGTCCCACGTCGGTCCGTGAAGCTAGGGGCAAGTAACTCCCAACAGCTATACTTTCGTCGGTTTCCGTAAAATGATGCGAATGCTTTCAATACCGCGACCGTTTTCAAACTTTGATCTGATTGGTCACCTTTAAGAGTGGCTTTTGTCTGCAATAAACTTGTACAGAACACGTGCCCATACGGCGTGTTCTCAGACCTTTTGGAGAGAATCTACAGAACCTGTTCGTATCCCGGTAGATGCATTATTTTGAAAATTATATTCCTCGGAACATGTCTATTTTAATCAGACTGCAACCAAACGTTTTTAACAGGTATTTCAAAGTCGTATGGGATGAATTGGAAACTAGTTCTATGGATTTACAATTCCTTATCTTTGTTTACTCATTCTGCCCACACATACGTTCCCGTTTGTATTGCATGTAAACTTACCTGATCAAACCTTAACACATCAACCTGTTCCACTATTCAAATGTGTGCTGTGTTTAATAAATAAAGTTCGCTGTACCCCAATGTGTTTTGTAATAAAGTATTGTTTTGCCCTGAACTACTATAGTTAAAGTACGAGGACGGTAGTCCGAGTACTTTGACGTTATAATAGTTCAGGGCAAAACTATACTCTATTACAAAACACATTGGGGTACAGCGAACTTTATTACTTTTCTAAGATCACCCATAACACAACATTCTGCTTTGAGTAATTTTTCAAGAAAAATAGAGTTTACTTCCTTAATCTTAATAATCCATGATCAGGGCAACTGACAAGCCGTGCGACAACAGCGACTATGACGTCATTGTTCTGTTGTGAAGTCATAGTGGTTCCTGGGGTTGCCTAATGCGGATTTCATCGTTTTGGTTCAAGTACAAATGTAGCTTGAAATTTAAGACTAATTCGGATACAAAAGAACACATTCCTTCAATAATTGTTATAACAACGCTACCGTTGTTTTAGGACATTATAATTTGCAGAAAAACACGGTCTTTTCAACTGCCCTCTTTCGTTGGGTTACCATGGGCACACGTGACTACGAGGGGGAGCGGAAACGTCATTCAATTGTTACGTCATCACAAAAACTATACCTTTATCGTCTTATAAAGTACTTTTATTTCGATTGTTCTAGGCATCTTATACATATATATGCATCTAGTAAATTATGTCTGGTATCCTGTGCTTGATAACGCTGTTAGGATCGAGGCTGAAACGTTGCACTCTTACATTCAAGGAGTTGTAAATCCATAGATCTCATTTCTCACTCAGACAATCAAGCTGTAAACATTTATTTTAACTAAATTGGTTTCTTAAGCGATTATAAAAATATAATACATGTGTACACTTCTACTTTTAAATTTCCTCCATTAGTATGCTTATTAATTAAGCGATAACTATAAATGAGGAACTTCATAATACATGAACTAGTATGTGCATACGTATACTTACACATTAAACTTACTAGACCAGTGGGAATGGATCCAATCCATGCTGTTTCGCCCCTTGGATGGTTATAATATTCCAAAAGAAAGATGTAAATAACACCAAATGATAGATTAATGCCGAAAAACATCATATGGGCTATGAAAGAAGCAAACACCACAACCCAGCCATAGTGCGGATCTCTGACGTCATCACATTCTGGTTTGTTCGTCAGCAGTTCCTGTTTGACTTTCTGTGAATCTGCTTCCGGTTTGTCATCCTCTTGATCGTCATTCCCACCCATCGTCTGTGATTCAGCCATTTGAAATGTAAAAGAAAATAATAACGACTTTTCAATAATACAAGTTTCAAACTGTGAACATATAGAAGGTTTATCATGGACATTTTATATAGTTTTTGAATAAACCATTACAACGTAACGTTGAGTTCTACCATATGAATCAAAGTTGCCATTCAACAAGAAATACTCAACTGCAGGACTTTATGTATTAAATGATACACGTTCAACTCACATTCTAAATTCATGAATTTTAACAATTGGCATCACAGTTCACGCAAACTCATAACCAAACGTAGATGAATTCACCTAATACATTCAACACATAATCCCCTGCTTAAATGTAAAGAATACTAACAGTGTTTGTGTTATCGTCCAACGTGAACGTAGTTTCTCTGTGATAAATCATATGTCATTTACTGTAAATAATGCATAAAGTAAAATATTGATATACTCATAACTGTTTTCACCGGCTCACTATGTTTTACTTTGATGCAAGACATCTGACATATGTTTCTGATGATATCTTTTCAACCAATGTACTATTCTACATAATGTTTAAGTAAATCTACAGTTTCAATTTTCACCAATGGATTGGAATTTTGAAAAAGGCAATGGATGTGGAAAAACATGCTTTAATTGTATATATATAATTTGGCTTGATCAGTCCGTCGGTTGACAACAATTCATTATCAAACTCTAATGATAGAAATAAAGATTTGATAAAATTTGTGCAGTTTGTAAATTTTCGATCCATAACGTTCATGGAATAAATCATTTAAAAATCACATAACTCATATTAATAAGGTTTGATTCATTACCAATGGTACACAATTAACTCTAGTCCACTATCAAAGGTCAGGAGTAGCAAGTAACCAAAATATATTGAGTGTTTACTTACTTATTTCTGTTGACAGGAACGTACTCTCTGTGGTAAACTGGGAATGCGCATTGTACCGCCCTGAACAACGTCCTAAAACCGTAAAAAGGTCAATCACTCACCATCCTCAGACACATGCTCATGAATACCCTCTAAGGTCGGGATTATCATTCACTGATATGTGTGACAAGACACATCCACACAATGGACTTCCCTGTGGTCAATTAATGCTGTCTAAGATATATATTTCTAAAATACAAAATATATAAATCAAGATTGCCGTTGTTAACCAGACTGCATTACTCACGTATGTACCATTCCTCCCAAAATAAGTCGTTTTCTTTCCAGCTATGAAATTGTAAGACCATTTTTCATGATTTCATATTCCATCATTGTATGATATAGTATATAGCATTTGATGTAACCTAGAAATGGTTCTTGTATACCATTAGTTATGGAAAACAATGCGAAGTGTTGATGACTGGCAACCAGTCTGATTCAGCTGTAATATGAATTATTGAAAGTAATAATTCAAATTCGTACATTGAATGTACCTGCGTGAGACAGCTGAGAGAAGTAAAAGGATTGGTTTGTGGCTGTGGCGATATATAGACGATATCTGTATTTTCTTGACTAATACCATGTTTATCTCATCGAGTGAGGTAGAAAGGTTATATTTTCACGAGTGGCGCAGCTACGAGTGAAAATTGATATCTTTTCTACCTCACGAGATGAGATAAACCTGGTATTTGTCAAGAATTGACGGATATTCTATTTATTATATGATATTATCCATGTAATTACGTCCGAAAAGGGTCGTTTTCACGCCGAGACGCCGCTAGGAACAACCCGTTACCACAGTAACACTGCCAATTCCCCGTGTGAGACCATTGTTTTATGACGTCAAATTATATCAGTCACCGTTCGTTCGCAGTGAAAATATAAGTTATTTTCACTGTAGCTTGATAGATAGTTTATTTCACTGATAATTTAAGTATTTCACTGCTCGCAATTTAATAAATAACTTTCATTGTAAATATGTATTTATAAAACAATGAATTTCAGCTGTTTGGAACTAAAGTATTTCTGAAAGTGTAAATGAATCCTCATCGTGTGAATTCAAATAAATAGAGGATATTTGACATTTCTCGTTGAATACCATGTATATGTCATCGAGTGAAGTAGAAAAGCATATTTTCACGAGTGGCGTAGCCACGAGTGTAAATATACTATTTCTACTTCACGAGATGAGATATACTTGGTATTCGACGAGAAATGTCAAATGTTCTATTAATTATATTTAACCAGTTATGTATAGTTTGAAAATGGCGTTATTACAATGAAAGGAGCATCCATGATCCCCTTGCTTTATCACGGTCGTCTAATGACGTCATCCTATTGTTATGATGACGTCATACGATCGAAATTGTTCTTTCACGCAGTAGAATATAGAGGATATTACATGAGTGTCTATGTAATACTATGTTTACGACACGAGTGCCTGAATATTAGTATTTCCCGAGCAAGGGATATACCGATATTCAGGCACGAGTGTCGTAAATATAGTTTGACATAGACACGAATATAATATTCTGTTTATTACCGAAGTCATGAAATTAATTTAAAAACGCTAGAAATCAACTTTCAACCATAGGCTGGCGACCCGCCGTCGCGCATGTAGAACACAACGTCATAGACGAAACGTGACGTCAAAGCATTGTTTATGACGTCATGTCATCATGACAAAGTGATATTTTGCCCTAGGGCATCTTATGAAGAATATGAACCCCGATATGATTGCCCTCGTAGGTAATAAAACACGTTATTTCACTCAGTGAAAATACGGCTTTTATTTTAACCGATAAATGCTGTATTTCACCACTGAAAATATAATAAAAGTTCATATTGTTTTCTATAGTTTCTACTTTTTAGAAGGTCAATATTCCAATTTTAGGTGACAGAATCATTATATGCTCTACAGGAAGAAGTAGTCTGCATATTGTATGATTGTTTTACGAGACGTAATTAATAACAAATATCGTGTTACTTAACATTAAGTTAGAAGAAAGTAATACCAAGTTAAAACATCTCAAAGAGTGACTTCCGCTGTACGGGAGTAGGTGTAAAAATCAGCACACACTACAGGTCCTCGATCCGTTAAATTGACCCTCGTGAAAATTCAACTGACCTTGTACATGTTACTAGGTCATTCGAAAATCCTTGATTAAAAGGATTATGATGGTGATGAATAATGACTATTTCGCACTCTTTGATATATAGTGTGTGTGTGTGTGTTAACCTTGCTTTCTATGTGATAATAATCTTTATTACTTAACCATGGTGAGATCACTCATTAGATAACAATGGGTTGGCTACACACATGTGTGATACCACCGCGTGGTGGCACAACGTCATAATCAGTGCTTGGCGTCATAGTCGTTTTTGGTTGACGTCAGAATGTTAGCCGCTCGACTGCAATAGCGGGTGGCCTATTTGCAAGTGAGCGTCACTAACAACGATTTTCTTGCAATTCAGCACTTTTTACATCATTGAGTAACAAATAAAATACTAAACTCAGTCCCGTTTGATAACATGTTTATGAAAGTCGTAAATGGTACGGTATTAAACTCGCTTTCGCTCGTTAAAATACCAAACCATTCACTGGTTTCATAAACATGTTATCAAACGGGACATCGTTTAGTATTCTATATTTAGAATAAAGGTAATTCGACACAAAGAAGAATGGGAAGTATAAATCTTCCTTGCTTTATCATGTCTTGGCTTCACGTGTGAGAACACACATATGACATATCTACCATAATTCAAGGAGAACCGATGCCAATCTCTGTTCATGAATTATATGGATCATTTCCGTTCTCAACAAGGCAACAAAAATATCACATTGTGTACTTTTTATACCATCATAACTTTGTCAATGGATTCAGATATTACTTAATACATACTCTGATGTAATCAACATATATAGAAAAGTGATATATCAGAATTAAGAATAATTTATATTTTCCAAGTGCACGTTTCAAGCCAGCACAGTCCATACGACAACACTATCAAGTTGTCTGAGAAGTTTAAAGTTTCAATGTGAAGTATAATCCTGACCTTGGTCCACTCATTATAAGTTACGTATCGAGTCCTTTAATCGTGATTGGAAGAATAGATAGGTTTCTTTTTTCTGTTTTTGATAATATTCTAATCCAGAGGTATTTCATGTAAATTCGAAATTGATTTGTCTTTCACGTTTAGCATCTAATATTATGCAACTTTCGAGGGGGATGGGAGCCATTTGCATACAAAAGTTCATTGGACTGTTTAGTACTATTTGCTATTTACGAAGTAACGCGACTGCCCCCTAGCTACCTGTCATTTTGGACATGTTATTATACTCGTGATTGTAATAGTGTTCTTTATTAACAGTGTGATCCAAATCAAGAAGTAAAAGTAACACTGAAAGCTATTTACATATCAGTGATATTTTATCAGTTTCCTGTTGCACTTGTTTTTGTTGTAAAAATGATATCATAATATAGAAGAGATGTTCCATTTGGACTTACTTTATCAATAAAGTAATGTACTTAAAATTTACAATGATACGATCTCATGAGAAGTTTCAGATAACAGGTACCTAATCGGTTTAAATATAATAAAATCTTAATATCTTGAGTTTCAAGCAAAGGTTTTATGGCCTTCTTTAAAAGTTCATGTTGCACAAATGACTTTCTGTTGCAAACTGACAGTGAGATAATCCTTTGTCATATGAACGCTTTTTACTACTTTAAAGCTGTAGCTTTCTTTTTTTTTAAATAAATTTTCTTTCACAGTTCATAAAAAAGTTGGTTAGTTTATGTCTCACGCAGAGATGAGGTAATCACACCGTAGACTGGATTCTTGTAAACACATCTTTGAAATTTGAAATCTTTATAAAGCCTTTGATCAAGTAATATTCATAGGACCTTCCCCCGGCATCTCTGCATTACTTCCTGGAACTATGGTATCTTTGAGGTAGTTTGGAATTGCACAGCCTGTGCTAAGTAGAAGTAATTAGGGAATGAAGTGAAATTAGTCTCTCCTTGTTCAACCCTTCAATTTAACCGGAAGTGGTTTACTCTCACCATCTGCGTCATGGACCTGATAAATAGACCTGACAACTTTAATTGTTAAAAAACCTACCCTCATTTAGTTTTTTCTTACCGACTTACGTTTGTTGAACTATTTTGGTACAGTGGATCCGAGAATAATATTAATGGAATAATCAAGTAGGTGTTATGAATATTTACTTTCTGCACTTCTATATTCAATTACAGTGGAGAAAGAACTGCAATATTGTTGTTTGACAGCAGAGCAATAAAATTGAAGAAATAATGTAAGAATATCACGAAAATAGATCATCAATGACAGTAATGTTTTAATCATATTGTGTAAACCCTTTCAAACCGATGGTCATTAAATGGCTAATGCTTATTTGAGGCAATTATTCTGATATAATGAACATCTTAACTATTTATTTACTCTCTTTGATAAGCTGATCTTCATACATTACATGTCTTAAATATGAGTTGCATTTTTGAGACAGTTTATTGAAAAAAAAAGGATATCAAGATGTACAGCTAAAACAATTAGGACGGTCTTTCATATCTGGATTCTTCCAACATGTAATTAACTTTTGAGAGCAAACAGCCGTCTAATGACATGTCAATCATCCAAACTGGCTCTACAATGCCTTTCCAAATTAAATATTTAAAAAAAAATATATCCATCAAACACGTTATAATACTGACATGCTGTATTCAGATATTGCATGTCACCAACAGTTTGGGTTTTTTAAAGGTGCGCTTATAAACATATTATTTTGCAATTAGCTGATAGGAAACACCAATTCCTTCTAGCTATAACATTGACAGCGATATAATATTGTCCAAACCCTTTGCAATATGTATATTCGATGATGCTCGTCTAAGACTAACAGCAATGAAAAATGAACATATGTACAAATACACCAAAACGGACTAATTAAATGACCTAATGCTTTTCGAAACCTGTTTATTTCACCTGAACCCAATAAAAATGTGTGTGAGAGTACCAACTTTCTTTCACAAGAGATGATGATGATAATAATCATATGTTTATTGAAAGAGACATGGAGTTGAAAGGAGGTGTTTCTTATCAGTTTGAAATAACTGACGAGTTTTCATAATTGCTGGCTTAAGAAGTTGAATGCTTCCCTTTTGCAGTCCGATTATCAACATTTCAAACATATTATGTTTGCAGAGAGCAAAACCCCTGTAAATAAACAGCTAATTTGAAAAAAATATGGACGTTCATTTAGTATAATTCATTCGATTTATGGTTTAAGTATTGTTTCAACATGCAGTGAACATTTTGTTTTGATATAATGTTTTTTTATTCACAATTCGAATACATCATCATGGGTATATCAATTTAATATTAATACAGTATCATCAAATCTCTTGTCTGGTATAATAAAAACAAATTGGATTGTTTGGAATTACAAAAAAGAAGGAATAGAAGTCAGAAAGCACTTTGAAAAACAGGTGGTAAATAAAGTCATGACAGTATGCCAGTATGTGATTTATCTATTTCTAAATAACTCCAAAATAAAGCAGACTGTAAAATAAATAATTTAAACCAATACAGTGCATTATTGAAATGTTGTCAGATATTAAAAAGAAACTAGAAACACAGAAAAATGGGATATAGTATTACCCTAACGGATACATAGGTTTTAAATATTTGAAGTATTCATTTTAAATTCTGATAGAGGCCGAATGTTTTACACTCAATACATATACAAACACTTAACTTAAAACATTAAACTCTTGATAAAAGTATACATTAACGTGTTGCAATCTATCTGACTTTTAACATCGCATTTAGCTACATATGTCTTTAGGATGACGGACCCAGGTTATTTATCAAAATCATTTCCCGAAGGTATTGTAGTTTCCAGAAGAACGTCTCTTTACTGACCTTTTATACACTTCAAAGCAAAGCATACTCATTTAGAGTCAAAACAGATCAATTGCCTAACGACAGAAACATAAATAGAGCTTTATTTTCCATAGATATGGAGATACATGGTGGAAGTGTAAACGAAATGTAAAACACAGTAAAAGGAATGTCAAAAAAAGTGGGTGAAGTGTTACACGCTGGAGAGAAAGTGTGACATACAGTGAAGGAGGTGTAAAACATTGAAGGTGAAGTGTTAAGCACAAGGGATGAAGTGTAAGACACACATGACAAAGTCCGAACTACAAGTAGATGAAGTAAACAACTGTTAGCCAGTTGACAGAGCGTCATTTCATCATGTGGGATACCTTGGTTCCGCCCCAGTCTCCTCATAGCCGAGGAATTTCTAAATTTGAAGTTGCAGCTTCTTTTGGACCTGTTTGACTTTCCCAAAATACAACATATGTATCATCAAATCCTTAAAGTATGCGGGGTAAAATATTAGCAGCCAAAATTTAAAAAAATATATTGCCGTTTTCAGTGATGACATTACGCATCTGCAATTGGCGAGCTTGTTTTTTCTGTATTGAGTAAGAGAGTATGTGTACAGTTTATATCATATATTATCGTTGATAACAGATGTTGTAAGATGGATCGTAGATGCTTGAGTATGCTTTATCAAACTGCCAGTCCTAATTCTACTCCTTTAAGATATAATGTTTTTCATATTTTTATTGTCCCACCTTTTAAAAGGAATAGCTATTAACAAATTTTTGCATTAAAATGTTTCGGGTTTTGAGGTCTTGACTATGAAAAGTTTACATGTAGTATATTTCGGTAATAGGAACTCTAAGCGAACGTCATCCCTCTGAAACCATTAATTATTGCTTGACCAAATGGTAGTCACTAGGTCCATCTGTGCCATTACGATCTTTGGTTTTTAATTATTCACCTTTGATCAAACCAAGACACATATTATTGAATTGAGTCTCCCTCTTTCATCTGATCACTCTCTGTTGTTTTACCTTTAGTTATCCTCTTCTCACATTTGCCAAACTTAATGTAATCATAGCACCCCAGTCTCATGTTCAATCTGCGATGTTCAATCTGTACTTTATGCTACTATCAGTCAGTAAAAAGAGCCGCCAGGAAAACAAGAGTAATCTCTGGCACCTCTTTTGCAGTTTCTCTCACTACAGTAAGCCTTGATTTACAGACGGTATTCTTAAAATTTTCCTTTAACTATAAAGCACCCGGGAACATATTTAATGAAAGATGGTAGCTGTTTTTATATAAAGGGTGTATTGTGTTATCACCATAGATGAGAGCGTTGACATGTCTGTGTCAGAAAATATAATGCAACCAATTCCAGTCAATTGTCTCAAATAACGATAGATCTTGAGTTCCAGTTCTTATTCACATCAATATTATATATAATATAAGATCTCCAGGTAGAGGCATGATAGTGTGATATGCTGGTTTCTTATATTAAAAAATGCTTATTACGTCTACATTGAGGTCATTCTTATCATAACCATATTATATGTTCTTTTCTCAATTTGGAAAATCAGGGAGAGATGTCAGTTTCTTCTTACGGCTGGGCCATGTTCTGACAGCATTCCAATCCAGCATTTATTATTATAGATAGAGATACAGACATATATGCCATAGCATCACACGTGGACAACTTGGATATAAGATCAGTTAATCGCTCATTGTTTGACAAAATAGATATTAGAAGCTACAATCCGAATTAAAACATAAACTCACGGGCAAAATAAAGTATATGTACAACAACGCAAGATATTTTAATAAACGAGTGATGAACAAGATTGAAACATAGTTACAACATGTCTCTAAAAGCAAACTTACTTTGTCTGTAAATTTTGAAACATTATCGGTTCATAATTATGAAAAACACGGCTTTTTAAAAATCGTCGTTATATACATGTAATCTCCTTACCCAGGCGAGATAGGGGAGTGAAATATGGCTTTCTGGCTTGTTTTATGACGTCCTACAGCAACGATGCGTCACTGATTTAAAGTCAAAGGAAATACATTATGTCGATACCATCTTGTACTAACATTATTTCCATATCCAATAAATTTTTACTTTAAATACCCAGAATTATTTCCCAAAATACATTTTGAAATAGCTACACACCATTATCTTGATTAAATTTTTTCGATAGATTGTTCGTAAGAAAATCACTTTCACTATTTCTTAAACGGTAATGACAAAATATACTGCTTTATTTTAAATGACCATTGTAATTGGGCCTGAAACATGCCGATTTCAAATTTACAATGACACATTTACACTAATCATTACTCAAAGCAATTGTACACTGATTTAATTGTATCATGAAAAATCAATAACATACATGACACAATGCCAAGGTATGATGCAAAGACAGTTGACTGCTGCTATTGAATTAGACTATGTTTGACATTTATTTTATCGTGTTATTGCTTCTTGAGAATCATTTATCATACCTTCTGACATGTTGACATGACCTTTACCAAAACAGGTGTAAAGATATTTCACTCAACTGAAATGTCTAGGGTAATCTAAAACATGAAAAGAGAAACTTGTCATTTGGAACATCTGGATAGTTTATGCATAGGTTCCTGATAAAATGAACATGACCTGTCTTGAACAGCATATTTATAGAAAACTTGTGATAAATGAATGGTTACAGTTGTTCTCGTAAAGTTTTAGTATCAAAATCCTTTAGTACCATTTACTCCCGAGCACCACAAATCAGTGAAACTTAAATACTGAGATTGTGTAAACGCTGGTCCGGTTGAAAAACATAACTGTCTTTTCAAAGGTTAGTCATTCTGGAAAACCTTTATTCATCCTATTAAAAAGTGCGTGAAGCGAAAGGTTGTGTGTCTGAAGGTAAAATCAACTCACATTGCATTGATTGAATGATGAACTAACAATCACAGTTTTGAGAGGAAACACGAAGATACACCAAATATTGCTTCAATTTAATAAAAAAAAGATGTTTCTAAGTACACTGTTTACGAGCAATTAGCGTGTTGAAAATGATTAAGCTGACAGTGATGGGCCCATTTCTTTAATAAATCATGTTAATTACGAAGGGAAATTACAACAGAAGAGCAATTCCAAATAACATATATTATTACGCAAGTCGTTGGATAAATATTTTACATTTGGCGAAATAAGGTACATGTACATAGATATAGATTATTGACCTCCAGATTGGGGGTTGGATTTGGGTGTGTGGGATTACAGGCTTTTAGTTTGGAGTTGGCGTGGGGCGTTCTTTATCAATATAACTTTCTACTCACAACTCGAAGAAAGGTAACCAATTAATCTAACCAAATAACTGTTTATTAGAAAATGTCTATCTCAAATAAAACCAAAGGTTTGTTTTTTCTATTCTAGTGCAGGCACATTACAACGAGGGACCAAAATAACGATAGCCAGCGCTAAATATTTCTGCCAGAGTAAGTCGATTTTAAATGTCTGTGAAAAGGATATATCTCGTAAAGAGATACGCATGTATACACAATTTTATTCATAAAAGTATGATACTTAATATGTTATATATGTTCAATTATCATTGGTTGAAATATCTTGTATTTTGTATGGTATCGTTTCTTTTGCCTCCGAGTGTAGTCCAAAATGCATGGCATAGACAGTCATGCATAAAACTTGTGAATTCTTGTTGCTAAAATGGGCAAAAACTACATATTATTGGAAGATCAGGATCAAAATCATCCTAGCCTAGGCTGAAACTGCCTCAAGTTACTACCCAAATGAGTCGAACAATAGCTACTAATTGTTTATATCTGATACTGATCTAATGACTCTCTTACCAATACTTTACCAATACTTCTGGCAATAACTGAGGACTACTATGAAACACCTTGCTATCGACTTGTATACAATACACACGTGAAGTGGAAGCAATTAGCAAGATAAGGGACAATCAACTGTCGTTAGTTCAACTATTTCCTTCTCTTCAACACGGAAGTCATTTAATCACACCACCTGACTAATAATCACAAGGTCGATGTACGCATAATCGTCAATGATGAGTGCCAATAGTACGTTAGGACATCCTATCAGAACTGGTAGTTGGTGATGTATCGATCGCGAGTTTCTTTCTAACCACATGGTAACATAGTGTGACTTTTGGAACGTTTGGTATGAATATATTGGTTTTTGAATTATTTATTTGGCCTTGATGCTCGGAGGACAATGAATTATTGCTTCCGGTATGATAGGAAAAAAGAACGAATTCAGCAGGTTCCATACCTGATAGGAACATGAATAAGGTCTTCTTTATATTGATTAAGCTTGACACTATTAGATGTTATTTTTTAAATGCACACGATTTATAATATAATATATCATATCCCTAACGGCTGTTTATATAAAGAGCGAATAATTATTCAAATGCAATTACATTGTCTTTATTATGCATGTAAATTTGCACAGTCACTGGTAATTTATTCATCACTGTTATGTGTTTTATCGCAGGCGTTTATGTATGGATTCATGGCTGTTTTAAAATGCAATTTTTAGAAACAAAACAATAGCGCCAATAAATGGAACAGTCCGGCACTTTATTTGACAATTTCGATTCGATACAGTTTATTCAATTCACTTTACATCGATTGTTCCATTCGATCTGCGTAGTTTCTTCGAGCAAGTTGAAGGGCTGTCAACACCATGAAACCGGAAGTGACGAAAAGTACGCCGGAAGCATAGAAAGACGAGTCATAGGTTCCAGTGAGATCAAACAGCCACCCTGGAAAACAATCATCCAAAATAAGCCTTCTTAGTTTTCAATGAAACTACAGGAGTTTAAAACATCGTGACATCATCTGGAAATTGTCATCAACACATTCTGATGTCATATTTTTGACGTCGTAGTATGTCTGGGAAAAATATTGTATAAATCTACTTTCAAAACAGAACCTCGAAGGAAATAGATACACATTCCATCATATAATGCAAAATGTGCAGTAACGTGATAATTGATGTTTTTCAAAACTCTATCATCCGGTATAACAATCTTTATGTTACCTGCAAAAGGCGGACCAACAAGCTCAGCACAGCCAACCAAGAAGAGCACTATACCGAGTGAGTTGCTCAGCTTCTCTATCCCAACCATATCCACAACGATGACGGCCAACATTCCTATCCATACACCTGTAGTTTGTAAAAAGAAAGTTTTATTCTAATAAGTATACTTTTAAGAGTTTTAAAAGAATCACAGCTTTTTCTTTAACACTTATCTAAATAACATAGTTTTGTGATTGTGATCAGCTACAAAGTTTACATTTAGACCACAGCCTATTTGCTGTATACTTGGGTTGTTTATAGTTCCTGGAGACTTGTATGACTCGCACATTGAAGGCTTTTGTTGATGTGAATGTTGTGTACTTGATATGCTACTTGTATGTTATATGTGATTCATAACATCGTTAGTGCACTTTAATGAAATTACCTGCACATGTTCCAAAAATCACTGAAAATACAATCAAAAACGGAAATGACGTAATGATTGGACACAAGAGAAGACTAACTCTGCATGCAATAGTCGACCAACTCCAAACGGCTATCACGTGATCCCATGTGTCTATCAAACAACCAAACAAAAGTCTCCCGACTACACTGGCTGCACCAATCAATGGCAACAGCCACGCAATCTCATACTCCGGAAGCCCATAATCACGTGCTTTGCGAGGGAGATGTACATACGGAACAAGTGCACCCAGTCCGGATAAAAAAACATGCACAGAGAAACATAGTAAATGTCAAGTTTCCACTGTGTATACGTCTGTGTAACTGGCAAATGTTGCTGCAAAATCTCTTTCGTTTCCTTTTTGAAGAGGCTGAAAGGGCATCTGAAAAATAAATAGTTACTGAATTAAGAGCCTTCACTGGGTTCAATATTCATGTAACTGATAAATAAATACTATATCACGGGACTTTTTGCGCAATGAAAGTCACATCAACGGTCAATGCCCACGCTGACATTATAGACTCAGTTTGTCAGTAGAAGAATGCATTAGCGATTTCGAGATTAATAAGGCATTATAACTACTTTGGACATTGACTTTATAGACCTTTCCACGGCCTCTGTCATGAGCGCAGCCATTTTGTGGCAGTCATTAAGCGACTACAACGTTAAACTAGCCTATGTTATTTGCAACGCTGCGGCAATCAAGTATGACGTAATCAATGATAGACGGTGCCTAGCCAACGCTTACGCTCTATAAAAGACGTCAAACTTACTGACCAAATAATGATTCATTTTTTAAGATTTCTGATGTTATATTTGCGACAAACAGTACAAACAACGATTCATGACTAATAGATTGAAGAAGTTAACATAACAGCCTGTGTGTTGTTTGATGTAAATCGGCGATATCAAACTTAGGGTATTTGAATGGAGACGAATATCACTTGAACGTAGTTTTGAACTAACGTTTATTTGTATTATCTATGAAAATAGTTGGGGTTTTTTTCTTTGTAATTCAATAGTGACACATATATGGGCATATCCACACATCTGGACTATTCAAGATTATCTGAACCAAATGTACATAGACGTATGTGTTAATCATGCTGAGATGATTTCCTATATTTTGGTAACGATTTCAGAATTAATTGACAAACAAAATATTCATGAAAATCATTCTCGCAACAGCTAATTAACACGTAAGTCTATGGGAATTACGTTACATGTATGTAATAATATTTCCACCTGCTGTATAAACTTTTGTTCGTATATTTATTAGAACAGAATGAAATCCTATATATTTGTACATTTGTTGTATGTACTGTCAATATGTACTGTAGATGTTTAACATGATTTTGATATAATCTGTAGATATGCGTCTTCCTTCACTCACTCACCTACACAATCGTGTTATACCAAAGTCTGAAATATGCATGAACTACAAAACATGAATTAACATGTTAAATACTATTTTGCACATTAGCAATGTAGGAAGATGAAGCATATTTAGATGAATGTACCACTTATGAAAATACCGGCTTTCACCCGTCACTAGATGAGAGATAAGTGATATTACACTGTAAATACAACATTTTATGTTTTATTATATGCTTTTGTGGTCAGAAATTTGGCGTTTTTAACACCAAATAATCCTCTTTTTATTTGGCCAACCAAACACATAAGTTCTCTCAATCATATCATTCATAACCCAAAAATTATTCACTCTTTCAAAACGTTAAGCAAAGGGGAAAACTTAGTTTTTAAAAACTCTTTTTAATCATCAAATTTATGTTCATTAAACACACAGACCTTTAACTGCTTCTACAGAAAATGGATATCTTAGGCGAAAAGACTTAGCATAGCTTTAAGAAAACTTTAATTTCTCACGTACAACTTGTGTATCGCTGCATAATTATAGTATACCATGTGTGCAATTATGTTTACATAGGCTCTTTTTGCCATTGTGAGAATAGGGGGTACACTTATATATTTCCTCTTTCAATAATCTACATTTTTATAACATATATTTCCATAATGCGTTTGTAACGTTTTTAAATAGAAACTGTTGTTGTTTGATTGCAAATATTGTGAGAAATGTTAAAAATAATGAGAAATACTTGCAATAATTACTCCCTTCGCTCTTAAAAAAATCTCACCCATATTACAGAAATTCAAATAACTTCCTTGAAAATGGATGTAGTTTTAAAAAAATCAAAATTTTATTGTTACACATACATCTGTTTCTCATACCATGAATTGAATTGGGGGCTAAATAATTCATTGATATTTCAAATCCCTGAGAGCGTCGTGACGCACTGCTCCGAAGAGAGGTCTATACATTCATCTTTCAACAACGATCAACGACTGATGACAAACTCCTTAATAATATTGATGCTGAAACTGACTTTTCTCAACGTGACTCCTCCTTTCTCTCTGATTCTGTAAAGGCCTGTACAGAGTTCCACAGATGGCTGCGTTTAGGACAACCGCCCCCATGACCAGGAACATGCCCCTAAGACTGTAGTGGTGATGTAAGCTGGTGTACAGGGACGATATAACGATAACTCCTCCCCCTCCACCAGAGGAACATATTGCATTGGCTAACCCTCGACGCTTGCGCATATAGACGTTCACTATTATTTTAGATGGTATACACATCAGTCCCTGACCAACTCCTGGAACAGAGACACATACAAATAGATAAAGTTTCAATACAATTTTAAGTTTACATGGTTGTTGCTAGGTTTAATTGGTTTATATATGAACGGAAAATGGATCAAAACGTTATAAGGACACCTCACGTGTGGTGCACCGTACCTTTGTACTGGCACAGTGTGAAGAGAACACACGTGATTTAAATTACTAGAATACCTACCTATGAGTACACTATACGTGAAGTACAGGTAGCTCATGCTGGTTACAAATGAGCTGATGATGAAACCAGAGGAGGCAATCAGAGACCCACATATGACGACTGGGCGGCAGCCATATTTGTACGTCAGAAGACTGGCCAAGGGAGCTGAAGATACAAATGGACATTTACGTGTTAGGATAACAATGATGTTTATCCCAATTAAATTGATCAGACAGGTCACGATTAAAATGATTAAAATGAAGGTAATACATTTAAATGAAAAGAAATGATAATAATGATGCAAATACATATTGTGTTGATTTATGTGTCTGATGATGTATTTAATAATAATGCTAATGATGATACACATGATCTACGGATACGTAATTTGTATGATCATGATATTTCTGTCTGAATGCATAAAGAATATGAAGGATTAGATAATAATGGTGATAATTATGGAGGAATATTTATGATTGTGAGAGACGTCATGATGAACAAGTGGAGAGAAGAGGGAAAATATATGTATTTTAAAATGTTAAAACAATCACATCTTTGTTACATGTTGGGTCATGTTATGGCTACCACACTCAGTCTGATTAAAATCGACCGTTTTCCGAGGAATAAAAGTTGAAAAATAGTGCATCTTCCAGGATATGAACTCGTATCGTTCGGAGCTTTTGTCGTCAAACCACCAGATAACATCCCGTAGGCTCGCATGTACTGATGCTATTCAGATAGCCAATCACAGAACGTCCCACGTCGGTGCGAGAAGCTAGGGGCAAGTAACTCCCAACAACAATACTTTCGTCAGTTTCCGTAAAATGATGCGAATGCTTTCAATACTGCGACCATTAATCTGATTGGTCAGCTTAAGAGTGGCTTTTGTCTGCAATAAACTTGTACAGAACACGTGCCCATAAAGGGTGTTCTCAGACCTTTTGGAGAGAACAGAACCTGTTCGTATCCCGGGAGATCATTTAATCAGACTTCACCACACTTTTTTAAAAGGCATTTCAAAGTCTTATGGATGAATTGGAAACGAATTCTATGGATTTACAATTCCTTATCTTTGTTTACTCATTCTGTCCACACATACGTTCACGTTTGTATTGCATGTAAACTTACCAGATCAAACCTTAACACATCAACCTGTTCAATTGCATCTAGTAATTTATGTCTCCTGTTATGTATCCTGTGCTTGATAACGCTGTTAGGATCGAGGCCGAAACGTTGCACTCTTACATTCAAGGAGTTGTAAAATCCATAGATCTCATTTCTCACTCAGACAGCCAAGCTGTAAACATTTATTTTAACTAAAATAGTTTCTTAAGCGATTATTAAAATTTATCATCAAAAACTGGCTCCCACAGTAGATATAGTTTGTGTAATATCAAACGATAACTACAAGCGATATCTACATTGTAGATATCGCTACTATCACATCGTCATAATCCTTTTACATCATCAGCTAATGACATCATAAAGCTTTGGCATCACTGAGAACACTGCTGACAATGATATGATGTCACAATGCTGATGACGTTACAATGCTATGATGTCATAATGCTTATGACGTCACAATGCTATGACCTCACTTAGAGCACTGCTGAAGAAGCAAAATGGCAGTTTTGTGTTTCAGATATGTCATTCTTCGGCTAATAATTTTTGAAGAATGATTTTGAATGATAAATAACATCTCAACCTCGTGCCTTCTGATATCAAATATATCAACACTCGTTAAATAAAAAGTAAAAATATAGTCGGCAAACCTCGGATATGTGTAACTTTAATCAGAAGACACTTGGGTGAGATTCTCTATATAATACATGTGTACACTTTTACTTTTACATTTCCTTCATTAGTATGCTTATTAATTAAGCGATAACTATAAATGAGGAACTTCATAATACATGAACTAGTATGTGCATACATATACTTACACATCAAACTTACTAGACCAGTGGGAATTGATCCAATCCATGCTGTTTCGCCCCTTTGACGGTTATAATATTCCAAAAGAAAGATGTCAATAACACCAAATGATAGATTAATGCCGTAAAACATCATATGGGCTATGAAAGAAGCAAACACCACAACCCAGCCATAGTGCGGATCTCTGACGTCATCACATTCTGGTTTGTTCGACAGCAGTTCCTGTTTGACATTCTTTGAATCTGCTTCCGGTTTGTCATCCTCTCGGTCGTCATTCCCACCCATCGTCTGTGATTCAGCCATTTGAAATGTAAAAGAAAATAATAACGAATTTTCAATATTACAAGTTTCAAACTGTGAACATAGAAGGTTTATCATGGACATTTTATATAGTTTTTGAATAAACCATTACAACGTAACGTGGGGTTCTACCATATGAATCAAAAGTGCCATTCAACAAGAAATACTCAACTGCAGGACTTTATGTATTAAATGATACACGTTCAACTAACTTTCTAAATTCATGAATTTTAACAATTGGCATCACAGTTCACACAAACTCATTACCAAACGTAGATGAATTCACCTAATACATTCAACACATAATCCCCTGCTTAAATGTAAAGAATACTACAATATTTGTGTTATCTACCAACGTGAACGTAGTTTCTCTGTGATACATCATATGTCATATACTGTAAATAATGCATAAAGTAAAATATTGATATACTCATAACTGTTTTCACCGGCTCACTATGTTTTACTTTGATGCAAGACATCTGACATCTGTTTCTGATGATATCTTTTTTACCCATGTACTATTCTACAAATTGTTTAAGTAAATCTACAGTTTAAATCTTCACCAATGGATTGGAATTTTGAAAAAGGCAATGGTTGTGGAAAACATGCTTTAATTGTTAATTTATTTATGTCTTGGCTTGATCAGTCAATCGGTTGACAACAATCCATTATCAAACTCTAATGATAAAATAAAGATTTGGTAAAATTTGTGCAGTTTGTAAATTTTCGATCCATAACGTTCATGGAATAAATCATTTAATAATCACATAACTCATATTAATAAGGTTTGATTCATTACCAATGGTACACAATTCAATCACTCTCAAAGTCCACCATCAAAGTTCAGAAGGTGCAAGTAACCAACATATATTGAGTGTTTACTTACTTATTTCTGTTGACAGGAACGTACTCTCTGTGGTAAACTGGGAATGCGTCATGTACCGCCCTGAACAACGTCCTAAAACCGTAAAAAGGTCAATCACTTACCATCCTCAGACACATGCTCATGAATACCATCTGAGGTCAGGATTGTCATTCACTGATAAGTGTGACTAGTCACATCCACACAATGGACTTCTCTGTGGTCAATTAATGCTGTCTAAGATATATATTTCTAAAATACAAAATATATAAATCAAGATTTCCGTTGTAAACGAGACTGCATTACCCACGTATGTACCATTCCTCCCAAATTTAGTCGTTATCTTTCCAGCTATGAAATTGTAAGACCATTTTTCATGATTTCATATTCCATCATTGTATGATTATATAGTATATAGCATTTGATGTAACCTAGAAATGGTTCTTGTATACCATTAGTTATAGAGAATTATGGAAAACAATGCGAAGTGTTGATGACTGGCAACCAGTCTGAAACAGCTGTAATATGCATTATTGAAAGTAATAAATGAATTATTGATCGAGTACATTTAATAGACGATTGTACAATTCAAATGATTTCAAATTCGTACATTGAATGTACCTACGTGGGACAGCTGAGAGAAGTAAAAGGATTGGTTCGTGGCAGTGGCGATATATAACTGTCATTGTAAATATGTATTTATAAAACAATGAATATCAGCTGTTTGGAACTAAAGTATTTCTGAAAGTGTAAATGAATCCTCATCGTGTGAATTCAAATACAAGTTCATATAGTTTTCTATAGTTTCTAATTTTTAGGAGGTCAATATTCCAATTTTAGGTGACAGAATCATTATATGCTGTACAGGAAGTAGTAGTCTGCATATTGTATGATTGTTTTACGAGACGTAATTAATAAAAAATATCGTGTTACTTAACATTAAGTTAGAAGAAAGGAATACCAAGTTAAAACATCTCAAAGAGTGACTTCCGCTGTACGGGAATAGATATACAAATCAGCACACACTACAGGTCCTCGATCCGTTATATTGACCCTCGTGAAAATTCAACTGACCTCGTGCCTGTTACTAGGTCATTCGAAAATCCTTGATTAAAAGGATTATAATTGTATATATATATATATATATATATATATGGTATATATAATATTGTGTATTGTGTAATATTGTGTGTGTGATAATAATCTCTATTACTTAACCGTGGTGAGATCACTCATTAGATAACAATGGGTTGGCTACACACATGTGTGATACCACCGCGTGGTGCCACAACGTCATAATCGGTGCGTGACGTCATAGTCGTATTTGGTTGACGTCACACTGTTAGCCACTCGACTGCAATAGTGGTTGGCCTATTTGCAAGTGAGCGTCACTAACAACGATTTTATTGCAATTCAGCGCTATTTACATCATTGAGTAACAAAGAAAATACTAAACTCGGTCCCGTTTGATAACATGTTTATGAAAGAAACGCATACCAAGTTAAAACATCTCAACATTATGTTTTCGCTCGTTAAAATACCAAACCATTCACTGGTTTCATAAACATGTTATCAAACGGGACATCGTTTAGTATTCTATATTTAGAATCAAGGTAAATCGACACTAAGATGAATGGGAAGTATAATTCTTCTTTGCGTTATCATGTCTAGGCTTCACGTGTGAGAAGACACATAATTGTGACATATCTACCATCATTCAACGAGAATCGATGCCAATCTCTGTTCATGATGTATATGGATCATTTCTGTTCTCAACAAGGCAACAAAAATATCACATTGTGTTCTTTTTATACCATCATTATTTTATCAATGGTTTTAGATATTACTCAATACATACTCTGATTTAATCAAAATATTAGGGGTGTAACAATACATCGAACTATCGATGCATCGCAATAGTTTGCTTGGCAATAGTACTATATCGATAGTATATTTATAAACACTATCGCTATCGCAATAGTAAGGTTAACTATCGATACTATCGAAACTATTAAATTTCCCTAAATTATGAATGATTTACACAAGCTTCACTGCATTTAATTCAAGATTTTTCATTTTAGAATGTCAAAAAGGAAGAACTAGAGATAGGAAATAGAAAAATGACAAAAAGTCTTCTCATTTATGAATTCTTTACTGATTTTGGTTCCATAGTCCTTACATAAATTAAACATTTCTACTAAAACCTATAAGAAATCTAGCTGAGTATTTCGTGTTTGTAAAATAAAAACTATCGCAATAGTTATTGCAATAGTGAGTTACAATAGTCTATCGCTATCGCAATAGTAAGTGGCAATAGACTATTGCTATCGCAATAGTCTCTTTGGGTCAATAGTCACCCCTACAAAATATATAGCAAAGTGATATAATTATCAGAATTGAGAATAATTTATATTTTCCAAGTACACAATTCAAGCAAGCACAGTCCATACAACGACACTATCAAGTTGTCTGAGAAGATTAAACTGTCAATGTGAAGTATAATCCTGGTCTTGGTTCACTGTTTATACACGTATCGAGTCCTTTAAGCATGATCGGAAGAATAGAAAGGTTTCTTTTTTTCTGTTTTTGATAATATTCTAATCCAGAGGTATTTCACGTAAATCCGAAATTGATTTGCCTTTCCCGTTTAATATCTAATATTATGCATCTTTCGAGGGGGTGGGAGCCATTTGCATACAAAAGTTCATTGGAATGTGGTACTATTTAGTACTATTTGCTATTTACGAAGTAACGCGACTCCCGCTGTGGTAAATATAAACTCAAATAGATTCTTTATCGAGATAACAGTTATGTATCTCTAATACATACTTATACGTCGAAAGTTCATTATATTGATTGGAATCAGGCGTAATCTTAAACATTAAAAATAAATTAACTTAAAAAATCAACTTATAGAACTGCCCCCTTGCTACCTGTCATTTTGGACATGTTATTATACTCGTGATTGTAATAGTGTTCTTTATTAACAATGTGATCCAAAATCAAGAAGTAAAAGTAACACTGAAATCAATTTACATTTAAATGACATTTTATCAGTTTCCTGTTGCACTTGTTTGTGTTGTAAACATGATATCTTAATATAGATGAGATGTTCCATTTGGACTTACTTCATCAATAAAGTAAATGTACTTGAAATTTACAATGATACGATCTCATGAGAAGTTTCCGATAACAGGTACCTAATCAGGTTTAATATAATAAATACTTAATATCTAGAGTTTCAAGCAATAGTTTAATGGCCTTCTTTAAAAGTCCATGTTGCACTAATGACTTTCTGTTGCAAATTGAGAGTGAGCTAGTCCTTTGTCATATGAAAGCTTTTTACTGCTTTAAAGCTGTAGATTTCTTTTTTTAAATGAATTTTCTTTCACAGTTCATAAAAAATTGGTTAGTTTATGTCTCGCGCAGAGATGAGGTAATCTACACCGTAGACTGGATTCTTGTTAACACATCTTTGAAATTCATTTATAAAGCCTTTGATCAAGTTAGATTCATAGCACCTTCTCTCGGCATCCCTGCATTACTTCCTGGAACTATGGTATCTTTGAGGTAGTTTGGAATTGCACAGCCTGTGCTAAGTAGAAGTAATTAGGAAAAGAAGTGAAATTAGTCTCTCCTTGTTCAACCCTTCAATTTAACCGGAAGTGGTTTACTCTCACCATCTGCGTCATGGACCTGATAAATAGACCTGACAACTTTAATTATTAAAAAACGTACCCTCATTTAGTTCTTTCTTACCAACTTATGTTTGTTGAACTATTTTGGTACAGTGGATGCGAGAATAATATTATTAGAATAATCAAGTAGGTGTTATGAATATTTGATTTCTGCACTTCTGTATTCAATTACAGTGGAGAAAGAACTGCAATATTGTTGTTTCACAGCAGAGCAATAATATTGAAGAAATAATGTAAGAATATCACGAAAATAGATAATCAATGACAGTAATATTTTAATCATATTGTGTAAACCCTTTCAAACTGATGGTCATTAAATGGCTAATGCTTATTTAAGGCAATTATTCTGATATAATGAACATCTTAACTATTTATTTACTCTCTTTGATAAGCTGATCTTCATACATTACATGTCTTAAATATGAGTTGCATTTTTGAGACAGTTTATTGAAAAAAAAAAGGATAATCAAGATGTACAGCTAAACAATTTGGACGGTCTTTCATCTCTGGATTCTTCCAACATGTTATTAACTTTTGAGAGCAAACAGCTGTCTAATTACATGTCAATCTGACAAACTGGCTCTACAATGCCTTACCAAATTAAATATTTAAAAAAAAAAATATCCATCAAACACGTTATAATACTGACATGCTGTATTCAGATATTGCATGTCACCAACAGTTTGGGTTTTTTAAAGGTGCGCTTATAAACGTATTATTTTGCAATTAGCTGATAGGAAACACCAATTCCTTCTAGCTTTAACATTGACAGTGATATACTATTGTCCAAACCCTTTGCAATATGTATATTCGATGATGGTCGTCTAAGACTAACAGTAATGTAAAATGAACATATGTACAAATACACCAAAACGAACTAATTAAATGACCTAATGCTTTTCGAAACCTGTTTATTTCACCTGAACCCAATAAAAATGTGTGTGAGAGTACCAACTTTCTTTTACAAGAGATAATAATCATTTATTTATTGAAAGAGACATGGAGTTGAAAGGAGGTGTTTCTTATCAGTTTGAAATAACTGACCAGTTTTCATAATTGATGTCTAAAGAAGTTGAATGCTACCATTTTGCAGTCGCATTATTAACATTTCAAACATATCATGTTTGCAGAGAGCAAAACCCCTGTAAATAAACAGCTAATTTAAAAAAAAATGTGGACGTTAATTTAGTATAATTCATTCGTTTTGTTTTAATATAATGTTTTTTTTTATTCACAATACATCATCACGGGTATATCAATTTAATATTAATACAGTATCATCAAATCCCGTGTCTGGTATAAAAACAAATTGAACTGTTTGGAAATACAAAAAAGAAGGGTCAAATAAAGGAATAGATGTCAGAAAGCACTTTGAAAAACAGGTGGTAATTAAATTCATGACAGTATACCAGTATGTGATTTATCTATTTCTAAATAGCTCCAAAATAAAGCAGATTGAAAAATAAACAATTTAAACCAATAAAGTGCAGCATTGAAATGTTGCTAGATACTAAAAAGAAACTAGAAACACAGAAAAATAGGAAATAGTATCACCCTAACGGATACATAGGTTTGAAATATTTGAAGTATTCCTTTTTAAATACTGACAGAGGCTGAATGTTTTACACTCAATACATTTACCAACACTTAACCTAAAACACTAAACTCTTGATGAAAGTATACATTAACGTGTTGCAATCTATCTTACTTTTAACATCGCATATATATGTCTTTAGGATGAGGGACTCAGGTTATTTATCAAAATCATTTCCCGAGGGTATTGTAGTTTCTAGAAGAACGTCTCTTTACTGACCTTTTACACACTTCAAAGCAAAGCATACTCATTTAGTGTCAAAACAGATCAATTGCCTAACGACAGAAACATTAATAGAGCTATATTTTCCAAAGATATGGAGATACATGGTGGAACAGTGGATGAAGTGTAAACGAAATGTAAAACACAGTAAAAGGAATGTCAAAAATAGTGGATGAAGTGTTACACGCTGGAGAGGAAGTGTTACATACAGTGAAGGAGGTGTAAAACATTGAAGGTGAAGTGTTAAGCACAAGGAATGAAGCGTAAGACACAAATGACAAAGTCCGAACTACAAGTAGATGAAGTAAGCAACTGTTAGCCAGTTGACAGAGCGTCATTTCATCATGTGGGATACCTTGGTTCCGCCCCAGTCTCCTCATAGCCGAGGAATTTCTAAATTTGAAGTTGCAGCTTCTTTTGGACCTGTTTGACTTTCCCAAAATTCAACATATTTATCATCAAATCCTTAAAGTATACGAGGTAAATATTAGCAGCCAAAATAAAAAAAGATATTGCCGTTTTCAGTGATGACATTACGCATCTGCAATTGGCGAGCTTGTTTTTTCCGTATTGAGTAAGACAGTATGTGTAGAGTTTATATCATATATTATCGTTGATAACAGACTTTGTAAGATGGATCGTAGATGCTTGAGGATGCTTTATCAAACTGCCGGTCCTAATTCTACTCCTTTAATATATAATGTTTTTCATATTTTTATTGCCCCACCTTTTAAAAGGAAAAGCTATTAACAAATGTTTGCATTAAAATGTTTCGGGTTTTGAGGTCTTGACTATGAAAAGTTTACATGTAGTATATTTCGGTAACAGGTACTCTTAGCGAACGTCATCCCTCTGAAACCATTAATTATTGCTTGACCAAATGGTGGTCACTAGCTCCATAACAGGTACTCTTAGCGAGCGTCATCCCTCTGAAACCATTAATTATTGCTTGACCAAATGGTGGTCACTAGCTCCATCTGTGCCATTGCTCTCTTGGGTATTTAATCATTCACCTTTCATCAAACCAAGACACACTCACGGGCAAAAGCAAGTATAGGTACAACAACCCAAGATATTTCAATAAACGAGTGATGAACAAGATTGAAACATATTTACAACATGTCTCTTAAAAGCAAACTAACTTTGTCTGTAAATTTTGAAACATTATCGGTTCATAATTCTGAAAAACACGGCTTTTTAAAAATCGTCGTTTTAGAATCTCCTTACCCAGGCGAGATAGGGGAGTGAAATATGGCATTCTGGCTTGTTTTATGATATTCTACATTAACGATGCGTCATTGATTTAAAGTCAAAGGAAATACATTATGTCGATAACATATTGTACTTACATTATTTCCACATCTAATAAACTTTTACCTGAAATACCCAGAATTATTTCCCAAAATACCTTTTGTAATAGCTATTTGAGCACCCCATGTGTGCTTGAACAGATATGAAATATTAAGTATTATACTCTCATGAATGAAATTGTGTAGATCTCTTAACGAGATATTTCCTCATCACAAACATTCAAAACCGAATTTATCCGGCAAGAAATAGTTTGTGTTTGACTCTGTTGAAAAGAAGATATAGTTTCTTTTGCCCGTGAGTTTAATATTACAAATGACAGGACGATGGTCTGATCAAACAAGATGTAAGATCGGATTTAAATGAAAAGTACACACACTTTGCACTTTATGAAGTAAAAATATACAGGCACTTTATGGTCAACCAAATAAAGTTGTTTCTGGAAAGGCATTTCACTGTGTTGTTTGTAACAATAGATTAGTTTTTTCGATAGATTATTCGTAAGAAAATCATTTTCACTATTTCTTAAACGGTAATGACAAACCATACTGCTTTATTTTAAATGACCATTGTAATTTGGCCTGAAGCATGTCGATTTCAAATTTACAATTACACATTTACACATTACTCAAAACAATCATACACTGATATATATATCATGAAAAATAAATAACATACATGCCAAGGTATGATGCAAAGACAGTTGACTGCTGCTATTGAATTAGACTATGTTTGACATTTATTTTATCGTGTTATTGCTTCTTCAGAATAATACCTTCTGACATGTTGACACGACCTTTAACAAAACAGATGTAAAGATTTCACTCAATCTAAAACATGTCATTTGGGACATCTGGATAGTTTATGCATTGTTAATGCATAGGTTCTTGATAATAATGAACATGACCTGTCTTGAACAGCATATTTCTCAAAAAACAAAAAACCTAAGCCTTAATTGAAGAAAACCCTTCTCGATTTGTCTCTGCAACATCTTTAAACATTGACTTATTGAATCAAATACGTTTTCCTTACAAGGTTCCTTACAATTGTTTCTGAGCATCCTCAGCTGTCAGATTCAGATAGGCCTTGTAGCCACATAGCCTTGGAGCCTTAGAGTACGTTTTCAGTAACAGTGTTCGTCATGCAATTGGAAACTTTAATAACTGTCTAGAAAAAGTATAATAGCATCATTGTTGTATAATTGTGAAATATAGTATTTGTTTTATGAGAAAGAGATATATTTTGTTATATTGCTCTATAATCTATTTTAAGTGTAAGAGTTATCTCCCTTGGAACTGAAAATTGACTATTTCTCAAGAGTTCTTTTCAAAGTTAGCCTGGATACATATGATTTTTTGGGGTTAATTTTGTTGTTGAATTGTACTTGTATCTCTATCAAACAGGGATTTCCCCCCAGCAAATCTTGAGATAAATTGACGTAAATATTAATGTTAAACAGAAAATTTGTAAGATTTCATGTTTATGAAAAATACTCAAAATAACAATAAAATTGCACTTTCTTCTTGCTTAAACGTGTAACCATAAACCTTTTATTAAAATAACGCCATATTTCTTAAATATGTTTATTGTTTTATCATGATGATAGTGTAAAATGATAATGAAATAATATTATTTTTTTGGCGCAAACCCTCAAATCTAAAAAAAACGAGCGTGGTGACCCCTATTTTGTATAACAGAAATGGATTAAGCATATGCTTTTCATGTATACAGTGACATTTTCAGCAATTTCTTGAGGTTTCCTAATGAGTAAAGAACTTCCTGAATCTGACAATGTTTGAAGATGCTACAAAGACAAATCTTTATGAAAGGTTTTAGCTGTAATCATCAACAAAAGAAAAGTTGCAAATGGTGCGTTAAATCACTAAGGTAGCATGTACATTTTTCATTGTCTTCAAATATTCCACTTTTAGAACAAATATTAAGCATTGTATTTTCTGTCTAGACATATTATCATATAACATAAACTCTATGCATATCATCACATTGTTTCTGAACCACGAGCACCCACATCTGCATTTATAACTTTTTATTTGGATGAAAAGTACCACAATTTATCGCAATTTGTCCCTTTGAAAAGTAAGTATGCACATATACAAGAATATGATATTCTAATTGCTTGCGAAACCTTTGGGATGGCTTTGATGTCAAGGGGGTACATGTTCTTTTCTTCGATGTGAAAAGCTTATATTTTGTCTCAATACACAGATAGGATTCTGCGTTGCTTATAGCCACACTCTTTAATAGCAAGTGGCGGAAAATAAAAGTACATAATCTGATATGTATTATGATTATATATTAAATAAGTTGCCGTTGTCATATATATGTTTTCTTATTACAAAGAAACCAAAGAAAAGCATTGAGTAACATTTAAGTACTGTAACTATTAAGACAAGTTTGAGTTAAATAACACAAATTCCAATCACTATTAGTTCTATTATTAATTCATGCCAAGGACGACAAAGGATTTGCTTTTTGGAGGCTAGCGAAGGAGTAATTTCCGTTTACCATTTGCTATCTGGACGATTCACAAAGCTCTTCATCTATAATTAATCAGAGGAAATATAAGTCTGTCTACTGAATACTCAGTAACAAATTAGATAGTGTATACAAATATCGATGTAAATATCACTCTAGAAACGTCGCCAGGAAGACCTTTTGCAAAACGTTTGGAATTGTTTGATAAATCCAAAAACAGTTTCATTCATAATCTAAAACTTCCAGATTGTGAGACCATAGATGGGAATAGAGTTGTATCCACAATGTTTTTCACCTTAGTGTACCAAAGTTCAAATAACATGTAATTTGGATATCGTTTGGACGTCAATTGCATTCCTTCAACTGCACTGACAAAGAATCATATATACAAAACAAATTCCGAAAATGATATTTATCAATAATTATTGTTAAAGTGTTTACAAGATAAGAAACCAGAACTTCCAAATGAAAGGCATATGTTCGATGTCAGGGACACACCATGCTGATGAGGTCCTAAAGACCGAAACAGCTGGCTGTCCATGGTTCTGTGTAAGCTCTCAAACCATTAATTTGGCCTGATTGAGCACTCTAACATGGTATACTCATTTGCTACGGCCTTGAGCTAGCCCACTGTAGAAATACGGCTTGAGCACTTTATGCAAATGAGTGGGACTTTCTTAAACTGCTTTGTTGCGCTGATAACGTTTCATAGCTGAAAGCCCAACCATGTTCCACACACACCATGCTGATGAGGTCCTAAAGACCGAAACAGCTGGCTGTCCATGGTTATATATACACAGTAAAAAAAGTTAAGCACCCCCAAATTAAAAGTTGTATACCATTTTGGATTTTATGATCATGTTATTCAATTCGATAGACAGGCCAAATATGGTATTCTGGATGGGAACTGGTGTGGTTTCTGTTTGGAACGGTTCTCACGAACGGAGCTATTGGCATGCATATCATGCAACCCATGATTTCAGCAAAATAAAGTTTCACCCTTCGACTTACCATGGCTAAATAAACGCCTTTTACGGCTTCAATGTCAGTTCAATACACAAAATTCATGAACAATGCCACGAAGGAGATTGTCCGAGTCTACGAGATGGCAAATTATTGGACAGCATTTAGCAGGTTTCTTGTACAAGGAAATTGGGAGAAGAACTGGTTACCACTATTCGGTCATCAGTCGTTTAGTGAGGAAACATGCCCAAACTAACCATGTTCTCGATCGACCATGTTCCGGAAGGCCCCGAGCTACCACATTGCAAGAGGACAGGAACCTATTGCGTCATCAACGACGTCAACCGTTTGCGTCAAGTACCGTCTTGAAACAAGCCTGGCTACCCTATAGACGTATCAGCAATCAGACGGTGAGGAACCGCCTCAAAGCAGCAGGTTTAAGGTCTCGACGTGTCATCAGACGTCCAAACCTTCCTAATCGTCATAAACGGGATCGTAGGATGTGGTGTGGTGACCGGCAGCGTTGAAACCTGAGGTCATGGAGACGTATCCACTGGTCAGACGAAAGTCGCTTCCTTCTCCCTACCGTTGACGGGCGAATCAGAGTTTGGAGAGTCAAGAACAGTCGATACACACATAGGAACATTATTCCAAGGGTTCCATATGGTGGAGGATCCGTTATGGTGTGGGGTTGCTGTTCTTTTGATTGCAAGTTGGATTTGGTGACACTACAAGGCACATACACTTACCGGCGCTCCGCTACATTGCAGAAGTGTTGGATCCAGTTGTGATTGACCATTTTGATGATCACAGACTTGCAACTCGACCCCTGTTCATGGATGATAATGCTCGGCCTCACCGTTCACGAGCTGTGACTCAACATCTGGAGAACAATGCTGTTTCTCGTATCCCCTGGCCAGCATTGTCTCTAGATTTGAATCCCATCGAGCATGTCTGGGACATGATTGGTCGACGTCTACAGAGAAGGAACCCTGCTCCACACAATCTAAGACAACTGGAGGCCGCACTTCACGATGAGTGGCAGCAAATCCCCATGGAAGAATTAAAGAACCTTGTCAGGGGTATGCCCAGAAGACTGGCAGCAGTACTTCAGGCACGCGATGGCAGCACACGATATTGACACTAAATCGTTCCTAAGACAATGACACGGGTTATTCAGTATGATTTCTTCATCATGTTCAGCCGTCAAACTTGAAATGACAATACATTTACGAGTCTGTGTTTTTCACCATTTTCCAGTCAATTTTTGTTTCCTGTTTTTGATCATTTGAAATCTCTGAAGATTACACAAAAAAGTCAACGAATAAAACAATTAATTACACTTGCTCCTGAAATTCGTTTTTCCCCTGTGGGATGTTTAGTTTTGCTATAAGGGTCTCTGAAACATACCCCTATAAAAAAGGAGGGGGTGCTTAACTCTTTTTACTGTGTATATATATTCCAAACATTCCGTCCAAGAAAACCCTTTGAAGTAGCGATTCCAGCACCCCAAGTATGTTTGAAGGACATCATACTTATCTACTAAACATGTGTCTATCGAACATAGACAATATCTAAATTACTTTCTTCGAAAGCTGTATTTTGTTTTATATTCTATTTAAAATGTGAAGACGTTTCTTTTGCACGTCAGTATATTTCTGTAAACAGAATTACGGACACATACTAACTTGTATAAAAAGATTGCTGTCATACCACTCCCTTGAAACTATGGAATCATGCTTATTAGAAATAGAACATACAGTAGAAGGATATGTCTGCATTGGACTTTGACAGATACATTATTGGCACTAGAACGAATTCACTTCTGTATTCAGATTATTTAGATTTAATAACATGATAGACATTTACCACTCCCTGCAGTCCACCTCATGAAGGATTAGGCATATTTTATTCTTAATTACATCAAACAACTTCCATTACCCAGGCTTCATTCCTTTTTCTCATTTATTTTCAAGGGCTCAGCTGGTACTAATTTGCACGGACACATTCTGCGCGTTTTTGCCGACGTTATGATAGACTGGTATGTTTGAACTTGCTATTTCATGTATTGATTCGATGATCGCAATGCAATTGGACCACGTCGTGGGGGATTTGATTAGAAAAACGGCCAGACAATTGTTTTTTTTTATTTAGTGGCATTTAGAACCTGGGAATCAGTTATGTATAATGTATTATGACCGAACACTCCATATTTCTATGTACAGAAATGTAAGTATTACGGGTAAAATAATGTAATCATTAAGATGAAAATCATATGTTTTTCACAACGAAACGTTTTCAGAAGTCGTTCACTACCCGATCCATATACATGCAACCTACAATTCGCAAAATGTATACAGGTCTTAATTAGAGTAAACCACAAGCTGTTGGTATAGTCAGTGCTGCATGGCGGCTGGAGCCTTACTCTGCAGTTGAGGGTGTGCAAAGCAAAGGACTTGTCCCGAAAAAAAGTACAAGAATTTGATCTTTTGCAGTAAGTGTGATCCAAATATATAACAGTGTTATAAATCATTGTGGTCTACATTACGGAATGCTTCATACTGATAACTCCTGTTTCTGACTATAACCATAGTTGAATTGGTGGAGTATTTCAAAACTTGTTTTTATCAGAGGATGGGGCTGTTGAATACATTGCTAGCATTGCAACTAACTCTAATAACTGAATAGGCATTGCATGTCTGAATTTTATTTTGAACATACAGCAGATATTTTATTTTTTTAAGAGGCATTTAGAAGTTGGTTAGATGGCGAATACAATCTTACGGATTCACACTTTCCTTTTTTTGCAGTGAGATGCGATGTCTCGTTGTAGACACTAACGCCTTTATCAGGCGAAAGTGAACATTATACATTATTATTTTATGTCATCAACAATTCACATAATTGTTTATTCACGTATCATTTGTCATTGTGTTAATACTACTTTTTGATGTTATTTGCACTTATGTCTGTTAGAGTCAGTGATTGTCACCTTAGTTTCTCGCCATATCCCTTAATGTAATAATGTTTGTTATACATTCTTATATTAAGTCTAGAATTAGCCATATCTTTTTATACCTCACTTTTATAGCACCATTAATGATATTTACCGGGACTGCACGTATTTAAGCCCAGGGCTTAACAACGAAAATACCCAAAACAGTCAAAGTATTACATATTCAATGTTTTATTTAGAAATAAAAAATGCGATTTGAAAAATAGTGTCAAGTTTGAAGAATTCAATAGATTCAGCTTCAGCAGATTCATCAACTTCTCATTCAATTCACACCAACGCAATGCATTTGTACCACACCAAACATATCAACATGACAGAACACAACTCGATATGTGGGTGTGTAATTTCGTGTTCGTTCTTCTTTTTTAGCAGCTTTGCCCAAATTGCGTGCTTACTAATTCATACTCAGTCTAACTTCCTATTTATTGTAAATGAATTTCTTTAAGACATTTCTAAACGTCTACATGTATTTCTTGCAAAAAGCTTTGGCAATTTATTAATGTCTTGGTGTCAAAAATGCCTCCTAATTCAGGTGTCAAATGTCTTTGTAAATATGGAACCCCCTAACAGCACTAAGCTTGAGTGTAGAAAACAGCTTCAGATTTTTCATTTAAACCACGTTTCAGCAAACATCCTGTAAGGGAGATCACTCTAATTGTATTATCTAATTTAGTAAGTAGTTAACACAAATGCAGGTTACGGGTCGGCCCACTTTTGCCGAGAGTTGTTCTGAGAGATGCTCTTCTATGTGGTCCGCCCTATCGCCTTTAGTAACACTGGCTTTCGGTCAATCATTAGTACCTACATGTATATCCTCACGCCTGGAGGCTACGATAGACGGTGGGACGGAACATGGAACTGGGAATTCCGCTGGAAGAGCTGCTTGTGAGCATTCTTGACTGAATTGTCTGTTTTGGGGTTAACCCAACTGTAACCCTTGTTATGAGGGAGAGTGGGGATGGTTCGGACAGCGGGATCGTTCGGACACCCATGCTTACTCCCAAACCGAAAATGTAACAGATGTTTTCATTGGTTGAGGAAACTCGCGCTACGTCAACAACCATACCATATTCATGAACAGTTGGACAAGCGGGAAGTTTGATCAGCTAAGACGATTTTCGATTTTTACCAAACCCCACTTCTGACTATCAGAAGGTAAGCGCTCACTGCCATAAAAGGCAATTTTTTTTAGGAATAGAATTTTGCCTTGCGATGATAAGCACTCATATGTGGACACATTCTTTCTCGTATAATCTCTGCTGTCTAGTTGTCAATTTATATTTATCTGAACAAATTAAAGTTACAGTGGGGGAGCTTCGTCCACATGGACGAACCTACCCCATACATGTCCCTTATTATGTGTGCGATTGTTTAAAACTTTCACAGACATGGAAATTAATCAAAAACCTTTGCTTTTGACATTTTTAATTTTGTTCAATGCATATTTATTTCGGTATTACACCGTTAATGCCTATTAATTGAAAACTGGTTGCTTATTTTCAAAAGTCCAATGAGTAATGGTCTATATATTGCAGTTTCCTAAACGTTACTTTGTTGACATACTTGTATTTAGAAGCGAATAGTTAAACACCTGTTTGGTCAAAGACGCATATATGACAGACACGTATATTTTTCGACACCTTCGTACACATTGCTACGATACACGAGTCGTCGCGTCGACGTATGGTTAGTTCAGATAGTTTTCTGCAACCATGCCTTCTCTTGAATGTCACAAATAACATATAGGAACATTTTGCAATAATCTCAATATAAATCTGTTAAACGATTTTATTGAATTTCCAGAACGTGTAACTACTTTTTATCCTTCTTTCATTCGTTGATTGGTTTAAGTAAGAATTGAATAGGATTCTTTAGTGATGTAAGGATAATATCCTAGATTTCGTTTTCTATTACTTATCTTGATGTTTTGTCATGTAAGTTGTTGTTTAAGAATAGCAGAAAAGTGCAGTAGTAGTTTATAGTTATACTTGATGATATACTTCATTTCATTTTCATGTTTACTTCGTTGCAATCAACTGATTTTTCAGCAAAAACAGTATGTTTCCGGATGTACCCCACCCTTTGTCCGAAGTATCCCTACCTCTCATTCAAGAATACACATAGATAAGATATTAAGCTTTATTGAGGCAAGTATCATGGCTTTCATATCTTAGTATTTAATAGTTCAGGAAGATTTCTCTGAAAATCGTCCTAACCATCCCCGCTCTCCCTTACCAACTCATTTATTTCCCTTGTAAGTTTTATTTATATCTATATCTATATCAATGGGATATATATTACCGTTTTACTGAGCACTGTGTTAGTTCATTCCCTATCGACTAGGCCTGTGAGCGAAATTCCCGCTAGATTTATATTCACTGAAGCGGTGAATATATTTACTGCTCCGCCTACATGTAGCACCATCAGTGATTGCTTATTCGGTGATATCCCGTTAGGGCGTGTGTGACTCCATATTTTACGGCAGCTGTGAAGATGTGTTATAACATTGTATATTTATTAAACAGCGATATCTTCAATAAAACATCTTTACTTATTAGTGCGATTCTTCTATTTTTTGTTATCAAACTATTTTAAACAAACCAATTAATATGGAGACTGAATCAACATAACTCAATATTTAATTCAATCAGATTTGAAAATTATAAATGGTAAATCATTTTTTGAAAATAATTTCAAATTATGAATTACAGTAGGAGTACATTTTGATATGTATGTATGTTTCTGATATCAGAATCAAGTAGTGCTCGAAAAAAATACAATGACTCAAATTGAAAGACTTTGAGAAAGATGAGACACAAACATTTCCCCATTCCCACCCATGCAAAAATGTTTGACAATTAACTGGTCAATGTTGCTGTGTATACTGTTTGAACTAATCCTTATACATATCCTAGTTATGTATCATGATTTAATGGTTAAATAATGAACTCATTTATTTTATTGTATATCTCGATTGGATGTTCAGGTCTGTCCTTGCATTATTACCCTGATTTTAACATAACCGCCAACCTAGATTGACCATGTACGCATATTATCAACTTTTATGAATACACTTATTTAGAGATTCGGGTTGTTCGACCAAAGAGAGAGATAATGTGAGCAACAGTTACATAAAACATTCTAGGATACATTATACTTTCAACCATAAAACCGTTCCCCATGTGGGGTAATTTGAGTCCAGGTATTTCCGAAATAGTAAATCAATCGCAGCGAAAAGCATCACAGTCAAGTTAGAAGGACAAATTAATTTCAATTTGTGTCTGGCAGGTGGATCGGTGGACTGCATTCACATCTTCCTGATCACAATGTTGAATGTGAAGGAAGCATATGTACCTGTTGAAGCAAACTTTGAGGACAAACTGATGTATCACAAGTCACATATTCACTGACCATACACAACATTGACAACTGACAAGACGTATTCAAGCGCAATAAAAACGTTAGGGACTACTTTCTTCCACCTTGGTATTACCAGATGTTCTTTTAAAAGACAGTCCTGAGTTGCTAAAATCGGACGATTTTGGTCTCTTCATTGTGGTAGCAATTCGAGGATCACTTGACATGGCAGACTTGAACACTAAATCTTAAGTACTCCCGAATACACACCTGCAGATGTCCTTGTTTTATAGTATCACATTCTGACGTCAACTATAATACTTGGAGAAGGCTATTGAGGTACGAGCCGGCACTTGCTATTAAATGGATATGTGGTGTACTACCCCTAAACAACCCCAATTAGGATGCGCCACTTTAACAGTCACCTGCTGTGTTTCTTTTATCCCATCTGAAAGTGATCACACTATGTGAATAGATACAGTTTGGCACAATCCAGAAGAGTGTAAACAATTCACAAGAGAACAGTTTGCCCGAAGACAGCAGAACAAGCCAGACACCTGATGTTTTCAAAACTAAACAAAACTAAAGACTCATTTGTTCTATGTCGACTAACACTGAGCATAATATGAGAACCATGGACCACAGTGCTGTTAAACAGTGCTACATTGGACATGGAGCTATACACATGAATAACATTATGTCTAACATGGAAGAAAATGATATCTGAGTGTCAGCAACTGAAGATAGTGTTCACTAAAACTAGGACGTATCCACTGTAGGATGTGATGACGAATGCTTGACAATGAACACCGATTCTCTGTTTGATATTGATATTCCTTAATAATATAAAAAACTGACTCAGTTTGGTTTTCGTGATATTACAGTACTGAGGTCACACTTATCTATCAGAAACGATAGTGATTTTCGTTTTGTTTATTGTTTCATAACATAATCTTTATCAAAGTGTCATTTTCTAATTTTACCACTTTTTAAAGTTATAATGGTATATAACTTTCATAAATATTGTCGTATTCTTTAAAGCTCCCACTTTTGAACAGAGTTAGCTATTGACAATGTTTCAATTACAATGTTTTGAATTTTGAGGTCTTGACTATAATAAGTTTACATGTAGTATATTTCGGTCAGGGATACTCTTAGCGAACATCATCCTTCTGAAACCATCAATCATTGCATTACCAAGTACTAGTCACCAGTTTCATCTGTGCCATTAGTCTCTTGGGTTTTAATCATTCACCTTTGATCAAACCACGACAATTATTATTATCACACTTTTTCATCCGATTACTGTCTTCTCTCAAAATTAATGTAATTTAAGCTCTCTAGTCTCATAGTTAAACACAACTGCGATATTCCGTCTGTACAATATGTGTTATGTTTCGTTAGCAAAACGAGTGTATTTTTTCTCACTAAGCTTTCATTCATAAATAATTACCTGTAACTATAAGGCGCCCAGGAACATATACCTATTTTGAAAATAGTTAATAAAGGTAGTAGTGATGTGTATATAAAGAATGAATTGTTTTATCATCGTGGATTAGAATGCTGACATGTTTGTCATGTGTCATAAAAAGTAAATAATCTCTACAATATTAATACACTCAATACTATTCCAAGGACTCCAACGAATGACATGATAGTGCTGTATTTAGATGTTATATCCTCGTTTCTTATATTAAAAGACGCCTGTAACATCTATATTCTTATCATTGCCATATTCTTTGTGTCCTTTTCTTAATTTATAAAGTCTTGGAGAGATGTCAGTTTCCTCTTACCGTTGGGCAATTTATTGACAGTTCTCCATTTCAGCATTTGTAGATACATGTAGAGATACAGAATATATATTACAGCATTGCAAGTGTATAACTTAGAAATAACATGAATTAATCACACTGTTCTTCGTCTCATTGATAAGCAGCAACAATCCGAATCCAAACATAATATTTGCAAATGTCACATCGATGTTCTGATCAATGAAGTTGAACAATGGAGGGATTGAACAGTTTAAATTAAAATATATCATAAATAAGGACACACGACAGGTACTTTCTGAAAGTAAAAAAAAGAAAAGGCATTTTATGGTTAACCCAATCAAGTTTTTCGGCGATTCGCTATTGGCATCAGAATGCACAAGATTGCTTTTGATTCGATTTTTTGTCGATAGAATATTTGTCAGAAAAATAAATTCATTATTAATCAAAGGGTAATGACAAACTATACTGTTTTATATTAAATAATCCTTGTTATAAGGCCTGCAGCATAAGGATTTAAAATTTCCAATTACATCAGTCTTTAGCCATTGTGTGTTTTTCAAAGCAATTATCTGATGATAAATTAAAAAATTGAAAAATTAATAACATACATGACACTCAATGCCAAGGTATGACACAAAGATATTTGTGTGCTATTATTGAATTAGACTGTGTTTGACATTTATTTTATCGTTTTATTGCTTCTCCACAATCAGTTATCATACCTTCTGACATATTGGCATGATATTTCACAAATCCCTCAATTCTAAAAAGAAATCAAAGTCTTATTTGAAGAGAAACTCTTTTAACAGTGTCTGGCTCAGACAAATGCGTTTCCCCTTAAAGGGGCAGTAATTACGCTTTTTGCAAATTTTATTTTTTTCAAATTTCCCATTTATAATGATTCATTTATATTAACTTCAGAGCGTAAAACATCTTATTACACAAACCAATTATCCGTAGTGGTTATAACAGTGTCGCGTATATAAAGCAAAAGTTGCATGAGAAAACGTTTTATTATTTCGAATTACAAAAACGATTCAAATGTCTTTACCTATCCATGTACATTCATTTTCAACTTGATTTGCCGAACATTTGAGAAAAGGATGTTTTACTATTGGTGACATTATTTTTCAAATACATTTCATCGACTTATTTGAGCTTTAATCTGAAAATGTTACAAAGACAAATATGTATGACATACAATTTCTTTCCGCACATTTTATTCCATTCCCTTTGAAAAGTAAGTATGCAAATGAACAAGAATATGATATTCTAATTGCTGTGGGGATGTTTTCGTGTTAGGGGCATACATATTCTTTTCTTTGGACACACATTCTGAAAAAAAGGCTTATATTATTGTCTCAATAAACAGATCAGATTTTGCGTTGTGTATAACTGCTTATAAAGTGCAAGTGGCGGAGAGTGCATAATATGTAATGGAATAAAATTGTTCAATAAAGAAGTTGTTTCATGAAATGAAATGATAAGCGTATCCTTTCAATTATACGTTTCAAGCATTAAGTACTTTTCATATTTCAAAGAAACCAGCCTAAAAGTATTTAATTAGTTTTGCAATTTCGGACATTAAAGTACTGAAATTATTAAGATAGGTTTGAGTTGAATAAAAAAAATCGATCTCCTCATTATGATGTATTTTAATGAATTGACGAAAATCCACAATTTCCAACTGTGACAGTCTATAATTTTCTTTCATTAATACGGTGGTATGAAAATAGTAACACTTTCATGATCATACGACATTTTTACCAGTCCAATCATTCAGTAGAGGTTAAAAACATTAAATAAGATACATACTCGAGGATAAATGATCAATCTCAATTTACACACTCGTTTCTTTTCATGAAACAACCGGTGTAGAAGACATTCACTTTCCAATCTATAAGTAATCTACATTCAAACCATGCTTCGGAGTATATTGACTAGTTTTCTTATGTTCTAAGTTTACTAAATTTGCTGTGTTCAGTGACGACATTATCTATCTGCAATTGGCAAGCTTGATTTTCGGTCAGGGATACTCTTAGCTAACATCATCCCTCTGAAACCATTAATAATTTCCTGACCAAATACTAGTTACTAGCTTCATCTGTGTCGTTAGTCTCTTGGGTTTTTAATTATTCACCTTTGATCAAACCATGACACTTGGAACCAGGTCACCCTCTTTCATCCGATCACTTTCAGTTATTTACTGTTAGTTATCATTTTCTCAAATATGTCAAATTTAATCTAATTATATGTCTAATATTTAGACAACACTGCTCTGCGCTATCTAATTATGTGTACGTTCGGTCAGAAAAACGAGAGTAGTTCTTTCAACCAAGGTCAGCCTTAAGTACCCCTAACAATAAATTTAGGTACACTATTACTATGCGTAACTATAATGTACCCGGGAACATATGGTAACAGTGTTTATATAACCGATGACTTGTTTTATCATTTTAGATTAGAGCAATGACATGTCTGTGTTATTACATTAAGTAATCATTACACACAACCAAATTCAATTTTTATATAACGATATATCTTTAGTTCTATTAATTAGATACTCTTTACACACAACCAATCCAAAATTAAGTAATCGTTACACACAGCAAAATACAGTCGATTGTCTAAAAAAAACGATAGATCTTGAGTTCTAGTTCTTATCCACATCAATATTATTCCAAGATCTCTAGGGAAAGACATGATAGCGCTGTAATACTCTGGTTTCTGATATTAAAAGATGCTTGTAACGTCAACATTGGGGTCATTCTTATCATAACCCTATTGTATGTGTTCTTTTCTTAATTTGGAAAGTCTGGGGGAGATATTAGTTTCCCCTTACGGTTGGACCATGTTCTGACAGCATTCCATTCCAGCATTTACAGATAGACATACAGACATATATACCATAGCATTACCAGTGTACAACTCGGAGATAACTTCAGTTAAGAATCCTGCTCATCGTCTCACTGATTGACAAACTAGATATTAGAAGCTACAATCGGAACCCAAACATAATAATGCAAATGAAAGGACGATGTTCTGATCAATCAAACTGTAACATTGGGGGAATTGAATATTTACATATGAAAATGTATCATGAACCTCAACAAAAATGCACTTTATGGGCAACCAAATCAATTACCATTTTTCTGTAAAGGCATATCGCTTTGCTGTTGCATGAGGATATTGGCATCCAGTCTGCACAAAATTGTGTTTCATTTGATATTTTCATCAAATGTTTTCCAGAAACATATTTTCACTATTGATTAAAGAGCAATTACAGACTATACTGTTTTGTTTTAGAAAGCCAGTGTAATTGGGCCTAAAACATAGGTTTTCATATTGACAATTACACATTTACATCAGTCATAAGTCATTATGTATTTGTCAAGAACATTCAATAACATACATGACATTCAATGTCAAGTTATCATTCGAAGATATTTGACTGCTGTTATGTGTTTGACATTTATTTTATCGTATTTTAGCTTCTTCAGAACATTTATCATACCTTCTGACACATTGACGTGATATTCAACAAAACGGGTTTAGTGCAATTTCCCTCACCTGAAATATCCAACATAATATATAGCATTACATTATGGTGCCTCATCTTATATAAATGTATACTTCATCAAAAGAGAAACGTGTCATTTGGGACTTCTGGATAGTTTCAGGATAGTTACTTGGTAGTTTCTGGATACTAATGAAGACGACTTGTCTTGAACGGCAAAGTTCTCACAAAATAAAAACCTAAGCCTTATTTGAAGAAGAACTCTTCTAGATTTGTGTCTGTGACATCTTTAAATATTATCTGACTCAAAAAAATATGTTTCCTCATAATTTGATAATGTTTAAAGATGTTACAAAAACAAATATTTTTTAAAGGTTTTAGCTGTTATGATCATGATCATGTTCAACTTCAAAAAGGCAAGTCTAATTATCATTTAGCATAAACTCAAAGCAAATGATCACATAGTTTCTGAACTAAATGTTTCCATATCTGCGTTTGTATTTTTATTTGGATGAAAAGTACCACAATTTATCGCAATTTATCAATAATTACAAAAGGATTGAACAATGTCTTTCCACTGGAAAATTTCTTCTATTCTCTTTGAAAAGTAAGTATGCACATAACAAGAATATGACATTCGAAATGTGTGCAATACCTGTGAGATGGTTTTAATGTCAAGGAGATACATGTTCTTTTCTTGATCATACACTCTTAGAAAAGCTTATATTTTGTCTCTATAAACATATAGTATTCCGCATTGCTTAAAACCATAAATTTTATTAAGTGCAAGGTGCGGAAACTAGAAGTATATAACCTGTAATGGAATATAATTGTATATTAAAGAAGTTAATTCATAACGTGTGAAATGAAATGTGTATCCATTCAAATATACGTTTCGACAATCAAGTAATTTTCATATTTCAAAGTAACCAGTCTAGTATTTAGTTACATTGTTGCAATTTCGGAAATTAATGGACTGTAATTATTAAGATACTTTAAGTTAAATTTCAATTCACTATTGGTTCTATTACTAAATCATGCCACAGCCAGTCTAAGGATTACTAAGGACTTGTTTCATATTAGTTAGCGAAGGAGTAAGTTCTGTTTAACCTTAGACCCGTAAACGATTCACAAAGTTCTTTATCTATAATAGATCAGAGGATATAAACTGGATCTGAATCTACTGGATATTTTACTCAGTAACATATAAGATAGATTGTGAATATCAATGTATAAATGTCACTCTTATAACAAATGTTGAGTTGTCGTTTATTAACATTCAGAAAACGTCTCTTAACAATATCTATATACAAACTCACGAACACGTCACATGATAACTCTCTGTATATAAACTCACTGACACATGTTAAATTAATGTATACAAACTCACAAACAAATGATTGATCTCTGTACAAATTCACGGACACACGAAACACCTCAATATACAAATTTACGGACACGTGATACACCTCAATAAACAAATTCACGGACACATGATAACTTGCATAAATGTAGTACTTTCATACCATTCCACAACTTCCAAACGCAAGGCATAACTCTTGCCAGTCTGCATTACTGGCTGATTTAACCATTGCGGTATTTCCCTCGCTTTGTTGTGTCAAGACAGTGAATCGCTGCACTGGACATGAATAGTGGGCCTGGACTTCTAAACACAGATATTTTAAGGAAATACTCCAAGGCCAGGTTTGCTTTGCTTTGTAATAAAATATATTGCTTATATCATGTTATATTATTTTGGAATGACCTACATTCCATCTGATGAAGGATAAGCATATTCTCCGACTTATAAATATTTTAGATTACAAAAAGACAACTTTCATAAAAAAAATGCTCATTCCTTTGTTCTCATTTCTTTTTAGGGGCTCAGCTGGTATTAAATTGACACTATCACATTCTGTTTGTCTTTGTCTGATATCTTGATAGACTAGTATGTTTGAACTTGCTATTTCTTGTAACAATTAATGATCACTATGCAATTGGACCACGTCTTGTGGGATTGAATCTAAAATTGGCCAGACACTAGTTTTACATCTTTTAGTGGCAATTTAGAAGCTGGTATTTCGAAAGCTTCTTATTCCTTTGTAAAGACGTCTAAGCATTTTGAATTTCAAAATAGTTATTTCGATGAATTTTTATTTTCATGACGAAAGCTTTATAGAAGTTGTTCACTTCCCGATCTATATAAATGTAACCAACACTTCACATCAAACCATGCTTCGGACCGTAAGGCTCTAATTTTCTAATGTTCATACAATGCAACCTGCTGCACTACATATAGCTTCGGTAAACTGAGGGACAACTTCATCACTATCATTGTGAAGTCTTGTGAAATAAAGGTTCAATAGCAGTGAAGCAAAAGCTTTTGGTACAGTCAGTGCTGGCTGTTGGTGCCACACTCTGATGTGGATGTGGGTTCGTATCCCGAAAGGGACATGTAAAAATATAAAAGAATTAGTACTATTGCAGATAGTGTGATCCCAAATATAAGAATCATTGTTGATTTTAGAAAATTATAATAGGCATTGAATGACTGAAGTTTTCAAAAATACAATAGATATTTCTTCTTTATAGAGGCATTTAAAAAGTGGTAAGATGAAGAAATACATTTTTTATGGATTTACAGCTTCTTTACTGTATTGAGACGCAACGTTTCGTTGTAGACACTAATGTCGTTATCAAGCAAATATGAACTGATTTTGTTTGCTTGAAAACATATGTGCACTGGTTACTTAACTCCGAGTAATACCTTACATTATCATATAATGGAGGGTGTTATCGATGCAATAAAGCAATCTGATATACTTGGTATCCAAATCTGATAAGTATTCCAAATCTGATAAATATTCAAAATAGAACAAATATTCGCAAAATTCCACTCTGTTCATGCGAATCCTATGAATCATTGAAAAGAGTAACCGGGAGTTTACAAAAAATTTCGGGATTGGACTTTGAACTACCTACATGCTAAATTTCATTCAGCTAGATGTAATAGTTGCGAGAAAACGTGTCCAAATTGGAGCATCACAGCTCTTTTGGTACTAAATTCAATTTCGAATACAAGAGCCATAACTAAAAAATATTATTTCAGAACTCGAAAAAGAGTATGGTCAAGTTTCTAGCAAAGTAACTGAAGTGTAAGACACAGTAGACGAATGGATGAAGTAAGAACATTACACTAAGACGAATAAAACAACTGTTAGTCAGTTGACAGTTTTGTCATAGTCAAGAACGTTGTAGGTTGGAAGTTGCTGCTTCTTTCATGTTTGACTTTTCCACAATACAACATGTGTGTATCACCATACCATTAATCTACAGAAGGCAAAGTTAGCAGCGAAAACAAGAAGACATAGTCATCAACATCCCCCGCCAAGGGCAATAATTCAAGAATGTTTTCAATTCCTCAAGGTATGGATATCCTCAAGCCACACAACTGATTTGATCTTAAACAGTTTCAATGAAAAGTTATCCCCTTTAAAGATACCTGAATCGGGGAAAAAAAGATCAAGGGCAATAACTCCGGAAAAAAAACAATTGCACGGTTCTCATTTTAAAACTAAATCAAGGTATTTATGCCCTCAAGCATCACACGAAATTTGGTAATGCTATCTAAAATAGTTTCTCAGAAAAGCTGTCCCCTTTGGAGATCCCATGCACAAAGTCCAAAAATACGGAACAAGGGCAATAAATCCGTAAAAAATAATTGCACGCTTCTCATTTCCGACCTCCATATTTATGCCCTCAAGCATCAAACCAAATTTGGTTATGCTATCTTAAATAGTTTCTGAGAAAAGCTGTCCCCTTTGGAGATACCATGAACAAAGTCCAAAAATACGGAACAAGGACAATAACTCTGGAAAAATAATTGCACGCTTTTCACTCCATCAAGGTATTAATGCCCTCAAGCAACACACCAAATTTGGTAATCCTATCTTAAAAGGTTTCTGAGAATAACTGTCTCCTTTACCTCGGACGGAAGGACGAACGGATGGACGGAAGGAGCCCAAACCTATATCCCCCTTCCACTTCGTGGCGGGGGATAATAAAAAGGATGTTCGCGTTTTCAGTGAAGACATTACGTATCTGTTATTGGTAAGCTTGTTTTGTCTGAATTGTGAAGGCTAACATATACAGCTAATCACATATTATTAATGTGGATAAAAAATGATTGAGAATGTAATCACAATTATATCATTTTAAAGTGCACGAACCTTTAAATATTTATCTTAAAGGTTATAAGGACAGGTTGGACCTAACAACTTCGAAGGGGCAATACAGATTATTGCTATAGTGAGTTACTAGTTTCGTCCAAACATGTGGACTCATCAGACTCCGACACCTAAAAAGAAGCTTTCCCACATTGCTGCCTAGGAGAGGAATGAAACCCTCAGGGACATGTTAGCCAAGGCTAACATCACCAATCCTCCAAAACAGCAACAAATCAGTGGCAAAATTGTCGCCTATGTCGACAACTCATGCGACAAGGACCAATGCAAACTCTGCATTAACATCAACAAAAATAGCTACTTCTCTAGCTCAGCTACAGGCCGTATATACTCCTGTAGGGAATAAATCTACTCACATGCAGAAAATGCAAGAAGTAATATGGAGGGGAAACTAAGAGGGAGTTCAGGACACGTCTGTCTGAACACATTACAGATATAAGACAATAGAGCATAATTACAATCTCCCTGACCTCTCCAAGAGCGACCTGTTCTATAAAATCATCACTCAACTCAGACACAACCCTGACTCAGAGAGTACAACTCGCTCCAGGGGAGCCCTGGAACTGAGGGGATTTTTTATCTTCCAACCGCAAGGTCTCAATGATAAGATCGTAGGCTGAAACATTCCCTCTTTTGTTTTATCTCCATTTATCTTAAAGGTAGTATGACCTTTGACAATGAAAGTAGTGATGATAACAGGCCTCGCATCTTCTTCTGCCATTATGTTCTGAAGACTATCTTAGAATTGAGTGGTGACGTCTTTACTTCAACAAAATTGATATACAGTCTTTATTTTTTCAGCCTCAAAAAGTACTTTTTCAGTATCCTATGCACGAGGATATTGTCGTCATCCTCTATGTAAAATAGATGAGAGGAGTTAAAATAAATGCTCATTTCTTAATTCTAGTCATTTAAGATATGCTTATGTAACATTTTTATTGCCAAATTCTATGAAGCTTACACTTGTAAAAGGAGTAATTTTGAGGTCTTGACTATAATAATTTTACTTGTAGTATATTTCGGTCAGGGGTACTCTCAGTAACATCATCCTTCTGAAACCATCAATCATTTCTTGGCCAAGTACTAGTAACTAGCTCCATCTGTGCCATTACTCTCTTGGGTTTTTAATTATTCACCTTTGATCAAACCAAGACACATATCATGGAATCAGGTCATCCTCTTTCATCTGATCACTCTCTGTTATTAACCATTTGTTATCCTCTTCTCACATATGCCAAACTTAATGTAATTATAACTCCCCAGTTTAATAGTTAGACAGCACTGCGATGATCTGTCTGTATATTATGCATATTTTCGGTCAGGAGAACAAGTGTAATATCTTTCACCAAGGTAAGTCTTAGGACATGGTTCACAACGGTATTCATAAATAGGTACCACTAGCAATAGGGCACTCCGGAATATACTTATTTTGAATATAGTTAATGAAATATGGTGGTGATGTTTATATAAAGTATGAATTGTTTTATCATAATAGATAAGAGCCCTACCATGCCTGTGTTATTGAATGTAAGTAATATTTACACGTAACCAAATTCAGCCAAAAAGGTTTCAAATAACGATAAATCTTGAGTTCTTCTTATTCACATCAATATTATTCCAAGAACTCCAGAGATTGACTTGATATGACTGTATGTGGATGTGCTATCTCCGTTTAGTATATCATAAGACGCTTGTAACGTCAACATTGAGGTCATTCTTATCATAATCATATTTTATGTGTTCTTTTCTCAATCTGAAGGTCTGGGAGAGATGTCAGTTGGATGGGTCATGTTGTGACAGCATTCCATTCCAGCATTTCTGGAGAGATACAGACGGATATGACCTAGCATTACAAGTGTATAACTTACAAATAACTTCGTCTGTTCGTCTCAATGATTGACAATATAGATATTAGAAGCTACAATTCGAACCTGCACAATATTTCATATGACATTAATAACAAATACATACAATTACGTTAATCTGATAACAACGATTCACTGCGTGGTCAACCAAATCAATCAATCAATCATCCAATCAATCAATCAAGCAATCTTTATTTCAATCAAAAACCACCAACGGTGGTACAAGAGAAGACAAAACAAACAAAACATAATATACATTTTTTGCATGCGCTTAAACTATTTCTTAACAAACTTTGTAAGACATTTATAAATTTGGACATTCTTTTCAATTCTTTTGCATTTCACCATTTTTGAAATTACTATTTCACTTTGAGAACTTTCGGATCCAGTCTGCACAAACGTGGTTTTGATTTGAATTTTTTCCGAGCAAATGATTTTTACAATTACAAACTTTATTGTTTTGTTTTAGATATGTAATTGGGCCTGAAAATAGGATTTCAAATTTACAATTACACATTAACATCAAGTCATTAGTCGTTATGTGTTTGTCAAAGCAATTATACAACGATTTATATATCAAGAAAAATCAATAACATACATGATATTCAATGCCAAGTTATCATTCGAAGATATTTGAGTGCTGCTATTGAATTAAACTGTGTTTGACATTTATTTTCTCGTTCTTTAGCTTATTCAGAATCATTTATCATACCTTCTGACATATTGACATGATATTCCACAAATCCCTCCACTGATATATCAAGCATCATCTAAAACATTACTTAATGGTGCCTCATCTTAAAAAATTGTATATTTCATCAAAAGAGAAACTTCTGGATAGGGACATCTGGATAGTTTCTTGATAGTTAATGGATACTAATGAAGACGACTTGTCTTGAACGGCATATTTCTCACAAAACAAAAACCTTAGCCTTATTTGAAAAGTAACCCTTCTAGATTTGTCTCTGTGACATCATGAAACATTGTCAGACTCAAACAAATGCGTTTCCTCTTAATTTGACAATGTTTAAAGATGTTATAACAACAAACGTTTATTAAAAATCTTAGCTGCTGTGATAAAAATAAGGATCTGGATAAAATGATGCTTTACACTAAGGTACTATGTACGTGTTTCAATGTCCTCAAATAATCCACTTTCAGAAGAAATATTAAGAATTTTATTTCTGTAACTTTTAAAATTTTCAACTTAAAAAAGGCAAGTCAAATTATCATTTAGCATAAGCTCAATTCAAATGATCACATTGTTTCTGAACTAAATGCATCCACATCTACGTTTATAACTTTATTTGGATGAAAAGTACCACAATTTATCGCAATTTGTCAATTTTTACAAAAGGATTCATCAATGTTTTTCCACAGGAAAATTTCTTGTATTCACTTTTAAAAGTAAGTATGCACATAAATGATGATATTCTAAACGCGTGCGATACCTTTGAGGTGGTTTTAATGTCAAGGGGATACATGTTCTTTTCTATGATCATACATCAAAGTTTATATTTTTATTCTCTTTTAACAGATAGTATTCTGCATTGCTTAAAACCGACAATTTTATTTAAGTGCAAGGTGCGGAAAATAGAAGTACATAACCTGTAATGGAATATAATTGTATAATTAAAGAAGTTGTTCATTTTGTGTAAAATGATGAATGTATTCGTTCAATTAAACGTTTCGACCATCAAGTAATGTTCATATTTCAAAGTATCCAATCAAGTATTTAGTGACATTTTTGTTACAATGTCGGAAATTAACGGACTGTAATTATTAAGATAGTTTACGTTAAATTTCAAAGCACTATTGAGGTGAGGTGAGGTGAGTTGGGGTTTAACGCCGCTCTCAATAGTATTTCTATTTCATTGCGGCTGCTAGTATCAAGGGAGAAAGCCCGCAAGGCCATGTGGCTATGTATTGCGGTGAAACCTGCGAGCATCGGCTGGAACTAGCGAACCATGGGTGGTACTACGCTGAAATTCAATGTAGCATTGCACCCAAACCTTACTGCGTGTAGAACAGTTCTCTACTGCAGACAAAATTGCCGTGCCCCTGGCGGGATTCGAACCCCGGACCTCTTGATCCGAAGCCGAACGCACCAACCACTGCGCTATCCCGTCCCCCCAAAGCACTATTGAGTTAAATTTCAAAGCACTATTGGTTCTATAACTAAATCATGCTATGGCCAGTCTAACGATGACTAAGGATTTGTTTCATAGTAGCTTCATAAGTAATTTCCGTTTACACTTAGACCCGTAGACGATCCACAAAGTTATTTATCTGTAATAGATCAGAGGCAATAAACAGTCTCTCTACTGGATATTTTACTCAGTAAGATATAAGATAGGTCGTTAATATCAATGTATAATGTCAAACTTGTTAACATCAATGTATAAATGTCAAACTTATAATGTTGAGTTGTCGATTACTAACATTCAGAAAAAGTGCCTAAAAACATCTATATACAAATTGTTGATACATATAAACCCATGATATTTATATACCCGTGTATATAAATTCACTGACACATGTTAAATCAATATATACAAACTCATGACCACATGATAAATCTCTATGTACAAATTCACGGAGACATGATAAATCTCAATATACAAATTCACGGACACATGCTAACGTGCATAAATAGATAACTTTCATACCATTCCATTGCCTTTGATGCAGCTGTAGATGGTGCTGTTGATGGTTAACTTAATGGTTAGCTGGTTTATGTTAGTGTGGAAACTGGTGCAGAGAACGTACAGCCTTTACTCTTATTCATCATTGATTTCTTCTTCACCAGTTAACAAATTGTAATTGATTGCATCCATCATTGAAATAAAACCACCTGACCATTGCTGGTTTACCTATCCCATCATTTTGTATTGCAAATCCTCATTGTATGACATATTCATGATTCTAAATTTAATTTAGTTTCCTCATAGTTGTTAACAGGTTTGCTTTGCTTTGTAATAAAGTGTATATGTATTAATTTGTGTATTTCCTACAACCCATCTTATGAAGGATAAGCAAATTCTCCGACTTCTACATATTTTAGATTTATTTTTTCTAAATTCTTTTTCAAGGCCTCAGCTAGTATTAAATTGACACTGACAAATTATGTTTGTCTTTGTCTGATATCCTGATAGAATGGTATGTTTGAACTTGCTATTTCTTGTAATGATTCGATGTAACTATGCAATTGGAGCACATCTTGTGGGATTGTCTTATTTCTTTTAGTGGCAATTTAGAAGCTGGTATTATGAAAGCTTCTTATTTCTTTGTAAAGATGTGTTAGCATTTTGAGTTTCAAAATAATTATTTCGATGAAATTATTATTTTTTCATGACGAAAGCTTTGTAGAAGTTGTTCACTCCCCGAGATATATACATGTAACTTACACTTCGCATCAAACCATGCTTCGGACCGTACGGATCTAGTTTTCTAATGTTTGTTAACCTGCTGCACTACATATACTACATACTGGTAAACTGAGGGACAATTTCATCATTTGTTATTGTGAAGTCTTGTGAAATAAATTTGAAAAGTCTCAATTTCAGTAAAGCAAGAGCTGTTGGTACGGTCAGTGCTGGCTGTTGGTACCTCACTCTGAGGATGTGGGTTCGTATCCCGAAAGGGACATGTCCCGATAAAAATACGAGAATTAGTACTAGTGCAGATAGTGTGATCCCAAATATAAGAATCATTGTTGAAGACAATGGTAGCATCGCGACTAACTCTGTTACTTTAATGATATGCTTCGCTTCATTTTAGACTCTAGACTATTTAAATTGTAATAGGCATTGAATGACTTAAGTTTTAAATATACAATAGATATGTCTTCTTGTTAGAGGCATTTAGAAAGTGGTAAGATGAAGAAGTAAAACAATTATGGATTTACAGCTTCTTTACTGCGGTGAGATGAAACGTTTTGTTGTTGACACTAATGTCGTTATCAAGCAAATATAATTGTTTTACTTGATAACAAGTGTGCACAGGTTACTTATCTCCAAGTACTACATTACAAGAGTCGCTTCTTGGAGATTTATTTGGCACCAGTTGTTAGTGCTGGTTGACTGCACTTTGGTTGCCTGCTATTTGATGCGATTGACATTCATTGGGAACAACCTGCAAGAGACCTCTATCAAGGCATCTTCTTGTCCTGTGCTCGCGATTCACTCATGTAGTACTTCTATCTACGGTTGGAGGAAAATCCGAGGAGCACCATACCAAATCCGAGGGGCACCCACACCAGCATCCATTCATTCTTGTCGAAGCTTATCCTTGGAGCCTCTACCAATCACCACCTATCAGCACCAATTACCATCCAAACACTTCAAAGCCGCCGACATGAACCATTGGCTTCTCCATCTACCCGTATTCCCCTCCTTAATTCATACCCAATTTAGTAATCTGCTTTAATTATTTTTATTTACAATTACAATAAAGCCAAATAGCCTCCCTCTTTTTACCAATTTGTATTATTTCCATCCAATCTGCATTTCAATAAAGCCTCCATGCCACTGTTTATTTAGCAAATATTTACTCCCCTCGTGTTTCTATTACAAATCCTCTTCGTATACCATTCTCATGTTATAAAACAAATCTCCCTGACTGCGTTTCCTCACCATTGTTTTATTTGTAATACAAATGCATACCTTTGGTTATTTCCTTACATTCAACCTGATGAAGAAGTGAATATATACTACAAAATGTCGTATATTTTCACTTTAAAGAAGTTAATATACAGAAAATCGTCCTGTTATTACATAATTGAATGAAATGATAAATAAATATAGGCTCAAAATTATGTCCAAGTCCTGATTGTACTCCTTTGATTTCAGTGTGCAAGTAGACTATACCTTGCTTTGAAAATAATAGACAATCTATATTATATACTGGAAAACACCTCATTAATAAGAAATCTGCAAAAACATTTCGCCATTATTATCAGTATAAGAAAAGTTGTTAACGAGAAAATCTTGTTTCCTTATGTTGAATGGGTTCGATGTTTGCAAAAGGTAGAAATATGTTTCGAATATACTGGATCACTTTCAGGCACAGGTTTTCAGGGAAGATTAAATATGAATTTTCGTCAACTTGAACGATGATAAAATAACAAATTAAATGTATGACTGATTGAAAAATCTAATGGTATTAATTACTATAAATCAATGAGGATGGCGACTGATTCAACATATGTCAATATAAAATTTAATCAGATTTGAAAATGTCAAATGCTGAATACATTTTGCAATTAATTTCGAATTAGGAATTTCATATTAAAAATCTATTTCCAAACATTTTGATATTTTTGTATATATGTTATACATATATTAGGTAAATACCTTAAAAGTTGGTTTTAAACTCCAATTAATCTCACACTATATTCAACCTCTACTGAAAATGAGATACAAACAGTTGACTTTCTTTTATTAAGGATGTCCCACTTAATAATGGTACATGTGATACTGAAATCAATATGTCCGTAGATAACGGACTTTTCTGCAGACATTGAGCAATGCCTTGAAGGCTGAAAATCTCACGAGTGACAGATCCCCGTCTTGATCAATGGTCTCAAGAATTAATAGGATGGTTGAAATAGCACAGAGATTGAACACTCCCATCTCAAACAACTGTATATCTTGATTCCGTCACTCCAAATAATCTTAAAATCAAGTATAACGAAATGTCAAGGATCTGGTATATAACTATAATTGACACCAGGGATTGAGAGAAGAAATGAACATATGTGCTATATATGTACATATAACCCAATAATCAGCAATGTTATGAACACGATTTTATAATGTGTTTGTTAAACAACTTTTAAGCTTTTAATCAATTAAACAGGTTAAAGGTCACAATCTCCGGCATTTATGCAAACATTTAACTTTAAAAATTCAAATAATTTATAAACCAGTCAATGAACACATTACGAATTAAATCTGTAAGAATAAAAAAAATTAGTTTAGAAGTTTAGAAGAATATAACTGCATCAATCATGTGACATGACAGTAAAACGTATTTCCGGAAACATGATCAAAGTATTTATGAAATATCTCAAGAGCATTTAATTAACATCCCACTGCTTTGATTGGCATCGTTGACTTTATACACAAATATATAACTGTCAACAGCACGTGACATCAAGCCTTGTTGTCACAGCGATAGAGTATTGCTTGATATGCTCATGCGTATATGTACCGGTCACGTGACCTTTTTTGAAGTCAAGACAGAAGGATAATCTTATGAACTATTACATATTTCAAAACAGAGTATTATTGGGTATGATGGTTATCGAAGTAGAATATGAATTCTTTCACTATATTCCCTACAACGTCCACTTGAATTCGGATTAACCTTTAGCCTGCTGGATTGTTTTCAGGTTTGTACAAAGAGCTTCAAATTGGTAACATTTTAACAATTACGTCACATCGTCAAGTATCCTTAATTTAAAGGTTTCATCTTCTGCAAGTTGTGTACGTCATTTTGTTGAGTTGTCATTAATTTTGAACTTAAATTTGTTTGTGAACCCTTGCTAAATTTAGTATTCAACAAAGACGAGCGGAATAAAATAATCAAAAGCAGAAATAGTTGGCTATATTTCCAATAGTTCGAAACAGTTTGTGAAGATATTTTGATTGAAATATATTGAACAATGATTATCAACTTTTTTAGGAAAAGTCTCGAAGCAAACGATGCACCTTACAGAATTATTCTACCCAAACAATAAATAAATACAAATTTCTTAAATATAATAAAATACTTCATTGATACAGAAAGTTGAATGATATATTGAACACGTTTCGAGTTCTGGTCCAAACAAACAAATAGACAACCAGTTATATCCTAGTGAGGAAGTTGGGAAATATATTGAACACTGATTTTGATGATATAATCTTTAACCAAACCGAATTCACCCACAGTGTCTGTGTTAAAAAATTGAATGGGTACATTCAAGGAGAGTACATGTGTTATCTACTATACATAGAACATGTGCCCTTCTTGAATGCATCCCTTCAATTGTAAAAACTTTTCAAATCATTGATGACACATTCACCCTACACCCAAATCGTGTAGTTCTTCCAAAACTAATTGGTTCAGCCTGACAGTTTGGAAACGAAAACAAAAAGTCAAAGAAGTTGAAAATGGCAACAGGCACATCTACACTGCACGCTTGATACATAACTTTTAGAGTTATGGTCCGGAAACAATAATCAAGGAAGCAAGGGCGTACGACAGGACGGACGGAGGTCATTTTATAGCCTGGTCAACTTCGTTGTGTATTAATAATGTGATACATTCTGGCTCCTGCTAGTTCGCTGCTTGCGCTCTACTTTCACTTCGATTCTTATTGAACTGTTAGATAACATTCGGCGGGGTATGCTGACAACTAGCACTGTGCACTGTTCACAACCAAGATCAGTTACTGTACACGGGATTCTATGTTGAAATAGGCAATTTAATTGCTTAAATGGTGACCACCTTGGCAGCGTGATTGTAGATGTTTAATCACATCTGATCCTGCTGATAGAGATGTGACGTTATAAATGTTCCTCAATCGATAGCGTGGAAGTATATCAAATTAATTATAAATATACTCACACTTATCCAAAGTCGACCTCCAGATTTGGAGGAAGGTTTCGAAAAGATCATTCTGTTAATACATTTTCAGCATTCGCCTATGATATTTGGCATTCGCGTATAATTTTCAACATTCACGTATGACTACTGTCTAGAATCATCAAGCTCCACCAGAGGGATAATTACTAAATATCCGGCTCCTGACCCCAGTAATTAGTTACAAATAGTCCCCCTGGGGAGAGTCTGATTCGTGGGGCTTCACCTATCACTCAATGAACCGACTCTATTTAAGTAACTTATCACTGAGGTGATATCTATCAGTATCGAAAACAAATCGAGATCACTATAACAATTAACTGGTCCATATTGCTGATTACTGTTTGAACTAAGCTTTATACATGATATCAATTTTAGTTATGTATAATGATGTAACGGATAAATACTTCAGATAGTAAATATTTATTTATCGCACAAATCAAATATGTTCAGGAGCTTCTTATATATTGTATATACTCAATTGTTTTAAGGACAATTATTTAGAGATCCTTGAACTAAACTAGAAATATGTGCATGTGATGCACTGTGATGTCCCCCGCTCCAACTTTCAATCCAACCTAGTAACATTACCCTTATTTTTTACTTATGCTAAGCACTAAGTTCAATACTGCATTAATAACGAAAAATAAAAAAATCAGAATAGCCAAAGTAGCAAAAGGCACCACTCTATCACTAGGTTTAAGCAAATACCAATTTTGGTGAAAAAATATTGAACGGTTTTGGAGATAGAGGCCGGGACCTTTCCTTCCCCAAATATGCACGAAGTTCAAATTGTGTCCATGGAAACCAGAAAGAAAAAAAAATCAGTATAACCAGTTAGCAAAAGGCACCAATCCACCACTAGGTCCAACCACAAACCAAGTTTCGTAAAGAGGTGAGGTGAGGTGAGTTGGGGTTTAACGCCGCTTTCAAGAGTATTTCACTTATATTGCGGCTGCTAGTATTATGGCAGGGAGAAAGCCCCCAAGGCCATGTGGCTATGCATTGCGGTGAAAACTGCAAGCACCGGCTGAAGTTTCGTAAAGAACTACTTAATAGATTTCGAAATAGAGGCCGAAAAAAGGTCCCTACCCTCAATATGCACTAAGTTCAAATTGTTTCCTTGGAAACCAGAAAAAATCAAAAAAATCAGAATAACCAAAATAGCAAAAGGCACCACTCCACCACTAGGTCTTACAACATACCAAGTTTCGTGAAAAAATATTGAACGTTTTTTGAGATATGGCCCGGAAAAGAAAGCATTTCGGAATAACGGAATGACGGAATAACGGAATAACGGAATGACGTAATGACGGAATAACGGACGGGGGCGAAAACATTATGTCTCCGGAGACATAACTAGTTCAAATTGTGGTAGGCAGGGGGTCGTGGTTCTACATTCACATCTTTCTTATCACAATGCCGTAAATGAAGGGAGCAGTTGTACCTGGTGACGCAAACTTTGAGGACAAAACGATGTATCCCAAGTGACACTATACACAAAACTGACAATTGTCAAGACGGTCTCGAGCGTAACACAAACTTTATAGACTACAACAGAATATTATAGATATCTACTATCTTTATAATAATACTACTCTGTATTACCAATTGTTCCTTTGGAAGTCAGTATGGAGTTGCTAAACTCGATTTCGTTCTCTTGACTGTGGCAACAACTCGAGTGTCACCTTGTCACTTTACACTTGTCAGTGTGAGGCTGTACGGAATCTTAAGTACTACACGATACACACCTGCAGATATTCTTGTTAAAGTGCATCATATTCTTATCTCAACTATGATTATTGGAGCAGGTTTAGAAGGTACGAGCAGGCGCTTGAAAATGGATATGTGGTGGAGTACCTCTTCAACAAACCCAATGGAGATGCATCACCTTACCAGTGACCTAATGTGTCTCTTTTATCCCTTTTTTACACATTTTTGGGAGTCAGACACTTGGTGTTATCAAAATAAAACTGATGTTTCATTTTTTCTATGTCCACTACCACTGAACATAATTGGAGAGCCATGGACCACAGTGCTTTGGAAGAGGAGCTATACAATAACATTATTATGTATGTCGTGGAAGAAAAAGATATCATTGTCAGTAACTAACGAAAGTGTTTGCTGAGACAGAGAGAGATATATATAGACAGCAATATTGATGTGCAGTAAATTGTAATAGTGGTCCCGATTTGTTTTCCATCACGACAGGTATCCACTGTAGAATGCAATGAAGAGTGCTTCTAAATGAAGACAATGTCTATGTTTGAAATTAATATTCCTTAACAATAGAAAACCCGTGACTGACTCAGCTTGTGTACCATGGAATTGCAGGTCATACTAATCTACATGAGACAGTTGTTAGATTTACGCTATTCATGTTATTTTTCATTATACAACCTTATCAAAGTGGCAGGCCCTAAATCTACCACTTTAAGTTGTAATGTTTTATATCTTTCATCAACATTGCTTAATTCTTTTAATCTCACCATTGACAATTTTTGAATTACAATTATTAAAAATGTGAGGTAAAAACTATCATTATTTTACTGGTAATATATTTTGGTCGCACGTACCCTTAACACACATAAGTCCTCTGAAACCATCATTCATTTCCTGATCAAATAGCAGTCACCAGTTCCATCTGTGCCATTACTCTCTTGGGTTTTTAATTGTTCACCTTTGATCAAACCAAGACACATATCATGGAACCAGGTCACCCTCTTTCATCTGATCACTGTCTGTTATTTACCAATTAGTTATCATCTTCTCACATTTAGCAAATGTAATGAAATTATATATAGCTCACCAGTTTCGTAGTTAACACAACTGCGCTATTCCGTCTGTACATAATGTATAACGTTCGGTCAGCAAAACGAGTGTAATTTCTAGCACCTCTTTTACAGTTGTTTGTCACTATAAGGCAAACCTTAGGACATGATTCATACACGGTATTCATAAATAGTTACCTGTAACCATAGGGCATACTATTTTGAACAAAGTTAGTGCAATATGGTAGTGGTGTAGTGGTAGTATGTACATGTAGTATGTAGATTGGAGCGTTGACATGTCTGTGTCAGAAAATATAGGTAATCTCCAGATACAAAAAGATTCAGTTAATTGTCTCTTATAACGATATACCTTGAGTTATATTTCTCCTGGAAATGACATGATAGTGCTGTATATATACGTGATATTTTGGTTTCTTTGATTACAAAATGCGTATTACGTCTACATTGAGGTCATTCATATCATAACCATATTATATGTCTTCTTTTCTTAATTTGGTAAGTCTGGGAGATATGTCAGTTTCCTCCTTTCGTTAGGTCATGTGTTGACCGCATATCATTCCAGCATTTGTAGACAGACATATAGACCATAACATTACACGTGGACAATTTGGATATAAAGTCAGTGAATCACCATGCTCTTCATCTCATTGATTGAAAAAATAGATATTAGAAGCTACACTCCGAATCCAAACATAATATTGCAAATGATAGGACGATGATCTGATCAATCAAGATGTAAGATTGGGTGATTAAACATTTACATATGAAAATGTATCATGAATAAGAACACAAATTATGACAACCCGATATCGAAGAAAATTCACTGTATCAACCAAATCAATTACCATTGTTTCTCTGTAAAGGCATTTCACTTTGCTGTTGCATGAGGACATTGGCATCCAGTCTGCACAAACTTGTTTTTGTTTTTTCCTGATCGAATGCTTTTCAGAAAAAAATTCACTATTTATTGAATAGCAATTACAGACTATATTATTTTGTTGTATATATTCAGTGTCATTGAACCTAAAACATAGGATTTCAAATTGACAATTACACATATACATCAGTCATTAGCCATATATGTGTGTAAACATTTATACAACGATGTATATATCATGAAAAATCAATAAATAATATACATGATACTAAATGCCAAGTTATGATATTTGACTGCTGTAATTGAATTAGTCTGTGTTTGACATTTATTTTATCGTCTTATCGCTTCTCAAGAATCATTTATCATACCTTCTGACATATTGACATGATGTTCAACGAAACCGGTGTAATGACATTTCCCTCAACTGAAATCCAATATCATCCATAACATTACTTAATGGCGCCTCATCTTAAACAAACATAGAAACTTGTCATTTGGGACATCTGGATAGTTTCTTGATGATGAAAAAGAAGACTTATTTGAAGAAAAACCCTTCTATATTTGTATCTGCTACATTTTTTAACATTGTCTGACAAATGCGTTTCCCATTAATCTTAAAAATATATTTGGATTACAGGTAGGTGAAAGGTACCATAATTTATCGAAATTTGTCAATTACAAAAGGATTGAACAATGTCTGTCCACAGGAAAATGTCTTCTATTCCCTTTGAAATGTAAGTATGCACATAAACCAGAATATGATATTCTAATCGAGTAGATACCTTTGGGAAGGTTTTAATGTCAGGGGATACATGTTCTTTTCTATGATCATTCACTCTGAATAAAGCTTCTATGTTTTCTCAATAAAAAGATAATATTCTGCGTTACTTATCTTCAGCTTATCTTTGTACAAGTGGCAGAAAGTAAAAGTACATAATTTGTTATTATACCACCACTTTAAGAACACACTTTCATTAACTTTCATCGTCAGTCACTATTAACTCTATTACTAAGTCATGCCATAGTTAATCTAAGGATGACTTAGGATTTGCTTTATAGAAGGTAGTGAAAGAGTAATTTCCGTTTACTCTTTACTTTCTAGACGATTCACAAAGTTCTTTATCTATAATTAATTAGAGGAAATATATAGTCGGTCTACTGAATACTCAGTAACAGAGTAGATAGATTGTGAATAGCAATGTAAAAACTCACTCCAGACATTAATGTTGAGTAAAACATAGTCAGGAAGACCTTTTACAAACTATGTCACTCGAATTCCCCCCAAAACGACATACGGGCAAGCGTTACCTCTCTTGTCCGTTTGTTTGCTGAACACCAAGTTACGTTAGGCTGGTTTGCAGTACTGAGTAATGAGATAAATTTATAAATATATATACATATATATAAAACCTGAAAAAGTATTGTGACGTTTGGTCACCTGTACCATGTATGCTGATGAATTTGCAAAAAATCGCAATTTCCACCTATGATAGACAACGTTTTTCTTTATTAATACGGTGGTATGGAAAATAGTTACAGTGACATGATCAGGCATACTTTTTAGCAGCCCAATCCAGGTTTAACACATGTTATAAGGATGCTTGACAAGTTACAACCCCATTTCGTTTTCGTTTGATATTCAACCAAGATACATCGTTTCTCTAGAACTCAATGACACCTGATAAATCTCTATTATAATACTATCTGAAACATGATCAATATCTATATACAAACTCATGGACACATGATAAATCTCCATATACAAACTCTCTTAAAAGTGATAAATCTCTATATGCAAACTCACAGACACATGATAAATCTCAATATATAAACTCTCTTAAAATGATAAATCTCCATATACAAACTCTCTTAAAATGATAAATCTCTGTATGCAACATTAAGGACACATGGTAACTTTAAAAATAATACTATCATACCACTTCCCTGAAGTTTTAGAATCATGCTTATTAGACATAGAACTCATACATAATAGGATATGTCTGTAGTGGACTTTTATGGATACCTTATTGGCACTAGACTGAGACGGCTTTTGTATTTGTAGATCTATCCCGGTTCCAAGCAGCTGGAGATACGGTTGGTGGTGTTGTTGATGGTTAACATAATGGTTAGCTTGTCTAAACTACCGGGAAGTACTCACCTCATGATCAGTTGGTTTCGATTAAATAATTATTAAATCAGATGCATTTGACTATGGCACGATACAATAATACTTATCTGCAGTAGTTTGAATGAATTAATTGTTGACTATGGTTAAATTTGAGTTAAAATATCTTTTTTAATGAACACAGGGGTAAGAAATGATATTTACACCAACATGACCCCTACTATAAAATGTTGTATATGTGTGCTGAATTAGGCACATTTATCAATTTTCATATAGAATTTGTCTTTTACGTCGATAAACAGTTATATATCATCAAACATATTTTTCGAAGGAATTTACAATTCAAAACTTCATTTTATTTCAAAAATTTAAAAAAACATGTAGAAGTATTCTTTGACTGTTGAGTAAACACCTGTGCTTTTATATTTAACTTGAGATATTTGCAATTGAAACTCTTACACATGATAAAATCAACAGAAGTGAGTACTTTATTTTGCCTGGCAGTTTATCTGAATGCGGAGTCCCTGGTGCAGCGAACATATAGCCTTTCATCTCATTCATAATTGGTTTTTTCTTCACCAGTCAATAATATATGATTGGTTGCATCCATCACTTCATAAAAACCAACTTGCCATTGCTTGTTTACCGTTTACCTTTCAAGTATTTACCCCTTCATTTTGTATTGCAAATCATTGTAAAGCATATTCATCTGTCTAAATTTACTTAAACAAACTTTTTCATAACTCAAGATGAATACAAATAAGTTTGGAAATGTTTTGACTTACATGTTGACATTCCCTATAATCAACCTGATCAAGGAATAAACATATTCTCGTACGTTTTAATAATAAAAAATATAGAAAAAACAGCATTCATTACGAAAAGTTACTCATTCCCTTTTCTAATTGTTTAAGGGCTCAGCTGGTACTAAATTGTCACTGACAACTTCAGCTTCGTTTTGTCTGTACCTGATAGACTGGTATGTTTTTACTCGCTATTTCTTGTAATGATTCGATTATCACTATGTAATTGAACCACGTCTTGTGCCAGACACTTGTCTTAATCTGTTAGTGGCATTGCAGAAGCCAGGAATCAGATTACCATATGAGTATTATGACTGAACACTTCTACTTTCTTTGTAAAGAAGGGCAAGAGTTACGGGTTTTAACATACTTATTTTGATGAAAATCACTCGTCACAAGCTTTGTAGAAGACATTCACTTTCCAGTCCATAAGTTATCTACACTCTGCAATGCTTCGTATAAACGGACTAGTTTTCTAATGCTCATACTATATGTTGCATTACATATAGCTTCAGTAAACTGTCATTGCGAGGTCTTGTGAAATAATATTTCAACAAGTTTCAATTATAGTAATGCGTAATCTGTTAGTACATTCAGTGCTAGCGGCAGTTTCCTTAGTCCGAAAAGCGTGATTTCCCGCATTTGTTAACAAGTAACTCTTGTTGAATGTTGAATGTTGAATGTGATTGTTTTTCCGATATATGACTTCAGGCAAGATTAACATATCAGATTTCATTTACTTGAATCATGGACGTCTATAAGATTACACATGAAATGTATGATTTTAAAGTTGACTGGAAAACCTTATTATATTAAAATGTTATTATATTACTATTTGAAAAATCAGATGGAAAGTAAACTGACATAAATCCATATCAAACTTAATCAGATTTGCAAATGTCAAAATATGAAAGAAAATGTGGAAGGAAACGATTTTGAATTAGGAATTTAAAAGTACTAAAACTTGTCAAGAAATGGATAACCCTGTGTTGAACATATCAGTAGAGAACCATTACCTTATTATTTCAGTTTTTTTCGTAACATTCCTTTGATTTTTCACTTCTGCCTCAGATATGAGAACCAAGTCATTGCTAAAACAACAATACACTGATTGAAATTGAAACACTCTGACTCTGAGTATGTTGCAATCTGCCAAAGCGCATGTGTACCTTTTTGAACTCATACCTGAAAGTTTGAATGCCATAATTAACAAAAGCAGTGTTGCAAACTTTTTCACTGCAATATTAATCGCTGTGATACATGAGAAATACACGTGAAGGTTGTGTTTTACCCGAAAGTATCCCACAACACGAACAACCTCTCCTGAGGACGAGACACAAACTAAGTGTCAACAACTTTAACCTTTACAACTGTAATAAAAACAGTATAAGAAACAGTGCAAATATTTGTTTCGAACAGATGACTTTCCTGGGAAAAGGAGGGTCCACTTGAAAATGGGACATGTGTTACTGAAATCAATACGTTGGTAGATAACTGACTTTCTTAAGACATTGAGCAATGCCTTGAAGGCTGAAAATCTAACGAGTGACAAATTCCCCTCTTGATCAATGGTATCAAGAATTAATAGGATGGTTGAAATAGCACAGAGATTGAACACTCCCATCTCAAACAACTGTATATCTTGATTCCGTCACTCCAAATAATCTTAAAATCCGGTATATAATAATGGAAAGTCAACGATCTGGTATATAACTACTTACAATGAAAATCGGGTATTGAGAGAAGAAATGAACACGTGTACTATTGGTTAATTGTGGACATGAAAAATAATACTTAGTATGCTATGAGCAAGATTTTATAATCTGTCACTCAACAAACACAATTTACATTTTGTATGAATTAAAGGGATATTTGATTCCTTAATGAAACATTAAAATCAAGAAGTTAGTAATCTTTTTATCAACCCTTTCTACGAGCAGGCGGTCGACTCCGCTGTAATATAACTGCATCTCTCATGTGACATTGCTTATTTCTCGAAACATATGATCAATGTATTTATTATATATCTCATGACATTCACCTAACATTCACCAAAACTTCAAACAAAAGCCATGGACCCACCAGTACAGGATTTAGTCGGTTTAGAAGCAGCTATACATCGTGAGGGGCAGCAGTTGCCTCTGCAGCGAATCAGGAGACTCACCACAAGTATGAGGAGGAGGGTTGAAGCAGTCATCCGAGTACGTGGCGGATACACCCGGTATTCATAACATGATGGTCCTTTGTTTCCTTAAGACAATAAAGAACATTTTCACCGTTTTTGAAGTTCACAGAGCAATTGTTGTACAGGAGTGAGTTTTCAAGTAAAACTACTGTTCATGTTCATCTGGCAATATAATGAGATAAATGTTATACATTGTATTCAGTGTTGTCTTTTTGTTTAACTAAGATGATGCACTTTAATAAAATAACAACTATTTCACAAGATTTTCACAGTGGTTGGGCATCGTCACACAAATCTGAAAATATGAGGTGGTGCTTGATTAAGTTCTTTGTGTATAGATGAGCGTTTGCGTGACACCGCAAAAGCAGAGAAGCCATGAAACTTAGGGTCTCGCCTTTCTCTATTCTGCCTTCTCGTCAGCATCAATAAAAACGAATTTTTTTAAAAAACATTATTCGAGTAATTACAAACAAGTTAAATCATCACTTAGGTTTTAAGAACAAATTTGTGAAAAGTGACCTATCTCTTATTTCAAAATTTGATCACAGGATTAACGTGGCCTTAACAAATATCTCATGACCTTGACCTTTGAACTTCAAGGTCACACCATCAATTATCAGTTTTCATCATGTATAACAATCATGCGAGTCAAAGTGTTCATAGTTGAAATAAGGCATATTCACAAAAGCAAGCGGATTCCACCACTTTTTGTCCTGTGCTTGAATGTGAACATGTCAAAAACATTCCCAAGGGTTATAATTAATGCCTCGTTTACACTTTCCCGCAAAATGCCTCCGCGAGGGCCCGATAAATATCTTGTCCTGGAGTACCATGATTGGACAAAGGTCAAATCACCCCAGAAAACGTGTCATAAGGCTTTAATTGGGTTTACCACGGCATAACGTTCGGAAAACTAGTTTGAATTACGGCTCCGCAATTTGCTTACAGAACATTGCGTGAAGTATGCGCAAACCGTTTTACTTAGCGAGGACAAGTGTAAACGCATAATTTCCAAGCCATTATTCGCCAAAATGTGCAAGCTGTCATCCGCTCAGGTCTTAGCCTGGCTAGGCCATTGTCCGCCAGTCTATAACGGATTAAAACTGAGTACTCAAGGAGTACGAGACCCTCCACATCCCACAACCGAGAGGGAACGGGGACTAGAACTCTTGTGACTAGTGCCTCCTTTGGAAGTTTGTATATATGTTTTTATTATGTGAGCTGGTTTTTCGAGCGATCTGATTGGTCGAAAGGCGATCACGTGACCGTCGACAGAAAAGCATATTGACTCCAACCCGAGTCCGACCAAAAGCCGAATTCACTTGAGTGACGTCAAACGATTGTTGCATGACGTCAAACGATTGTTGCATGACGTCATGCTATTGTAATCATGACGTCATGTGACCGTAGCCCAAACTGTAGGCCTACAAACCAAATTGCATTTTGACTGTATTTCATTGTTTTTCTTTCGTTTCTGTATTGAATACATAATAAAACAATTATGGACTGGTGAATTCGGTCAATACCTGTTTTTATGGACCCGAGAAAACAACATTGACCGCGGACTTCGTCCTTGGTCAATATCGTTTTCTCGGGTCCATAAAAAACAGGTATTGACCTCATCACCAGTCTATAGTTGTATAATATTGTTGTTTAAATATGTTAATAGGTTAATTACTGTCATTGCGTTAGATGTAATACACTTGTGATGAATGTATACAGTTTTGGTCTTCATTTCTTTAATTGCACCTTTAGTTTCATCTCGGCGTGGTGAGGATTTTCTTTAACTCAGAAATGATTGCTCTACAATTGGTAGCAAAGGGATGTTTTAAATTTGAAATATACTATATATGCGCCAACATTAGTAAGGTAAGAATGGGTCTCATGTCTGTCTGGTTCATACTTTGTCGTACTGTAAGTCGGTGTTCATATTTCAACTTGTGAATTTCAAGTGACACTGCAGCTTCTTCAAGTGACAGAATGTCTTAAAGTTATTTTTACAAACTTCCTCAAGAGAAAACCTGCTGTTGGAGCTAGTTCAAGTAATATATGAACCGATATGATTTAGTAAAAGGGAAGTTTACATATGCTTTCACCATCCTTGTTTGTTGTAAACTCTCAGGTCAACCCCAGGAATCTCAACATGTGACCGACACTTGTAGTAAAGTATTGTAGGACATTTTGCTTAATCATGTCGGCGGTAACTGCGTTACTAATGGGATGTAAATTACTCAAAGCTAGTGCCAACATAGTTAAGTAAAAAGGTTAATAATATTGGAAACTCTGCCGAAAAATAACACCGATGGGAAAACAACATAATTTCATAACCGAAATGGTAACATATTTACATCAAGTTTCAGCACTTTATAAAATATCCCAGTATCACAAGTCTTTCAGCAATGCCATCATTTAGAGCATCTGTTCATGCAGGTGATAAATAGTAGTGAGACAGGTAATCACGTTGGCTTTTGGCCTCTTTACATTAATTTTGGCCCTGCATGCATGCTTCTCAAACTCTCTAACTGTTTATTGTTCCTCTATGCACTTGGTATCATAACGTGTATTACTGGGATCTAAGCGTTAACCTCGTTGAGGTACAGTGGGTATCTGTGTAGCGGGACCAACAATATGTACATGCTTGATTGAGCTTGGATCCGCATGCGTTTACGGGAGGATATACTGCGGTTATGAGTGGTAGAGAGAGGTAGTGGTACCCGGTGGCAGATGGAGGATTCTCTTGTGACCAAGGCGGATCGAGTCGAGGCTTGGCGGACCATCTGCGGAATTCGTTGCAAATTGGCGAATACGAAGCGTTCTTTGGCAGACAATGGCGGTAGACTGTGGATAAAAGGCCGACCACTGCGTACGATTTAGCAGGTGAAAAATGCGGACAATTGCGGAAGAGCGCGGAAGAGCGCTTAAATTGGTCATAATACTTTTTAAGCCTGAGTAGGCAGGCAGGCCAATTTGTTGATTTCACTGTTTGATTTCTTCCGAAACATGCGTAACACATGGGAATGCGCCATTTTGCGCGCAATTGTAAACTAGGCTTCAGAACTTATATTTATGAGTTCTCAAAAGCTTCTAGGAAAAAAGTTAAAGCCAATAAAAAAAACGCGCCGGCGGTGGCAACGGAAACTGCGCAAAAACTGATATCAGGCCCGACTAAGTCAGGGCTGCTAATTAACCACATTTCTATTTTGGAGTACAAAATGAGGAAGAGGCCATAAATCTACCGTAAGTCATTTTGTTTACTTGTCATTACGTTTGAACCCAAGTTTGCGTATGAACAGTTGCTGTCATTTAATTTGTCACCTCGATAGACAATTAAATTTATAAAAATAAAAAGCAGAAACATTCGGCTATATCCCAAGCAGTTGGGACAATGTTATGAGGAATATTTGGCATGAAACATATTAGATAATTATATATAGAGAGAGAATCCTGACCGGTTACATCAAACGTTAGTTGTGCAGTAGTTTTGAGGTTCCAGTAAATGTTAAAATGTTCTTCATCTGTAAGTTGCGCACACTTTTTTAACAAACAGAAGTCGGTCTCAGATGTAAAACAATGTTTCATTGGATAGAAATAAGGAAGTTATTAGTGCTGCAAACTTCACCACTAGGGGATTAAGCGAGAATCGTGCAATATGCTCCGTGTGCAACAGAGGTTATGATGCAGTACCCGCTGTGGAAAAGAATAGCAATACAGAGCTTAACGAATTTGTGGATGTTTAGACGATTAAGTTGATATTGATCAGATGCAACATGTTGTTACTGAAGTAGGGGAGAGCGGGGATGGCTCGGACAGCGGGACTGTTCGGACATCCCGCTAACTCCCAAACCGAAAATGTAACAAATGTATTCATTGGTTGAGGAAACTTGCGCCACGTCAACAACCATGCCATATTCGCGAGAAGTTTGGCAAGCGGGAAGTTTGATCAGCTAGGACGATTTACGACTATCAGAACACAAGCGCTCACTGCCATAAACGGCATAGTTTTTTTTAGGAATAGAATATTGCCTTTCAGTGATAAGCACAACTCATGTGTGGACAGCTTCATTCTCGTATAATCTCTCCTGTCTGGTTGTCAATTTATATTTATCTAAAAAAAGTTACAGTGGGGTAGCTTCGTCCATATGGACGAACCTACCCCTTACATGTCCCTTATTACATGTATGTGTGCGATTGTTTTAAACTTTCACATACATGGAAATTAATCAAAAGCCTTTGCTTTTGACATTTTTAATTTTGTTCAATGCATATTTACTATAGGCTTCGGTACTATATTGCTTATTTTCAAAAGTCCAATGAGTAATGGTTTCTATTGCAGTTTCCTAAACGTTACTCAGTTGACATGCTTGTATTTAGAGGCGAATATACTTTAAACACATGTTTGGTCTAACACACGGCAAAGACGCATATACATGTATAACAGACACGTACACTTTTTCCCACCTTCATAAACATTGCTACGATAAACGAGTCGTCGACGTATGATTGGTTACGATTGTCTTCTACAGGTATATCTTCTCTTGACCGTCACTAATTAAATATAGAAACATTTTGCAATAACCTCAATATAAATCTTTTCAACGATTTTATTGATTTTCCAGAACGTGTAGCTACTTTTGATTCTTCTTTTATTCGTTGACTGATTTCTATAATAGCTGTATAGGATTATTTAGTGCTGTAAGGATAAAATATCCTGGATTTCGTTTTTGATTACTTATCTTGATTTTTTGTTATGTACGTTGTGGTTACAGAATAGCAGAAAACTGCAGTAGTAGTTTATCGTTATACTCGATGTAGGTTCATATTCATTTCATTTTCATGTTTACTTCATTGCAATTCACTGATTTTTCAGCAAAAGCAGTATGTGTCCGGATGTACCCCACCCCAGTATCCCTTCCTGTTGGGTAACCTCGGACAATGCGGACATGTTTCAAAATCTGATACACTTATTGTACTATGAGATGTAGCATTCATTCGAGGCATATACATAGATAAGATATTAAGCTTAAAGTTTTATTGAGGCATGTATCTTAGTATTTAATGGTCCAGGAGGATTTGTCTGAACATCGTCCGAACCATCCCCGCTCTCCCCTACATGTTTCGCTCGAACAGAGTGTTGAAGGTCAAAGAGGAAGTCTTGATGACATACATTTTGACGCTTCAATCCTTATTATGTTTATTTATATGTAACAAGTGTAATTAAAGTCAGTGAATTTACAGAACACTCTCTGTGCCACATGCTAAAGTTAAGAGTCATTTTGTACTTATGTTTTTCTTTAAAACATAATGATCTGTCCAATATTTCAAATATTGAAGCCTTTGGCTAAATGTTGTTGGCAATGGCATGTTTATTATGACTTACTGATGAATACAGCGGAAGATGGGTCTAATTTATGGTGGTGAACATAGACAGTTACATTAAGGTAGTTTCATGAAACATCTCGGACAGATGTTTCCGATGTCATTGTGATTGGAGATGTTACATCATGTTGCTGATAGAACTGTCACTCACGTGTGATTTCATCAAGTATATAAAATTCATTATCAATTTAATCAAACTAATCAGTCGATATCCAGATTAAGATGAAAGATCATTCTGTTAATACATAGAGGATATTTCATCGAGTGAAGTAGAAATGTATATTTTCACGAGTGGCGCAGCCACGAGTGTAAATATATTAATTCTTCTTCACGAGATTAGATGTACATGGTATTCGACGAGACATGTCAAATGTTATATTTACTAGATTTAACAAACCATGCATGCATAAAGTTGGTAAATGACGTTCATTTTATTAACGGAACCTCCGAGATCGCCTTCCTTTCCACGGCCATCCTATGACGTCATCCTATTGTTACGATGACCTCATATGATTGAAGTGTTATTTCACCGAGTAGAAAAACATGTTATTTCACTCAGTGAAAATACGGATTTTATTTTAACCGATACATGCCGTATTTTACAACTGAAAATCGAATAAATATTCAGTATTCGCGTGTGACTATTTTCTAGTATCACCAAGCTCCACCAAGGGAAAATTACTAGATATCCGGCTCCTGCCCCCAATAATTAGTTACAAATAGTCCCCCTGGGGAGCGTCTGATTCTTGGGGGCTTCACCTATCACTCAGTGAACCGACTTTATTTATGTAGCTTTGAAACAAGTGAAATATTTCAATGTCTCTCATTACTAAAGTTTAAGTACCATCCCCCATCACCCCTCAACACACACACCTGGATTTAACAGCATTAATTCATGAAAAGTAATTATTAATGAGCTGCGTCCTGACATGGTTACCCCCCTGATTGATCCCAACATCAATACAAACATCCTCTGTCTCCTCCTCCCCCTCCAGAGGGGCAGGGTCAGGAAGTCTCAGGGCCACACAGAAGTTGTGGAGTAGGAAGGCTGCCTGAATTATTTTTGTGCACTTCACTGGAGTGAACTGTAGGCAACCTGTTGACTTGTGGAGGCACCTACAAACAACAATTACATTTTTGTTACATAACATATGGTGAGGTGAGGTGAGTTGGGTTAAACGCCGCTTTCTAGGGTTTTTCACTTATATCGCGGCTGCTAGTATCATGACAGGGAGACGGCCTGCAAAGCCATATAGCTATGCATTGCGGTGAAACCTGCGAACATTGGCTGGAACTAGCGAACCTAGGTGGTACTATGCTGAAGTGCAGTGCAGTGTAGCATTGCACCCAAACCTTACTGCGTGTAATAAAACACAATTATCTATACTAATTTCTGCAAAAAAGGCATAACAACTGATTTCAGCTGCTTCAGGTTAGTCCTAAGCTGGGTTACACAAATTGCACAGGCTGAGATGAAAATATATAACCGGTATAAATTTTGTAAATACTAAATATGAATAGTATAAAATTATAACTGACCTGAAGCGAGACTTGAGAACACCAAATGCCCTCTCCACGACATTTCTCGTCCTCATGTGTGAGGTGTTGTACTTCTCCTCGGCTCGGCTTTTTGGGTCCAGGATAGGGGTCAGAATCCATGGGCGACAAGGATAACTGTAGAGTTGTATGTACATATATTAGTTATAGTAAAATAAGGATAAATTAATTTGAAGAGGCTTATGAGGAAAATTCCTCTTTATCTATATATTCATAATTAATTTGGATTTAATTTTATACAATATTTTATTTTCAAAAACATGTTAAATAAAATTATTTTTAGTAATTACAATAGGAAAAGGATAAGCAAACAGATAGATTTGTCAAAAATTTAAAAGTTTAATCAGAGGAAGAAAGTAATGCAAATTTTAAAAAATTGGTTCAGTGTGTTTAATTCATTATATTATAATGACACTCAACATATATATTACTTTATATTACCTTTAACATGTAAAATAATAGGCCTATAGTCTATAACTTTTTCAACTTGCATACATCAATAGGAAGAGGCCTTTAAAGGTTCAAATGAAGATTTCTTATGATCATTATTTTTCAAATATTAAAATCAAATTAATTAAAACATTTAAAATATCTTACCCTGAATCACCAAGCAGCCACCCGTCAGGTTTTTTGTCCTCAAATGCTTGGCAAAGCGTGCTGTTTGTTAACATGAATGAATCGTGGCACGATCCCGGCCACTTCACCACGACGTTGGTAAATCTGAAAATGTATATATATAGGGTAACCTATGGAATATACACGGTTATAAATATTTCCTCTCATGCACATAATTAAGAGGTATTTTTCCTTTTTTTGAATTAATTTTTAGCGACAATAGGTACCGTAAAAATGAATTTATTACCAAATTGCAAAAGATAATCCTCAAAGGGGCCCCATGCATTGATTCTTGGGTCAAGGTCGTATCCAATGTAAACAAAATTTACTTCCGCCTATGAATACGACAGCCATTGCCTGTAATAACTGACACTTCTATCATACATTTCAAGATACATGCACAGAAAACATTGTCACGTATGTGTCTAGATAGAAACAACATAGTAAACACTAACCTGAGCTGAGAATCACACACTGCTTGTACGTTCACCGCGTGGTATCCCTTACGACAAACGTAGGCAGCCTCTTCGTCTTTCCCAGGCCTCTTGATAGGAATCAACGTTCCATCTATCGCCCCAAGAACTTTTGGAAAACCAGCAAGCGAGTGGAATCCCCTATGGAGATCTCGTTGATGTGGGGGAGCCGGGAAGGTGATGGCCGGGAGTGCCCTACACAAGGCGTCGATCGTCCTGTGGAAGGCTCTCGACACACTCGAGCAGGACACTCCATGCAGATCTCCCATTTCCAAAAGGAAACCACCCTTGCTGAGGTAGCGAAGGGTGAGGAGAACCTGCGTCTCCGGGGACAGGGCGTGTGAACGCTGGGTGGGGTGCTCCACTGCATCCCTCACCATGTCAACCAGGCTAAAAATAGCCGCCCTCGGCATCCTGTACCGAGCGATTAAATCGGTGTCGCATAGACAGTCCAGCTGTGAGGTACGGTCACGGAAGATACGGTCTCTTTTAAGTTGGAACTCATTGTCTTCTCCTTCCCAGTTGGTGCTCAACATGTACGACGCCATATTTACGACAAGCCTAAGGGTGGGTCATACTCAACCTTAGCTTTTCAACCTTAGTTACGATCACCTTAGTGTAAGGGTGCTTTGTGAAAGTGGTTGTCGCCCTTAGCGTAGGGCTAAGGGGGAAGTTACGATCACCTTAGGCTAAGGGGGCTCTGTGCAAGTGGGCCCAGGTATTTAATCGCAGCGGAAAGCATAACAGTCGGACCGAGGACAAACCGACTTTTTCCATTACTCAAAAAAGAGCCCAAAAAGACAAAAGACCCAAAGGACTGAAACAAGTACTGTCGTCTCCCGTTCCTTTACTGAAACCGTGAATAGGTAGCACCCAGAACTCTCTACTTCAAGGCTTGTACGAACTTGTAATAACCACAACCATCTAGGGCTCATTGGTAGATTGACCTCCGTAACGGAATAATCCAGCAGTAACAATTCTCCATTTTGCATATTGAGGTGGTATATATTATTAATTTGCTAATGATAAATAAATGTTAGACCTGACTTTATTTGACTTATGATTCTACAGATGATTGCACTATTTATCAGGCGAGTGAATATGAACTAGTAATAACCTCCCCAGGGAGCGTCTGGTTACTACAAGGCGAGACCGATCACTCACTGAAGAGATTGTGTGAGCTGTGTCTGCGGGACTGACAGTGTCGACTAGAAAAACAAGAATGGGGACAAATTGTATGATTTGTTGACGAATAGTCCAGTTCATTGATCGAACATGAAGTTCTGTACTATCAATTATTTAAACATTTCTACTGTGCAATGGTAAAATAAAATGTAGTATTTCGCATAAATCCTGGCCACGAGCCTTGCTAGACCACACATTGTCCACACATCAGAGCAACATTGCTAATTTATTATACTTTTCGGTAGTATTCTATTGTTGGATTGACACCATCCTGCTTCATCAGGGTGTTTCTCCAACAATCCAATATGATGACTTTAAATCGAGATTGGCAGCGCCCTGATGAGAAGACTGTATCCTGTGAATACAAATGTTTCAGATCAGACGTCTTGACCTCTACACACGTCTATCTTTCCAATCAATCAATCTTAATTCTAGACTACTAAGGGGGTCACAGGCCTACATTTGTATAGTGCATGTCATGTACCTTCAACATTTTGAATTATATTTTATTTTAAATAATTCAATAAGGACGACAATTCTGCCAATACTGCAAATACTTAGGGATATATATAGAATGTATCATTACAACTGTAAAGAAATCTATAAACGCACATCAAAGGAATATTGTTAACTTTTACATGACATAAAATACATAAAAGGAGGACCAAACCACACTATTCGTAATATCGTCATGTTTCAAAGACCATCAGAGAGACCAAATGGCAAATCAAAGACCTACGGACCTGAGCTTCTCCTCTCCTTGGAAGATCAAAGTATAGGTACAAATGGTAGAATAGAAATAATGAATCAGAAAATACCCAACGTTGTCATTTCCTGTTATTTGTTGATTTGATATTGTGCATTTTCTTTTATTAAATGAGCTGACAATATGTAATTAATTAAGGGTTCTGAGCTAGAAATACTTAAATGTATTAGGTCATATCAGAATTGATTAGTTTGATGTGTAGACATTCAGGTTTTACCTCCAAATCTGTTTTATGGTAAACATCATTTAGTTTTCACTGTTTCGATCCTGACGCATAGTGTAATGGATAATACATTATATACACGCAATAGACATGACTTTTAACGCTGGGTGACAGCAGGTGTGTTCGTATGGTTTCATTTGATTACTCCTCTTTTTATGCCCCCGAATCGGAGATTCCGGGGGCATCAGTGTTTAACAAACACATCTTGTTCTATAATAGGTGGTGACCACATGCCTTGTGTTCTGTTAGCAGGCGATACAACATTGATGAGTCCCTCAGTGACTGGTATACAAGCTATGCTAAATACTGTGTATTCAAATGGAGACTAACATACAATGCTGATAAAAGCTGTGTAATTGAGTTTAAAGGAGGACTAGCTCACGATAATCATCTGTGTCTAAAACTTGGTTGGGCATGTGTGTGATATTTGAGATTAATATAAAAAGTGTGTTTTGTCTCATTAAGCTATGTGTGCTGCCAGTAACATCAGGTGCTGTCAACATTGCCGGAATTAATAAACGGTTTCAAAAGGAGAGCTTTCTCTGATTTTCGTGAGCGAGGAATTTGGCTTGAAAGTTTGGAGGTAGCGCTATATTAACTGTCTTATCTTACCTTTTGAAACAAGAGAATTATTGAAAACAGCTCACTCATATACCCCCGCTTTTAACATTGGTCAAAGAAGAAAAGTATTAAAATAATAGATAGACATCAATGTTTAGTCTTCTGTATGAACAAACCACAGAAGTACTAAGAAAGCAGAGTATGTGTGTTTTCATAGTAACTATGTCTTCATAGATACACTTGTAAGACTGCTTTAGAAGTAAAAGTTGAAAAATGGAGAACATTTGCATAAATTATAAATGAGGGTATGAAACATACAAAAGACACATCATAGTGATTATATGTACCAAGTTCCGAAACAATTGAACAAATAGTGTTAGGAGTTATGAGTGGAACAAAGCGCGTGATAGACAAAGTGGAAATACTGAGAAAATTTGCATGAATTATGCAAATGAGGGTATGAAACATACAAAAGGCAGATGTACGAATCATGGTGATTGTACACATCAAGTTTCGTAAGATTTGAACAACTACTGTTATGAGCGGAACAAAAACATTCCGGACGGACGGACAGACGTCTTAGCGGGGGTATAATAATGATCTGATTGTGACCATTTGTAGCTCATCTTATAGGGAAATCATTTAGCTTTCGTATCGACTGTGCCTAAAACTGTTTTTGATGCGAAATGTGACTTTGAATGATTATGGGGTGGTTTCGTCGTTACAACCCTTTCCTTTTATATAGTAAAAGGGTAGGTAGGGTATATATCGGTATATGTCTTTCAAACGCTGTTTCTAAGCGAAACACGTCCCTGTGATGACACCTGAAAATTTCCATCAAGTCATTCCCACCATTCTCCTTCTCAAGTTTATATATTTATTCATCATAAAATCACGACATTTCTCTTTTATTCATGTTTACAGCTTCTTTTATAGCTTAACACTCACCTAAAGCCTGTTTATCAATCTACCCAGCAAAACAAGCCTCTTTAAACAATGGCAAGAGTTACATGTTTAATACATATACAATGTATATTAGTGAAATGAACCGATTGATATTTGACTTTGAATAAGGTTCCAATTATCTATTATAAAGATCATGATCAAATAAAATGTGGAAAAACACTCTTACCGCAACTATTCGATTAATTGTCAAATCCACATAGAGCACGCAAACTCGTTAATAGAATGAATAGTTCATGTCAGTTTCTTCACCTGGTATTGAATGAGAAAATTGAATGAGAAAAGCATCTCTACATCAATTAATAAAGGCAATTTACGATTCGATATAAAAGACCATTTGTCAGTGACAATGACGCGTACGTGTTGTTAATATGCATAAAGGTTTATCAAGAACCTAACTAACAGCTCGGAAATCTTCATCAGCTTATCAACTTATACCCTGTAATATTCTACGACTCGGCCTCATGATTTTATGAACTACATTTCTGTTTTATCCAATCAGTTGTCTACACTGTGAAGTTCAGTAAAACGGCTTCTATCACAACTCACTCCCGCTTCTTCAGTAAAGCTTCGTCGCACGTTAAGAAACTTGGTTTTAAGATCTTATCTGGTTACTGTGAGTAGATTTATGAAAATGGGAAATTTTATGTAAAATGAAAATGATTAATTTATTACTTCATTTTTCCCAAGCATTTTAAAATGTAACCAATCCTTTTGGCAGTGTTATGTGACTTTATTCATAGTTTATCACAAATAAGCAAACTTTATTAATGACTAGGACGAGAAAGAGCTTGTCTTATCTGGATCGAGCCTTCGCCAGCTCACACCATCTGAAATAGTACAAATTCATTTATTTGTTTCAGGACAAGTGCAAGACTATCACATTTTGTAATATAGCTATGTTACATTTGTTTTCTCTCTAAATGGTATTTATTTCAAATATATTATTAATAATAATTCCTAACATGTACGTATATCAAAAATGCATAGTAGTTTTAAAACCTGTCAACATACATAAAACATCACGGAACATAATACAAATATAAGACTTCTCAACAAGCTGTATGTTTATGCACAGTTACTTTTTTTCTTCTTTTAATTAGTTATGTATGTAGTGTATGTTGTTGCCTCCATATGGGTAACATAACCTTGACTGCAGATGCTGAGAATGATTAATTTGAACTTTACATCTATTCGCGGCGAGATGAGACTCACTTCAATGATGTGACTTCCTTTGGCAAAGAAAACAGGAAATTTGTCAATTTGAATTAGTTGCACAACCTATTTTTATAAAATCAAATGAGTGTTATATGCCTGCACTAATTAAGCATAAAGTGCACACAATAAAATAATAGTTCAAGTTGCAGGTACGTGTATACTAGTATGTGTACAATTTACGTTTAAGTATGGTTGCTGAGTTCTCGATTCATATTGCTTTTTTAAAATGATTTATCGGGATTAAATCATGACAAACTATCCAATTTTACTTCAAATCTGAGGCAGGGTAGCGTTGTGGTTAACGTGTTCGGCTTCGGACCAAGAGGTACGGGGCTCGTATCCCTCAAGGGACTCGTCAACTGTGTCTGATGTATAGAACTGTTCTAAAGCTATGCGGTTTGGGATAAATTCTACATGGAGTATCATCGCAGTCCCGTCCATGGTTAACTAGTGTCAGCCGATCCTTGCAGTTTCAACAAAATGTATATCCACCGTTATGTGTCGGGTTTTCTTCATGCATCGATATTAGCCGTTATGAACAGATGAAATACTCTTGAATAAGGCAATAAACCTCAAGTCACACACCTCACCTCAGTAAAAATCCAGTTACCATGCACTGATTCATACACTTCAGTCTCATTAAAATCAGATCGTAATTAAGTATCCACTAGGGTGTAACGTAGTGGAGCTTGATTACGATCTGAATTGTTTATGATATGGCAAACAAAGGTTTCTACAAGCTCCAATTGGTATCAATATTCTTGCGTAATCTTCCTGCTTAGAGGATGTTTTTTTTCCAATATACTCACGTGTGTCATATTTCATGTGCGGTCTTGACATTAAAATACTCCAATATATAAAATGAACGAAGATTATTTATCAACGGCATTAGACGAAGGTTAGCGTCACAAAGCTGCAATTCCATAAAGTACCTCAACAAAGCAACCATGGCATTAACGCCAGCAGCACTGAACGTGAGTTTTAGTTGGAAGCAACTAGAGATACTGATGTAAACCATAGGGATACTGAACATTATTCGAAAACATTTGTAAATAAAATAATGATACTTAATATGATAGCTTATGCTACACTTTGTGAAAGTACGATGATGCAATGGATTGTTGTTTACTTTTTAAAGTTGGGACTTCCAAGACAAAAACAATTGACAAACCAACTCTTTAACCAAACAAACTTCAAAAGGGTGTCAAGGATTGAATGAAGCATATGTCTGTCCCGAAATCGTTTTGAAAAGCGATGTCAGCATTGCAAGTATGTTTGAAACGACATATACATTGAAAGAACCATACCCTTCTAACTGAAATCATGTACAAATCTTCAACAAATATTCTTGAGAAAGACATATTTTATTAAATCGACTTTATGAACGTATTTCGATATCGACTCTGCTATCTCTTCTTGTGCCAGATAGTTTTATGTGATGTATGAACAAGGACATTATAAGGACAACATCCCGTTAAAAGTCGATATCCTTTCGAAGAAGGTATATATGAGACTTGAATATAGAATAATGTATATGATAAAAATTGAATACACTATTTATCCAAATTTAAGTTTTGGGAATGAACAAAATAAACACTGACATCACTGAATACACGGATTAGTTATAAACGTACACACGGATTAGTACATTTGAAAAACTATTCAACTCTGGAATAATCTGGATTTATTGATACATGTAAGTTCAAGTAAACTTCTACTAAGCTTACACAATAAATCATAGTAAATCACGTCACTTTCACTACATCTCTCGTTGTACATAACCATTATCATTGGATGCCTGAAGTGCAAGGTTCTATGGGGTCATTTACATTTTATACTTATGGTATGATTATTCAGGTATAGGAGGTATTTGTTGGTGTAATTAAGCTACCAGCAGGCATAATCGAGTTCGTTTGGGGCGGTAGAAAAAGAACGTTTGTCAATAAATCGCTGGCCAGGTCCGATCATAGGTGGATGGCATTGTACAGTCAATCATATAATGTGGCATCAAAACATCAACGGCTAGACAGAGACAATAGAGTAATAAAGATAATGAAGAGTTAAGTAAGCATGAAATATAGATGACCAACAATTTCACACGAATACGTCTAGACCTGAACTCATAAAGCTTACTGCTCATATATATGAGAAAATAATAAAGCAAGGTAATTGTGCTAGAGGAGCTTGAAGGAGTTGACAGACTACATGCACATTCAGGATATCATTTGTTGAGATGTATAGCATGAATTTGTTGATACGTTTAGAAAGAAATTGTTCAGAAAACTTGTACATGATTTTTTTCATTTGCAAAGTTCAGTACACGTATGTCTATCCTATGTGTGCGTAAAGACATTTATTTCATTTTCATTATTTTATAAAGGACCTAAGGATTTATTTAAGGATGTATGGACATATTATAAAAAAGAATAAAGATACGTTAATGGAATACCAAGAGTAAACCAACAATATATAAGCCATATCAGTATCCATTGAAAGGAAACACCATGATTCCTTGAACTCTGGTGTATTAATGTGATCAATTGTATGCCTGTCTGGAGAGTCCAGAGGCAAAAGGGTCATCAGAAAGTCATAACACATGGATGATCAAACTGATTGCTGTTTACTATGGTATTGTCGGAAACTTTGGACTTACTTTGGTTGGTAATTAACAATTGTAAGACTAATTCTTGTTTTCTGAGTTTCGAGGGTATATGCATTCTTCTTTCAATATTAGAAGACCAAGTGATATTTCTCTAATAAAATATCACTACAAAGGAATGATAAAACTTATTGTTGTTTATCACGGAATTGTCCAACACTTTTGAGTAATTTGTTTGGCACTTCCCAACTGTAATGCTAGTGGCTGCTTTCTTAATATCATGGGCAGATAAACATTAATATAATTAAACAATTAACAAATTTCATAACTATGGCGTTAGTTTAATATAATGTTTATGGCTACACGTTTATGCAAGATGAATGCAATTGTATTGTTGTTTTGAAGCTTTTTACCTACCATTCAAATTTTACAAATTTGTATTGTTTTCTCTTAAACATTTCATATTTATGTCAATTAATTTGCAAGAAACAAGCGCCTTTAAGGTTAGCCTGTGTGATATTTGGGCATGTGTCTGTCTTTATTTAATATACAAGGACGTGAAGTGAATAACAAATGTTCTCAGTGAAATGCCAAATCCGATGGTGTCAAATGTAGACTTTCTAATCTATACCTCGAAATTCTACTTTAATGATGATAATAATAGTGGATATTTATACAAGAATTAATGATTGCTGAAGGTTCTACTCATACTTTTACCTTTTAATTGTACTTTGGGTGTCGTTATTAAGCACTACGTGCGGTCGTCGACCGCATAGGTCATTGCTTTCTGTTTTCAGGTACCCATTTCAACAGCTTGGTTGACTGAGTGCAATGTGGATGAAGTACCTTGCCCAGGGACACAACACAGCATAAGACCTAGATCACAAAGTTGAATAATCGCAATGGGTATTTGCTGAATAACAATTTTAATCGAATTTTTTCAAGAGGATTACTAACCAAATGCAGAAATATATCGAAATCTTAACAAATAATCAACAACATAAATGGTTTACAGATAACTTGAAAATAGGGATTCCTATTCAAATAACAAAGGCCAATTTTAAAAAGAAATTAGCTAACTTGGAATATCTTATCTTTTAAATGGAGGCGTTTTAGTTTCCAAGTTTCAATTTGGCGATGACATCTGAGCTTGACAGACATTGGTAGAAATAATTCTTAAGAATTAAATTAGATCATGTGTAGTCGTCTTTTAGATGTGATGCTTGATAGACGGACCCTTTATTTCATTTATGAATGCCTCACATTTCCTTTGCTAGTTTTATGAAAGATATCTGGTTAATATGGTTTCGTCTGACGTCTTCTTTGGTCTGACTTTAGATTTTATCTGCCGTTGACAGTTTGAGAGAAAACTCCGTACTTGCCTCACAGTCTGACGTTTCGTTGACTATGTATAAAGATGCTACTGATGTTCAAAACGTGCTCAGTATTAAGCATGAAAAAGTTGTGTTTACAGTCCTGATAACAAAATGACGTTTCTGAAAAAGTAATTCATTTTTGACAGTTGTCATCTATCGTAATGTGATAACGTGGGGATTTAGACATTTAACAGATTCTGGGTGATGGTGATAACTTATGGACATAAGTATTTAAGTATACTTTAGTGTGTAGTTTTTCTTTTTCTTAAACCAAACATTTGATACAGATTCAAGTAAACCTAATAAGCTATTCACAAATTAACATAAAAATACATGATCTGGCTATTTCCTTAAGGTGTTTAGCCATCATACAGCTAAGTGCCCAAACATCAATATTTGTGATAGTATCAATAAGCTTGAAGGTATTTTCACAATGGTTCAGACGCACTGGTTATTAATGGACATTGATTACCACTCGGAATTCACCTGCTCGTTAGCATTCCCGTCTTAAATTAACTGTTTCCATTACAAAAAGGCGCAGGACTGATTGAACACCACATTACCAATTTAAAGATTCACAAAAGCTACAGCAAGACTCCCGAATAGTTAACCAGCAGAAAGTTTATTTTAATGTCTTTATGTAGGTGCCGAAAATATCAAAAGTGTTATCTATCTTCAAAGATTACGTATGAGTGGCATTAATTTGAATAAGTTGATTATCTGACAACCCTGTTGTGGTGATATTTGCACGAATATTTGCACCCATGATTCGTAATGTACATTAAATTTCAACATAACATTGCACCCATTATGAAGCCATATTTTTTGCTAAGCTCAAGCATTACTTACCCGATACTATCTTCAAATTAACTTACATTTTAATAGAAAAACATATACGAAACGAAATTTTACGAAACGAGTTGAATTGTTGTATTGCCCGAGCAAGAGCGAGGATTTTATGCAAATTTGCAACTGTTTCGTAAAGTCATATGACACACTTTCGAGTGTAATGATTTCTTTTTTGCCCATTCTACTTCATTAAAATACCTTAAAAACAGCCAGGAAACGGTCAACCTCTCTTGCGACGACACGTTATAGTGACGTCACGAACATTTGTTTTATGACGTCACAGACGACAAAATACGGGACGCCTTGCTAAAACAATGGTTTCTAGAAAAGCGAGATACTTGCACATATTGGCATTGGTAATACGATGTGTTAGTAGATTAGAAAAGTCTTTATCTAGTCATGGAATATGTCAAAGTTGAAGTGACAGTACACATTTCCTATCCATTAAGGATCATGCACAGTGATCACAGTGGGTGGTTGACTTTCATTGTATCGTATTACATTTCATCATCCCATTTCATGGGAAGACTGTAGGCGTTGACATTATAAGTTTTTCTTTATCTTATTAATCATTTCTAATATTTTTGTGCAAGACATTTTTTTCATCTTCAAAGGAGAGAAATGTCAACGTTACTGGGACTTGCATCTGGGACTTGAAGAATTTATTAATAATGGTCTGATTTGGTTTGCCTTTGATGTTGCACCACACTTGGTGCCCGGTATACTTCTCTGATGTGTACTCACAGAAAGATTTTAAACTGATAACGTTTAATTCTATTTTGTCAAGATAAACTTGCTATACGTCCATGTCTTTTTTGACAGCTTGGGTGGTATATTTAAGATTTCAGCCGCTCTTTTGACAAGACATTTGGATTCATTTCACAGATTTTGCCTAAAGGAATCTGCATCTAAAGAAAGGCAAAGTAGAATCAGTATAAAAAAACATTAAATATGATCTTCTGCAAGCTAAGCTTTACATTTCCCTGCTAAGAACTCAGTTTAAGCTACTAATATCTGATGATGTGTTAGTTTTAATGAATTGTGCTAAATTTATCAAATCAGCTCTGAAATGTCGTTCATCTGTAAACAAAGTCATGTCTGTACATATTGCATTGAAATTGCATAAATTATATTGTTATTGTGCGTGTCGGCGGACGAAAAATGGGTCTCGTTGTATGGATAATATAGGGAGACCTGCAATCTAAATGAGGTTGTTTGCCAAAAATGTCATTCAAATCACATTTTCGCAAACAAACTTCAGAGAATAGTTGAGAATTAATGTTTTTATTACATTCTGGCTAGAGTTTATTGAAGCTTATTATGTGAACATTTACGATTTCACTTCTTGAAAGGAAAAAGTTGTTTGAACTCGCCATTGAAAACATTATTTCTGAATCAAAACGTTATTTTTATTCAGTATTTTTGAGAAAATAAATAGTGTACAGCTCTATGACACTCTATGAAATCCTGTATTTTACACCTCATAGCCAAATGTGGGCTTATTAAATAAGACTTTTGGAGTTAGGTGTACACGTTAAACTCTATATGTTAAATGCCGTCCTCCTTTCACACCACTTTTTGAGAGAAAACTATGTACTTTCATTATGTTCTTGCCCACAGGGGCCAATATGTCGAAAACGTGTCAGTCATGTTATAATTCTTGCATGATATGATGCATCAAGTACTGGGCTTTGAAACTGGGTCACTTTTAGCTGACGGGATATTTTAAGTGATTCTATGTGATTTTGTTATCACTTTGGTGGGCTCACTTCAGCAATATGTTAATATGTAAAACTTTTAAACTTCATATCTTTGTAAATACGCGTTGGATTTTTTTTATTTATGTTTTATGACTTATTTTAAAGGAATTTATATTGACTGTGACCTGGTTTATTATGTTGAAGGATAATATGATGACAATATTCTGAAATTTATTTTCAAACAGCCATGGGGTGTTGACCTCGTTACATCATTTTACTTTTTTGTAGTTTAAGGGACTGGATCTTCAACTTCATGTGTCGACAATACTGGACCCCAGTAAGCGAGAACAAAATGTAGTGTGAAAGGTGGGGGCCGTGCCCCCAACTTTTTGAAGTGAGACCCCTGTTCATACGCCTTTGTTTTTGCTGTGAAGTGTGTATTTTAGAAACAGTAATCTTAAATTATGATACTAAAATATAAACTAATTGACCACGGTATTTATGTTACACTTTTACTTAATTCTGACATGTGATGCATACATATACCAGTAATATTCTATTATTTTATATACTTATCTCATTGGCCACTGTGAAAAGACGTGGGAAGATGGGAATGTGATGTACAATGGATTGTCAGCTTCTTTATATTCCTCAAGAATCTAAAGGTGTAACCAGTTATTTGGGACACTCGTATGTCAGTTTGTTGTTAATAAATAATGATTCAGAACTTGTCTTTTCCGTAGTTATATCAATACTCATTTTATGAAACACCAGCAGAAGGCCATATCTATATTTATAGTTCAGCTCTATTTAAGTCGTAGTTGCGTTTCCATGGAAACGAGGGGAAATAGAATTGCGAAGTTGAAAATGCCAAAAGGCACATCTACATGCATCATAATACTTAACTATGAATGGAATCTCAATTGTGTTTACAGATAGATAGTTGGAAAATTCAAGTACTATACCTTATGTGTATACCTTAATACCTTAATTTTGACTTATTGGGTAGGAGTCCAATAATATATAATTTTTCCATTTCAGGGGTGTTTTTTTTTGGGAAAGTTTTGTTCAAACACTTCTGGATATAAAGACATGATTGATAGCTCATCTTAGAGAAGATGAACTAAAACTAAGAGGGATTTGAATAAAACAATTAGCCAAAGCAGGGTGAATCAGAAGTTTCGAAAAGTTTTTGCGCGCCAATCCTAGTTTTATTCCTGTAATCTCTTGCCTCTCCACCATTACCTTGAGCACAGACACTGAGCATGATTAGCCTGAACTTTGCGATCTATTAGTGGCGGTTTTAGACTCACCTCAGTGCAGTAACTTCCTCCGTGGGAGGGAAACAGGAAATTTGACATTTTTTAAAGTTGCACAATCTATTTTATTGGGAACAATAATGAGAAAATCAATATGAGTCTTACGTACCTTAGTATAAAATGGCACTGAGAAAGAATCGTGTACAGCAACTAGATAACAGATTTATCAGCTCTATACGTAGCTGAGATTAGGTATTTCAGATAAAGTTCTTTGATATTTTACCTGCTGAAAAATACAAGACAATAGCTTTATTTAAATTATTTAATGTGCGTATCGTACGATTCTTACTTACTACTTTCAATCGATTTGCCATCCCAAGGTACATAGAATGATATCTTTAAATTGGTAGGCACTGATCTTGTATTCTTCCATATAGTTTCTTTTCGGGAGATCAATTTGTTTTCGAATTTATTCATTTACGTTTGTCAATATCTATGTGCATAGCCTAAGTCCCTTATTCAATTTATTTCAATGATCGACCGGATTTAGTTTAAGGCTAGCGTCGCAAAGCATACAATGAGTTTCCACCAAAATCCTCAATAATACAACGCGCAACCCTGACGTGACAAGGTGTCGTTACGACCTGATGTAAGCGGGGAAACTGCACTTATTTCCATCTTAATATATCATCAACTCACGAAAAACATTGTGGTGGAACTTTTACATAGCAAACAGAGGACCATCATCTTTATAAGCATTGTTAAAGGCTAGATGCTATGTCATATGGAAACATACGGATTCATTAAAAATGGGATTTCAATTTCGCAATTGCTCGATTTTAAATTTCTGAAATAGGCCCATACATTATTTGGATAAGGCCTTTTGAAAAACCGCCTAATTTAGAACAGCGGCCAGAGTGAAAATCTTCAGGGTTGTGGTCCCACAGCAATGACTCCTGGAGTAATCTCATTATCAGCGATAGTTATAATTCAACATAATTTCGCGACATTTTGTTTGTTAATTTCACAAACAAATCTTCAAATTTTTTTTTTTTTAAAAAATTGCCATATGTCGAATGTTTAGATAACTAAGTATTTCTGCAGATGACAATTACATAATTTTGGCATAAACATGTGCTTTTGGCAATTTAACACACCTCATTACTGCATCTAGCGGCAGTGATTGTCATCATTTTATAATTAATGAGGCTCCACGGAGCAGGTCACACACGACCCTCGTCTGTGGTTAATCACAGTCATGCCTCAAGGATTGTCTTGATAGGGGATCACCGTGCTGATTGCGGCATTGTTAAAATGGGTAAATTAAAATCGTCTTAATAATCAATTGCAAGTGTATATAGTCTGTATTTTACGCTAAATTGATTCCCAAATATAATTTACGTAGAGGTAATAATATGTCATTCTTGAGAAAAATGTATTCCACAGGATATTTACAGATATTCTAACGATTGATATAATTTACACTTTTGACATAATGTTTTTTGTACTAGTTTAAACACCTATTGCCACTTTAATAACCGTATTTATTCAGTTTATGTCAATTGTATAAAGTATAATCTTCAATGTACAGACCTAAACTGTCACATGTACACAGTATAATGTATTTGATGCTTACGTTATCCTCATTCTAACCTATTCATTAACGAGTGTTAAGTACGACTGAAACCTAGTTAAGCTCTTGAGGCGACCTAAACTACATTTTGAAGTTTGAAAATGATCTGTTCGGATTTTGAAAAACACGCCTTAAAAAAAACTTTTAGGATTCTCTTTAACTACACGAGACAGGAGTGCGTTGTTTAAAGACATCCTACAGCACTGATGCATCAACGAATTAAAATTCCAGGAAGGAACATTATGTCGACTACATCTTTTATTAACTACATTTCAATATTTTTTCAACTTTTAACTTCTGCCATCAGTTGGAATAGCAGTTTCAGCACACAGAAACGTTAAAAGTATCAAAATACGAAGAATGCACTTATGTATTTCTGTATTATTTCCAAAATCGACTTTATCCGGCAGCAATATTTAACCTGAATGTATTGATATAATCGAGTGAATGTGTAGTAGATATTTCTGATTAAAGCAACAATATATTTACATAAAGTCATACATAATCACTATCTCTTGAGAATTGCAGTATTAATTTTGGGTTCCAAGGGGTCATTTGCATTTTAAAATTATGGTATGATAATTCATATGCAAGGGCTATTTGTTTGTGCAATTAAGTTACGGATTCTTTTGGAGCGGAAGAAAGCTGATCGATACAGACTGATCAGACATTGCACTGTGAATTGACCGCGCCTTACCAGGACGTCATAACCGCAGGTGGATATCAGTGTAGACTCAGGCATTAAGTATAAGTGTGGCATAAACAACGTTAGCGGCTATTTGTTCTAAGTGGTCATGTAATAATGCCGACCAATAATTTCACAAGAATACGTCTAGACCTGAAGCCATAAAGCTGTTATATCAGAAACTAATGCAGATGGTTAAGGCAATGGCGAATCAATGAAGAGTGTAGAGTAGTAGCAACTAGTTGATAGAGTACATTTTAGATATCATGCCTTTAATTTACGTGTATTATAATATCGTTTGATATGTAAGACAGAAACAGGTGTGAGACTAAGTTTAGCAAACGTCATAATTATCATCCCCTGAGTACCTTTGTGAAAGCCATTTCATTTTTCATTGTAATTGATTTATGAAAAAAAAACATGGATATATACATTGAAATGAATACATATATTTTAAAGAAGGTATACATGTCCACACCCAAGGAGTCATCTAATGGCTACAAAACTATCACTATCCATTGAGTAAAATACCATTCTTCCTTGAACTCTGAAGTATTGAATGGTATCAACTATTGTATGGCCTTCTGGAGAGCCAAGAGGCAAAGGGGTCATCAGAAAGTCATAACACATGGAGGATCAAACTAATTGGTGTTTACTATGGAATAGTCGGAATCTTTGAAGTTACTGTGTTGTCTATTTCACAATCGTAAGGATCGTAACAACAGTGTTCTTAGTTTAGTTGTATGCTACATATCTACGTTGCTATTTTACACGTATAAGAGTGTGTGAGTAATATAGAGTTCTAAAATGAACAAACGTTTCACAATAGTCCCATATATAAACCATTTGTTATCAAGGCTACCTTTTCTTACACACACACATTGCTTACAGCTAGATGTTTGCATAAAGAAATACATTATTGATCATTGGCATATGACATATAGAATCGTCATTATTGATCGCTTCAGTCCTCAAATAGATGTCTCGTAACGGAAATTCGATAATAATTTGTTTGTGACATACAGGGCTACATGTAATACACATATTTATAGAGTTTATAAAGGCTCATGTCTTTCTTGTTAGAGACAGATGAACAACATATGTATTTTCTGTCTTCATTGGAACAAACAAACATATTATTGTCGTGTAGATTATGGATATCTTATCTCAAACAAGAGCCATCAAGAGAGATGACTTATCCCCCTCGCTTCATCAGTTTTATCGGTATAAACTTGAAAATGATTGTTTTGAATAATGTATGCATGTTGCAGTCACTTTTTTTAAACGATAAGACTATGATAAACAAGAGCCATTAACAGATGATGTATCTAGGTAGCCCTTTTAAATTAGCAAATTGTAACAGCAAATTTGTACAGCTAATTGATCAGTAAAACCGAATTTGTAAGTTTAATTTCAAAATGAAAATTTCAGAACGCTGAAAACACAAAAAGGTGCAAATACATGTGATGATCAGTCAACATACTAAGTTTGTTAAGGTAGGCCTAACTGTTTTCGAGTTCTGCTCCGGAAACCAGTTTCTAAGTTGGGTTCTGTGGAAACCGCCACAATGAAAAATCCCGAAAGCTGAAATCCCAAAAGGCAAGACTACTTGTGAGGATTAGTCAACATACCAAGGTTCATTAAGCTAGGCCGAATTAAACACATGTAATTAACTTCATAAAATCAAATGTAAATGATATGTTTAATTATGAGGTATTTTGCTTTGAAAGTGTAAGACATATCCAGTAATATTAATTCATATACACATACCTATGTTTTAGGATCAACGCGACACTTTCATATACATGTATACATATTGAGAGCAATGAATGACGTTTTCACAGAGTTTCTGTAAAGATGAAAGCGTCTTCACTTCACACTCTGATTTAGATACTCTTACAGAATCCAGTATTTTTCTGTTATATATTTGCAAAGTATAATATCACAAGAAGAAAGCCACTAATACACAATCGTCTGACTTTCTATAATGGTATCTTTTGAATCTGTTAAAGGTTCTTCTGTTCGATGAAGAATATTATAAGCAATATCGGTATAAGTTTAATTTGGCTTGAACACAAATTCCCAATACATTCTTTATCAAACTTTCACCATTGATAGTGTCTGTGATAATAATATCCATCATAGTATTCCTTAACCATTCTTACGTCATGAATGTAAAATGTATTAATTGTCGAGCCTTCATAACGTATGTTGATGCTATTATTTTGCAAGTCTGCTCATAATTTTTTTTCTTTAAAAACAATTAACAGAATACATGTACCATTTTCGCAAAAGATGTAAAAAATAAAGGAGTTACTGTTAACATGTGTAATACATGGATGAGGACGAGATGGAATGTGAATGTACATTACTTATATACGAAAGAAAAGACTGTTCAATAGAACACTGGGCCGTTCGTCTTACTTTAATTAAAGACTTGTCATGAGTGGCCCATTTTCACAGTGAAAATCCTATTTCCTCTTAGACGAAATGTCTCTACTTTGATGATGGCATGAAAGAGTGACATACACTGAATAGAACTCCCAACAAATAAATAGGGATATATGAAAGATCATCTTTCATCATTTATGGTATTTGATAGACAGATCCTATACTACCCTTCAATGAACCCCTCATCCAACACACGGGCGTTATTAAATATATCTGGTTATTTTCTTTAGCCTGACGCCTTCTTTGTTATTATCTTTGATACCATCGGAACGCTTGACAGCTTCTAAGATGACGAAAGTGAGAGTGTTAGACCCTATTTATGATATAGCATGACACCACTTTGATGCTCTAAAAGTATTATTTATGGAGAATAAACAGACTCCTGTAACGTTACTATTAGCCACGCTTGCCAATGGAGTTTCTGACATGTTAATTATTTTTTGAAAGCTGTAATCCACTAAAAGAGGGTGTAATCTAAGATGTGTGGATTTCACTATCGAGGCAGGTCTGAGTGTAATAGATATATAGTCAGCTGTAGATACTATGTTAAAATGATATATTGTTTAGTTGAAACAAGCATGTTCCATATCTTCAGGAAAGCAGATAACACACAATATTCTTAAAGTCATGTTTACACCTGATAACGGCGCATTTGATCAGTATGTCAGCCGATCAAATTTAATAACCTCTTTTATTGATCTGCCGAACATGATTTTGACATTTACGAGAAATAAATATATGTTATTTTTAATTCCAATCTTTCTAAAATGTCAAATTTGCCGATGTCATGGCAACATAATTCAGTTCAACGTAGATGAGACCTTTGGCTGAAATATCTATCAAATTACTACGATGGAAACTGATGGAAACTGACAGGCCTGTCATTGAACTTGTTAACTCATGAGCAACATGGATATAAAGCATGGGCGTGTTGAACGAGTATTACCGACAGGAACCGATGTTGAACCTGGACATATTGTAGACCTTACGTACAACACCAATGAGTGTTGTTATGTCATTAAGATAATTTTTTTAAAGTTTGTGGCTGAACTTTATTTAAACAAGCAGTTGTCACTAAGGTGACACGATCCCCCGCCATAAATTACATGTAACATGTAAGAAATAGAAGAGGAGTTGGCGTGCTGTATCGTAATAATACCTGCAGAAAATTTAGATGTTCAAACTCGAGATGGATTTTTAAATACATGTATATACCATAAGAAATAGCTTTGGAAGAATTTCCAATTATCGACATCCAATTGTGTTGAAACTATCTTTGAATTTACTTTCAACAAAAGTTGTTAAAAAGAATGCACTTTTGAAATTTTGAGATTTCAAATAAAACTTTGCAGGTGAATCGTTTGATGATGGAAAATACAGTACGTCATCAATCAGTTAATATACTTCTGTCAACAATCTTCCTACACATGCGGGTTTGATAGTGATATCAAGAAACCTAGAGTTGATTTCAGATTGTTTAAAGGCAAACATATATGTTTCAGGATAAAGTGGGTTTCACATCACAAAATGTGAGTACAGTAGGAAGATCATATGCAGAACAATTAATGCGGCTCTCTGGATCAGTCCATCTCAACACTTGAAGTTCAGAGAATGATCAGCCCCTAGTCCCTGTACTGCTTCAGCAGTTTATTATCTAAAACTACCACATTATTTAAAAAATAATGTTCGCTGTACCTCAATGTGTTTGGTTATGAAGTATAGTTTTGCCCTGAACTGTTACAGTTAAAGCAAGAGGAGGGTATAGCGAACTTTATTTCTATTCAAAGATGCTAAATAATCACATACAGGTAACATTCAGCTTCCAATAATTTCGAAATAAATATATTGTTTACCTTCTTTATATCACTAATCACTGAACAGGGCTAACGTGCGTCTATTCCATGGTTAAACCCCAGCCCCTAAGTTAAAAACCCATTTCATTGGTTTAATGCAGTAGATTTAATATTGGAATTAAACTTTGTAACGTTTTCGTGTTAACTGCTTCATTGATTTCACAAGAAAATAAAAAGATAAACACCGCTGGCTTAAAACAACATCAGACTTGCGCAAACATTCACGTCGTGCGATCATTTACTTTCCATATGGTTAATCACGTGACTACAATTCCCAAAATAATTATGGGTAGAGCTGGATCAAGTCCAAGCGCAATGACGGAACGTTAATTTTTGCCTAAACTAAATGCTTGCCGCTATCATAAAAGTTTATGTTCATTGTACCACTGTTAATTTTGCCCGACTGCAAGAGCTGTACGTTGCGAGTCGACGTTACGTTGCCATAAGAACACTTGATACGAGGGTGCAGCATGGAACAGCGGAAACGTCATTCAATTGTTACATCATCAAAACAAGAGTCATCAGAAGATGACATATCCAACCGGTTACACAAAATTTGTAAAACATACTTTGACAGATACTTGTGTATCTACTACAGTATTTCAGTTAGTGGGTATTTCAGATGCTGAGTTTCAGGTATGTTAAGGGTTTTAGACTTCTGCTCCAGAAGCAGTCAAAATCAACCGACCAACATCCCTCTCATGAACCTATGGAAACAGAAACAAATTAATTTTTCAGAAAGTTTCTATGGAAACGAAAAAAACATTTTTTTTAAAAATCTGAAAATATCAAAAGGCACCACTGCAGTAAATGTGTAATACATATGTGAAGTTTCAGAAAGATATGATAAATGGTTTTTGAGTTCTGCTCCGGAAACGAAATGATTACAGACGGACGGACGGACGGACGGGGCGTTGACTATATCCCATGGTATTACATACTGGTGGGAAAAAAACTATATATTTATTGTTTGATAGTGTACTTTTTATCGATTGTTCTAACCGTTAGGCATCTTAGAAATGTTTGAAGTCAAGCTATATCTGCAACAATCAAATCGTCATAATCCTTTTACATCATCAGTTAATGGTCAGGCAGAATGGTGCAGAAAATCAAGTCAATTGTGCACTTTGAGTGAAAAGTACCAAACTTTGCACAAAGATAGCTTATGGTATTATGATTAAATTTGGTCTGAGGGCAAATTCAATTTCGATCCAAAATGGCCGCCAAATTCAAAATGGCCGCCACTGTTAAAACGTATCTGTTTTTACATGTTTCTGAATATTTATATGATCCATTCATGCTATTTGTCCCTAACCTAGTTACCTCCCTTCGCAATGACTCAGCGAAACGCTTGCTTTCTAACAACCAATGAGATCACTTGAAATCAAGGGTGAAATAACAAGCACTCTCGTGTCAAGATCTTGGCTTTCGCAGACGATTGGGAACGCTTGGTAGTGATAAAAGATGCGTTTTGATTGGTCGGGTTGTTTACGCATAGGGTCTGCGTTTCGTTTCGGATTGCATAACATGGACCCAAGAGGAGGTTACTAGGTTAGGGATAAATACCCTTACTGTTTTCCAGCGCTTGTGTGTAGATTTATCGGAACAATAGCGCTGGACTATCGAGGATGTTCACCCATTTTAACACTACCGCAATTAGTTGGCGATTCATTTTGGAAATGCTCACTGAGGCGTGACTGTGATAAGCGACAGATGGGGCCGGCTGGACAGCTTCTCGGCCGAGTCTCGTTAATTCATTAATGATGATTATCACTGCCGGTAAATGAATTTATGAGTAGTATTACATCGCCAAAAATACATGTTTTTGTAATAATTGTGTAATTGTCATCTGCGGAATAACCTAGTTGGATATCTAAACATTCGATATATGGGAAATTTGAGTCGGTTTATTGAAGATTTCTTTGTGAAATTAACAATCAAAATGTTGCGAAATTACGTTGAATTATGACTATCGCCGAAAATCAGATTCCTCCTGATACGTCACAAAAGTCATCCCTTCAGGGGCCACACCCCCGCATAATTTCATTCTGGTCGCCGGGGCTAAATAAGGCGTTTTTTAAAAAAAGCCGTATGTAAGTAATTTATGGACCGATTTTAGTGATTTTAAAATAGAGCAATTGTCAAATTGACATCCCATTTTAATGAATCCGATTTTGACCATATGTCATTTCATCTATCCTTTAAGCTCCAGCACTGGTGATGCTCATAGAGAGGTAACTCATTACATCAGGTACTTGCTTAAGGAGTTGGTAGACGAAATGGCATAATGAGTTATGAGAGATAGCTTGGATTTGTGTTTATCCTGCACTGATTGTAGTTACAGAGTGTGTATATTGTATTATATTGGTAGTGAGTGGAGGTCTGAACAGGAGTGATGTGATGGTACCTTGAAATGAGAGTCGTGATACCAGTGACATTGTTCTATACAGGCTGAAAATTGAGTTACTCCAGATGATGCATTTGTTCAGTGTTTCAAGTTTACAAAGGGGTAACAGTCGCATAAATGAACATACTGCTTATAGTCTTATAGACTTTGCAATTAATTAATGTTGTTTTTAAATATATTGCTCGTCTGATGATACACCTACTGTTTACAGTATGCGACTCGAACCTAGTGCATTATGTTATGTCTCATAGAACTAGTTATATATCTTGGCTGGGAATAAGTTCAAATAGGTGCGATGACTCTGCATATATTCGGTGGGAAAGATTTGGCGAACATCATGTCTATTACTTACAATGAAATAGGTATTTTGCTCATTCATTGAATTCATTAATAATAAAAGTCCATTTATAGAGCGCACGTATCCATCCGCTCAGTGGTTGCTCAAGGCGCTATAGGAGTATTATTACCCTGGTCTCACCCAAGCTGACATAGTTGTCGCTAGAAGGTCACCTCCACAACCAATACCAGGTACCCATTTGCTGCTGGGTGAACAGAGGCACACTTTGAATGAAGTCACTTACCCAGGGTGACACCATAAGTCTCTCAACTCATGTTTCAGTGTGGGGCAGGGAATCAACCCTTGAAACTCTCAGTTTTATCCAGCCGCGCCCGTTGTTGCTGAACTTCACTGATAGCGGTCGACTGAGCTATGCACAGGACCACGTGCCACCACAAATACATTAAATACATTCTAATTGATGGTGTTCTTATATTTAAGGGATTTCTTTGCAACCTTAATGAATAGTAACAAGACATTTCCTTGCAAAAGTCAATAAATATCTTGCAAAATATAGAACAGACCATTATCTTCAGAATAATGAATGAATCATTTAAATATGCATAAAAATGCCAAAAGAGATAAGGTTGATAGTGGCGGCCATTTTGAATTTGGCGGCCATTTTGGAAGGAAATTAATTTGAACATATTGACTACATGTATTTGATTGATTTGAAGACTTATAAGAATACCAACTTAAATAGTTACAAAATTAAAGAAAACAACTCAATTCAAGATAATCGAAGGATACCATTTAGCAACAAAGTTGCAGCCATTTTGGATTATGTTTGATAATTTGAACAACGGGATTAATTGTAACTCATGATATTTCTAGTATAAATTAGCCAGATTCACAATCAAATTGGATTATATACACACGTAAAACGTTCAAAGAGATAAATTACCTTTGGTGACAAATTTGGCCGCCTTTTTGGTGTTTCGGCTTCTATGAATCATTTGTACCATCGTCAACAAGAAATACCATAAGCTATCTTTGTGCAAAGTTTGGTACTTTTCACCCAAAGTGCACAATCATTTCACCATTCGACACCGAGATGACTGCTAAATGGCAATTTTGTATGTTCAATATATATATAGGTTCTATTCTATACTTGTTGAAGAATGATTTTGAATAATAAATAAAATCTTATTTCCGTGACTTCTGATAATTATAACGTTCATCAACTCGTGTTGATATAATTGAAATAAGAAGGCACTCAGAAGACTACGTTACCTCTGTTACAAGTGGAGCATTTCGTGGCTGAAAAAAAGAGAAACATGATTGGTTTCAATCACAGCTGCTAGTTGTGCAATCAGCGAGTTCTATCACCTGTGGCCTACGTGCGTATACATTGTGTCTTACAAGACAGAAGTCAGATATTTAATACGGATTCATCCATTTGCTCCCTCTGCCAGAAGTTCACATCATACCGAAGCAGGGTCGGACAGTCTCTGTGGCACGACTTCAGGAGACGTGATAGTTTCCCCTGTGGTCAAACTGGTCTAGTCTGTCATCCAGACCCCTTAATTGTTTAAGCGCCTAGGCAAGTCTACAACAAGACTCTGAGCTCTAAAAATGTACACATCTCAGAGGCTCCCTTTTTATTATATTTGTTTTTCTTTCAAATTTTGAAATTTTACGAAATATTCATTTCAGTGTCTAAATGTTAGACTAAAACTGGTCCTGTGGTCTACAATGTGAGGCTGACACTGCAAGGATCTTTTTGGTTGAGATTTCATAACTCATGACCTTGACCTTTGATCGTTGACCTTAAATGTGAACATGTCAGAAACATTTCCCAGGGGTATAAGTAGGAAGTTGTGTATGAGTTGTTAAAAAATAGAGCCATGGGCTCTGTAGCTCATCAGGATTTATATTGTTTAATGATGAAGACTGAAATAGATTTTTAGGTCATGACTTGAGGCCCTTATTCTGGGCACACAGGGTCACCATATCTACAATTTAGAATCCTCATTGGCTAAAGAGTATGCACACAATAGTAGAGCCTTCTAGGTGTCTTTGTTTTGGAGGAGAAGAAGAAAATATATTTTTAAGTCATGGCCTGTGAGGCCTTTTTTTGGGGCCCCAGAGTCTCCAAATCTACAATTTAGAATCCCCATTAGCTAAAGAGTCTGCACACAATATTAGAGCCTTCAAGGTACATTTGTTCTGGAGAAGATGAAAATAGGTCATGTCCTGAGAGGCCTTTATTTGAGGTCATGGGGTCACGAGATCTACAATTTAGAATCCTCATTGGCCAAGGAGTCTGCACACAACTTTTCAGCTCTCTAGACCTTTTGGAACTGGAGAAGAAGATGAAAATAGGTTTTTAAGGATGTGACCCCGGTGACCCCATTTAGGGTCATGGGGTCACGAAATCTACAATTTAGAATCCCCATTGGCTAAGGAGTCTGCGCACAACGTTTCAGCTCTCTAGACCTTTTGGAACTGGAAAAAAGGATGAAAATAGGTTTTTAAGGATGTGACCCCGGTGACCCCATTTGGGGTCATGGGGTCACGAAATCTTCAATTTAGAATCCCCATTTGCTAAGGAGTCTGCGCACAACTTTCCAGCTCTCTAGACCTTTTGGAACTGGAGAAGAAGATGAAAATAGGTTTTTGAGGATGTGACCCCAGTGACCCCATTTGGGGTCATGGGGTCACGATATCAACAACTTAGAATCCTCATTGGCCAAGGAGTCTGCACACAACTTTTCAGCTCTCTAGACCTTTTGGAACTGGAGAAGAAGATGAAAATAGGTTTTTAAGGATGTGACCCCGGTGACCCCATTTGGGGTCACGGGGTCACGAGATCTACAAATTAGAATCCCCATTGCCTAAGGAGTCTGCACACAACTTTTCAGCTCTCTAGACCTTTAAGAACTGGAGAAGAAGATGAAAATAGGTTTTTAAGGATGTGACCCCAGTGACCCCATTTGAGGCTATGGGGTCACGATATCAACAATTTAGAATCCTCATTGGCCAAGGAGTCTGCACACAACTTTTCAGCTCTCTAGACCTTTTGGAACTGGAGAAGAAGATGAAAATAGATTTTTAAGGATGTGACCCCGGTGACCCCATTTGGGGTCATTGGGTCACGAAATCTACAATTTAGAATCCCCATTTGCTAAGGAGTCTGCGCACAACTTTTCAGCTCTCTAGACCTTTTGGAACTGGAGAAGAAGATGAAAATAGGTTTTTGAGGATGTGACCCCAGTGACCCCATTTGGGGTCATGGGGTCACGATATCAACAATTTAGAATCCTCATTGGCCAAGGAGTCTGCACACAACTTTTCAGCTCTCTAGACCTTTTGGAACTGGAGAAGAAGATGAAAATAGGTTTTTAAGGATGTGACCCCGGTGACCCCATTTGGGGTCATTGGGTCACGAAATCTACAATTTAGAATCCCCATTTGCTAAGGAGTCTGCGCACAACTTTTCAGCTCTCTAGACCTTTTGGAACTGGAGAAGAAGATGAAAATAGGTTTTTGAGGATGTGACCCCAGTGACCCCATTTGGGGTCATGGGGTCACGAAATCTTCAATTTAGAATCCCCATTTGCTAAGGAGTCTGCGCACAACTTTCCAGCTCTCTAGACCTTTTGGAACTGGAGAAGAAGATGAAAATAGGTTTTTGAGGATGTGACCCCAGTGACCCCATTTGGGGTCATGGGGTCACGATATCAACAACTTAGAATCCTCATTGGCCAAGGAGTCTGCACACAACTTTTCAGCTCTCTAGACCTTTTGGAACTGGAGAAGAAGATGAAAATAGGTTTTTAAGGATGTGACCCCGGTGACCCCATTTGGGGTCACGGGGTCACGAGATCTACAAATTAGAATCCCCATTGCCTAAGGAGTCTGCAAACAACTTTTCAGCTCTCTAGACCTTTAAGAACTGGAGAAGAAGATGAAAATAGGTTTTTAAGGATGTGACCCCAGTGACCCCATTTGAGGTCATGGGGTCACGATATCAACAATTTAGAATCCTCATTGGCCAAGGAGTCTGCACACAACTTTTCAGCTCTCTAGACCTTTTGGAACTGGAGAAGAAGATGAAAATAGATTTTTAAGGATGTGACCCCGGTGACCCCATTTGGGGTCATTGGGTCACGATATCAACAATTTAGAATCCTCATTGGCCAAGGAGTCTGCACACAACTTTTCAGCTCTCTAGCACAGCAAAAATGAGCTGGTTTCCAGATCACTGAAACTAACAGGATACCAAATGGAAACCAGTATTTCCAGTTGGTATCCAGACAGTTTTTAACAGTTTCCATGTGGTTTCCAGCAAAACTGAAACTTAATTTTGCACCAGTATCCGGATGGTATCCAGTGCGAATAATTACCCACTCCTCCAAGTGGTATCCATCTGGTTTCCATGAATAACTTTCTTGTAGGTTTCAACTCAGTTTCCATGTGATAGTTTCCACTTGGTTTCCACTTGGTTTCCATATTTTTTAGTTTACACTTGGTTTCAACTTGGTTTCCATGTTCAGGTTTACTGTAGGTTTCAGTCTGGTTTTCATGTTTAAGTTTATTGTAGGTTTCAGTGTTGTTTCCATGTTAAGGTTTACTGTAGGTTTCAACATAGTTTCCATGTTAAGGTTTACTGTAGGTTTCAGTGTGGTTTTAGTATAATGGTTTACTGTAGGTTTCAGTGTGGTTTCAGTGTAATGGTTTACTGTAGGTTTCAGTGTGGTTTCAGTGTGACGATTTACTGTAGGTTTCAGTGTGGTTTCAGTGTAATGGTTTACTGTAGGTTTCAGTCTGGTTTCCATGTTAAGGTTTACTGTAGGTTTCAGTGTGGTTTCAGTGTAATGTTTTACTGTAGGTTTCAACCTGGTGTCCATGGTTGACATTTGCATGTTGTGCTAAACACTCATATCAAACATGTTATGATTTAAATGAATACAGTGCCAACACCTACAGCATCAACTGTTATATTCATCAAGAGCAATAATGCTTCGGAGAAAATAATTCTAGTAATGACACAAATAATTATACTTTGTTATAAAGTTTATTACATAAAGTGCCAATAGCAGAGTAAATCTTGGAATATTATTTTAACTAATTGCAAAAAGGACAATCAAATCTATAAAATGTATTTAAACACACAAGACTGTGTGATGAAATTAATTATGATCCCCATAGATACACATTGCTGCTGATCAAGAAAAGATGATCACTGATAAAGCCACAGTTATGGGTTTTATTCTGGGTTATTACTGTACAGCCGGACAGTCAAAATTCAATGTATTTGAGGAACAGGTGACTCTATTTTCCTTGAGGAAACGGCCCGGTTTAATTACGTCACGAATCATCCGCCAGCATGGGGCTATGTCAAACACTTCAGCTTCAAACTAGTACCCTGTGTGTCCCATTGGGTATGTTCGTCTTCTGTCGACCTCAAAGTGCAGAGAATCTTTGATCGTCCACGCTATGCTTCCTTCCTGGTCTTCTTTACTGAAAAAATGAATGTAAACATAATACAAATATATTAATAACAAACATAAATCGAAAAAGATACAACCTTTTTTTAAAATGTATTTGTTTTATATACCTGTTGTAGGCTGAGATAAAAGGATCATCTATCACCTTGGTAAGTTTGTCCATAACTGCAGGGGTGCTGATGTAGTAAGTATTAAATTAATTAATACATGAAATAGGAATATTCATGTAATCATTTAAAACATTTAGTGAATCAAGAGAGTGCAGACTGTTTGTATTGATGCTATAAATATTGAAATAATTATTTATTGGATATGTAATACCTGTGCACTTATAGGGAACAAACATAAATCGGAGTACATAAACTTTTAAATTATATTACCCAACTCTTTCTGATATATCATGTGACAGGGTAAATATAAAGAAATGTTTTACATAAAATGATTTGTTTAATATAGTCAAATGGTGCATATTCTCATATATATATATAATACATTTGGTTTCTGATAATTCTGAACGTAGCATTGTGTTAACTTTTTATATTCGGTCTTGTATATTTGTTAACATTTTGGAAGATCTGTGATTATTTTGTTTTAATTGTACATTTGTTATATATAATGACCAAATAAGTTCTTGTATGCGAATTTTAGTGTTAAACCTTGAGAACAATTTCATTTTCCTAAATCAATGGAATAGTTTATTGTAATGCTATTTTCTATTATTTTATCATGTTATTCTGCAAGGATGTCATACAGGGTGTGCCCTCATACATTTCACAATTATTCTATTTTTCAAGCCACAGTATTTCGAAGGTAGTTGATCATTTTTACAATTTAATCAGTTATTTCAATCGTTAGCAAATGGCGAAAAACGATAAGAAAATATGAGCTATATGTATTACATGAAATGCGCACTATACCTGCATGGTTGTAGAGACATCGTGAAGTTTGGCCTTCTGTGAATGACAACTGTTGTTGGCATTGAAGTTCACTACCCACCAGACATGATTTTGATCTTCTTCCCATTCTCCATTGAGTCACAGATTATCATGACAACTGAAGTCGGCCAATGGACAAATTTGGCGGGAATTGGGTGAATGGTGAAACAAAGGCCTTTGTTCAGTCAGAAGGGTCGGGCCGTGGCTAGCTTTAATTACCTCAATATGCGACTCCCTCATTAGAGCAGACATGATCTATATATAGGCGTTACTACTGGAGAGCATGTATTTGACTTTCATCTATTTGAGTAAAATTAAGGTTGCTCACTGAAATTTAGGCTTTGGCATATATATTGTTAAATAGTAGTCCAATATATAACACAAAACAATACATATCTATTATGTTCGGTAGGCAGTAGGCATACGCAAAACACAATGACACCTTTCATTAAATAGTCCTTGATCTTATAATTTATATTTTTGTGATTCTTCACCCGTGTATAGTTCATAATTCATTTCATTTCTTATCCAGCTTGTCCATTCATTGTAGATAGTTTCATGTTGGTTTCCATTAATGGAATCTATGAATGCCAATTTCAGGAATGGAAACCAACATGAAACTGCACTTGACAGTTTCATGTTGGTTTCAATTTAATGGAATCTTTTAATGCAAATTTCAGGAAATGAAACGAACATGAAACTCCAAAGTATAAGTTTCATGTTGGTTTCCATTTCATGGAATCTTTGAATGCGAATTTCCAGGAATGGAAACCAACATGAACCTCCAAATTATAGTTTCCTGCTGGTTTCCATTTCATGGAATCTGTGAATACAAATTTCCAGGATTGGAAACCAACATGAACTTAACTTGATAGTTTCATGTTGGTTTCCATTTAATGGAAACAATAATTGCAATTTCCAGGAATGGAAACCAACATGAAACTTCACTTGATAGTTTCATATTGGTTTCCATTTCATGGAAACATTGATTGCAATTTCCAGGAATGGAAACCAACAGGAAATACATTATCATAGTTTCCTGTTCGTTTCCATTATGGAAATACTAAATATTATAGAATCCAAAATGGATTCTAGTTGAAAACTAGTTTGCCTAGTTTCAGCGGATGGATACCAAGTGGATACCCCTATTACCCAGTTTACAGTTGGTTTCCAGATTTCAGGATTCTCAGTCATTTTTGCTGTGTAGACCTTTTGGAACTGGAGAAGAAGATGAAAATAGGTTTTTAAGGATGTGACCCTGGTGACCCCATTTGGGGTCATTGGGTCACGAAATCTACAATTTAGAATCCCCATTGGCTAAGGAGTCTGCGCACAACTTTTCAGCTCTCTAGACCTTTTGGAACTGGAGAAGAAGATGAAAATAGGTTTTTAAGGATGTGACCCCGGTGACCCCATTTGGGGTTATTGGGTCACGAAATCTACAATTTAGAATCCCCATTGGCCAAGGAGTCTGCACACAACTTTTCAGCTCTCTAAACCTTTTGGAACTGGAGAAGAAGATGAAAATAGGTTTTTAAGGATGTGACCCCGGTGACCCCATTTGGGGTCATGGGGTCACGAAATCTACAATTTAGAATCCCCATTGGCCAAGGAGTCTGCACATAAAATTTCAGCTCTGTGGAGTCATTGGTTCTGGAGAAGAAGTCGAAAAAGCGAAAAGTTTACAGATGGACGGATGGACGGATGGACGGACGGATGGACGGACGCCGGACACCATGCCATGCCATAAACCCATCGGGCCTTTCAGGCCTGATGAGCTAATAAAAAGTGGAATAACAACTATAGCCAAAACAAAACGCTGCGGCGGCGGCGACGGTTACTGCACAAATCGTCGTCTTAACTATGAATTTCACGTTGGTTTTTGTCACCAAAATGTATTACCAAACCAATCATGAGTGAAAGCTTCACTTGGTATTCACTTCTGTAGATATTGTTGATATTGTATGTACTTCTGTGTGAGAATTGTGTTGATTTGTCATAAATCATTAACAATAAAACTTACACGTATTTCATCGAAAGACATTTAAAGATGTCAATACATTTTAATCTTTTAAACTCTTACTCTTACTTTTGATACACTGCTTTAAGACATAATCTTATCGTTTACATCAATTTAAATTCTTGCAAAATAATGTTGACTTAAGTTTTCTAAAATCATTCAACAAATACCTTCAATACGTAACAGGGAGACGAGCAGCAACAATCCGCCATGTTGTTTAACGTAGTGGTGTAGTCTAGCCTTACAATATAGATCATGTAAACTTACATACCTTATACGATAGTATGTTGAGAATATATACTTTTACACGTTAACAATGATGTTAGAAACATTATTTGATCACTTACATCATGGTGCAGCCATTAATGCAAACGATACTGAGACGAAAAAAACCTTAGAAGTGTAGACACTTGTGACCTTACGGATGACGATGTACAAAGGGAAGTAACTCAGCGGTTAAAGTTCATGACAACTGCAACACAGAACGTCAGCAAGTGGTCTAAGGGAGACCACTCTACCGAGTCTAAGACTATTGAAAGATAAAACAAGTAGTGAAAATAAATGTAACAAAACAATAGTGATGCAAATTATTTCCATTCTGAATCACAAGATTTTAGAGTGTTTTCCGAGGATACAAATCAGATTTTGTCTTCAGTCACCGAAACCTCGGATGCCGATACTATATACTGATTGGTCGAACAGCTTTAAAACTCAAGACCACATTTTCTCCAGTTGCCCTACAATCCGCATACTCTACTGAATATAGACCCTACCCTTTTACTTTACAAAAAGAAAAGAATGTAACGACGAAACCACCCCATGCTCATTCAAAATCATATTTTGCATTAAAAAAACAATGTTTATGGAACAGCCAATAACTACGATAAGAAAGTTGAATGATTCCCCTACAAAATGAGCTATAAATGGTCACATTCACAGCAAAAATGACTGAGTATCCAGCAATCTGGAAACCAACTGGAAACTGGGTAATAGGAGTATCCACTTGGTATCCATCTGCTGAAACTAGGTAACCTGGTTTCCAACTAGAATCCATTTTGGATTCTATAACATTAAGTATTTCCGTGATGGAAACCAACTGGAAACCATGGTTATGTGTTTCATGTTGGTTTCCATACCTGAAAATTGCAATCAATGTTTCCATGAAATGGAAATCAACATGAAACCATAATCTGAAGTTTCATGTTAGTTTCCATTCCTGTAAATTGCAATCATTGTTTCAAGAAAATGGAAACCGACATGAAACTATCAAGTGAAGTTTCATGTTGGTTTCCATTCCTGGAAATCTGCATTGAAAGATTCCATTAAATGGAAACCAACATGAAACTACCACAGCAAACATGACTGAGTATCCTGAAATCGGGAAACCAACTGTTAACTTGGTAATAGGGGTATCCACTTGCTATCCTATCACTGAAACTTGGCAACCTGGTTTCGAACTATAATGTGAAGTTTCATGTTGGTTTCCATTAGTGTAAATTACAATTATTGTTTCCCGAAAATGGAAACCAACATGAAACTATCAAGTATAATTTAATGTTGGTTTCATTACCTGAACTTTACAATTACTGATTCCATTAATTGGAAACCAACATGAAACTATCAAGTGTTATGTAGTGTAATGTAGTGTAATGGAAACAGATAATGAACTAATTAATAACCCGTGAATCCATTTGTTAACAATTTGTTCAAATCAAAAGACCCATAGAAACCAAATTAGTTATCCAATATTTCAAATTGCACATGTATTCAAAGCAAAGTAATTCAATATCAATTATTATGATAAACATGTTTAAATCAATGTTTCAGATGAAGCTTTAACAAAGAATGGTTAACAGTACTTTTGAGAAAAATAAAGTCTTGCAAGTGTTATATTTATATAAACAAGTAAATAACTGAAACCCTTGATTGATATGATATGATATGTACCGTATTCCTTTTCATTTCGACAATGCCATAACTTATATCAACCATGATATGTTTTTATTGTATTATTCATTGTATTGCGTGTGTAATGTTGGACTTACTATTTAACATCTAAACAATAATATCAATTACAAACCCTAAGATTTAGTGAGCCTTAATTTATTAATTAGATGTAGGTCAAATGTATGGGCCGGCCGTATCGCCGGACGCTTGCTGTCCACCATATGGTGTTATATAACAGCCAGACCATGTGCTCTCTCGGACAAAGAGCTTTGTTCATCATCCACATTTTGGCGCGATTAAATTGCCAGTATAACCCGTGACTGATTGAAGAAACATAATCTTATCTGCCGGGTGTGCGTGAACTTCAGTGGCAGCAACTGTTTTCATTCATTGAGGGCAAAACAACATGATATTTCTACAACTGAATGCAGGTACAGTGCGTATTTCATGTAATACTTACAGTTCATGTTTTTCTTATTGTGTGCGTCCAATATGCTGATGTTTGAATAACTAATTAAATAAAGTTGATCAAATACCTTCGAAATATTGTAACATTGAAAATAAAGTAATTGTGTTTCTGAAAGCAGCCAGGGCACACCCTGTATGAAACTTTTTCATTCTTACGGAATAAAATAAATCAAAACTTGCAAAACTGAACAAGTATGACCTAAAGTTATTTTAAAACGTTAACCATGCGAACAAAAATCAAAAGTACGTCATAACTCTATATAGACAACCTCATTGATTTTGGACAATGGACATTTTTCTAAAGTTTTGAAACTAAAATTCACACTATTCATCTATAACAAATTTATTATTCAAAACAACATCACGTATCTTCCAAATTGATAACAAATATAGGGACAAGGGAATATATTAGAATGTAAATACCACACGACGTTCAGAATTAACAGACTTCAAATACATTATATATGAGAATATGTACCATTTTACTAAATTATACAAATATCATTATGTAGAACATTTCTTTATATTTACTATGCCGCATGATATATCAGACAGATTTTGTTGTGATATTTGTTATGAAAGCATAATGGAATTTTTTTAATTTATTATGAAACCATGTCAATGTTTATTGTATCAAGACAAACAGTCTCTTCTTTCTTGATTCATTATAACATACGAATACATAAAAATAACATTCAAGAGTTGCTGTACTGATGTATTTTTTTGAATATCATATTATGACATTTATATGGAAAATAAAAAAATAAAATAAAATAAAAGATTATGACCTTTATATTTAGTTAGAATATGAAATACCCCTTCGATATTCATGTTTCTTTTATTAAATTGATACTTTTATAACATTTCAGCATTCCAGCATATGGGAAACTTGAAGAAAGCGATAGATGACCTATCACCGTAGCATATAACAGGTACATGTGTTTCAAAACTTAACCTAAGAACTAATGTAATAATTGCAGTATAAAAAATAATAATATCTGGCAAATCAGAATGTATGACTGTATTTTACTAAATCACTCCAAATAAGTAAAACTGAGGTTGTACCAATTTCGATTTATGTTGGTCATTAATATCATTTTTATGTTCGTTTTACTTTTACAGCCTAGAAGAACATGAAGGAACCATGTGGTCGGTCAAAGACTTGAAGATGAGCATACCATTTGGTTGAAATATCATTCCCATTGAGGACACAGATATTTTTTAAGCTGAAGCTGAAGAGTGAAATCACCCCGGAGGATTAGTGATGTATTTAACCCCGGGCCGTTTACCCGAGGAAAATAAAATCACCTGTTCCTTACATATATTGAATAGTAATGGCCGGCAGCACAGTATAAATCGAGAATATAACCACAGAATTATCAGTGATCCTCTTTCTTAATCAGCAGCAATGCCCTGTTATTTTACCTCGTCATCCAGTTTTTTGGCATTTTGCTGGATGATTTATGAAGTAATTTTAAATAATGCAATTTGTAAATGTATATCTAGGATCTTCATAAATAAGATTACTATATGGTATTGTGTACTTGATATCATTTGAATACATTCCTTAGATTTGATTGTCAGATGTCTTCTCCTAGTAAAGTATTTGCTCTGCAATTGACACTTACGTAATAAACTAAATAATGCAACACACTTGTTTTGTATTACTAGTACACAACAGGCAAAATGTCTTTCCTTTTTTTGCAATTAGTTAAAATAACATTCCAAGATTGACTTTGCTATTGGCACTTTATGTAATAAACTTTATAACAAAGTACAATTATTTTTGTCATTACTAGAATTATTTTCTCAGAAGCATTATTGCTCTTGATGAAGATAGCAGTTGATGCTGTAGGTGTTGACACTGTATTCATTTAAATCATAACATGCTTGTTATGCGTGTTTAGAACAACATGCAAATGTCAACTGTGGACACCAGGTTGAAACCTACAGTAAACCATTACACTGAAACCTACAGTGAACCTTAACATGGAAACCAGACTGAAACCTACAGTAAACCATAACACTTAAATCACACTGAAACCACACTGAAACCTACAGTAAACCATTACACTGAAACCACACTGAAACCTACAGTAAACCGTTATACTAAAACCACACTGAAACCCACAGTAAACCTGAACATGGAAACTAGGTTGAAACCTACAGTAAACCTAAACATGGAAACCAGACTGAAACCTACAATAAACCTAAACATGGAAACCAGACTGAAACCTACAGTAAACCTGAACATGGAAACCAAGTTGAAACCAAGTGTAAACTAAGAAATATGGAAACCAAGTGGAAACTATCACATGGAAACTGAGTTGAAACCTACAAGAAAGTTATTCATGGAAACCAGATGGATACCACTTGGAGGAGTGGGTAATTATTCGCACTGGATACCATCCGGATACTGGTGCAAAATTCAGTTTCAGTGTTGCTGGAAACCACATGGAAACTGTGAAAAACTGTCTGGATACCAACTGGAAATAATGGTTTCCATTGGGTATCCTGTTAGTTTCAATGTTCTGGAAACCAGCTCATTTTTGCTGTGATTCCGATCGTTATTTCAAAAGGTATGCGACAAGTCCGTATATCGCTACCTCCCCAGTTTGAAGCCAATTTCTACGCTCACGAAAATCAGCGAACATTCACCTTTTAAAATCGTTTATTTATTCCAGCAATGTTGAAAGCACCTATGAACCAGGACATTCTCATACATGGTATACGAGTTAATCTTGAGCGGATTACTTAGTATCTGGAGTTCGAACGTACGACTTGACAACTTGAGATACACAGCTCAACAAGCAGTTTTTACCTGTGCAATTGAGGAGCGCAATACAATACAATACAATGACATAAACAATATCAGTAGATATTGAAGAGTATTAGGACGTGCATGTTCCATATCACATATTTAACTAATTAACAGAGCAGCCCTGAAACTGAGGGACTTCTCCACAGCCACAATAATACAAATGGTTTTTAAAAAAATGTTTTATCATTGGAGTTATTACTAACAAGTTGAATCATCACCGGGTTTACTGTACACGTTTAGTCAATTTACTTTGATCTTTCAACCTATTTACGATTTCAAAATTGGATCAAAGGGTTAACATGGCCTTAATCAACATCTCATGACCTTCAAGGTCACTTTTCATAGTGTATAGCAATCATGTAGTGATTCAGAGTAAATATATTCACAAAAAGCATGCATATGCATTGATGGTGTGACCTTGAAGGTTAAAAGTCAAGGTCATGAGATATTGGTTAAGGCCATGTTAATCTTTTGATCCAATTTTGAAATCAGAAATAGGTTTTAAGAACAAACTTGTGAAAAGTGACCCCCAGAATTGTTAGAATAACTTGAATAATGAAAAAATTTGAGTCAAAAAAAAAATCCCATTTTATGTTATGCTGAGGAGAAGGCGGAACAGGGAAAGGCGCGGCCCAAAGTTTCGGAGCTGCTCTGCTTTTGCGGTGTCCCACAAACGCTCATCTAGTTTTGACATGTTTCAAGGTCAAGGTCATGGGTTCTGAAATCACTAGAAAAAGCACGATAACTTGTTGTTGTTGTATATCGACTATGGAGAAAGACCAACATTTGAGCTGTAAACACGATAACTTAAAAAACAGTTGTGCTATCAGCCTTTTTTTTGGTGTATATCAACTATCGAGAAAGGCCAAGATTTGAAAAGGTTTTCGCTAAAATCCATCAAAGGTCAAGGTAACAGCGAGGTCACGACTTTTGTATGCATTTGCGAACATGCCTTATTTCAACTGTTAACACTTTTAATCATTACATGATTGCTATACACAATGAAATTTGATAATGGATTATGTGACCTTGAAGGTCATGAGATATGGTCAAGTACGCCAGTTCTGAAATCACTAAATAATTTTTTTTCCGAGAACGTATTAAGACATTATACGCATAGCTACTTTCTTCTAAACCTGGGGAATTATTTTGACATGTTCACATTCAGGGTCAAGGTCACGAGTTCTGAAATCACTACGAAAATCCCTGTAAAAACTTTAATTTCAAAACATTTTGTACTATCAGGCTCTGATTTGGTAATTTCAAAACATTTTGTACTATCAGGCTCTGATTTGGTATATATCAACTATGGAGAAAGTCAAAGATTTGAAAGAGTTTTCCTTAAAATCCATTTAAGTCCAAGGTCACACCAAAAAGTGATCACTGATTGTGTGAACTTGAAGGTCAAGGTCATGAGATATGGTCAAGTTCACCAGTTTTGAAATCGCTACATTACTATTTTTCAAGAAGGCATTATAGACCTCATTTTCATATTTCTTTCTTTTACACCTTGTGAATTATGTTGACATGTTCACATTCTAGGTCAAGGTCATGAGTTCTGAATTCACTACAAAAATCCTTGTAAACACTTTAATTTAAAAACAGTTTGTACTATCAGGCTCTGATTTGGTATATTATCATGGAAATAATGGTTGACACCCCCTAATAGTTATAGGAATGAAATGTATATAAACAACGTAAAGTGTGGTATTCGATTATTTTTTTGATAAAACATGTTATTACTGAATGTCTTTTGTGAATAGTATCCTTGAGCATTTGATATTTCTCCACTTATACTTTAAAATACCAAAAGAAAGAGGAATATAAGGAAAATGAAATTTATGTTTATGCCCCCGAATCGGAGATTCCGGGGGTATATTGTTTTCAACCTGTCCGTCTGTCTGTGTGTTTGTCCACAAACACTTTAACCTTGGCCATAACTTTGGATTGCTTCTCAACTTGTACTTTAAAATACCAAAGAAAGAGGAATATAAGAAAAAATAAATTTATTTTATGGCCCCGAATCGGAGATTCCGGGGGTATATTGTTTTTCACCTGTCCGTCTGTCTGTGTGTTTGTCTACAAAAACTTTAACCTTGGCCATAACTTTGGATTGCTCAGAGCTAGGGCTTTCATACTTGGCATGTGCATACCTTGTGATGAGACCTTCATATGAGGTCATCCTATTTGACCGTGTTACCTTGACCTTGACGCAGTGAACATCTTCAGGAAACTTTAACCTTGGCTATACTTTGGTATAGTATAACAAGAAGACATAGTCATCAACATCCCCCGCCAGAGCCAAGAAATTGGAAAAAGGGCAATAATTCGAAATAATTGTGCATTCTCATTTTCATTCCAGCAAGGTATGTTAGCCCTCAAGCAACACACCAATTTTGGTTCTCTTATCTTAAAAAGTTTCTGAGAAAAACTGTCGACTTTGGAGATACCATGAACAAAGTCCAAATATAAGGAACAAGGGCAATAAATCTGCAAAAAGTAATTGCACGCTTCTCATTTTCGAACTTCATCAAGGTATTCATGCCTTCAAACAACACACCAAATTTGATAACCCTATCTTAAACGGTTTCTGAGAAAAGCTGTCCTCTTTGCAGATACCATGAACAAAGTCCAAAAATACGGAACAAGGGCAATAACTCCGAAACAAATCTTTGCACACTTCTCATTTTCGAACTCTATCAAGGTATTCATGCCTTCAAGCAACACGTCAAATTTGTTAACCCTATCTTAAATGGTTTCTGAGAAAAGCTGTCCCCTTTGGAGATACCATGAACAAAGTCCAAATATAAGGAACAAGGGCAATAAATCTGCAAAAAGTAATTGCACGCTTCTCATTTTCGAACTCCATCAAGGTATTCATGCCTTCAAACAACACACCAAATTTGATAACCCTATCTTAAACGGTTTCTGAGAAAAGCTGTCCTCTTTGCAGAAACCATGAACAAAGTCCAAAAATACGGAACAAGGGCAATAACTCCGAAACAAATCTTTGCACACTTCTCATTTTCGAACTCTATCAAGGTATTCATGCCTTCAAGCAACACGTCAAATTTGTTAACCCTATCTTAAATGGTTTCTGAGAAAAGCTGTCCCCTTTGGAGATACCATGAACAAAGTCCAAATATAAGGAACAAGGGCAATAAATCTGCAAAAAGTAATTGCACGCTTCTCATTTTCGAACTCCATCAAGGTATTCATGCCTTCAAACAACACACCAAATTTGATAACCCTATCTTAAACGGTTTCTGAGAAAAGCTGTCCTCTTTGCAGATACCATGAACAAAGTCCAAAAATACGGAACAAGGGCAATAACTCCGAAACAAATATTTGCACACTTCTCATTTTCGAACTCTATCAAGGTATTCATGCCTTCAAGCAACACGTCAAATTTGTTAACCCTATCTTAAATGGTTTCTGAGAAAAGCTGTCCCCTTTGGAGATACCATGAACAAAGTCAAAAATACGGAACAAGGGCAATAACTCCGGGAAAAAAATGCACGCTTCTCATTTTCGAACTCCATCAAGGTATTCATGCCCTAAAGCAACTCATCAAATTTGGTAACCCTATCTTAAACGGTTTATGAGAAAAACTGTCCCCTTTGTCTCGGACGGATGGACGGACGGAGCCCAAACCTACACCCCCCTTCCACTTCGTGGCGGGGGATAATAATATACTTTGGTGTATCCGGGGGCATCCGTGTTTAACAAACACGTCTTGTTTAAAAATCATTCCTTGTGTCTTGAGATCTTGGCATTGATATATTGTTTGAGTGTTCTCTTTTTGGTTCTAATAAATAATGAAAAGATGCATTTGAAAAAATAAATCTACTGAACCCAAATATACACAAAATCTCATTCGCACATAATACATACATGGAAAGTATCATATAGTTAACATCATGTGTTTGTGTCATTTAATTTCGAAAATACCATAATATCGAACAATATTAATTAGCCATGCAATTAATTTGCTAAAATCCATTTTCTGTTTAGGGGTGTCAACCATTTTTACCATGAGTATATATCAACTATGGAGAAAGACAACAATTTGAAAAGGTTTTTGCTAAAATCCATCAAAGATCAAGGTCACAGCGAGGTCACAACTTAAGCATGTATTTGTGAATAAAAGCTGTGAAAACTTGTAACACTGTTAAATCATTACATGAGTGATATACACAATCAAAAGTGATCATTAATTTTGTGACTTTGAATGTTGAATGTCAAAGGTCAAGGTCATGAGATATTGGTTAAAGACATGTTGCCCATTTTATTGTTCCTGTGGGGGACGGACGGACGGACGCACGGACGGACGGAGCCCAAACCTATATCCCCCTTCCACTTAGTGGCGGGGGATAATAATATACTTTGCTATATCCGGGGCCATCCGTGTTTAACAAACACATCTTGTTTAAAAATCATTCCTTGTGTCTTGAGATCTTGGCATTGATATATTGTTTGAGTGTTCTCTTTTTGGTTCTAATAAATAATGAAAAGATGCATTTGAAAAAATAAATCTACTGAACCCAAATATACACAAATTTCATTCGCACATAATACATACATGTAGAATATCATATAGTTTACATCATGTGTTTGTGTCATTTAATTTCGAAAATACCATAATATCGAACAATATTAATTAGTCATGCAATTAATTTGCTAAAATCCATTTTCTGTTTAGGGGTGTCAACCATTTTTACCATGAGTATATATCAACTATGGAGAAAGACCACAATTTGAAAAGGTTTTTGCTAAAATCCATCAAAGATCAAGGTCACAGCGAGGTCACAACTTAAGCATGTATTTGTGAATAAAAGCTGTGAAAACTTGTAACACTGTTAAATCATTACATGAGTGATATACACAATCAAAAGTGATCATTAATTTTGTGACTTTGAATGTTAAAGGTCAAGGTCATGAGATATTGGTTAAAGACATGTTGCCCATTTTATTGTTGCTGTGGGAAATCATGCTCTGCTTTTGCTGTGTCCCGCAAACGCTAATCAAGTTACTAAATGTTTTTGCTTTCAGAATAGGCAGATGTGTAGCTATTGCTGGAGTTACACAAGTATAAAGACAACGTTCGGCAATCTAAAGAAAAGTACTTCAGAAGAAAAATATTAAATTAGGATAAATCTGTTTTAGCTATTACAATAGTTAAGGTTAACAATTATTCCCCCGCTACAATCCAGAAATGGCTACACAGGTCATCCAAATCAACTGGTGTATGGGTATTCTACCATTACAGTCGGATATCAAATTTGAAGACTCTAGGCGCAAGGGTTCATGTGATCTCGCGCTAATAACATCTTAAAAATAGAGTCATGTGCTCTGTAGCTCAACGGGATTTATTATCTAAGGTTGAAGATCTCATTTAATACATTGTTAACATGAACAACTATGGGGTTTAGGGTATGACCCTATGTGACCCACAGTTTTGGGTCCAAGGGTCAACAAATCTACAGTTTAAAATCCGCATTGGCCAAGGAGTCTGTACGCAACATTTAAGCCTTCTAGAAACTTTCGAAGCTGAACTTGAGAAGATGAAAATAGATTTTTAGATCATTACCCCATTGGCCAACATTTGGGGTCGACATCTACACGTTAGAATCCCAATTGGCCAAGGAGTCTGTACATAGGTTTCGACTGGTGTCATGCGTATTTCCCAAATGAAGACGCATACCAAATTTGAAGACTAAGTGAAGCGGTTTAAGCGAAATCATACTCACAAGAAACGAGACTGAGGTACGGAGTACGGTTCTGAATGCTACCGGTATGTCCGTCCCCCGCTCCGCGGCGGCAGGGACAATAAAACAATCTTCGCAATTCCAAATACGCAAACTATATAAAGTTCATAAACAGTTGTAATAGTTAAGATTAACTGATTGGAAGTGGAAGTTATCCCAATGAAATAGATGGTTAGAAAGTCTCAATGTCTTTGGCCGTGTTCACGGAAAGACAAGCAGACCAGCAGCAAGGTCTTCAAAAGACCTGGACAACACTTTCTATAAACATGCCTCGTTTATACTTGTCCGCGAGGGCTCGATAAAAATCTTGTCATGGGCCTTTTTACACAACAACCTTAGCTAAGGTTAAAAACACTAAGGTTGGGTAGAAGCAACCTTAGCTCCTCTAATCCTAGAAATTGACTGCAATATGGCGGCTTTGTTGTGCATTATAGAGGACGAAACCAATATTCGAAGAAAGAGAATATTTCAGGACCGAACCCAACAGTTAGATTGCCTCAAAGACGGTGACCTTTTTGCGAGATATAGGATGCCCCAACTCGCGATCCTGTCCTTTGTCGAGTTGGTGAGACCTGCGTTGGAGAGGGCGACCCAGCGTTCGTATCCTTTGTCTCCGGAGACGCAGGTACTTGTCGGCAATGGCGGATTTTTATCCGAGATCGGGGATTTACATGGCGTGAGTGAATCGAGTGTATACAAGATCTGTGTGCTTCTCTGGATAATATCAGGTTTCCATGGAGTCGAGAAGGCAAGGTCAGGGTAAAACAAGGTTTCCATCAGATAGCCGGTTTTCCTAAAGTGACGCAAATTCCAATTTAAGGACCAAGTGAAGACCAGAAGCAGAAGGGTTTTCACTCGGTGAATGTTCAGGCTGTATACGACTCCGATCTCAGGTAAGCATAAATTTAATCTACCAAAATAATTATTTACTAGATTTTGTTTTAATATTCTTGTTTTTGAGGAATTTCATATCCTTCTCTCGCAAAACTTTCTCAAATATAGTCAATTATTTTCATTGACGACGTTTGACATTCATTCTAATACTGTTTTCCTGTCAACATCTACTGTAGTAGTTAATATTTCGTATGCAAAATCGATTCGTACTGATTTTGAACGTTCGTTGCCATAACTATTTCGTATATGTGAGAGTTCTATGTAAATTGAAGACAGAATAAATACTTTATCATGTTTTGACGACGCTACATGATGTATGATTGATGTGTATGTCTATGAGTTTACTAATTGATCACACTGTTCCGATTTGGAGTGACCTCCCTTGTCGACTACAAAGTGGTTAAAGAGTTCGTAAAATACCTCAGAAATATATGTTTCAACATTTAACATTAGCTGAATGATGGATTTATTCTGCAAAATAGCGGTCTGGCTAAGAGGTCGGAAAGCCAGAAACCTGATGGATGGCTCCTTGGTGATTTAGGGTTAGTATATTTATACATAAGTAATAACAATATTTATATAACTGCAAGGAATAAGTCTATGTTAACACTTTTAGTTATCATACATGTTTGTAATATTACATTATAAAACAAAATAATACATTAAAATTAATAATCTGACATAAATTAATTACACATGATTACATTAATATTTCTTTCAACTGAATTAGTATCACACTGACACTGTGAATTGTAATGTGTTATTACTTATTGCAGCTATGGCTACAAATCCTGGCTATTGACACCACTGTTGGACCCTGCCCAGAGAGTTATAATAGGTTTCACCTTAAGACCCGCAACACAGTTGAGAGGGCATTTTGAGTGCTAAAGTCACAATTTCGGTAAATAATTTCGTAACAATTTAATTACTTGTTTAGAGACTTGATATAAGCCAGTGATTAAACACATCCTGAAAATATTTTGTTAATAAGTGAAAATGTACAATCTACAGATTATTAAAATCAACATTCAATAATTAAGTAATAAATGTTCATAAATTAATATTTAATTATTCAAATAACTTCGACAGTGCTTGCACAAATCTTTGTCTTTGGTTTACCCCTGAAAAGTGGTCTGCAATCAGCTGCCTTCAAAACTACACAACTACTGTCTAGACAACCATGTACCTAATCCACCCGCACTACTTGACCAGGAGTAGGGACAGGATGTGGTTGACACAAGGGGAGGAGCATGCCGGGATTGGCAGACTGTCAGAAGGAAACTCATTAATAAGAGGTTATCCAAACCGATATGTGATAATACCTTAATGAGTAAGTGACATCACCTTCCATTAAATACGTAAAAAATAGAGCCATGGGCTATGTAGCTCATCTGGATTTCATTGATTTAGTATCTAAGGTTGAATATCTAAGTTATCTCAAGTAATACATTATAGACAAGCAAAAAATAGGTTTTTAGATCATGACCCCTGTGACCCACATCTGGAAACACAGGGTCACCAATCCTACAATTAAAAATCACCTTTGACCAAAGCGTCTCTACACATTTCACCTTTCTAGAGCTTTACATACTTGAGATAAAGATGAAAATAGGTTTTGGGTCATGACGCGTGACCTAGATTGGGGTTACAGGGTCACGAAATCTACAATTTTTAATCCCCATTGGCCAAGGAGTATGCATACATCTTTTCAGCTCTCTAGACAGATACATCCTCCTAAAATGTTAACGATGTCGACCGTCTGCAAGTCACAGCAGACGTGCTGTCATATCACGTTCGCTGCCGATGAAATTGACAAAAACTACTTTCCTAACCACATATTTCCACCTATAACTGAAGCGTCTGTTGGTCATGTTCTTAATATCATAATTTAAATTTCTCTAGACAGATACATCCTCCTAAAATGTTAACGATGTCGACCGTCTGCAAGTCACAGCAGACGTGCTGTCATATCACGTTCGCTGCCGATGAAATTGACAAAAACTACTTTCCTAACCACATATTTCCACCTATAACTGAAGCGTCTGTTGATCATGTTCTTAATATGTTAATTTAAATTAACGTAATAAACACGAGCAACCTTTAAGATATTTATTTGAAAACAATTAAAACTATTTCAAGCAATTGTCCTTTTGTCAATGATTTTTAATGGAAATCACAACTGCCTACCCTCCTGTCATGGTAAGTGTATACATACTGCAATTTTGGAGTACATGTTTTTTGTAATTTTACGGTGTACACAAATTATGAAGTTAGTTTTCATTCTATTAGTTTCAAGATAACATGCTCTGGTTTGACAACAATTATCATTGTCTGACATTTACTGGGGTTAACTCTGAAACTTAGTTATTATTTAACTCAGTAACAGTTCAGTACTCCATTACTCCATCCAGAAATGTATGACATGAACAATTCTATTGCAATTTGCAACATTGGTGTACAATCATATTTTAGGACAGTCAAGTGTACAAAATACTCCAAAAGTGTACAAGTAGGCCCTGGGAAATGTTCAGATCTTATATATAAACATTACATATTCCAGACATGTAATCAGTACACTTTAATTGTATGCTCAGTACTCATTAGGTTTACAAATTTTTCCCCTGTCCCATTTAATGAAAATAAAGAGAAAAAATATTTTTCAAAAATGTTATTAAAGAAATTGTTTCATTTTTATTCTAGATGATCACCATCAAATAGAGAAAACAATATGACCCCTTCAACCTGGTCCTTGCTGTAAGATATGTAGAGGCAAATCGAACATCCATATCAAAGTCCGCACAAATATTTGGTGTTCCCCGCAAAACCGTGGATGACCATGTGAAGGGTCGGACTGTTAAACCTCTTGCGGGAAGGCCTGGTCCTGAGCGGATGCTCAGGCCCTGAGCGGATGAAAACAGTCTCGCCAATTACCTGCTGTATATGGGTAATCAGGGATTTCCATGGACTCGGTCCATTAGTCGCTGTTTCATACAGAGTATTGTAAAGAGATCTGGGAGGCCATTCTTTTTTTTCCAGAAAGTGGGCCATCTGACATTTGGTTTCGACAATTTTTACAGAGCCACCCTGAACTCCCAAGAACGACGAAAAATCAAGGGCGCGTATGTCTAATCAGCTGGTCATGGATCAATATTTTGAACTATTGAAAAACACATTGATTAGGCTTGACTTGTTGTACAAACCTTCACAAATCTTTAATGTTGACGAGTCCGGATTTAGTGGGGAGGGAGAGGGTGATGTCACATTAAGGCAGACATTCATATCAACAACAAGTCGCATCATCTGACCATGTGACAACTACTGTGACCTTTGACAGTGCAAGTGGTCGAATTTTACCCTCAATGTTCACAAAGTCACTTCCTCATAGAAATTACAAAGAGGGGGGTTCCATCAGATTGGCTGTTTGGGGTGTCTGAAACTGGGTATATACAGAGCTGTTCAAAGAATGGTTTCTCAAAGTTTTCCTTAAAAATTGTGGCAGGGAGCGTCCAGTATTACGAATACTTGACAATCATGATTGCCATACTCAGTTGGACATCCGTGAGGTTGCAATTGAAAATCAGGTTGAATTTCTGTGCCTGCCCCCCACACCACGCATATCCTTCAACCCCTTTATGTCTTACTTTTTGAACCTATAAAAGCAAAATTCAGTAACCTTGCAACAAAGCTGGGGTTTGCCAATAGTCATATGGTTATTGGCAAGGCTCAATTTAAGTAAGATTTAAATTAAGGTATCATTCATATTTTAAGTGTCTCTTACTGAATGATGTCAATGAAATAAAATAACTATTTTCTCTGTGTTTAATTAACACTTCCCTATTTTAAGAACTATAACAGGATCGAATCAATGGTAACAGTAATGATTAAAAAAGTAACAGTAAAGAATAATGTTACCAAATATTTTCCCCAACACCAATAAACAAGAAAGACAACCATAGAATATCAAACAGAACACTGAATGTAAATAAAAATTACCTATAAAATAATTATTTATGTGGAATTTATATAAATTTATCTGTTTCAATAGTACACTTTAAACATTGGACATGCAGTTTTGACAGTACCTTGAATACATATTCAATACCTGTCCATAATAAAACGTGATATACAGCTAAAATCATGTCTTATTAATTTAGATAGTATATTCCCATAATAATAACGTCCTAAAATAGTATACATTTTCTTTTTTAAATTCTATAGGACAGATTGAAACTCAGGGACAGGAATTTTGACATTTTTTAAAACTAATCTATAACGGGTAAAAACTGAGTACTCCATGGCTGCATTCGTTTTGCCTCACTCGAGTTGACACTTAGTACGAACGACAACCGAGCGTCAAACAAATATATCGAAGAATTTGATACAAAATATATTCTTTAGCTATTTATTTATTCATTCATTTGTTTAATTATTATGTATTCAGAAATATTACCGAATCCAAACACGACGGTCCGATCTACAATCGTCAACGATTTTCCCGTCCATTCACCGCAATCATAGAGTGAAACTGTAAAATCTATCATGCCTATAACCCACAAGTGTTTTGTGTCTGTAACCTGGTGTCAGAAAAACTCGAAGAATTCGCTACATTATGGATAATTATCGAATACCAGAGCCGTTATCGTTTTAAGGTAATGTCAGTGAAAACTGGAAACGATGGATACAGAAATTTAAGCTCTATTTGACATCATCGGGGTCAAAAGATAAACCCGAAGAGACGTTGGTCGCCATTTTGTTGCACTGCGGCAGCGATGACCTTGTGGAAGTGTATTAATACTTTCACGTGGGCGAGAGAAAGCCACAACAAAAAGTACGTTGTGATAACGAAAATAGAAGATTACTGTAACCAAAGAAAGAATACAGTGATTGAACGTTATCTCTTCTGGGAACAAAAACAGAAACAGGATGAGTCGATTGATCGCTAAATCACTGAACTGAAAAACCGAGCGAAATCTTGTGAATTTGACGCTCAGACAGATTTGATGATTCGTGAAATGTTAGGCATTTGGAAAAAACATTTTCTAGATGTAAATTGAGGGACCATCTCACAAGTCAGTGTTTTGCTAAATTTTCACATGAATCACACAGGGACTCACAAAAGAAGACAAAAGGTAAACATTCATTGGAAGAAGAGTACACTACTATCAGTGATTCAATGGATGAAGTTTTTGTATTTTTGAACAATCAATGCTGATAGCAGACATTCTTTATACACTTCATGGTTTAAAAATGTAAATATTCATGGGAATAATGTTAATTTAGGTGCAGAAGCTAATGTCATTCCTTCACATTTGCAAATTTGGATTGCAAGCAACAGTTGAAACCATCAACAGTGCGATTATCAGGTTATGGTAACAATGACCTCATTGTTTTGGGCGAGGTAACACTTCCGTGTCAGGCAGGTAAAAGGGTCATCACAGTCACGTGATCTAGAGTTCATCGTCGCTGATGTGAAATCACCACCAGTGTTAAGTTTGTCAACATGTACAGATCTTAAGACTTTGTGACAAGAAATAAACACATTCATCATGTGACAAAAGAAAGCATCATGGAAGAATACATGCAGCGACAATTTTACAGGTCTAGGACACTTCAGTGGAAAATATCATATTGAATCACTGAACTGAAAAACCGCGCGAAATCTTGTGAATTTGACGCTCAGACAGATTTGATGATTCGTGAAATGTTAGGCATTTGGAAAAAAAAATGTTCTAGATGTAAATTGAGGGACCATCTCACAAGTCAGTGTTTTGCTAAATTTTCACATGAATCACACAGGGACTCACAAAAGAAGACAAAAGGTAAACATTCATTGGAAGAAGAGTACACTACTATCAGTGATTCAATGGATGAAGTTTTTGTATTTTTGAACAATCAATGCTGATAGCATACATTCTTTATACACTTCATGGTTTAAAAATGTAAATATTCATGGGAATAATGTTAATTTAGGTGCAGAAGCTAATGTCATTCCTTCACATTTGCAAATTTGGATTGCAAGCAACATTTGAAACCATCAACAGTGCGATTATCAGGTTATGGTAACAATGACCTCATTGTTTTGGGCGAGGTAACACTTCCGTGTCAGGTAAAAGGGTCATCACAGTCACGTGATCTAGAGTTCATCGTCGCTGATGTGAAATCACCACCAGTGTTAAGTTTGTCAACATGTGCAGATCTTAGACTTTGTGACAAGAAATAAACACATTCATCATGTGACAAAAGAAAGCCTCATGGAAGAATACATGCAGCGACAATTTTACAGGTATAGGACACTTCAGTGGAAAATATCATATTGAACTTGACCCTACAGTGAAACCAGTCATCCATGCACCACGCAATGTACCATACAGCCACAGGAATTCGATATCGTCCTTAAAACGGTAAAACGTAGGTAAAAACATACACCCTATATAACATAGAGTAAAGGAGCACGGGCAGTCATAAGTTACCGATCTAAGGGCCCATTCAACAGGTCAAAATTTACGCCAAGAATTAGTGACATTCACAAATGAACGTATCACCTATACATTTATCCGCAAAACTGCGCTGATTTCCAACATATGTCACCCCTACGATAAGTTTAATAGCTCTTCAAACTCGAAAATCTACCGCAAAAACCTCTTCCTTGAACTTTAATAGTCCGCACTCAACACCCATTCGAACGATCTGATTGGTCCGTTGAGCTGGTTCTGTAGTTCACTTTTCAAAGCTTCCCTCTGATCAGGTGTTGAATTCATAGCGAAGCAATTTTCGAAACATCTAACCGTTCTCATCATGTTATCGTTTTTGTTTACCGATACTATATTAATAGTTCACCTCAACGAACCAATCATATCGTTCGAATGGGTAATCATAAGCCACTTGAGACGATATTGAGAAAACCCCTGCACAAGGCATCCCCAAGATTGCAGCGAATGATGATGCGTCTACAAAAATACCAGTAAGATGTGTGCTATGTGCCAGGAAAACATATATACATAGCAGACACCCTCTCCAGAGCATATTTGCCAGAATGTGAAAGTGACGAGACTATCAAGGAAGAAGCAAAGATCATGATTCACACTGTGACAGCAAATCTACCCATGAGTGACGAGGGGAAAATCCAGTTCCGACAAGAATCGAAGAACGACGCGGTACAAGGTTAACCACGCAAGCAAATCAAAGAAGGTTGGCCAACACATCGATGGAAAGTGCCACCAGAAAGCAGAGCGTAGTTCAACATTTGTGATGAAATTCACGAAATTATATTACGACTTATATTTGTAGGATATAAGTTCTTCGTTCCCAGAGCCCGAGATCTGACATGCTGAAGGACATCTTGGGATAGAAAAGTGCAAATCAAGACCCAGAGAAGTCATGTTTTGGCCAGGAATGTCAAGAGACATTGAAGATATCATCTGAGATGTGACTCTAACACCAAGGAACTGATGATCTCCCATGACGTACCCGACATACAATGTACCATGGGAGACAGTTGGCACAGACATCTTTGATTTCAACTCGAAAGATTACCTCCTTGTGATGACTATAACCTCAAATTCATCGAGGTCGGCAACCTGAGAGACAATACCACCGAGAGTGTTGTCACTGCATTAAAAGCCATATTTGCCAGACACGGCATACCCGACAAAGTTGTGTCAGCTGGCAACATGCCTTCTCCAGCTCCAAGTTCAAGCAGTTCGCACAGAATTGGAACTTCAAGCACGAGACATACCTATGCCATGCTCACTTTCTTGCTTATTTCTCTGTTACTTTGCTTTTGGCCTGGGTTTGTCATATTGGCGACAATTGCTTGTTAAAAATTGTTGTTCATCTACGTTGTAGATGTATGACACATGGGTGGCCTTAGGTGATGTTAAAACTCAGAAAACGGATTTTCCTAAAGAAACCCAATTGCAAAGCAGTAATATCCGTAAGCTTATGCTTTATATGATGGTAAACCTTTTGGTTTATTCCAGAGGCTTTTGCTAACGAAATCAAATTAATTTATGTCCCCCGAAAATTGTTTTCATCTCCGTCCGTCATTCCGTAATGCTTTCTTTTCCGGGCTATATCTCAAAAACCGTTCAATATTTTTTCACGAAACTTGGTATGTGGTTAGCCCTAGTGGTGGAGTGGTGCCTTTTGCTATTTTGGTTATTATACCCCCCGCTACGAAGTAAGCGGGGGTATATAGCGGTCATTCCGTCCGTCCGTCCGTCCTTCCGTCCGGTCAATTTTCTCAAAAACTGTCAAAGGTACATCAACCAAACTTTGTACAGTTGTTAACCATGTTCTTCCGATCGCGCACAGACAATTTTAAATTTTCTGAGATTTATTTTTGTTGTCGTTTCCATGGAAACGTCACTTTTTGGACTTAGTTTTATTGTGTTCAATGGGGACGAGTTTTCTCAGATAACGTTCAACCTAGGTGAATGAAATTTTGGTTGTGAGTACTCATGACCATTATCTTTATCGAGTTCGAAAACCAGTTCCGAAATATTATTTTTTATGGAGTTATGGCCCTTGAATTCGAAATTTAACTTAGTACCAAAAGAACTGTGATGCTCCAATGGGGACAAGTTTTCTCGGAAACCATTACATCTAGGTGAATGAAATTTAATATGGAGGTAGTCCAGATGATACTATTCATCGCGTTCAAAAACCAGTTCTGAAATATTATTTATTACGGAGTTATGGCCCTTGAATCCGAAATTGAACTTAGTACCAAAAGATCTGTGATGCTCCAATGGGGACAAGTTTTCTCGGAAACTATTACATCTAGGTGAATGAAATTTAATATGGAGATAGTCCAGATGATACTCTTCAACGAGTTCGAAAACCAGTTAAGAAATATTATTTATTACGGAGTTATGGCCCTTGGATCCGAAATTGAACTTTGTACCAAAAGATCTGTGATGCTCCAATGGGGACAAGTTTTCTAGGAAACTATTACATCTAGGTGAATGAAATTTAATATGGAGTTAGTCCAGATGATACTCTTCATCGAGTTCGAAAACCAGTTCTGAAATATTACTTTTTATGGAGTTATGGCCCTTGGATCCGAAATTGAACTTTGTACCAAAAGAGTTTTGATGCTCCAATGGAGACAAGTTTTCTCGGAAACTATTACATCTAGGTGAATGACATTTAATATGGAGGTAGTCCAGATGATGCTCTTCATTGAGTTCAAAGTCCAGTTCCGAAACATTATATTTTGCAGAGTTATGAAGCCCTTGAATCTGTAATTGAACTTGGTACAAATTACCGGTGTGCTGCTCTAATGGGAAATATTAAGTTACCTGAAAAATATTACATCTGGGTGAATGAAATTTTGTAACAACAGTCAGTTCCTAAAATTATTTTGGACAAAATTATGATGCTTGAAGTGTTTGATAAACATAGTAACCTTCACATCTATAATTCTCAATGGACGAATAGCGGATGGCGGGGGTATGTGAACCATGCTCACTTTTTTCTTGTTCTGATTTTTTTTTTCTGGTTTCCATGGACACAATTTGAACTTAGTGCATATTGAGGGTAGGGAGCATTTCCGGCCTCTATCTCCAAAACCGTTCAATATTTTTTCACAAAACTTGATATTTGCTTAGACCTAGTGATAGAGTGGTGCCTTTTGCTACTTTGGCTATTCTGATTTTTTAAAAATATTTTTACTGGTTTCCATGGCAACAATTTCAACTTAATGCATATTGGGGGTAGGGCGTTTTTCAGCCTCTATTTCAAAATCTATCAAGTATTTCTTTACGAAACTTGGTATGTGGTTAGACCTAGTGGTGGAGTGGTGCCTTTTGCTATTTTGGTTATTCTGAATTTTTTTCTTTTCTGGTTTCCATGTAAACAATTTGAACTTAGAGGAGGGACCTTTTCCGGCCTCTATCTCATAAACCGTTCAATATTTTTTCACCAAACTTTGTATTTGCTTAGATCTAGTGATAGAGTGGTGCCTTTTGCTACTTTGGCTATTCTGAATTTTTTATTTCTCGTTTTTTTCTGGTTTCCATGGAAACAGTTTGAACTTCGTGCATATGGTGGGTAGGGACCTTTTCCGACCTCTATCTCAAAATCTATTCAGTATTATTTAATGAGACTTGGTATATATGTTTAGACTCAAAGATGGAATGTTGCCAGCCTTTTGCTACTTTCTATGGAAACAATTTTAACAAAGAGAAAAGGGACACAGTTTGATCTAAGAGGCTACATGGAAACGAGTTCATTTATTCTAATAGATTAACCTTTTTGAATTTTCCTTTCTGAAATGCCTCTGGCATAAGTGTAAAATAAGGGTGGTAATAAGAAATAAGATGATAAGGGTGGATTGAAAGTTGGAGCGGGGGACATCACAGTGCATCACATGCACATTGTTATAGTTTTTAAATGTTATTGTCTCAGTTCTTTTGAAGTCTCTTGAAGGGACATAAGGAAGTAGATATGCCAATTTGGAAAGGTTTCTATGAACAGCACTCTTGCAATAAAGAAATTGTAAATCTATAGATCTCCTTTATCATTCTTCTTTTGAAGTTGCTTTCTGTGCTGTAAATATGTCAAGCTGCGAAAGAAATCTAAAACTGTAAAGGCAGTTAAGAACAACGTATATACATGATATATGTACCCTTTCAGAACAATTTATTAAAATGGAACTGATTGTTTTCCTGTTGCTAGTTGTGCTATTCAAAATATAGCGTTTTAAGGAAGTGTTTTATACAAACTACTCATAATGGCCTGTCTGTTGTAGATAAAAGGAGGCTTAAAAATCAGTCGAGATGTGAAAGGATGAGAGGAATTTAAAGGTATCTAGCATCTTCCATAACAACTTCCCTACATTACTCTTGCCAGTCTCCATCACTGTCTGATTTAAGTCTTGCAGTATTTCCTCACGTTTCTGTCCTAAAATATTAGAGCGCCGTACCTGCATAGTGAGCTCTAACTTCCAAGCACGGACACCTTACGGAAATCCGCAAGGCTTACATGGACACTGGTAGGGATTATGTCTTGCGTGGGGAAATTTAGGAAAGGAAATTGTAATTCGATCAAGAATAGCATGATTTAGTTTTAAATGGTTTTTTTTTTCTATGTATGTTCTCTGCATATTGGCTTTCACAACTACACTCAACCGCAAAAGATCGTCACGTCACCATACAAAATACACGACATTTTCATCCAAGAGTGATAAACATAACTGAAACTGAAATACATCAGGTCTCCAGAAGCCAACTAACATAAATCTGAAATTTCAAAACATTGCCTGTTCACATTTCTAACAAACACACAGTTTAAATATCGTCAGAAATCGCAATTTTGGCTTGTTTCATCACGTCTCTCAATAGAAACGCGTCAACAAATGTAAGTCCAAGAAGGTAATTGATATCGACTACATCATTGATTAATTAAAATTCTACATTTCATGAATTTTTAAGTCCTATGCCAAACATTCTGACCGAAAACCATTTTGAAAAAGCGATGTCAGTACCACAAATGTACTTGAACAGATAAAAAACGTATTATATTCTGATATATGAAATTGTGGGTACCTATTTACAAATCATGTCACTATAAGATGTAGTAAAGTCGACTTTCTCAGGCAGCAGTAATTATTGGTGTTGAAGAATAGTCTCACAACACGTGAAGTGAACACTACTTTATGGTACATTATCTCACACAATAATGAATACTGTTAACAGAAAACATACTCACTTTGAACAGTATATTGATGAAGTATATAGTTATGATAAAGAAGTAAAATGGCGTTTTTAATGATGTGCGATGTCTACGTCATTCGATTTAATCTCTGTTGAAAATGTAAAATTTGATTTGTATTTGCGAGTATTATTTATGTCCATATAAACCTTGGAATACTGCAACAGAAGATGAGAACAACTTACGCTACGTATGTCAGATCAGAGACAGATAATGTATTATTTTAACTTTGGATCATATGCTTTATTCGATGTTCATCCGTCCTACTTATTCGTGTATTTTACAGTCAATGACATTTATTGCACACATTATATATTTGCTTTATAATATAATGTTCTCTGGTAAATATCCACGAAATAGGTTACATAGTGTGTTTAGTCATTGGCTTGTAAACGGTGTGGAATTAATAAGCCATTACATTCTTAAACCTGCAATTTAGGGGATGTTTTATAAGTTTGTAAATAACATTGCATCACAATAGTTCCAAAATATGTACAGTGCATGTTAAAACAAAACTTATATCTGGCGCTAAGCTCCGCCCACAATAGTACCTCAGCACTCATGTGTCGCCATGTCAATTTTGTGTCAATGAGAATGTACATGTTATGTATACCAGTCACATGACTTTGTTTAATCTAATCAGCAGAGAGTATATCACTTAATGTTCAATGTATGAATTTTTTTTTTAAATGAACAGCCATGTAGTATCATTCATTGAATCTGAAGTTGAAAGTGCATAATAAACAGTGCGTGAAACATATGTTGTGTCGATACAGATGTGAAATTACATTGCAGTATTTAATCTATTGTTTCCCAAACGGGGTGTTAACTACATAGAATCTGCCATCTTCATCTTATTACAAGATACAGGTGGTTACAGTAATTTCCCATTTAAGTAGATTATACTTCCTTTTATAGAATGTGAATTCTTATGATCGTGTTTGTAACATTGTAACATACTGATTCTGATTAGTTTATTACACCTTATGTTTCTGAATTTTATTTTTAAAATGTTGATTATGTCATTTGAATACGAACTTGTTTTACATGTATAGATCCTTTGACATGGAATAGAACACACATTTTGAAAATTCAACTTTCATTCTGTATTAAGAAACAAGATTTTATGGATAACAACTATTTATTTATGAAAATTCGAAAACGTTTCCGAATATCTGCTTTACTCCTTCATGAGGTGGAATTATTCCAAATGCTCAGGAATATCTGTGATGTACTAAATGTACTACTAATATAAAATAATTATAAATGTTCTTAAATGTTGGAATGCTGGATACAATGCCTTCTGCGAAGATAACTCAGAAAATCTAAACCCAGAACCCCCAACGTAAAACATGTTGCAAAAACTTCATGTGTAGTTGAATTTATGACTACAATCTTACAATCTTACATGGAGGCTTTATGGAGGCAGTAACTTCAGAATGTAACATTGTAATGTGTTAGGTTTCATCCAATTAAGGGCGTCTATCCCTGCCTTTTACACAGGCTTGTTTATTCAAAGATACTGGGACTTACATTAAAACCGAGTGTGGCTTAGAGAGGAGGATTGGTCCATCTTTGATGTTAGATGGCATCTGTATGAACCAGCATTTTCTTTTATGTATACTCATATAAACCCTTTGACTTTCTATTATAAATCTATATTGATATACACGTTTAATACCACTTCAACACAACATTTTATAGAATTACTGTACGTTTATATTAACCCTTCGATTTTCTATGGATATACACTTGTATCACCACACAACAATTTATAGAATTACATACAACAAGGATAGCTTATGGTGTCCACCTTGTCCACCTTGTTCGCCTTGAACTCAATCTGCTACTACTCTGAGTACCGGTACCTTGATAGAGAGAATAATTAAACCGTATAATCATACACGCATACAATAAAGATAAACACATCAGATACCCGTTTTTTATTATATATTTTATTTTTATTATCTGGAGTGAGATACTCAATTCTATCAGTGAAATAAACCCTCTATTAAGCTACAGTGGCGATAACCTTTATCACCACTCTACTGAGTGACGATAAACTTTATCGTCACTCGCTTGACGTCATCAGGACAAAGTTATGACGTCATATTGTCAGTTTGCGAAGGCTGTGCGTTAACCGTTGAAATCACTCCACGTCAACAGAAAACCTAATAATGATATAATAAATAGAATTATTTTTTTCGAGTGAAAATATTATTATTTTCTACTTCACTCGATTAGATAAACATGGTATTTGTCAAGACAAGACAGATATCCTCTATATATTAGTCGACCTATCCCAGGGCGGTCACGGGGAAAACACTCTCTAATCACCACACATTGCCCCGTAGCAATTCAAGAGCATATGCAAATATATTTGATATATTGCCACCATGGGAAAACGCACTGGTTTAGGTAGTAATTAACATAAACGTTAGAGCTAAATTAGTTGTACATGATTTGGAAAGTTTGGGAACAACTGCAATATATTTTAAATGACTTGTCTGCAGCTTGTAAGTAGTTTATTTCAGTCTATCTAGTCACATAGTTTTAATCAAACACACGTTTTTAAAAAAAACGGATTTGTGTTCTATGCATTTTTATGTTGATGATTATCCCCAGCCGCCACAACGAAGTAGTCGGGGAAAATTGAAAGGACCTCCGTCCGTACGTCTGTGCGTCCGGGTTTCGTTTCCGGACGAGAACTCAATAACTGTGACGCATAGCACAATGAAACTTTCATCATGTGTAGAAGTGCCTTTTTGGAGTTTTCGACTTCTTTAGAATTTTACTTTTAGCCGTTTTCATGGATACATGGCTCTGTGAAATTTGCAATTGGTATGTACAACAGTCATCATGTGTGCATGTGCTTTTTAGGTTTTCGATCTCTTTGGAATTTGATATTTATCCATTTCCATGGAACTTAGAATTTCGTTTCCGGACCTAGAAAAAAATTATAATAAATATTAAGCATAGGTCGATAAAACTTGGTATGTGGAACAGCCATCATGTGTAGATGAGCCTTTTGAGGTTTTCAACTTCCATGGAAACATACTTTAAAGTTTCGTTTCCGGATCAGAACTAAAAAAACTGTAAGTTCTAGTCCAATTAAACCTGGTATATGGAACCTTTTGGGGTATTCAACTATTTTTAATTTTATCATCAGTCGTTTCCATGGAAACATAACTTAACATTTTGCTTTCGAACCAGAACTAAAAAGCTGTAAGGCCTAACTCAGTCAAATTTGTTGTGTTGAGGAATCGTCATGTGTATGTGCCTATTGCGGTTTTCAACTTCTTTTGGATTTTAGTTTTAAGCATTTCCATGGGAAACATCTTCATCTTTATTCCGGAGCATATTTCGAAATGCTTTTTACAATTTCGTTTCCAGAACAGAACTTGAATATTAGACAGAGAGTAAAACATTTTGGGGAGAACGTTTTCTTCTGAGGCATGAATTTATTACTAATTAGTCATTCAGGATTCATTATAGCATAAAGCTCCATAATCATTAATCAATTTTGTTATGTATTGTTAACTTTTTACACTTGGTGGGGGATATATTAGACTCTGTCTGCTTGCTTACTTTAATTTCTGTTATATCATTATCGATCTTTATATTCTAAGATTGTCTTGGAAACATGTATTATAAAGGAGTATTTACAGATATCATTGTTAACACTATGAATATGGAGAGTTAAGCCAGGAACGCTTATGAGATTCTTGAAAGGTATTTGGAAGTTGGTGTACAAGTACGAGTATAGGATTGTTATTATCTGGTATGGTCCCTGCCTCTGCATCAGGTGAATCATTTCTTGTTCTGGACTGAATGTATCATGTGTGGCATACACTGCGTAGATCTATAGAGTTTGAGGAGCTAATCCTGCTGACAACGGCCTGTAACCGCTAGCCTTCAGAGCCCCCAAATTTATGGCCCCAAGAAAAGAAATCTGATTGTATTTGTCTATATACACCCCAATAAACTAGTATAAGGAGACGTGTAGACTAATCCATCATCTCAACTCTACATGTAGCATGGGCAGGCTGAACATACTTAGCTGCATTGCAGTGGCTCCATTATTAAAGTACTATACAGACTAGAAGCCTATTTCTTTCTTTATAGATGCGCAATATGCAATATTGTTGTAAGTGGTCAAAGAATGGATGAGGGAAACTGTTATGGCCTACAATCGTTTAAACAAGTACATTACAGTCAGTAATGTTATTAAAATAATAGGATACTATTGTTTATATCAATCTATGTAGACGGACACCTTTAGAAACCATGACGATCATACTGCCTCACGGAGAGATGTGTTGTTAAATTTATTCCATTTAGCATCACTTTATTAAAATGATCAACGTGTATGTTACAAGTTTTATTTCTTCAAATATTCCCCGTAGATAGGAAGAACATCGATCTAAATCATAATGGATTCGACACAGAGTTAGTTATTTCAAGATAGAGTTTGTATTTGCTGACAATGGGCATTCACGCATATTCTCTCATGATTTTGACTTTAAATCCCCAAAATAATATTAGTTGCTAAGTATAGTTTAAGAGTCTTCAAACATTAATTCTATTACCCTTGTTACATTCCATATATATCTTGGATTTTGCGCATTAAATATCTTTTTGTCGTTTGTTGAAGGAATTGACACGTTATAATCCAAAATCGTCACTTTTTCAAAAGTTTGTACCAGATCGCAATTTCTTTTTGGAACTACATGACGGAATTCATTTGATTAACATTAGAGAATTATCTTATTTTTCTGTCTAAATCTGGTTAGCTTAACTGACATTAACTCCCTTCTGTGTAAGTCACAATGAAATGGTGATGGTTTTGTAAAATTAAAAAAAACACCATTGCAGTATTTATAGGTAGTGTGAGGATTGGTGTCACCATCATCATTTTTTTCTTTGTATGTAGGCCTCTGCGTCCAAAAACAGGGAAACACAACTGTGGGAAACTACTGTGCAGATGATTTTAGGATGCATTTTCGTATGCAGAGGAGCAGTGTTGAAGTATGTATCGTATTCGTTACAGATTTGTATTTTGGTGGGTCCTTTTCACTATTGATTCTTTAAACTGCTGGAATATATTATGTAATAATGATTTAGTTATTATATAGATTAATTTAATTGATAAAAAAAATAGTGGCAAATGCCTTGTCTATAACTCTTGTTTATTTTATTTATATGTTTATTTTATGTATATTATTTAATTATCGAGGTAAAGACCATAAACACTATTTTTTATCAAGTTATACTGTAATACATTGTTAAAATTGTTGTCAAAATCCTTAAATGGCATTGAATATTCCAACCATAACAAAATAATCCTATCTCAACTCCCAACTGATTACAGTTTGTCAATTGAGGAACTGATGTCCCCATTCACTAAAAATAGTAAAGTCTAATCTTTACTAGGCTTGGCAGTTATGCTTTGAGTAGTAAAATAACTTGTTTACTAGTCACCGATTTTACCCATATATTGAAATTTCAACACAACCTTCCTACCCTGTTAATATATACTGTGTCTAAACTATTGTGTTCCCTAAAATCATTCTAATAAATTTTGTTATCTTTTTAAAACATTACATGTGTTATAGGATAAGGTATGCATTTTCCTATCAAATTCTCAGTTTTTTTAAATGAAATATTTGCATGAAAAATGCTAGTTTTATTTCTTTCAGTGTTAGTATAAATATCATCATTACATTATTTTCATTTAGTACATGCTGTATCTTTATCTTTAAGTTTTCATTTTTTATTTTTAGTTACAAGCCAAGAAGGTTTGAGTTTATATATGTTTTTAGACATGGTGTCAAGGAATACATGCCATTTCTGTGTCTCTTTATTTCCCTTCTTTCCTTGTGTAAAGGTCAACACAAGCTGTTTTTCTATTCTTACTAAATAATGTCCTGTCAGTGACTCCCGTAAGTATAGCTTTTGTATGGTTGTCTTAAGACGTCGGTTCAATTCCGACCAAAAGCAAATATCAGAGTCGCAAATCTTATCACAAACGTATGTATAATTGTCTGTGTATGTCTTGCATGTGCATCTGTATGCTGATATGTTTTTTTTCTCAATATCCCACAATAATATTATTGAGTTGTGATGATATATCACTACTACATTAATCATTGTTTAAATCTATAATGTTAAAGTGATAGTATCATGTTGATAAGGCAAATAGAAGTCAGGCTAATGTTTCATCACACATAACAATCTTTCCTCTAAGGTTTGCAGTATGTTTCATAATGTTTTAATGTTGCCTAAATCCAAATATATTAATGATATTGTACCATCCTTAAGTAGGTTGGGATAAAATGTACAAACTTTGATCCCCTAGGTGCAAGGTACCTCCCCACATAATTTCAGTTTTGGGGAAGTAGTGGTTCTTCTGGAGAAGTCGAAAATGTGAAAAGTTTACGGACGAAAGATTATGCCGGACAACGGCCAAAGCCATAAGCTAAAGCTAAAAATTTAGTGCCAAAACGGGACCATAACTTTAACATTAAAATGAAGCATTTAACCAACAGGTATCTGTTATTAAAAACAAATAGATAATTCATTAAATCACAACACATCTGGCAGTTGGAAATATTAATTATCATTTTATTTCTACCATATATCAGTATGTTAGTGTATTCAAATATTGATTAAACTGAACAAGTTATTGTGTAAGACAAATTTTATGATATTTATACAGATGTGTCTACATGTATTTTTCAGAAACTTATTAGCCAGGTCCAAAGCGAGTTAAGGGGTGCTGATCCAGAAAGGCGAGTGTTAACTTCGTTGTGGGTCCTCAGCAACCAGGAGTCCTTCCGTGGAGTGGCAGACAGGTTTGGCTATGAGAGAGGCCAATGTAACAGAATTGTTCTTGAATTTTGTTCAGTAATGGCAGCAAACTCTAAGAATTACATCACCTGGCCTTCTCAACAAGAGATGACACAAAATATGTCCAAGTTTGAAAGCAGGTATGGCTTCCGAGGAGTGGTTGGCTGCATAGATGGGACACACATTAACATCAAGGGTCAAGAGGAAGGTATACCATAACAATCTAGCTTACTTACATACCATGGCTATCAAGGGGTTATTGTAACAATGATGTAACATTATTACATAAGTAACAATACTAATTTAAATTCTTCTAATTGCTACATCCATTGTTATCCAGTTTAGTATTTCTTGTGAATTTTAAAATTTGAATATTTTCAACACATTAACGAATACTTAAAATGATGTTTGTATTTAAATTTGCTAATCGTTCAAAATTCAATTTCACTCCAGGTATCTGCTCCATCCAACTTCAGACTGTGTGTGACCAGTCTCTGAAGTTCATTGATGTTTACACCGGCTGGCCTGGATCAGTCCATGATGCCAGGGTATTTAAAGAGTCCCCCTTTCGAGTATTCTGAACAATGCAGCATTGCCAAGAGATGCTCATCTTCTCGGTGATGCTGCATACCCCCTCAGCTCTGCATTAATGATTCCCTTTAGAGATAATGGTCATCTCACTACAGAGCAAAAGAAATTTAATCTTGGACAGAGCTCAACCCGATCATGCATTGAGCGAGCTTTTGCACATTTGAAAGGGAAATTCCGGCGACTAAAATATTTAGACATGTCTCGCATAGAAAAAATTCCTGACGTCATTATCAGTGCATGCGTACTACAGAACTTCATTTTAATCGAGGAAAACGTTGACTTGACACAGCTGAAGCTGTGGAAGCTGAGGTTGGTGTATTTGCTGACACAGCTAGCCCATCAGAAGTGGCAACAAGAAAGAGAAATGCCATTGCTAACAAATTATGATATTACAAATAAATAGAGCCATGCATTTCTCAAACCCTAGGACTAACATATCTACCTCAGGTATAGTATTAGGGATTACTAAATACTGAATGAAGTGCACATACAATATCAGTTCAAAATTCATTGGCTAAAGAGTCTGTTCACAACATTTCAGTCTTCTAGCGCTTTTCGTTCTGGAGAAGAAGATGAAAATAGGGTTTTAGATTGTGGCCTGTGAGGCCCTTATTTGGGATCACTGGATCACCAAATCTACAGTTTAAAAGCCATCAGCCCATCGGGACTTTCAGGCCTGATGAGCTAAAAATAAACAACCCATAACATCGGTGTCAAATTCAATTGCTGAAATATCTGGAATGACAATGCTTAGTTGTCCCCCGCCGCAACGCGGAACGGGGGACTATGTATTCAGCGGCGTCCGTCCGTCCGTCCGTACGTCACATTTCTTGTTTACGCGATATCTTATGAAGCGTTGCATCCAAAGTCTTCAAATTTCATGTCTGCCTACATTGTGGGAAGACGCAGACACCAGACAATGTTGGTGACCTTGGTCTTATTTTCAAGGTCACCACGACAATTTGACCACTTTTTGAACTCTTGTTTACGCGATATCTCATGAAGCGTTGCATCCAAAGTCTTCAAATTTGGTTTCTGTCTACATTGTGGGAAGACGCAGACACCAGTCAATTTTGGTGACCTTGGCCTTATTTTCAAGGTCACCACGACACTTTGACCACTTTTTGAACTCTTGTAAAGGCGATATCTCATGAAACATTGCATCCAAAGTCTTCAAATTTGGTTTCTGCCTACATTGTGGGACGATGCAGACACCAGTCACTTTTGGTGACCTTGGCCTTATTTTTAAGGTCACCACGACACTTTGACCACTCTTTGAACTCTTGTAAAGGCGATATCTCATGAAACATTGCATCCAAAGTCTTCAAATTAGTTGTCAGCCTACATTGGGGAAAGACACAGACACCAGTTTATTTTGGTGACCTTGACCTTATTTTCAAGGTCACCGCAACACAGCACTTTTCTAACTCTTGTTAACGTGATATATATCTTTACCAGTTGGACTCAAAGTCTTCAAATTTGGTGTCAGTCAACACTGGGGGATGACGCAGACACCAGGGGATTTTGGTGACCTTGACCTTATTTTCAACCTACACTGGGGGATGACGCAGACACCAGGGGATTTTGGTGACCTTGACCTTATTTTCAAAGTCACTACAACACTTTGACCACTTTTCGAACTCTTGTTATCACCATTTATTATGACCGGTTGGACCAAATGTTTTCAAATTTGGTGTCAGTCTACATAGGAGGATGACGCAGACGCCAGTCGATTTGGTGACCTTGACCTTATTTTCAAGGTCACCACAACACTTTGACAACTTTTAGAACTCTTATTAACACGATATATCATGAACCCAAGTAGCTCCAATGATGTGTCTTACTAACTCAATGTCACCGGCGGGGGACATTGCCATGTTAGTGGCAAACACTTGTTTATAATAGATATGGACAAATATCTACAACTGTTAAGTATTTTAAATTGTGAAATTGTCAAACTTCAATTTGACATGTTCCACCATATCTGAAATCAACAAGTAGAATTGTATTAGATCAATGCATTTAATAACTAATAGTTGTGTTAGTTTATTGCAAATTAGCTTTGAAGTATCAAGTTCATATTGTTTTAGGATACAAATAAAAAGAAACAGATTAAAATCTATAATTTCATGTACAATTTTTGTGCAAAAGAGTCAGGTGTACTTGACAGGACTAAAATGCACTTAGTAATTTGCCCAAGGAGTAACAAGCGCCTGGTTAATACATTAACGATAACAAGAACAAATTAACCATAACTGCAATATATTTTTCATTTAGCAATATATTGGAACAAACAAATCAAAGCATAAGTATATGATCATAATTTCAAGGCAACTTAAAATGTTAGTTGCTTGAAAATTACCTCAATGTACATGAACATTTTTGGAGTGAAAGAAGTGACACAGTGAAACATCACATTTTGTTTGCAAATTGTAGATTTTAAAGTGACATTGAGTTTGTTGGTGAAAATACAGGAAAAATAGAGCCATGGGCTCTGTAGCTCATCAGGGTTTTTTTTGTTTAATGATGAAGACTGAAATAGATTTTTAGTTCTAGGTCTGTTTGTTCTTGAGAAGATGAAAATAAGTTTTTGGGTCATGGCCTGTTAGACCTTTATTTGGGGCCTGAGGGTCACCATATCTACAATTTAGAATCCCCCTTTGTCAAGTTATCTGCACATAAAAGCACTCTAGACTCATTGATTCTGGAGTAGATGTAAAAAAAAGCAAAAAGTTACGGACGGATGGGCGGACGCCATGCCATGCCATGCCATGCCATAAGCCCATCGGGCCTTTCCGGCCTGATGAGCTAAAACTTCCAAAAGTACTTATCATAGTCCTAAAAACAATTTCTAGGCAAGAGGTACAACAAATATATATATTTTTTATACATTTGCTTATTAATACTATAACTTATAAACAACTCAATGTCTCTTTAATAATTATCTCTAAATATGGTGCAATATTAATATCAAGCCGTAATATCAAGAAATTTGGTGGACTCAATTAGCAATTCACAAATTTTCCAAGTATCTCATGAAAGAATTGTTCATTTTCTTAAATTCCTCATTTTTCTCCTTTAGCAATTTCAATGTTTAGCTGTGCATATTCTCAAATCTGTCCATTCTCATCTGATTTTCTTCTCTCTGTTGTGCATGTTTGTTCATGTGTACTCTGAAAACCACTCTGGGACTGACCGTTTCAGATTATTTTTGTTTTCGGTTGCATGTGATGTTGAGGGAGAGGCTGAGCGTGAGAGTGAGTAAGAGGATGAGGCAGAAATTGTTGTAGAGGTTGAGGCAGATGTTGAATTTGAGACAAAATCTGGGGTTGGTGTAGTGTTTGAAATGATTGTAAACAGTGTTCCTTTCAATGAGTTTGGGGAAATAGCCAGATCGTCTTTGAGAATATCATGCATGTCTTCCAAATATTCCCACTGCCTTCTGCTGTTGCCAGATTTCTTATTGTGACTCATTACTGTCTTGTAATATTGTTTTAAATTTCTAAATTTTCTTTCGCAACAATGCCAATCGATTGTTTTCCCAAATTTTGACAGCAGCAATTTCTTTCCACACAAGATACTTCTTTATTGGCTTGTTAAAATCAGCTTTTTTCTTTGTACCCCTCAATTAGTAGTCTTGTTGTTTTGTTATTCCTTGTTAATTCTGTTTTAAATATAGAATATTAAATCTTAGTCTGAATGTTCAACACGGACTGGCAGATGATGAATGATTGTGAGCATGGACTTGCAGATGATGACTGATTGTGAGCATGGACTGGCAGATGATGAGTGACTGTGAGCATGGACTGGCAGATGATGAATGATTGTGAGCATGGACTGGCATTTGATGAATGATTGTGAGCATGGTTTGACAGCTGATGAATGATTGTGAGCATGGTTTGGCAGATGATGAATGATTGTGAGCATGGACTGGCATGTGATGAATTATTGTGAGCATGGTTTGGCAGATGACGAATGATTGTGAGCATGGATTGGCAGATGATGAATGATTGTGATCTGGACTGGCAGATGATGAACGAATGTGAGCATGGTTTGTCAAATGACGAATGATTGTGAGCTTGGACTGGCAGATGATGACTGACTGTGAGCATGGACTGGCAGATGATGAATGATTGTGAACATGGATTGGTAGATGACGAATGATTGTAAGCATGGACTGGCATGTGATGAATGATTGTGAGCATGGTTTGGCAGATGATGAATGATTGTGAGCATGGACTGGCATGTGATGAATTATTGTGAGCATGGTTTGGCAGATGATGAATGGTTGTGAGCATGGTATAACTTTGGAAATTAAGGGATAAGGAACAATATTGTCCTAGCAAGTCATACGTTTATTTAGTCAGATAATAATGATCTTATTGATCATCAACCCGAAAATCTCACCTTGGTCCTGTGTGTCATCATGATGGAGTGTACTGCCACAGCTCTGTGCTGCTTTGTCTGAAACATGTTGATGCAATTTAACATTTCATGTAATGGGTTAAGTAACTAATCCAGGTTAATAACACAGATTATGCTAATAAAATTTCATTTTGCTTATATTATAAATCAAACATGAATGATTTTGGTTTGTTCATAGTATTCATTTTGCAATATAAATTTCAGATTTTTCAAGAGAATGTCTGTACCTATAAATAAAGATTTTTTCTCAATGATATAAGTATATTACTAACCTTCAATACTTATAGGAGGACACGATTGGGTTTCATCTTCTGATATCTAACAACAAATATAACATTTTTAAAAGGCATTAACTTATACTAACTCAATTCAACAACATTATTTAACATTTTTTCAAAACAATTAACATCAGCCCTGAATTGTGTTTTAGTGTTTACAACATACAATGCTGCTCATATATTAAAGGTAACAATTAAACATAAAAGGCTTCTGAATCAGTTAACTTCATTGCTTTTATACACATGCTAGATAAAAACAACCATGCTATAGTTATATATAATGGTTAGTTAAAATATATATCTTGCATTCGGAAAAATGAGGATAAGTTGTGATTCTTTCACATATTAAATTCATGCAGAAACATTGACTCATATATTTGCTTTTGGTCGGAATTGAACCGACGCCAGAAGACATCCATTCAAAAGCTATACTTGAAGGCGAGTGCTTGTGTTAGGACACTGTTATAAAACTTCTATGCAGACCTTGCACAAGTAAAAAGGAACTGGTTTATGAGTGACTCTTTCACTGAACCAATAAATAAAAAATATAATAAAAGTGAACAAATGTAACAAACATTAATGATTTACAAGTTTTACTCCTTACCTCATTGTAAGCATATTGGCTATACTATAATAATATAAATACATATAATTAATTGTAAGATAACTTTGGTGTTTCCTTTGCTCTGGTTGGTTGGACGTCGTCGGTTTTAAACTGAATTTGCTGGTGTTGAACAACAATGAAATCTAGAAATTTTACAAACACAACTGTTTATCTTATTAATCAACAAAATAATAAAAAAAATTGTCTGAAAAATGTAAACATGTAAAATTGACGTCAATGGTACCAAATTCAACAATACACAAACCAGTGGTCGGGATGAAATCATCCTATCAAATTTTGCCTAATCAACCGAAGTATTCACAATCCAATGACCATGGTTGGATTGACTCGACTGCTTCTCTCCCTACCTCTGTCAAACTTTCCAAAATTTCAGGGTATACCTTTTTGGAAACAGGTTTTACAATTATGTTTGATCCTGAATCCAGGTACTGCATGATCAACTCAGCAGATTTTTTGTCTGATGCAATAAATGACTTCATAGTTTGTTCATCTATCATATTTCTAAATTTTTGTGGCAGCAGAGAAACAATGGGTCCTGCGACACTGCCCAGCTCTCCTACAATCAAAATGTATTTGAATATTTAGGCTAATCATGATATACATAGTGTTTTGCAACAACAACATTGTCACTCACTATGCATTAGATCATAATAATGCTAAGAGTAAAACAAAAATTGAAGGTAAACTATATTCATTCTTCAAAATTGGAAGCATTATACAGGGGTGGAAATTTGCCATTGCCCGACTCCCAGGGAAAGTGAATAAACTAGGTCGGGCAACTAAAATGCTTAATATTACTTGCCCGTGGGCAAGTATCATACATTTGAAAACTCGCCTATGTAAAATCAATAACATATTGTCAATATGCCATAATAAAAAACACAACTGTCTACTTGCGGTGTCTGTTATTATTTGTTTCATGATTTGTCATTTTTTACATCGTAAAACGAATCACAAGAGCTGTCAACGTAATAAACTGTCTTGTTTCCTATGTGCCTTATGATTGGTTGTTAACTTGGGGACTCCCCTGTTCTAAACCAATCAGAAAAGTTAATACAGCGTCAATGGGATTCCCGGAATTGTACATGTAGTCATCGCGCAGCATTACCGGTGAAACTTAAATTGTTGGGTATGAAAAATGATAATGAAGACAATGATTTAATGTCATATGTAAAGTACTTTAATATTGGGAGCGTAGTTCATTCAATATCTCTCATATCGTATTTAATAAATTTGAAAGAATTACATTATTTCTTAACCCAAGTACGATATGAAGTGGCTTTTTCAAGACAAGTTTGTTAACGTTTTACACAACAATTATGTATTTTATTCACGGGGGCCTATTTCATTAGTCACCGGCGAAACTGAACTAACACTCGCTTGTTCGAGACATAGCGATAATAAATAGAATATGGAATTTGTTAGTAAGTTAACAATAGCTTATTACGTAAGTAATATTTATTGCGTGAACCACGCTTATTATTAAAAGTACCAATACTGCAAAAGTTGTTTTTATCGATCGCGGCGCATGTCGATGCATTGAACCATTAACGCCTAGGGGGGTCCCTTAACTGAGTCACTCATGGTGTGGTAAACATGGCGGCGCCCTATCAAACTAGTATACAAAGTTTCTTTGGGGGTAAATATGAATCTCATTCTGATTCGTCATGTAAAAGAAAATTCTCTGAGTCAAGTATTAGTAAGCCTAACATAAACAATGACATTTCTTCAAAGAACAAAAAGTATGATGGGGAAAAACGGGAGAGAAAATTTATTGAAAGCTGGCGGAATGAATTTCCATGGGTTATTTTCGAGGCAGACAAGAATGTTATGAAATGTTCAATATGTTGTAAATATCCAAACGTGGCCGCAAGAAACAAAAAACATGCTTTTGTAGACGGTTGTTCGAACTTTAGGATACAATATTTAAGAAGTCATCAGGTGTCTGACTCGCATTTAGAATGTGAAGCATATTTCAGGTCTGATTCACGTGACCTTGACGCCGATAGGCCTACATCTGATTCTCAAAAACAATGTGCAAGTGTCATCCTGAAAGCATTTACACAACTAAATGAGCAAACTTTGAAAAGACTTGATACCCTATTCATTGCTGCTTTTCAAGTTGCATCTAGGGGGAAGCCTCTACTTGATTATGAAGCAAATTTGGATCTTTTAGAGTGTTCAGGTCTGGACATTGAGACAAAATATAGAAATCGAAAAGCATGTGGAGAATTCATCAAGGCAATTTCTGACTGTTTACGCATGACATTTATTCAAGAAGTTGAGAAGTGCAATTTCTTGTCAATTTTGAGTGATGGCAGTACCGACACGGCAGTGATGGAACAAGAAACTGTTTTTATTAGATACGTGTCTCAGGGTGTACCTGTGTCTCTTTCCATGCTGGCACAGTGCAGCTGGAACATTGCCATGCTGATGGAGTTTTGGCTGGGATAAAATCTGCCACCACTTCTTGTGGGATTGACTTTGACAAATTGACAAATTCAGAAGAGAGTGGACCAAAATTAGTTTGTGTTAATTTTGACGGTGCTTCAGTTATGATGGGGTCAAAAGGGGGAGTTGCTGCGAAAATCAAGACGGATGCTAACCATGTCATGCCAATACACTGTGTTGCTCACAAGTTGGAACTATGTGTTTTGGATGCAGTGAAACACCTGTCAAACCTTTCAAGTTTTGAGGACACGTTAAAGCAAGTTTTCAAATTTTATCATTATAGTCCCAAGATGCGTCGTGAAGTTAAGGCTGTTGCAGACATCTTTAACACGGAGTTGGTACATCTGAGTGATGTCAAACAAGTGAGATGGCTTGCATCCAAGATACGTGCTGTAAATGCTCTTAGAACAAGTTACCATTCAATTTTGATCCACATTGATGCTGTTGCGACTGGCAGAAGTGAACAAAGTGCAAAAGCTAAAGGTTGGATAAAGAAACTCAAATCGTTTTCGTTTCTGAAAACAATGTTTGTTCTGATGGATGTACTGCCAATTCTGACAGATGTGTCACACGTCTTCCAACCAGAAGACCTGCTGGTCGTTGAGGTCTCACAGGAGCTTGAAGGTCTCATCTTGAGACTAATAGACTGCAAGATGGAACCTGAAAACACAGAAAACATGCAACATTTTCTTCACTAAGTCTCTATTGAAGATTCAAGCTTTGAAGGGGTCAAGCTGACTGGGTGTCCGAAAGAGCCACTTGATTTCCGAAGTGACCCCTTTCTCCTGTCTCTTGTTGATGGAGTCGTCACCTATCTTGAGAAGAGGTTCAAGTGCTTCGAAGAGTCCCCTCTGAAGTCCTTCAACATCTTCAACTTCCATGCTTGGCCTAAAGACAGAGAGGCATTGTCTGTCTTTGGTAAGGACGAAATAAATGACATAACCAAACACTACTCTGCATTTTTTGGAGAAATGGAAAAAGCTCAAATGCTACAAGAGTTCACTGATTTGAAAGGCTATATCAGAGCACAGGTATCCAACCGTGCTGCTTCAGCATCACTGTTCGATGTGTATTCTCGTCTCCTTTGCCCAATTTCAAAGCCAGCTAAGTATGTGCATATCCTCAAACTTGTTGAACTTCTCTTTGTGTTGAGTCCTGCTACTGCTGTGTGCGAACGTATGTTCTCAAGCATGAACATTGTGAAAACCCACCAGAGGTCAGTGTTGTCGCAGGAACATCTTCAGGCAACACTGACAATCATGACACATGGGCCTGCACACCTTGCAGATTTCAAACCACGTCCTTCTGTACTTCAATGGATCAAGTCTGCTGACAGGGGACGTCATCTGTTGGCATTGCAAAGGGACCTGAAGACGCCATCCTCCCAGAGTGAGACTGTAAGCACTGCACTGCTGGCTAGGCCATCACCAGCAAAGCAGAAACAAATTGAGTGACAGTTCAACCTGCAACCCGTCCCCCAGTCATGTCAAGATGCTGAATGTGAATTTCTCTCTAATTAAAGGTAACCAGTTAATCATGATCTTATTGTTGTCTATGTAAGTAAATACAATGACTCAGACTAAAATTGATTTCATTGTTATTTTATTTTACATATTATAATTGGGGCAAGTGGAAATGAAGTCAGGGCAAGTAAAATCAGTACTGGTACTTGCCCGAGGGCAAGTACAAAATTATTTGAAATTTCCACCCCTGGCATATGTTTGGCCCCAAACCGGATGGGGATGGGATTCAAACGTGATTTATGCTAATGCCAGTGATAAATTTACCCACGAGTCCTGTATGTTGGATTATTCACAAGATGTTGTGGCAGCGAGTCCCTGGACTCTAAGTGTATTTCATATTTGTAAAGTTATCACTGTAATGCACATCATATCAAAAGCACACACCCTTTCATGCTGACTCAGCGGCTTAACAAAACATCGTTGTAAGGTTTATTTACTAAATCTTCACGTAAATGTGAATAAGTGAGTGAGTGAGTTATTGTTTACCGCCGCTTCGGCAGTATTGCAGCCATTAGCGGCAAATAATTGTGAATAAATTGACAGTAGTTGTGTTGTAAAGTTATGAAGCGACATGCAAATTAGTGCATGCTCGTTTAAAATTGCTGTGAGTGCTTACAAAATGAATGAAAAGCCTACATATGATTACATTCTAAACATTCAAAACAAAATCTCACCTTTCACTATGAAATCTTGAACGATGTCGGCATATCTTTCGTCTACCGAGAGACTTGTTTGCACCTTGACGGCCATATTGGATGGTAATATAAGCGTCAAGCGCAATTTACTTAAGCGCTTCAAAACATCGCGCACGGTTTACCTTCAGCGGTGTGTTGCGCCGACCGATCGCTGCAAGCGATTGCAAGCGTCATTAGGACGTTGTATTCTGACGTTGTATTCTAACGACGTATTCTAACGTCAATACAACTCTGAAACACAACGTCAATACAACGTTGTTAACTGGAAATGATTACATCAGCCAGTGATGGAGACTGCCAAGTGGTACGCTTGCGTAGGGAAGTTGGTTTACAGATTCCTCAGATAAATGGTGCGGATCAGTTAGAGCCTCAATGGTCGCGCCCTAAAAACCTGCTTTTATCTCCATTGTCAGAACTAAAAGCACTAAAACACGATGTGGATTATATATTGAAGATATGTTAACCCTCAGACAACGGAAGCCTGTTGAGATACAGAACCAATGGCTCTAAGTTTTGAAGATGAACATTTATCTCTGTAATTACTTTATTGGTGCTGAAATATGTATCAGCATATTTATAACTATGGACTCATATTATCATTATTATATGGACATGCATCTCTATTTCCAACTTCATGAGCAGAATACAAACATTTTGGGTAAAAGATGAACTCTCACGTTGCCTTAATTTATAGAATAAGTACCCACTTGTACTGCAGGTTGAACAGAGACTCCATTCGAATAAAGTATGTTGCTCAGGAAGACAGTCTGACATTTCATGTTCCATTGTGCAGTAGTGGGTTAACCCTTCAAACTTTCAGATTAGCCAGCCATGCAAAGGGTCAGCTAGCCAATTGTTGCTGAACATTTCACTGTTAGCGGTCAACTGAGTTATGTACAGTGCCCCGTGCCATCACGTACATGTATATTATGTACCGTTGACATAATTCGATCGTTTTTATTATTTGATTCTAAGATGGAAATATTTCATAATTTAGAAACAATTTATATGGTATGGCTTTCCTGCATAAGCGGTTTATAATGTATATAATGACAGAATTGCAGTATTATAGTTTAAGGGGAGCGTGTTGTGCAAGTGTGTCTTAATATAATATAACGCGGATTTGAGAAAGTAGCTCCTGTTGGGGAGTATATACATTCTTAACAGCTGTTTGTGGCGTTCAAATATTGAAAAAGAGACCAGTATAATACAGCAATCGTGAACCAACATTCGTGAACTTGTTATCCTTCATCACACCACCTTCAGAAATAATTATCAAAGAAGAAAACGTCATGAATCAATGTGCAACAGACATACGGCTACTTTATTCCTGCCATGTCGTTGACTTTACTTGCATCGGAAAGTACGACAACGCACTGAATCAAGATGTGACGCCAGCATTCGTCTTGTCTGTGCCCTGCTTTATGTGGGACCAGCGATCAAATAGCAACTGCTCCCTACACCATAATCCTTTGTAGGTGTTGGTTCAACTGGACCAATGTGCTGATATGCAAAGTTTAATGTGGCTTTTGAATCAATACCCTAAATTCAAAAGTTAAATGTGTGTTTTAATAAACGATGCAATGGTCAAATAACGTGTTGACATTGTATGACTTAAATTGTATCACGGGTGAGGGACCTATAATAGATCAATATTAATCGAATTTAACTTACGTATAAGCTAGAACGTTTCATCAAACTGGACAGTTTATGTAATACTAAAATGTTGGATCCATGAATTGAGACACTTTTAATCATATCATATAGTTGTTTTCCGGCCTTGCCTGAACTTACACGTAAAGTGTAACGCTATTTCAGAACTATTTTCATGCTGCTTTATCTGGAATATGTTTACCATCCTATTAATTCTGGAACCGTCTATATGTAAGAGTATGTTTCCTGTCATCAAGGCATAACTCAACATCATTAAGAAGTCAATTAAACAGAGAAATATTGATTTACTTTAAGGTAAACTTCCGGTGCAACATGCGGGTTTGATAAAAGCGGATTCTCTGGGTAAAAGCATTCTAACTATTTTCTATAATGCAAATGACAATCCGTCAGCTACGAGATAATCATTTGAATAACCAACAAACAAACTCAGATCCCCCGTCTATGGCATTCAAAACTACATGTGTCTTAATTAGTTGCATTTACGTCTGAGAGTTTTCAGGTACTAGATTAGTTTTGGTTTTGCATATATCTCAATTGCAACATCTCCACCAAGTATTAAATATGATCCAGAAATAGTCCTACCCATGAAATCTTAATTCAACTGACATTGCCAATCACATAGATTGTTTTTCAAAATTCATTTGTTGCATATTAATTCTTTTTCAACCATTTTAATGTTGCAAACCACGCCTTCTCTCGATATGTGTATATTTAAAGTTATTTCAAATATATACAAAATTGAACATTCATAATTCAAGAAGTACCGCTGGAACCGTATACATGTATACCGAATTTCATTGAGAAAACTTTAACCAGTTTAAAGCAGGAATTGTCCGGAAATAAAATACAATCATGATGTATGATTGACATACGGACACAATTCCTTTCCGTAGCCCATTCCAAACCGTGTGGCGGGGAATAATAAAGTGTGAAACAAAGGGATTTGGACACACGGGCATTTTCCTTCCTATGTCCTCTTCAAACTTTGTGGCGGGGGATGCAATCTGTTTCTCATTATTTGAACGTGTCATTATTATTAACAGAACTTGTGAGTGCCGTGTGATGTTCATTCTATATGCTTAAGAAATCTGTCCAAAATATATCCATGGCCATATTTGGAAAAATGATTCATATTTAATACATAGTTTTCTGAATTGTATTCCACAAATTCATATTACTAACAAGATCTGTCTTTCTCATTACACACTTTCAAACAAATTGTCATATTTCAGTAAGGACGCATACTCATGGTATTGATAGCAGCTCGTATTAATTTGCTACGAAGAAACGAACAATTGAATTTTAGAATTGATGTCATCGAGGTTGCATTTAGATAGTATATGGTTATGTGTTTAAAGGTATTGTAGATGTACATATACATGAATATGCTTGTTACCCCTTTGCATGGGAACCTTGTTCTACATACACTTATCTTGTCATGAAAATAGTAATATGTTTATTAACACATTACTAAGACTCAAATATGTTAAAACCTTACATATTGCAGTAGTCAAAATGTGTTGCATGAAACCTTGGTTGGTAAGGCTTTTAAAAAAGAATATTCAATTATAGAAAAGATTTAAATAGACGTAAAAAGGCAAACTGGATCCGCCAGGACACTTGCTACTATCACCGTAGGCTCCCTGTGGTACCATTGTTTAAAAAGGTCCGATCAGTCTATCACATATAAAAACTTGCTTAAATGTACGAGTGGATTGAGTTCCAGCTGAGACCTTGAAATAGAGAGGTTTTTTTTTTATCTTGGAAATCGGGAACACATGTTACCCATTACTCATTGTATTTAAGATGAAATAAATGTAATGGTCAATTTGTACAGATGAAACAATTGTATTGCTAAAAAGACATATTATCAAATGAAAAGCATCCCGTAATTCATTAATGGGTTGACCACCTTTTTATTAATTTTATCTTTAGAAAATACTCAGGTCATTTCTTCCCACGTAACCTTTGTTTAATCGGTGACCGTCTGCAACACTAATACCGTCCTGACACCGAGAGGTCAAAGAAATGATACCATATATTCATCAGTCACACATCGAATATTTCTGTTGGGTGTTAACGTCGATTTTGAATGTCATTGAATAGTATATATGTCCTAAAGAGAAATTTAATTCATCAAAGAATGATACTTGATATTTTATATCTGTTCTGTTATATCTGTTTAAGTTTCCCAGACCGAGCTTTGCATTGTGTGGGCAGCTGGAGATTCACCTTCAGGTCACAAATACCACACATTCAGATAGGCTGAAAAGCGAATCTGAAAACAAACTTTGGAATAGGAACAAAATCGATAATCGGTCAGATGGGATCTTTTAAACTTATTTAGACATTCATATGATAGTCCTTTAAACTAGTCATACGATTGACAGCTCTACTGAATGCATAACATTTCTGCCACGTGAACGTTTTTTTGAAAAGTAACAGAGACGTTTAATTACTGTCAACCATTGGCAAACGAAGGGTGTCCTTGCCTGAGAAACGACCATCTGTCTGTGTCAACTCCTACACAATACTTTTTAACCTCAAATATGTCACATTGCAACAGGTTGAATGGGAAGAGTATGCTTATATAGAATTTGCAAAATACATAAGAATGGAAAAGAATTCAATATTGTTAAAAAGGGTCGTCTGTACAACAAAGTGACCGTGTAAACAACTCTTAAACATTTCACTTGGTCATACACATTTTTTGTTTCTGTGGTAAGATAATGTTTGAAATATTCCAGATTGAAAAATGCACATATTAGAAAACTGTTAATCTGATAAACGAAAAACATTGTAGCCTATTTTCAGTGTTCCACCAACAATCTGTCTTCTTTTTTTTTCTTTTTTTTTTTAATTATAGTTTTTGCTCTAATCACAGGGTTGGAACTACGCGGTGGACCTGTTTTTACCAAAGGCTGAAGGAGAAAACTTGAAACCTTGATATAGTTCTTATTTTATAGATTTCAGATAATTGCAAAAACATTACAAACCTTAAAGCTCTTGAAGTCCCGATTCTTTTCAAAATCTCTCTCCAGCTCTTCACACAAGCAATTAGGAGCGGTAAGGAAATAGTAAAAAAGTATGGCGACAAAGATCATGACAATATTGTTGATGACAACATTGACGAATGGTCATTAAGCTATGTGTATAACTCTGATCACACGATCTACCGACACCAAATTAACGTATTTGACTTTAAAAGTTTGAATGTTGCTTTTTTTTTTGCCTTACAGTATTGACGCACACCCATGAATAGACAATCATGCAAAGACATGTTAACTCTGAACACAATCCCTCTCTCATATATGCAGGCAGATGACGAACCATCCAGTTAGCAAACATGTCACTTTAACAGTTTTTCAACAACAAAACTATCAACAATGGCGCTAAAGTATTGATTACGAACGGGCAAAAGAAGAACGGAAAATGAAACGAGTAAATGGTTTGGTACGAGAAAAAGCGAGTTTAATACCGATGCCACTCACGAGTTGCATAAACAGGTTATCAAACGGGACCGAGTTTAGTATTTTATGTATTACTCAATGATGTAAATATCGCTGAATTGCAAGAAAATCGTTTTAGTGACGCTTACTTAAGAAATAGAAGACGAGTTGGCGTGCTTTATCGTTGAATAAAACATAGCAGGGAGCATAAAACACGAAGGGCGCAGCCCTGAGTGTTTTATGCTCTCTGCTATGTTTTATTCTACGATAAAGCACAACAACGAGTCTTCTATTTCTTATATGAGATGCCCTTTAACAGTTCGCTTTTATATAAAAGCCGTGCAGATATTATGTGGTTTGTATATATTATTTTTTGAAAATATTAATGCCTCCCGTCGTAGAACACGTTCACTAGCATTGAACAATCAAAGTGACGTAAAATGAGACGTCATTTGCTAAGCGACGCTCAAACTGACGTCTAAAATCACGAGCATGTTTTATTGTCTCATAAAGCACGCTGTCAGTCCCATTGACCGCCTGTGTTTTATTGCCGTGGGTATCTTATATTTGTAAATAGGTCACCGCTATTGCAGTCGCGCGGCTAACATTTTGACGTCAACCAAAAACGATTATGACGTCACGCGACTATTATGATCACGTTACAGCAGCGGTGGTATCAAACGTGTGTGTAACCAACTCATTGTTATCTAATGCGTGATCTCACCACTGTTGAGTAATAAATATAACTTAATATAATGCGGTGAGAAATGGATGGTAAGAATATAAGTGAATAAGTGATCGGTCACACCACTTGACAGTAAGTCTAGGCTGGCTTACCAACCAATATGTCAGCGCCAAGTTCAAGGACCATACTTATAGTTATGTACTATCAGTTACCTTTTTTTATTTATCAAAGTCCAACCTGTTAAGACACGGAAAGTGTATTGAATTGTAGTAAAGGGGGAAAATATAGGGAACTAGTCCTTTGACATTCTCGTGTTGTGCACTTCAAGAGCAATTGGCAAGGAATAAGCTCAATAAGAAAGTGTAGATTGTCTACGTTATCCTCTTTCAGTTCACTAATGCAAATCTAAATGTATAATTTATATATTACGAGGTCATCCGATCATTAGTACAATTAACCTAAAATGTATCACAATGAACTCATTCGTAATGGGCAGGCGGATCTGGTGCTAATGGTCTAACAAGAAAGGTGACAAGTACTTGTCAATTACGAATGATTACACGTTGGAAGAACTTTTATCCTTGAGTCCTTATAAAGAGTGTTGAATTTAATTTGCTCATCCTATATGAACATGCACATAACTGAATTGGTAATAAGGATTCACCACGTTTCGCCTATATAAACTGAGTGTGACGTTAAAGAAGTTTCACCTATTGAAATTGAATGTAGTTTTGTCACCCGAACGTCAATATGCACAGTATATGCGAAATACGTAAACCTTATTTGAATATCAGTTGCTTATTTTAAAACAGCATTTTCGATCTGACAAGAGCTGAACTTTTCCTATCCATTTCAATACAGTCCAGCCCTGACTAAGCTATTTTTACATGGCATACGTATGTATACAATCATATCATGTTGGTGTCTAGAATTATAAAATCATCCATATGGTTAAGAACAGGGCGATTTTCTGGATAACAACTTCTTTAATGTGAACATACACGACGTTTCGGAGTACATACTCACTCCTTCATCAGGTGGAATGAGTACATACTCACTCCTTCATCACTTTCCACCTGATGAAGGAGCTCGAGTGAGTATGTACTCCGAAACGTCGTGTATTTTCACATTAAAAAAGTTGTTATCCAGAAAATCTTCCTGTTCTTATGAATACCACTTCTAAATGCCCTTCAAAGACGTGATCCATATGGTTGTCCTGTCAATAATGATTGATAGGTCGACACTATTACTCAAATGCATACATATCACGATGTTTGGTTATCTGGATTTTGGTCTGGTGATAACAAAAATGACGAAAATGACCGAGAAACAGATCGACAACTCCATTAACATTATGACTTACATCATATCATAGTGACCTAAGTATTACAATGTTAAGTTATTGTCCAAAAAGGTTAATGGGACATAGATATGAACTTCCTGTCTGCTAACGTTCGTAAATGGACCAGAACGTCAACACAGTTAAATTTATGTTCATGAGTATTTATATTGAAAATATATAATAATAACATATATTCGAAAGTCATGGTCAAGAATTTAAACGTCGTCTACTTATAAAGTATATAAATTTATGGTATTTGTGTTTTACACTTAGAGGTAAAATAATCATTTCTTTTAGCAAAACTAAAAAAGACACACATCACTGTCTGATATTTTAAATACGTTCGTCTGCAGTGTTTTATCTCAATACTTTAATACAATACAAGGTTTTGTTTAATATGGGTGAGATGAAACTCAACTCCATTCCAAACATTGAAAGAGTATGCAAGTAGCAAGCAATAATAGAGAAAACGATACGAGTTCCTAGGAAATAAAGTGGTCTGAATGTATGAAACCGTGTAAAATGTATTACAGTTGATCAATGGAATGATACTGGGATTGAGTTCAGAGGTGTTAATGAACTATATTTGCATGTACATTAAGATGAAGTGTTTGATTGAGGTCTACATTCCAATATGTATGACAAGAATGGTTACTGTATCTCAAACGTTCACGATAATACATATATATATGCATATGGGTACCCGATCTTCATGACACGGTTGATTTAAAACTGCATCCGTATGCTTGTAGACGCGATTCATTGTTATTCTGCGGTCCAATAGATTCATGAAAAACATTCGTCTTTGTCACAAATATGCCAACGTCGATATATATCAGACTCCTACTTCAATAAAGTCAAGACGAATTTATATATTTTGGAAAACTAGCGCAATTTAATGATTGAGTTGAACCATGCTGAAAAGCTGATCACATTAATCATCGAATAAGTACTAGTCTAGGTAATAATACACAGCAAACCCTGATGCCGCTATATTACCTGATCATGCAAACTATGTACTTGTCGAATACAGATTTGCTTTATGGCTGTTAGTCTTGATTACAATTCTATTTCCTTATCTTTCCATAAAAGTTAACCATTCTCATTATATATAATAGGCAATGGGACATTACGAATACGGCTGACAAAGCGGTTTTTGATTAACAATCCATGCAGTAGATTGATCTTAGATTTAGAACTAAGGTAACATGACAAGATACATAATCAAGGTAGTGTAAGTGCAGGAGTGTTATTGTCTTGTAACTTTGCTGCACCGACATGACCGAACTTCAGCCATTTCAGTGTTCAGATTGATATCTCATTTCACTCATAACATAACATACGCGCTAAGCTACTTTTTCGTCTTTTCACAATATCTTAAAAACCTTTTTATCATGCATTTGTCTATATCCATCAGTGAAAAGACGTTTAGTTAAAATGGACGTTAAACCAGCGTTTGTAACACACCAGCATTACTTGCTAACTTTCCTATCAACATGGTTTTTTTTCAGAATTGAAGCATGCAGAACATAAGCATATACTCACACATATGTACTTATATATATGTAGAATCAGTACAACTGTTAAAAACTAAATGTTTTGCGTGTCGGACATTTAACATTTGTAAAATGCGAGATGGTTTATAAAAGTAGAATCATGGTTGTAAAGTAGTAATTTGCCCTTTAGTATGTGTTTAATGGACACATTAATAAAATATGGTACTCATCTCCATTGCCACAGTGACACAATGGGCACGTTGCGTCAATTATCGTAAATGGAGAGTTTGTATAATACAAGTTTGAGTGAGGGAGAAGAACAACGGGATGTACACAGTTGATTTGGTTTAAGGTTCGAAGGTTATCTTGAAAGTACACAACATTAAAAATGGATGATCCATGCACACGAACAGACCAAGTTTGCATTCAAACATATTCGTTCTTAATTTAGATAAAATAAGCGCATTAATTGTGTAACGATTAAATTACCGCCATCCTGAGCTTGTCAAACATATGCAGAACTATATGAAAGTAGTATAAAACGGACACAGGTTACCCAATTTGTAAAACTCAGCATTGAAAAATATCCTAGCATATAAACTAAATGAATAACAAGTTGCGTGCTGTATATTCACCCACGACTAACACATAAGTAAATGCGTAACATATTCCTAGAACTTACAGTGAACTTTCTTTATTGGTTTGTTTTCACTTATTATGACTATGATTCGGGATAAGATTAAGGAGTAACCATATAGTTCGAGATCTCATGCATGAGTTTCACATTAAATAAGCTGACATCACGAAAGCTTGCTTTTTAGCTCATCAGGCCTGAAAGGCCCGATGGACTTATGGCATGGCATGGTGTCCGGCGTCCGTCTGTCCGTCCATCCGTCCGTAAACTTTTCGCTTTTTCGACTTCTTCTCCAGAACCAATGACTCCACAGAGCTGAAATTGTATGTGCAGACTCGTTGGCCAATGGGGATACTAAATTGTAGATTTCATGACCCCGTGACCCCATATAGGGTCACAGGGGTCACATCCTTAAAAACCTATTTTCATATTCTTCTCCAGTTCCAAAAGGTCTAGAGAGCTGAAAAGTTTTGTACAGACTCCTTGGCAAATGGGGATACTAAATTGTAGATTTCGTGCCCCCCTGACTCCATATGGGGTCACAGGGGTCACATCCTTTGAAAACTATTTTAATTTTCTTCTCCATTTCCAAAAGGTCTAGAGAGCTGAAAGGTTGGTGTAGAGACTCCTTGGCCAATAGGGATACTAAATTACAGATTTCGTGACCCCGTGACCCCAACCGGGGTCACAGGGGTCACATCCTTAAAAACCTATTTTCATCTTCTTCTGCAGTTCCAAAAGGTCTAGAGAACTGAAAAGCTGTGTGCAGACTCCTTGGCCAATGGGGATTCCAAATTGTAGATTGTGTGACCCCGTAACCCCAAATGGGGTCACAGGGGTCACATCCTTTAAAACCTTTTCATCTTCTTCTGCAGTTCCTAAAGGTCTAGAGAGCTGACAAGTTGTGTGCAGAAACCTTGGCCAATGGGGATTCTAAATTGTAGATTTTGTGACCCTTTGACTCCAATCCGAAAACCTATTTTCATCTTCATCTCAAGTATGTAAAGCTCTAGAAAGGTGAAATTGTAATTGTAGGATCGGTGACCCTGTGACATCAAATGTGGTCACAGGGGTCATGATCTAAAAAAAACTATGTTTTGCTTGTTAACAATGTATTACTTGAGATAACTTAGATATTCAACCTTAGATAATAAATCAATGGAATCATATTGAGCTACAGAGCCCATGACTCTATTTTTTATGTATTCAACTTCAACTTTATGAGTCAAGATGTATGCCCTAGTTTATTCATGTAATATAAGGTTGTAATATTATACTTCAAATCATTTTCTATATTAAAAGACGTAAATAGGTCGGAAACAATTGGACTAGTTAATGATAAAGTTCGTGTCGTTAAGGCGTGAACCCTACATTTGCAATGTTACTACCAAAGCAAGGAGTGCGAGCGAGTGGAATTAGATGTGCTTCGATTCAATTTATGGTGACTAATTACAAATGTAGGGAGAAAATTACATAGATAAACGTGTTGCAACTTATAAATATGCGGATACATCATTGATCACGGTGGTGTAATTTGCCGATAAGGCATCTCGAATGTGTGATTACCGGCAAGGTGAAAATAAAACCTAAAAGGCCATGCTTTTTTAGCCAAATTTTGAAATGGATTTATTCTTCCACCACTTTTGCTTCGTTGATGATTTTTTAAGTTACTTTTGATTACAATGTTACCTTTGAAATGAAGAGAAGAACTTGAATATTACCTTTGAAGAACTACCATAATATTGTGATTAAGTCGAAAGCTAAAAGAGATTCACTAACTTGAGATTGTTTTTAATAATTTAATGGTGGAAAGTGGGTACATATGAAGTGGAAACAAAGTGAAAAACGCCCTTTTAAAAATTATGTGCTATCAAATAACAAACAAACCATTATTACAAGTTACAATTGTTCTCAAAACGTTATTAACTCTTCATATGCATGTACATGTAAGATGTGTTCGTTGTATGCCAGTGACTCATTATGATATACATTTCATTAAGGAATATTCAAATCGTTAATATCTAATAACGTTACTATCCTGGTCAACATTTACATTTGCTCACATATGTCATCACACGCTTGGTAACTAAACATGTTACAGCAAAGACGATAAAGATCTGGGTGAAATGGAGCGAAATATGTTTGAAAGAACAAAGTGTTAATATGTGATGAATTAAACCGTTAACTTTCACAAGTATACTTGGATACCAATTTGTTCCTTACAGACGGAATGCCATTTCTACTTCATTTTGTACCATTTGATAAGGAGTTCGTAGACCATTCAAACATACGAAATTGATACAAAGGCGCATGCTTGTTTCATTTTGTGCAGAGCCAGGGTATACTAGACCATGGAATCATGGCTCAGGATTAATTTTTCCGGTGAGTGTAGGATGTTGCTGCATGATACTGACGACAGCGGTCCTGTTTGGAGGCAAAAGAACGGACTTTTTCACTTTTTCAAAAGAATGTTCAACTAAACCATCAGCATGAAAATGGACCGTCCTGTTCATTTCTTGATTGTTGCCTTGTGTAACCCGCGAATGTATACTGACTAGCTTGAGGGAAATATCGCGATAACCTGTGTCAATCAACCTGTGGTTAAAAAATTTCGACAATCATGGAATTACGCTTCGCACCCGACCCAATTTCACAGATGATAATGCTAGACACAATAAACGGAGCTTCTTCAGTGAGAACCCGTTCATTAATTTAAGTGACATGACCTGCTTGCAACCTCATATTAATTAGGAGATAAACAAATCAGCGTCGTTTAACGGAATTATTGTAGCTATTAATTTAATTAAAAATCGAACACATATATAGCATGAGGCACATAATTTGTATGTTTACATGAATCTCCTTTCTACATATTAAAACAATTACATCAGCATTATTGCGTCGATTTTGTAAATAAAGATTTTGATAAGTTTATGCTGTATATCGACAGTTTTCGGATGATAAAGTGGCAACTGTTTTGTCACCCGAATGTAGTTTATTCAAGATTGTTTCTGAAATGCCAAATTGATGAATGATGAGATCTTTCAGACTGCATTGTTAACTTTCACCGTTTCGGGTCTCGTTTGGTCGCTTTCAGATTTATTATCTCAATTATTTATTTAATGCACACATAGACTCATTTACCATATATTCAATGTAAGCATTTGGCCAATTTTAAAATTCGCTATCGTTGCTAGGCAACAAGTGTATTCTTAAACATCGGACGAACTATATAAGCAAATTATACCGTCTCTGATTTTTCACAGTAGCCAATCAGATACGACTTTTTCGCAAGCTATGGTAGAAAGAACATGTATAGAACGGCGCGGCGCGAACTACGTTGAAGAACTGCCACTGTACAACATGTGATAGAGTTGGATGCTGCCGTAACATGAGTGACGACAATTTCATCATCTGACCATTCAGAGACTCGTACGTAGCATCGATAATCGATGAGGATCGATAATATAAATAATTCACTCGCATCCTACACATGTTATTGACTGACAGTGTTGAACAATTTAGACTTCTTCAAAAGTGTAATGTTTTTTATAAAATGATACAAAACACTTTCCATGAATATACGATTGCCAGATTTCAAGTGAAGCTGAAACCTAAATGTACAATGTACATGTAATCATCAGTTGATGCTTGACTTACTATTCTGGGTATCTAAAATGGCAATTTTGATTTCTCGTTTTTTTCCCTGCAGTCTTGTTCACTGGGCTTCGTCGTATTGTCAAATAGAAATATTTCATAAACCATTGCTTTACCGCATTACCAGTCCTTTATTTCCACCAAAGTATTTTTGTTTTATACATCTTTGAATATTTATGAAATTGGTAAATATTCTATGATCAGTTTCCTTTTGCCGAGAAGACAAATATTTCCACACAAGACCTTTAAACATACTTATCCGCTAGGCATTTGCAAACTAATGTCAGTATATTAGCATCAGAGTACAGTGTAATTACATCAGGTATTGAATGCTGTTTTGCAAGTGTAAATCTGCTAAAAGTTTTTTCGAGTGCCACTAAATTATTTAAACCCTCAAATTCAAAATAAAAATTGCTCGAGGTTTTGAACGATCTCCACATGTTAGCGATGACGAAACCTACCAAAAGAAGGTGAAAAACATCATTGCTTGAAACCTTTTTCATTTCACAATTGTGAAAACATATAATCAAAATCCTTTGGCTACATAACTTTGACATCTGTAAAGTTTGACGCATTCCCCAACGTGTATCTTATTATAGGTTTTTTTATTATATTTGTTGAAAATGTAATACTTATAGTCACATCACAAGTCTTTTTAAAATATTGAATCCATTCGAAATGTGTCGCTTTTAATTTAACAATTTAGAATCATTTATCAACAGGAATATCATAATAAAATGTGAACATCTTGTCCACCATCACCATCTACTGTAAAATCATAAAGACATGAACAATTGATTAAACAAGTGTTTGTAAATTATTAGTCACTTCAAATTTTCTTCCTATTACGTTGTAGATGCCACGTTTTCTTATAGCAATGTATTACTCCCCTATTATGCATAACACATTTTAAAGACGTGTTAAGTTATAATCTTATACATAAAGAAATGAGAAAGTAGACTCAGTTTTAGGTCGTACATGTATACTTAGTAATGATACATACGTTTTAGAAATCAAAACGTTTGTCTATATTGTGGACATTGTGATTGGTGATTTTATTTCATTAATTCAACCTCCATATACGTAAATGGCAAACACAATTGCTTTCACTGTTTTAAAAACAATTATCATCTTTGTGGAAACGAAAATTGATAATACATGTCTTCTTTCGTCTATATAAGGTTTTAAAAATATATTCAGTCGTTTGTGTAATGTGTTTGTGGATGTCCTTGCAATTATGTTTCAATGAGAAGTTTCAATTATAGTCACTTTTCAATTACTTTGCCCTGCATGCATATTCTATTTCTTTTTATAAATGTAACACAAATGCTATGTCCATGTAAGTTACAAAATACATGTACTTCTGCTGAAGCTAATGATGTTGTAGTAACTTCAAATGTGTAGAAACTTTGTTGAGAATGTTTGTAGAAAAACAGTGTATTTTAATGAGAATTTATCGTGATCCATGACATACATTCTGGCGCAGATGGTGCGTTAAACGCTTCCGCTCAAGGGAAGCGCCAAAGTCAGATGTTAATTTCGCTTTAATTTCAAATTACAGCTTCCTGGCACAAGCTGAGCCATCCTGTACTCATTCGAACAGACAAATGAACCCCATGAGCTATGCAGAGAGTTCAAAGGTTGCTTAATTTTATCCCCTTCTTTATTTATAGCAACCAGTTGACACATATGAGCTGACTGGCGTCCTTGAGAGCGAACCGTTGTGTTGATCTCCTCCTGTCAGAGTGGTCTTTTTTTAAAACGAAAAAAAAAAAACATATCAATTCAGCCGATAAAAAAATACAATTGTGTCCACATGAGGATCATTTTGAAATTGGCATCAATTAGTAAATCATCAATGTCATGTGTAACTTTAAACATGATCTCCCAAGCGAAAATGTTTTTTTAATTTTTTTTCAATCAAATTCAAATTCAATTCATTTTGTCCTAGTCATAAGACTTTACCAAATACAAAGTACAAATCTTAAACCTTTTAACACGAATCGAAACAACACATGTACCTTTAAACAAAATAAATAGTTCATAAGTTCACTGTTCATAAAGTAAGGACACATTTTTATCAACTGGCGTGCATCATTTGATATCAGCATTACTATTTCGGATGTCTATTTAACCTATATTGTGTGTATATCACATATGAAACTTTGTTGTGCCCTGAATTGTAATACAAATCGCAAATTGTAATACCTGCCGTGAATTGTAATAAAATTTGCCCTGAATTGTAATAAAGTTTTCAGAAATCACTTTTATACCAACAATTCCTACAGAAAGTGATTTATATTACAAAATCATCTTTAAAAAACTATTTAACCACCGAACATGTTCAATTACAAAGGGTTATTTCAGTCTGAGACGAGTTTATTACAATTTGAGGCAAGCGTTAGATTTTTGGCACCCTTGCCCTGAATTGTAATAAAGATTTCAGAAATCACTTTTATACCAACATTTCCAACAGAAAGTGATTTCTATTACAAAATCATCTTTAAAAAACCTATTTAACCATCGAACATTTTCATTTACAAAGGGTTATTTCAGTCTGAGACGAGTTTATTACAATTTGAGGCAAGCGATAGATTTTTGGCACCCTTGCCCTGAATTGTAATAAAGTTTTCAGAAATCACTTTTATACCAACAATTACAACAGAAAGTGATTTTTATTACAAAATCATCTTTAAAAAACTATTTAACCATCTAACATGTTCATTTACAAAGGGGTATTTCAGTCTGAGACGAGTTTATTACAATTTGAGGCAAGCGATAGATTTTTGGCACCCTTGCCCTGAATTGTAATAAAGTTTTCAGAAATCACTTTTATACCAAAAATTCCAACAGAAAGTGATTTCTATTGCAAAATCATCATAAAAAACTATTTAACCATCGAACATTTTCATTTACAAAGGGTTATTTCAGTCTGAGACGAGTTTATTACAATTTGCGGCAAGCGATAGATTTTTGGCACCCTTGCCCTGAATTGTAATAAAGTTTTCAGAAATCACCTTTATACCAACAATTCCAACAGAAAGTGATTTCTACTACAAAATCATCTTTAAAAAACTATTTAACCATCAAACATTTTCATTTACAAAGGGTTATTTCAGTCTGAGACGAGTTTATTACAATTTGAGGCAAGCGATAGATTTTTGGCACCCTTGCCCTGAATTGTAATAAAATTTTCAGAAATCACCTTTATACCAACAATTCCAACAGAAAGTGATTTCTACTACAAAATCATCTTTAAAAAACTATTTAACCATCAAACATTTTCATTTACAAAGGGTTATTTCAGTCTGAGACGAGTTTATTACAATTTGAGGCAAGCGATAGATTTTTGGCACCCTTGCCCTGAATTGTAATAAAATTTTCAGAAATCACCTTTATACCAACAATTCCAACAGAGAGTGATTTCTACTACAAAATCATCTTTAAAAAACTATTTAACCATCAAACATTTTCATTTACAAAGGGTTATTTCAGTCTGAGACGAGTTTATTACAATTTGAGGCAAGCGATAGATTTTTGGCACCCTTGCCCTGAATTGTAATAAAGTTTTCAGAAATCACTTTATACCAACAATTCCAACAGAAAGTGATTTATATTGCAAAATCATCTTTAAAAAACTATTTAACCATCAAACATTTTCATTTACAAGGGTTATTTCAGTCTGAGACGAGTTTATTACAATTTGAGGCAAGCGATAGATTTTTGGCACCCTTGCCCTGAATTGTAATAAAATTTTCAGAAATCACCTTTATACCAACAATTCCAACAGAAAGTGATTTCTACTACAAAATCATCTTTAAAAAACTAATTAACCATCAAACATTTTCATTTACAAAGGGTTATTTCAGTCTGAGACGAGTTTATTACAATTTGAGGCAAGCGATAGATTTTTGGCACCCTTGCCCTGAATTGTAATAACATTTTCAGAAATCACCTTTATACCAACAATTCCAACAGAAAGTGATTTCTACTACAAAATCATCTTTAAAAAACTATTTAACCATCAAACATTTTCATTTACAAAGGGTTATTTCAGTCTGAGACGAGTTTATTACAATTTGAGGCAAGCGATAGATTTTTGGCACCCTTGCCCTGAATTGTAATAAAGTTTTCAGAAATCACCTTTATACCAACAATTCCAACAGAAAGTGATTTATATTGCAAAATCATCTTTAAAAAACTATTTAACCATCAAACATTTTCATTTACAAAGGGTTATTTCAGTCTGAGACGAGTTTATTACAATTTGAGGCAAGCGTTAGATTTTTGGCACCCTTGCCCTGAATTGTAATATAGATTTCAGAAATCACTTTTATACCAACATTTCCAACAGAAAGTGATTTCTATTACAAAATCATCTTTAAAAAACTATTTAACCATCGAACATTTTCATTTACAAAGGGTTATTTCAGTCTGAGACGAGTTTATTACAATTTGAGGCAAGCGATAGATTTTTGGCACCCTTGCCCTGAATTGTAATAAAGTTTTCAGAAATCACCTTTATACCAACAATTCCAACAGAAAGTGATTTCTACTACAAAATCATCTTTAAAAAACTATTTAACCATCAAACATTTTCATTTACAAAGGGTTATTTCAGTCTGAGACGAGTTTATTACAATTTGAGGCAAGCGATACATTGTTGGTACCCTTGCCCTGAATTGTAATAAAGTTTTCAGAAATCACTTTTATACCAACAATTCCAACAGAAAGTGATTTATATTACAAACATATCTTTAAAAAACTATTTAACCATCAAACATTTTCATTTACAAAGGGTTATTTCAGTCTGAGACGAGTTTATTACAATTTGAGGCAAGCGATATATTTTTGGCACCCTTGCCCTGAATTGTAATACAGTTTTCAGAAATCACTTTTATACCAACAATTCCAACAAAAAATGATTCCTATTACCAAATCATACATAAACAACTATTTAAACATCGAACATTTTCATTTACAAAGGGTTATTTCAGTCTGAGACGAGTTTATTACAATTTGAGGCAAACGATACATTGTTGGTACCCTTGCCCTGAATTGTAATAAAGTTTTCAGAAATCACTTTTATACCAACAATTCCAACAGAAAGTGATTTATATTACAAACATATCTTTAAAAAACTATTTAACCATCAAACATTTTCATTTACAAAGGGTTATTATTTAAATACCTATCTGTTGACTAGACCTACTTTGCCTTACCTCCCAAGGGTAATGCTATTTCAACCTTAATACAGACGAACTTGAAGAGTGGAGAAGGGGTGCGTAAAATCCCTTATCCAAGGGCCGGTAAGTCTAGATGGTCTCGTGACGTCACTACCTGTTCATATCACTCTCCTAAAAGTTGCAGAGCAAGGCAGACGTGTTTTGTTCTGTGACTGGGGTTTTAGCGACTTGTGTTGCTAACTAAGTTCAAGAGATATCCTCAACTTTGTTCTTCGATAGTGCAGGTTGTGTTTGCAATCTGTTTTCAAGTAGGTGTTAGTTTTCAAGGGGCCTTGTTGACATGTGCTAGCTAGCGACCATCCGGAGTAGGTGGATTGCATGCGCCGCACGTGCAGCTCGTGATTCTTTGTTTTCTCTCACCTGACTGTTGGGTGTTTGACTTGCGTAGGGTAAAGGAGCAGTGGTATCTCTCCTACGCGGGTGACTCGCTTCGCTTGTCATCCGCTTTCGCTTGTCATTCGCCATTCGTTCCGAGTGCTGACTGTTAGGTGTTTGTCTTGCGTATGGTAGAGGAGTAGTGGCATCTCTCCTTATCGTTTGACTTGCTTCGCTGGCCATTCGCTTTCGCTTGTCACGCGCTTTCGGTCTGTACTCTTGTGTTAACTGTGGGTTGTTGACTTGCGTACGGTAAAGGAGCTAGTGGAATCACTCCTAATTCGCTTGTCATACGCCTGTCGGTTGTACTCTAGTGCTAACTGTTAAGTGTTTGTCTTGCGTATGGTAGAGGAGTAGTGGTATCTCTCCTATTTCGTTTGGCTTGCTTCGTTTGTCATTCGCTTTCGCTTGTCATACGCTTATCCGTCTGTACTTTAGGGAACTGTGGGTTTGACTTGCGTAGGGTAAAGGAGCAGTGGTATCTCTCCTACGCGGGTGACTCGCTTCGCTTGTCATTCTCTTGTCGCTTGTCATTCGCCTGCGGTCCGTACTCAAGTGCTTCGCGTCTCGCTTGGCTTCTCGCCTCGCCTGTCACCTTAGGTGAGTCACTAGCTTGGTTAAGGAGCAGTGGATACACTCCTCGTCAGTGACTCGCGTTGCCCGTTGCTAGCTTTCGCCTACCATTCGCCTTTGGCTTCGCCTTAGGTCGATTCTATGCGACTCACCCTTAGGGTGATTCACTTTGGTTCAAGTGACTCGCTACGCCAGTCACTTAAGGTTTGGTTCACGCACGAATGTTATGTGAATAAAGATTGAATTATCTTGTAAGTGTTTAGCCTAGTTTTTGGTTTGGCTTGTTCGTCTTTGTTTACCTTGGCGGGTGGTTACTTGTTTTTGACTTTGTGCTCTTCGAGTTCAGAGTTTTTGTTTCAACTCTCTTGATTGCATATCGTCAGAGTTGTTGTGCTTTTGCTCCGCCGCTTGGGTGTTTCACGTGTGTGACTCACCTCGTCTACTCTACTCGTGTTTGTGCTACGCCGTGTAGGTGACTCGACTGTCTCTGCCTTCGCTTACGTTACGCGTTTTATCGTTACCGTTCGCCATATACTCCGCCTTCTGCACGAACTGCGGAGGCAGGAAGTCCGCCTCTAAGGATCCGCACTTGTTATATAGAAAGTGCAAGGACCTTTGCGAAGAGGATTACCGTTGCGACGAGTGCGCTCCTCTCTCCGAATCGGAGTTCCACGCGTACGTTTCCGCCATACGCAAGTCGGTGGCCGATAGGTCTGCGTCACAGAAGCGTACGTCGTCAGCTCAACGTAGGGAGTTGTCTCCCATTCGTCATCCGTCTCCGGTGGAGGATGTAGACATTGTCCTCACGGAACGGGCGGATGAATTCGACAGGGAATCGGACCTGTCCGAACCCGCTGGGGGGTCGAAGTTACGCTCCCCCCCTCCGCCGTTGTGTTCCGGTTCTCGTTCGCGGACTCACCCGTTGTCCCCTCCTTCGCCGGACAAACGGTTGTCTCCGCTTAGACTTAAGGTGGGCGGACCCACTACGCCCAAGAGCAAGAAGAAGAAGTCCAAGAAGGCTAGGTTCGACAAGGTCGATCCGTCCCTCCTTCTGGCATCCGTCAAGGATATGGTCTCTTCCTTCTCGAGCCATCAATCAACACCAACATGTCTGCTATCCTGTCTGTCCTCAGGAAGAGATCGCCAGGGTTGGATGTGTCGGTCCTCAAGGACCTCATTAAAACTTTCCGTTTGGTTGACGGCAGGTCCAGGCTTCGTCCACCTGAGTGGGACTTAGCCATTGTGCTCAACCACCTTCGCTCCGATACGTGAACCGCTCTCCGACGTGTCCCTTCTCCCTCTCACATGCAAGGTTTTTTTTCTGGGGGCTATGGCCTCCGCAGCGCGGATTTCGGAAATCCATGCGTTGCAGGCGGACCTTCTACGTTATGAGGTCAGGGAGGGGGGGATCGACCTCTCTTGAGTTGGCTCCCGACTTTGTCTGTAAGGACCAGGCAGCTTATGAAGCTGACCGTACGTTCTCTATCACGGATCTGGGTTCTGACTCAGGAGATCTCTCTCTGTGTCCGGTGAGAGCCTTGAGGGTGTACACGCAGCGTACCCGCAGGCTGAGGGATGGCAGGCGTCGTCTGTTTCTTGCCTCACTCACCGAGGAGCACCAAGGAGCTTGATAAGCGAGCGTTGGGGGTGTATCTAAGGTCGGCAGTCATTGATGCGTACAAGGCCGCTGACCTGCCTCCGCCTTCGCGTTCCATCCCTCATGAGATCCGAGCAGTTTCAGCCACAATGGCTTATCACTGCAACATCGCGTTTTCGGATGTCATGGCAGGGTGTTTTTGGCGTTCATCAGAGGTTTTCGCCTACCATTACCTACGAGATGTCTCCACAGCAGATCTTGAAGGCATCTCTAGGCTGGGTCCACAGGTCTTCGCGCAGACGAAGGTGGTCCCCCAACCAGACCAAGAAGGGGTCATCCTTCTTGGATGCTTTTGAGACTTATTGTAAATAAACATGGTTTACATTACTAGCTCTCGTGTCTGTTGGTTTTTTCTTTAACTTCATTTTAACCCCCCCCCCCCCCCCCCTGTTGGGGTTGGGGGGCGGTGTGTTGATCGGAAGTTGAGTGGCAGGGTTGTCTCTTCGATCCGCTTAGCGGTAGAGATGGTATCTCCCGGGCTGTGCCTTGTCCTCACCACAGGGTGGAGGACTCGTAGGTTAGCTTACACTCAGGGCTAGTCGCTGGTCTCGTCACTACCATGTATCTACTGACCCGCCTCCTTGCGGTGGGATTCTAGGCAAAGTAGGTCTAGTCAACAGATAGGTATTTAAATAATAGTACGTTTTTGATTAAACGTAATTATTTATACTTACCTGTTGACTAGACCTACGCTCTAGGCCCTCCCATCCTCCCCACTTGGTCTGTCTTGCCTTTGGGACTTTCGGAGAGTGATATGAACAGGTAGTGACGTCACGAGACCATCTAGACTTACCGGCCCTTGGATAAGGGATTTTACGCACCCCTTCTCCACTCTTCAAGTTCGTCTGTATTAAGGTTGAAATAGCATTACCCTTGGGAGCTAAGGCAAAGTAGGTCTAGTCAACAGGTAAGTATAAATAATTACGTTTAATCAAAAACGTACTATTTCAGTCTGAGACGAGTTCATTACAATTTGAGGCAAGCGTTAGATGTGTGGCACCCTTGCCCTGAATTGTAATAAAGTTTTCAGAAATCACTTTTATACCAACAATTCCAACAGAAAATGATTCCTATTACCAAATCATCCTTAAAAAACTATTTAAACATCGAACATTTTCATTTACAAAGGGTTATTTCAGTCTGAGACGAGTTTATTACAATTTGAGGCAAGCGATAGATTTTTGGCACCCTTGCCCTGAATTGTAATAAAGTTTTCAGAAATCACCTTTATAACAACAATTCCAACAGAAAGTGATTTATATTGCAAAATCATCTTTAAAAAACTATTTAACCATCAAACATTTTCATTTACAAAGGGTTTTTAGAGTCTGAGACGAGTTTATTACAATTTGATGCAAGCGATAGATGTGTGGCACCCTTGCCCTGAATTGTAATAAAGTTTTCAGAAATCACTTTTATACCAACAATTCCAACAGAAAATGATTCCTATTACCAAATCATCCTTAAACAACTATTTAAACATCGAAAATTTCCATTTACAAAGGGTTATTTCAGTCTGAGACGAGTTTATTACAATTTGAGGCAAACGATACATTTTTGGTACCCTTGCCCTGAATTGTAATAAAGTTTTCAGAAATCACTTTATACCAACAATTCCAACAGAAAGTGATTTATATTACAAACATATCTTTAAAAAACTATTTAACCATCAAACATTTTCATTTACAAAGGGTTATTTCAGTCTGAGACGAGTTTATTACAATTTGAGGCAAGCGTTAGATGTGTGGCACCCTTGCCCTGAATTGTAATAAAGTTTTCAGAAATCACTTTTATACCAACAATTCCAACAGAAAATGATTCCTATTACCAAATCATCCTTAAACAACTATTTAAACATCGAAAATTTCCATTTACAAAGGGTTATTTCAGTCTGAGACGAGTTTATTACAATTTGAGGCAAACGATACATTTTTGGTACCCTTGCCCTGAATTGTAATAAAGTTTTCAGAAATCACTTTATACCAACAATTCCAACAGAAAGTGATTTATATTACAAACATATCTTTAAAAAACTATTTAAACATCGAACATTTTCATTTACAAAGGGTTATTTCAGTCTGAGACACGTTTATTACAATTTGAGGCAAACGATACATTTTTGGCTCCCTTGCCCTGAATTGTAATAAAGTTTTCAGAAATCACTTTTATACCAACAATTCCAACAGAAAGTTATTTCTATTACAAAAACATCTTTAAAAAAGTATTTAAACATTATATTTTGTAAATAGTTACCTCAACTTGAGATGATTTTATTACAATTTGAGTAAAGTTGAACATTTTGGCACACTTGCCTTAAATTGTAATTGATACAAATCCAAATGTGAAAGCTGTGCAGTACTCTTTCATACGCGTTACCTAGTACGGAATAAAATATGAATGAGTTGGTTTACAAAAACATTGGAGATGCATTGTTTATATACAGTAAATATGATTTATGTACGGGGTTATTTTTCATAGCAATAGCATTAACGTGTAACCATAACTCTTTAGGTAAAGACCATAATAATGAAATATGTTTATTGTTTTATCATGATTGGCTAATGACTTGGCATGGTGTCCGTCCACTTTTTGCTTTTTCAACTTTCCCCCCAGAACCAATGTTTCTAGAGAGCTGAAATTTGATGTACATACTCCTTGTTTGAAGAGTATTCTAAATTGTAGATTTGGTGATCATGTGACCCCAAATGTGGGTCACATGAGTCATGACCTAAAAAGCTATTTTCATCTTCTTCTCCAGAACCATAATTCTAGAGAGTTGAAATTCTATGCACAGACTTCTTGGCTGAAGAAGATTCTTAATTGTAAATTTGGTGACCCTGTGACTCCAAATAAGGGTCACAGGGGTCATGACCTAAAAGATATGTTCATTTTCTTCTCGAGAAACCATGACATTTTATGTACAGACTCCTTAGCTGAAGGGGATTCTAAATTATTAATGTGGTGTCCCTGTGACCCCAAATATGGGTCACAGTCTAAAATTCTTGCTGTAAGAGTTTTGAACTCTGAGAATGTGCTTTGGGAATTGCAGGAATTGAGAAAAGAAGTTAATCTTATTCAATAGGAATGTGAAATGTCGACTTAAGATTTATATTTACATTATGGATATGTTTGATGTCATCAATGTGAAATGAGAACTATTGAATAGCCTATGAACTGAATATTGTGACAGGCCGCAAAGGAATATATTGAAGAAGAGTTAATAATTGTTTGTTTTTTATTTATTTTACATGAGATATGTGAAGTGAATGTGACTGGTGATGAAATGATAAGAGAAGACTATTAGAAGTAGCTACATGAAATCATGACATCACATCTTCCTCTTCAGTCCCAAAAGCTCTTCAAAGCTGAAATGATATATACAGACTCCTTGGCCAATTGGGATTTTAAATTGTAGATTTGGTGAACCTGTGACCCAAAATATGGGCCACGGCTTAGAAAAATAGTTGTTAACAGTTTATAAATTTGAGATTTTATGTGTTTCATTGAATAGTAGTACTCCTTATAAAAGACTTGAGGGAGAGTCATCTCATCTTTTTCATGTGAGAGTCCTAACATGTGGTTTGAAAAATACAGATATTGAGAAAAGAAAGTCACTTTGCACTTAATCTTATTCAACAGAAATGTGAAATATATGTCGACTTTAGATCAAAATCTACATTATGGATATGTTTGATGTAATCAATGTGAAATGAGAACTATTGAATAGCCTATGAACTGAAATATGATAGTCCGCAAAGGATTAAATTGAAGTGTAGTTAAGACATTTTTATTTTACACGAGATATGTGAACTGAATATGACAAAAAATGTATAATAATATAATAATGTGATAAGATATGACTTTTAAAAGTAGATCGTGACACCACATCTTCTTCTCGAAGACAGAAAAATATTTAAGTATGGGGAAAACAACAATTAAAATATATAATTCACTGGCTGTGAGTCCAGGGTCTGCATATTGTGTAAATGCATTGTGTTGACTTGGGCAGTCACTGTTAAGTCTGTGTGTGAGACTGGTTAAGTCTTACACTCAGATGCTCAACAGAATTTATTCATAAAACATCAACATTTTATTAAATATTGAAAAGGAGCATATGAGAAACAGGCTTTTCAGAAACAGATATCAGGACCTTTTAATAATGTAATAAATGTTGATATTTCCAAATTATAAATAAGAAACTAAAATAATATGAATGTGGATTAATGTGTAACCAATGTTGATAATAAATTTAAAATTTGATGGGCAATGCCTTATTATGTGATATCTTAATCTTGTCCCTAGAGATAATGAATAACACAATTTCTGATGAGGTTCAATGGCTCTATTTTTGTAATAATAAAAAAATACACTGATATAGTATTGACATAGTAACACATAACGTATCATAAAACTAATAAACAATATGCTGTTCGACCGTAGCAAAGTTTTCCCCATTCGTAGCGCCGATGAATGTCTTCAATTCATTGTTTTCTTATTTTTCAAGAAATGTGCGCTTTAATATCATTAATATATTTCAATTTGACTGTGTTTTAATCATGTATTAATAGCAAATATTTGTAAATGGTTATATCCTCTCGTATTTCGTTTCCACAAAAAATAGATAGATAGAAGCCTTTTTAATAGGCCACGTTATTTACATAAACGAATACGAGATTGAAAGTGATTGAAAGGTGAAGTGAATGTTTATTCAAGAAATGAGCTTGATGTATATGAAACTGATTAAGTGGTAAATGGTAATCAAATCAGGCACAAAATGGGAAACAGTTATTTATTACAAGCCCATGGACACAAAATAATACTTAAACTTTAGATCGTGCCACACAAAAAGAAGTCTGCCATACACTTTAGTAATGAGGATTTGTACGATTGAATTCAATTAATGCACGCTTAATAAACTAGTTTCTGAAGTAAAGATATGTATATGCTCACAGGAATATCCATAATTTTTTAATGAATATGAAAGAAACGTTAGCAGGTTTTCAACAGAGACAATAACAAAATACTGCCCCAGGACAAAGTCGGTTTTGAATGTCTTTGATAAACTTCTGTTTGTTAAGTTGTATTAAACATTTGAGTGCTTATAAGTAGCTATTTCAAAAGTTGTTATGGGACAACATGTTTTGCATTCATTTAACTATTATATGGATTATAGAACTTAAGTTAATAACCAATCAAAACGCATGTTATATTCAGATAAAATAATTCCCATGATCATTATGAAAATTTTAATATCAGGAATATCCAAATAACAAATCTAACTGGGGGCGGGATAGCGCAGTGGTTAGCGTGACCAGCTTCGGATCAAGAGGTCCGGGGTTCGAATCCCGCCAGGTGCACGGCAACTTTGTCTGCAGTAGAGAACTGTTCTACACGCAGTAAGGTTTGGGTGCAATGCTACACTGAATTTCAGTGCAGTACCCGCCATGGTTGGCTAGTTCCAGTCGATGCTCGCAGGTTTCACCGCAATGCATAGCCACATGGCGTTGCGGGCTTTCTCCCTGCCTGAAACTAGCAGCCGCGATATAAGTGAAATACTCTTGAAAGCAGCGTTAAAACCCAACTCACCTCACCTCACCTCAAATCTAACATATCTATCCTTGACCAATATGTGAAAATTAAATCAATTGTGTAGTCGAGATGAATTGTGAATAGTAAAATGCGAAGTAAAAACGTAAAAAAACATTCAAACAACAGCTAAATTTGTTTCAAATGAACAAAATGGTTCTATTCCTGTAACAAAGTACAAAAGATTTCAATGAATTTCAAAGAAAACAATTTCGGAACATGTTCGTATCTATTTAAAGGGAAATTCAGCGAAATTTAAGGGGAAATGACATTTTCGTATAAAGCATAATTTTGAATGTACAACTCCAAACATTTTATATATAACAACGTGCAAAGGCTGAATTAAACAATATATCAGACAAACAGAAAATCTGCCAGCCCGACTTTGTGTCCACAAACAACAGAGGTACGCTGCATCCCTCTCAGTAAACATTTGTACGTTTGGGCGAAAGGAAAGACAACACAAGTTAGACAAAATCAAAGGAATATTTAAAAAAAGAAATATTTCATGAAGAAATACGAAACTAGGTTGAATGCTATTAAATGATATAACGTAATTTAATACGATGATCTCATGACGACCAGTGTATCAGTGTGATCAGGTATGTTGTAGAAATACAAACCTCAAAATACCGATACGCTGGTCGATATGAGCCCATTGATTAGACATCGATTATTCCAGTCAAATCCATCTGATTTTTAACCTTTCCGTATGTATAACCTTACTTCACACGAGAAGCACCTATTCAAAACTATTCTAAGTCAAGTGTGTTGTTAAAGGAATTTATGCACGGATCGTTTTTAAAAAAAAATCTAGAAAGTAAGAACATTTGTACATGGGTTTTTTAGTTTTATTTTATCACTGGACATTTCATTTCAACCAATTTATACAGCATTACTTTAGGCAGTGATAAATGAATAGAGAACAGAATTAAGCATCCCTACAATTGAAACGTAAAGGTGATTCTGTGAAAATGTTAAGATAAATCGACTGAATTTAGCACTCATCACATTTAAATAGTATGTTTTGTGAGTTACTTATTTTATACATTTAAAAAAATTCTTATGACATGTTGAAGGTTACAAAATTAATATGTGCCGAGACGAAGCCATAACATAATATTCCAAATTTAAAGAAAACAATATTGTCATTTTTTAGTTTCACGAATAGTTATCATCAATATTAAGTTACTAACCGAGTGTTAAAATGTCATCCTTTTTTCAATAATGATATTCCAAATGCTATATCATACGATTTAAAAAATAAATTTAGATTATTTTGAGTTCAATCAATTAGTCAATCTTTGATATAAATGGATCAGTACAATACTGTGTGGATATTATTAGGAAATCTAAATTAAGTATTCGGTAAATTTGCTGAAGTCATTTGTTATTGGCATGTTTATTATTATAAGGGGAGAGGGAAATATATAGTTTTAGTTTATTCGAGTGTCACGCAGTTTACAATAAAGCACCAGGATACAAATAAAACACATTTGGTAAAACTGCCCGGCCGTGTTCGACCTATGAGTCACGATACATCATTAAAAGATATATATTAACCAAATTAGGAAGTCTGGATAACATATTGTTATTATTGTGTTGTTTTTAGGCGAAAGTCATGAATACCTATTATTTTTATCGTGTTGTTTTTTGTTTTGTCTAGTTTTATTCAATATTTGAACTTTTCTGTGCAGAGCATTCCCGATTTAAAATGAAGTTTTCAGGGAGCTTATCTCGTGACTCAAACTGATTTGGTGTCGAGTCCGATTTTTTTTATTTTCGTGAGTTATCTACCCTAGACGGAAAAACTTCAAACCTGATATATATCAAAAACTAATCTCGATAATGTCATAAAAACCTTACCAAAACAAAGTCTGCCGATTACACTCATAGTGGTTTTCGGTCATTATTATTATTTTTGTTTGTGAATTCAAACAAAGGAAAAGAAACTTATGTGTACTTTCGCTGTTTTGAGGGTCGCATCCTTTTTTAATAACAGCAATACATACAGCTATGTTTGATAGTTCTTGTTGAAGCTGAATAACTGAGTTTTAATGTTGCATCTTATGAAGACTGAATTTCGACTTTAAAAGGTGCGAATTCCAATAAGACAGTTTATATTTCTGTTTATGATCTATAAAAGGATTGAATCCTTAAATAGCTTGTAAACATCTGTATATCATTAAATGGTGTGAAAAGGTTAGAAAGTTCCAAACAGAGATGAAACATACAATGAGCTTCCTCTACCGCCAGAGATCACACGCTGCCACGCAAAGCGTGAAAACTAAACTGACAAATGATCTCTGTAAACTATTATAAGTTTGAATAAAACATCATTCACTAGCGGATCCAGGGGGGGGGGGTCCAGGGGGTCCGGACCCCCCCCCCCCCCCCTTTTCAAATTCATGTAAAAGATTTGGTTCTGCCCCCCCCCCCCCCCCCCCCCCCCCCCAAAAAATCCTGGATCCGCCCTTGTCATTATAATGAAGTAGCCACTGCATGTGAAGTTTTTAAGGACCAAAACATAGAGTGGATAGTAACTTGAGACAGAACATCTACACATACCATGGGCATACTTTAAGGAGAGGGTCCCATTTCTACATAAGTTGAAAAATTGAGGAATTAATAATGAACAACAGGAAAGTTGAAAGGACTATTTTGAAAATATAATATTATAATGTTTGAATACTTATTTTGGAATGTTTTCGTAATGGAAAACAATTTCGTTTGGAAAAGTTGAATTAAAAATGATTTCAGAAAAATTCAGGGCAAAGTTGCCCAAAATGTATCACAAATAATTCGTATGAAGTTCTAATTATAATTTAAAAAATATGTTAACTGATGTTCAAATAGTTTTTGCTAAAAAATATCTTCTGAAAACTTTATTACAATTCAGGGCAAGGGTGCCAAAAATCTATCGCTTGCCTCAAATTGTAATAAACTTGTCTCAGACTGAAATAACCCTTTGTTAATGATAATGTTTGATGTTTAAATAGTTTTTTACAAATGTTTTTGAAATAGAAAACAGTTCTTGTTGGAATTGTTGGTATAAAAGTGATTTCTGAAAACTTATTTACAATTCAGGGCAAGGGTGCCAAAAATGTGTCGCTTGCCTCAAATTGTAATAAACCTGTTGCAAGTTGAAACATTATTTTCTATATTATAAAGTATGATCTTTAAATAGGTTTTTAATTTGTTTGTGTGTAATAGGATACAGTCTATGTTGATATTGTTGGTATGAAAGTGATTTCTGAATACTTTATTACAATTCAGGGCAAATGTGCCAAAAAGCTACCGCTTGCCTCAGTTTGTAATAAACTTGTCTCAGACTGAAATAACCCTTTGTAAATGAAAATGTTTGACGGTTAAATAGTTTTTTAAGGATGATTTTGTAATAGAAATCACTTTCTGTTGGAATTGTTTGTAAAATAGTTATTTCTGAAAACTTATTACAATTCAGGGCAAGGGTGCCAAAAATCTATCGCTTGCCTCAAATTGTAATAAACTCGTCTCAGACTGAAATAACCCTTTGTAAATGAAAATGTTCGATGGTTAAATAGTTTTTTAAGGATGATTTTGTAATAGAAATCACTTTCTGTTGGAATTGTTGGTATAAAAGTGATTTCTGAAAACTTTTTTACAATTCAGGGCAAGTGTGCCAAAAAGCTATTGCTTGCCTCAAATTGTAATAAACTCGTCTCAGACTGAAATAACCCTTTGTAAATGAAAATGTTCGATGGTTAAATAGTTTTTTAAGGATGATTTTGTAATAGAAATCACTGATTGCAAAAATCTCAGCGATTCGAACCCCTGTGTTTACCTTTGTGTCAATGACATTACCTCGCCTTCTCAACTTCACAGCATCAATTATGTGTCGATGTCTGGGTAGATGTTAATACTGACGACGTTTGTCTTGCTAATCTATCATGAAGAGGCTCTTAAACATTCTATAGGCAAGATTAGTTTGATCAAGTATCAGGTTTTTTAATTTTTTTTAGATGGATTATGACGTCACTAGTTATGAATGCATACGCCGCGAAGCGACGCGAAAGTCTAAGGAAGTTCGATCCACAATTGATCACATTTGGTTTGTCTTGTGAACCAATCAAGATGCAGCAGTGTTACGTTAGAATCAGCAATTCGTAAGCTGATTGAAGTTCCCTTAATATTGTGTTAACTATGACGGTTGCTGCGTACAATTCTGTAGCCTCTTGTTTTGAGATGCGATTTCTGATATCAAAGATGTGGGATAGTGTGCTGATCGAGCCACGAGAAATAATAATTAAAAGGTTGATACACAGGACAAATAGTGGATTCCTCGATTCTTTTGGATTCTTTCGGATCCGCCAATATTTGGAGAATCTGGAAGGATCCGGCATAAGGATTCCACAACTTGTTTACCTGTGATATATTGTATAGTAGAGCACAGTATATACAATTAGGTTGAGATATAGACTAGGAAAGTTCCATTATCAACTTTCCCGTTGAATCTTTGACCCAACAGGGTCTAGAGACTCTCGGTCAATACCTTGTGCTTCAAATGACATATACAATTATCTCGAGGGCACCCTTCAATGAGTGGCTGTTGACGAATGGTTATTCACTTTGGAAATCAATCTTGACTTCACGAAAAGAGTATGCTCCGTGCAAAATACAGAATATGAATGTCATTATCTATCTCAGTTTGCCAAGAGCAGAACACTAATGAAAACAGTCTCAGAAATCAATGGTCAACATATCGTCCGTCAATCTATAAAATGTCACCGACTGCGCATCCTTTGGACATCTTACATTAAAGAGAGGGTCCTAATAGATTATTTTTTTGTGGAATAGAAATTCGAGAGGATATCCCGTTTACACATATTTGTTATTAATACATGACATAACAATGCAGCTGAAAAAAAGTTTAGGGTCATATTTTGATTAGATCAATCCATTATTACATTGTGGATATTCTATGAATTTGCGTGTTTTATTTATAACAAAGTTGTAAACTTATTAAACATACAGTTTGTTTCTCGTTTCAGGTAATGCAAAAATGCGGAATCTGCTGATAGGACACTTATATTTGGAGTATGGAATGTGTGTGTGGTGTACTTAAAACGAGATTGCTGATATAAAAATTGCAATAAAATCGAATTCATAATCCTGCTACTTCTTTACATTTTTAATTGTATAAATTAACCTATCAAACACGCTCAAGTGACAAATATTTCCTTGGTATATCACAGACACAGACAATTTGATATGGTGACATATAGAGAGAGTTCGAAGTAAGACCCATCCTCTGACACAGTGCAACCTTCGACCTGACGTCGAACTGTCTAGTGGACTCAAACAACTTGAAGCAATTTCATCAATGACAAGTCTTATTCCAAGTATGTATGTGTGCTGACTATGGTATAAGGTGATTTTAGCATGTTGTAAGCAAGAACATTATCACATGAACATCAAAATGTAAACAACTTAAAATCCTCATTTAAGACTCAAATTAACTAAGACTGTGGATTGTAAAATGTTGATTTTAAGTGTTGTGAATTCGGAGAAATTACATGATTACATACTTTAGATGATGTATTTATTCTTTTGATATAGTGACACCTTTCAATGTCAAACGTGGGCATCAGTATACAAAAACACTTTTGTTTCATACCCCGAATCGGAGAATCCGGGATATATTGTTTTTCACCTGTCTGTACATGTTTACACTTTAACTATAGCCATAGCATTTGATTGGTCAGTGAAAGGCCATTGATACTTGACATGTTCATCCTTTGTAAAGGGTATATTTCTGGTGAATTCATAATGTTAACTTATTGGACCTTGTCATGTTGACCTTTACCTTGCTCTAGGACGTATTTCCCCATAACTTGTTATTGATCTACTCCGACTCAGAGTCATGCTTGTGTAGACACTGGCCTTTAAGATCTACAGTACAAATTAAATTACACTTATACAACCTTACAGGTTGTTATGCAATCGCAAGATTTCGGACATTAAACATTTTTGTTACATAAAGAGCTGCATTGGTTATCATGGCTGGACAGAAGTTAAACGTGCATCCATTGTGTTTCATAATGTTTTTTTAGCTTTAATACGTACCAAAATGCTAAATCTGCTGCGTTCATTTCAATTAATTTACTTAACTTGCATGTCTGTTGTAACGTTTGACTAATGGACGCGTGTCACGTGTCAGAAATCACCTCTTTTACCTTTGTGTCATCACCATACTGAGTCGACTATCATCAAACAACAGTCAGTACTTCTCGATAAAATAGCATCATTTATAACGATTGGCAAACAACACAATGGATACACCTGTTAGAAGACTGTCGTTGATCAGGTTCCGTATGCAATAGCCTGTACTTGCCTGAAATGTGTTCTTGAGAAATCAAATTTCCTATTCATTCACTTATCACTTTCTATTTAGTGAGTTGATCAGAAAATGTGTTAACGATAGCTTACTCTTCTTTGAGAGGGATTTTATAAGCTGGTATGATGAATGAAAACAAGTGCTATTGATATTCAGCTTATTACTTGCTCGATAACGGTGCTAGTATCTGCATCAAAACGTCGCACTCATAGTAATAAAGAAGCTGACTCTCCATAAAACTTGATCTCATTCATTCATTCATATGAAATACTTACATAACCAGTAATTGTCAGAGGAAAACCACTTAAATTCAAAATGATAATGAGAACTCAACACATTGGAATCTATCAATTTAGGACATCATTAAAATAAACCCATTACATGTAAGTAAATCGCTCTATGTAATTACACCTATATTGTATCATCTCCAGACGATTTCTGTCCAATACCAAGCAGTGAATTTTGAAATGCAGCTTGGACTAAGTAACGAAAATATAGTTTATAGTTCTACATATTACATTAGAGCAATTTGCTAAATATACAGCATAATTAGAGGATATTATATGAGTGTCTATATCATACTATGTTTACGACACGAGTGCCTGAATATTAGTATTTCCCGAGCGAGATCGAGGGATATACCGATATTCAGGCACGAGTGACGTAAACATAGTATGACATAGACACGAATATGATATTCTGTTTATTACCGAAGTCGTGAAATTAATGAAAATACGCTAAAATCCGCGTTCAACCATAGGTTAGCGACCGACCGTCGCTGGCTTTATTACGCAACGTCATAGACGAAGCGTGACGTAATAGTATTGTTTATGACGTTTTGCCCTAGGGCATCGTATGAAAAATATGAACCCCGATATGATTGCCCTCGTAGGTAATAATGTTGAATATCATTTCTCTTTCAGTAGTTAAAATGGTATGTATTCATGTTTGTACAATACGATCCAGCCCTTATACTATCAAAAAAGTAAAGGGATGAAACAAGATCAACACCCCATGTCCGTTTGAAATTATATAACTCAGAATATTGTGAATGATGATCTCAGATCATATTAGGCCTATCATTCAATATTATATACCATGTCAAAGCCAAAACATTTGTTCTTAAAATAAGCAATCAAGCATAACAATCGATCGAGTAATAACAAAGGTATGATTTTAATATAAACGTATTGCTGACGGAAGCCACTTATATAACCCACCAAATTGATAAGAATATTATAAAACCGTTTAAACTATCCTGTCAGATAATAGTGACCCAGTTACAAAGCCCAGTAGTCGGTGCATCACATCACGCAAGAATTATAACATGACTGCAATTGACGTACTTGCAAGTCACCATTTCTAGTTATTTATGGGTTGTGAACCAGCAAACAACATCATGATATAACGTACTAATAGAAGTGCTTGTGAACTGTCTGGGTCAAAACACTTAAATCGTAAGAACATTTAGCAGTGACACTCAAACTGTGCTTCGTCTTACCACTAATGTTGTCTGACTGATCATTAATTGAAGTGTCAGTCGGGAGATGAGTGAAGTAAATATCAATGCGCCGATGTCTACGATTAAACACATGCAATAAACACATAAGACAAGGTATATTTGGATCTACACACAATTTCGAAATGTATTCTTATACTATCTTTTCAAGAGGCATTATTTGTTTATTTGAGTAAGATATCGCATTAAAAATGTTGTACTTATCCAAGTTAAAATGTTAATATACATGGACATAGTTACCGTTTAATAAAATAACAACCCACATGGAACAAAATTCTGGTCTCGGTTCTGACTTGCAAAAGAACGAAACCAAAACATTTTGGGTCCCAAATCAAACAAACACATATTATAATATTATGTATCGAAAATACATACATCTGGAAGGGTCTTTCAGTAAAACATAACCATTAATTGACGTGACGTAAAGGGTCAATTGTCCAGTTTTCGATCATCAGGTTTTTTAGAACATAGAATAGAATAACGATATTTAAAGCTTTACGCCGTAAGAAAGCTTACAAACACATGAGGAAAAGGCCATGTCTCTATTGTAAATGGCCGAGGTTGGAATTGCAAAAGTTGTTCAGTGGGTAGCAAGTCAGCAGATTAGTCTTTCTACGGCGTGGATAACTTTGGTTTCCACTCCGTGGCTTGTACTCAATGCTGCCAGTGAGTCTGTAAAATTTAGCGAGTCTGGCTATTGTTAACTTGATGCAATCCATGATTAGGCAACTAGGTTAAGCGTCGCTCCAACCTGCAGGATGCAAATTGTCTTTTTCAGTAGCACTTTAAAAAGCCATGTTCGTCGCTTGCTAACGAATACTTCAATGCAAACCTTCATTCTGTCGATGTTTTGTACCCAAATTTCATTTGGTTAACTTTGCACACAATCTGAAAATTTTGACCAAAAACTTAATTTTTCTCGAACGAAGAAAACTTGCATTTTCGTAGAGTGAATATACAGGTTACATTTAGAAGACATGTTTAATGAGTTTTCAATCGATAGGCTTCGTTCCTCGAAAAATAATAACCTTTTGTATTTTGGTGGCGTTTCTTTTACAAGTCAGTTTAGTTATGTAATATTTATACTTCGAGATGTAGAAATAAATTTATGAGATGAAAATTGAAAAATTCATCTTCGCAAACGGATAACAGGAACATACAGTGGCACAACTATTACTTTACCGTATGGTTGCAGAAATGATAATGTAAGTTTTGTTTCAATTCATTCACAAAATGATAGGAATTCGTCAAATGAAATACATTACATGTACTTTAGTACAAGTTCAAATATTCACTTTATCTAATGAGTACAAACAGGTGGCGTGATCAAACGACTTACTTTCTGAAGGGAAGGAAATAGTTGGACTAATGATTGTTCGTTATCTTCCTAATTACTTCCACTTCAGTGGTGTTCTAGGCGAAATCAAGCAGGTAATGTCCTGTTACCACAATCAATCGACTTATGGTCATTATTGTCATATGAACTCTAGTATCTCTTTTGCTTTCTTTTTGAAAGAAAATTTGGACATTAAAACTAAGCATTTATTGTTTGCTGTTAAAATAGGCCATGATCACACAAATATATGCACACTCTCTATAATTCAATAGGTAGTATATATATATATATATATATCATCATTGAGAAAAACTTACCCATTTTACACCAATGTAAAGGTATGGAAAAGGTTTTAAGTAAATCCCGAATTGTAAACAGTCTTAAGCAACCTAAGAATCTTCGCAGGTTTTTAACTTCTTCTAAGTTTGATTCAAGTTATGTAGAACCAGTTGTATCTAGGTGCGGCGATTCACGCTGTCTTACATGTAAAAATATTCTTGTCGGGTCTACTGTACAGATTACTGAAACTCAAGTGTTTTCTGTTCGTCAAAATCTCAACTGTAACAGCAAAAATGTTGTATATGTCATCATATGTACTGGTTGTAATGAAAAATACATTGGGAAGACAGAACTAAAGTTGAAATTACGAATGAACTTACACAGATCCCACATAAATCAGCCCAAAAACCGTACTATTCCATTAAGTAAAAATTTAGCTGAATGTGGAAACGAGCATTTTTCTGTCTTCCCAATGTATAAATTAAATTTTGATAATAACAAGCTTTTAGAAACAAAAGAAAGCAGATTTATCCAAATGTTTTCACCAAAGTTAAACGCTAAAACTTGATGTGTCCATGTCTTTACCTTAGATTGTGACGTAACAATGTAATGACGTCATAATGTACACGACGACGTTGCCTGACAACGTATTATCCGTTATGTATGGCCTGAAGAGGCTGTGTAGCTGAAAGCGCTCGCCATTAAAATGGATGATTTCTACTTCTAAATCCATTATTTTTTCCATATATATATATATATATATATATATATATATATATATATATATATATATATATATATATATGTTTCAGCATTTAAACTTTTGAAAATAAGGGGCATTTGATACATTTGCAAACTTCTTGCATTTTGTAAACAGTAATATTTGAGTTATATTTTACACATAAAATAAATTTGAAGTTAGTCTTTTATTTCAGTATTGTTCAGACACATGCAGTTCTATTGTATTTAAGAGATCACTGTTGAATTGAGCTACAATGTTTTTGTAAGTTATGTCATAAGCTTGATGCCGAGGGATGTCACTTTTATATTCAACATTTAAATGTTTCATAAAATAGTAGTAAAACGTTTAGTATTCTTTAAGTATCATAAATATAGAGAAACTGATTTTGATGCATCAATTTTAACCAGGTTTCCGCACATAGAGTGACATGATTAAAGTTTTGACACAAATAATCTAACCACTCTGATTAACATCGTCTTCTCAAAATCAGTCTTCATTCACCCAATATCCCTGCTACCCTCAAAGATATCACATCTCCACGGCCTGCCTTCGTGAAAATGTAATTCGTTACTGTAGGTCATGACTATCTATTTAAGATACTCACTTCAGTTATCTGTTGGTTCTAAGTTTATATTCATGATTTCATTAACATCGAGTGACACATTTATTGAGGGACCAATATTTTATCGAGTAGAACCCTTCTACCAATGTATAATAAAAAGTTGGTTCTTTCGATTACGATTAATATTGATTTACACTCTTCATTACAAATTCATGAGTTTCATTTAACATTGTAATATAATTACAGTACCAGTTGATGGCAATATGACGACAGCTTTCACCACTTAAAGCTCTCAAGATACAATTAAATACATTTCACCATGTATCAGGGCGATGCTCATCGACGTTCAAATCACGACAATTCATTGACAGAAACATAACATACTATGCCAATTAGCGATGAGTACTCAGCAAAACGATAGTTATTTGGTTTCAGGGAATCTGAGTATTGTAGAAGGGCAGCGGATACAAATATACTGATTGACGTTGTATTGGAAGAAACTTACATACTATTACAAACGATAGTTATTGGGTTCAGGGAAACATTGTATTGTATAAATGATACAAATACTGTGTTCGAGCAAGATGGAATAGAAGATGATGACATTGAGTCGCAGAACACTGTTTCAAATCATTAGTGTAATATTAAGCAAGTGATGAATTTTACTATATATCAATTCACTTCAAGATGACTCATGTTAAAGTTTCGTGCCATAGTAATGACTCAGGTTTTATGTGGTAATAATAATATCATTGTACAAGATCATGTGACACTTTGCATTACTGCGATTTCTTGTCATCTGATATACGACTTGAAACTGTTCAGAGAACAGAGTTAATTCCAAAGAGACGACACAATATATCATATAAAGCGTTAACAAGTTAGAAGATCTTGCCCATGTTCCATTGTGATTGACACTGTTAAGATTGATTTATCATATATTTGGACCAACATTTTTGTTGTAAACATGTTTTTATCAATATTTATTTGTATCTATTAACTGTAATCAAGCATATCGTCCTTATGATAAACATCATACCCCATACTGTCTCATTTACTTAATTGATGACCACTTTGAATATTGTATGACTATATAACATTTAAGAAATAAACAATACCATGCAAAATAAATTAAAACACTCAATGGCAATACCACAAAACCTATTTGTGTTTAAATGTAACATAACACAAATAAAAATCATAAATAAAATTCAAACTGGTTTCCAATGCACAGTAATGAATTGTTTTGGTCTCACTCCAACGGTATAATTAAATTGAAGTGCATATAGAGTTGAACACACGTGCTGAGTGTTTCAATATGACCTAGGTAATTATATTGTTTGAATACATAACAGATTTTCATTTTTTAAGTTAGCTTCCTTCAAGTTATCTTTCAAATTGCTAGCATTTGAATAAAACATGTCTCTATTAGTGTACACTACCGGGCATAATAAATAATAAAACGGTGACTCTTATATACACAATTTCATTAACCTATAATGTGTATGTCTGTTCAAACCAAATGAAGTGTTAAACTAGCTGCTTCAATGTTTATCATGTAATTGAAAATTAATAAACTTGACAGTGAATAAAATGATAAGGGATATTATCACAATAACTTGCCCTTTCGTATCACTGCTGTAGGTCGTCATGAAATTTGCCAATTGCAAAAAGGTGACAACTCTATTACTCTGTCATCCCACTTCTAGTTAAGAAGATTTCAAAACGAAGATTTAAAAAAAGTCATGCATTTCAGAATCACGTTTAGTTGGCTTTTGAATGGAAAACAAAGCGCATTTGAGAAGATGAGCTGAATATTGATGCTAAGTCCTTCTAAGTAATACACACATTAAGTCAAACCCTCGATTAATTGAAGCCACTGACTGAGACTATAAACCTTTCATATTTTGATGATGTGTTCGTTCAAATCAAACTGAATATCTACTCTCTGTTCATTCATAAGTGCGACATTCACTGTGTCTAGACATCAGTATCTCATTGTGAAACTATAATTACTGTCACGATAGAATGATTTGCTGACTTGCAGCAGCCAAACTTACGATTTACTGAACACTTGCTAAGAGATCCTAGCAACTGATATCAGTTCAGGCGCAATTTTCCCTCCCTAGGTCTTGCATTATCTTCTTTCCGAAGTATTTACATCAACTATTGGCAACGATCCTGGTTTAAAACAAAAGAACTATTAGTTGAACGAAAGTCTCAGTTTGGCACTTCGGATGTTGAGTTTATAATTATATTCATGAAAAATGAAAACAAACTTTTTTTACGAATTGACCATGACATTATTGTTAGACTGTTTCTATGTAAATGGTATGTTGACAATATATCTCATTTACTCTAAAAGGAAATTTAAATCAAATTAGAAGAACAGTTTTCATATTACACTCAACCTCAAAAGAAACGTCACCATACAAAATGCAAACGAGGTAATTCAATCCACGAGTGATGAACACAACTGGAACAGAAATACATAATGTTTAAGAAACCAGGTAAATTAAAATCTTAATTGCAAATGATTATCTTTTCATAGTTCTGAAAAACCCACTTTTTAAGACCTTAACTGACGAGACAGGGAGGTGAAAAGGGACTTTTTTTAACTTGTTTTATAATGTTCTACAGTAAAGAAGCGTCGATACATTTAAGTCCAAGAAGGTTATTTACATCGACAACATATTAAATTTCTACATTTTACGAATTTCTAAATTAAATGACAAACATTCTGGCCAAAAAAAACTTTGAAAAAACGCCCAAAGTGTACTTTAACAGACGGTTGAGTGTATGCTATACTGTCGATCTAACAGTCATTAATGCAATGTCTGCAATGTGTTGACCTTTCGCTGCTAAGCCAATAATAAATTAGTCTTCATGTAGCAAGGCTTTTTGGACACCTATTTCAGGAACAACTTATCATTCGGGGGTTAAATGATGGGACCTGCTTACAGAGGAAAAGAAATAAAGACTGAATATCCTTAATTACAAATGAAAACAAAACAAGATTAAAGGCGCTGTAGCACGTTTTTTCGCTCAAATAAGTTGATGAAATGTATTTGAAAAATAATTTCACCAATAGTAAAACATCCTTTTCTCCTCGGAAAATAAAGATTAAAATGAGTGTACATGTTTTGGTTAAGCCATGGGAATCGTTTTTGTAATACAAAATAATAAATTGTGTTCACAATAAAATGGCCGCCATGCAATTTTTGCTTTATACGCAACATAGTTTTTACCACTACAGATAATTTGTTTGTGTAATAAGATGTTTTACCCTCTAAAGTTAATTTAAATGACATAAACTATCATTATAAATGGGAAGTTTGAAAAAATAAATTTTGCAAAAAACGTGCTACAGCGCCTTTAAGTCTCATTATTCGAATTATATTGACTTAAATACACAATTCATCAGATGAACCTATCTTCACTAAAAATAAAACCACTATATTTGAATATAAATATTATTTAATTGTCAATATTTGGAAATGAATCAATATTGTATTCCCCGTTAACAAAAATAAAAATAGAGCCACTGGCTCTGTAGCTCATCAGGCTTTATACATTAACTAATTCAAAATGTCAACTTCAAGGTGAAGAGCACATAAAATCTCAAGATGAAAATAGCTTTTGTGGTCATGACCTCTGTGACCCCAATTGAGGTCACAGGGTCCCCAAATCTGCAATTTAGAATCCCCATTGGCAAAGGAGTCTGCACACAACTTTTCAGCTCTCTATACCTTTTGGAACTTGAGAAGAAGATAAAAATAGGTTTTTAAGGATGTGACCCCTGTGACACCATTTTGGGTCACGGGGTCACGAAATCAACAATTTAGAATCCCCATTAGCCAAGGAGTCTGCACACAACTTTTCAGCTCTCTAGACCTTTTGGAAGATTGAAAATAGGTTTTTAAGGATGTGACCCCTGTGACCCCTGTGACCCCGTTTGGGGTCACGGGGTCACGAAATCTACAATTAAGAATCCCCATTGGCCAAGGAGCATACACAATTACAGCTCCCTAGACCAAGTTGTTCTGAAGAAGAAGATGAAAATGCGAAAAGTTTACAGATGGACGGATGGACGCCGGACACCATGCCATGCCGTAAGCCCATCGGGCCTTTCAGGCCAGATGAACTAAAAACTACACATACACTTGACATGAATAATTCAAACACCGGGTTGTATTACATTCTTATTATAGACGAAGGATACAATGACAACGTCATTTATATAATATTATATTGAAAAAGACCCATATCATGATTCAAAAGTAATGATGTACACCTCATTCACACACCCGATACCCGAAAAAGAGGACTGTGTATTCAGCATTTTTTAACCTTTGAGCATTAGGAAAAATGTCTTTACATTTTGTGACAGCCTACATTGGGTAATTAGGCAGACACCAGCAGATTTTAGTGACATTGACCTTATTGTCAGGCATGGTCCCCTGGTATGACATGTGCCCTATTAGTACTGATAAGATCATTCTGCGTTTTGACGAATTGCCACCTGCTGTTGTTTCCCTTTTATCATCATATTATCGAGATGTTTGATTTCTTCTTCACTTGATATCTGCCTTTTATCTTCTGGTTTATCAGCTCATGTCGTTGGAGCTGATGCAATCTTTATACATTAAGATTGACAGTTCTATATTATGTCTACAAGTCCTTAAACCTAAGTACAATAATGTAATTGATATAGAATTTTGTCATTGATGTATATCAAGAATTGCATGCTCAAAGTAAAACAAAACAATCCATAAAACATCTCCTGGTTTATAATATATAAAATCTGGAAAAAAAGTACTTATAAAATTTGCTTTACAAAGCAAGACATAACGATTTATACTAAATTGCTTTAACATACCAAGGTTCTGTTATTTCATTTCAGATTTTATCAGGTTTTAATCTTCAAATTATTAATGTTGCAGCTTGTGCAAACATATAGGCAACATAAGGAGGACTATGATCTTACGATTCTCATGTGCACTGATGTGACATTTAATGAATATCACAAACTATAAGTCTTACAGTAAAACGGACACCACAAAGCAGACCATTTTTAAAATAATAATTCATAACAGGTTTTGGAAACATTAACACTTGATTACAATGTACCTGAAACGAACACACATTGTTGGTGACGTGGAACTTCAACCTTTAAGTTTTATTGTAACGAGAACGTCTAGAGGCACCCACAACTAAATCAACCGGATAGGCAACAGTATATCAGAGAATACACAAATCAAAATTCATTTCTGTATTTCTTCAATTACGTTTATGGATGAATTTTCAATGCACCTTGCCATAACATATGACTGAGTAGGATCTCTATTCAAAAGTAATGTTCATATTTGCATCAAACAGACTAGATCTGGTTTCCATTTGACATCTCACTATCAACATCAGGTAATGATAGCAAATTTGCTTCTCATATCAACACTGTCTGTGACATTTTACGGTGTCATTCTTCAAAACTTTCAATTCTTGGAACCTGACTCAAACTGAATACACGAGCTAACAGACTGGCTTGATATTTTGGAGTTTATTTGTTACTACACATACTGTCAATATGTTAAAATCGGACGGCTTAATGGGCATATCTGGTGAAGTGACATTAAACTGAAACATTATACCAAGCAAAATCAAGATACCGATAATACGTCAGATAATTACACAGAACAGTCTTAAGATGATGAGTCCACAGTTGTTTACCCTATACCACTTGTTAATGCGTAGTTTTGAAATTCATTATGACTCTATTGTTCAGGAACACCCTATTTCCTCGTCGATATCTATGTACAAGGGCGGTGATCAATGCATGTGTCTCTATATTGATCACCTTGAGGGTTATACTGGCATGTCTAACATGGGAAATGTTCACATGTCCTCAAAGTATTAATTGCCTTTGGCTGGGTAAATGTACATTTCCATCTAGTGTTGGCAGTCATCTCACTATTCAGTATGATACCAGCTAAATGTGGAATTTGATGTGAACATGAATACAAGACGTATCAAGAAGACGTGTCAAAACTGTCAATCGTACGCTGACATGCTAATGATGGAGACATAATAGAATTGAGCATTTTCATTGAGAATATTTATTTCTACGTTCCCTGTTGCAATCAAATGTCATTCAGTCAAGTATGATATCACAAGTCACCTTTCAAAGCATTGAAGCCACGATAATATAATCAATATAACTGGACACAGCAAAAACGATGCATACAAACGGAATCAATGTGATTTTACTTGCACAGCCAAATTGTATATTTCTCTTGTTCCAGGCATAATAATACTGTTATGACTTTAAAGATAACCCTATCATATTATATTACTCCACAAAGTCATTAATTATTCAGTTCTGCTATGAATAATTCATAACCTTAAGCATGGAATTGAACTACAACTAGCATTTTTATTGCTAGTGATATCGAAAAACATACCCCTTAGTGTTTGCTGACGGTGTTATACTGTTCACAGACACTATTATTAACTTACAGAGTAAACTTTACTTTTCCCTTCATGACAGTGTTCATCTTTTGCATTTTTGGAGATAGTCTTATAGATATAACTTTTCAAAACCATGTCCTAATTTGGCACAAAAAGGATTTAAAACTTGATGGCCCATTCGGATAATGTCCATTGGTTGTCAAAACTACCAGCTAACATTTATTTTCAAGTCAGCCTCTCCTCTATTTGTCATGTATAATCTTTAACTGAAGGATGTATTTGAATATACACCAATACTAAGTTTTGTAAATATGATTTGAAAATAAGTTAAAGTTCTTCAAATGTATCAGTATTGAGTGATATTGATGCATCCACCTGTCGTTAACATTTACCGAAGTGTTATTAGATGGCTGGTTAAAATTGTTAGGATATAAAAACGATTTTCGATACAACATTTTTATCATAAGCTCTGTAATTCAATTGTCAATCTCAAATTGTCAAAATATATTCGATTGATGTTATTTTCGTATGTTGTTGCAAATGTTTGGCAAATTCAGGATGTTTCTGATTCATTTCTATGCACGGTAAATTGTAAGATCACTAGTATCCACATGAAAAGCTGTTGCAAACTAATAATTATGTTTAACTAATTGACCGTAACTGATTGTACATTGTCCGATTGTCAATATCAAGCAAACAAGACAAAGATAGGTTTTACTAGGGCATGACACAATTACCAAATATTAATTTGATAAACCTCACTGGCAAACGAGTTAAAGAGTTTTGAGAAAGAGATGAAAATAGATAGGCTGTGGCACCTGTTGTCTTTATTAGGGACTATCGGATAACCAAATCAACCATTTATATTGTTCCCATTGGTCAAATAGTATTATGTAAGAGTCAAGACTCCTAGGGTTTTAATTTTGAAATTATCACTGTATTCCTATAATTTATCATTTGTAACCGACATTGGCATAGGTACTGCCCACAAAATATCAGCGATCAAGTGCCAATTGTTAAAGGTATAAGAACAGACGCACACCTGACGCTCTGTCATGACATTTGGTCATCAGGTCATCAGATGAACTAAAATGAAAGAAGATGTACATGAACTTGTTTTTGTTTTAGCCGCCTTCCTCGGTGTTTGCTCTGTGTTTCTACTGTTTGAGGTGTGTCATGGCTTAATCTCGGGGGCCCGAAATTTAAACACTAAGAATATTGAGTGGAAATGCGAGTTTATCATGCATTACATTCCACATATGACTATGCCGAAACGAAATAATTTCAATTGAACCATGAAACGTTTTACAAATTAAAGCTATTGCTATGTCCAGGGATAAGAAGGTGGATGAACTTATATCTTAGTCAACATTTGGTTATTTAATGACAGTAAAGCTGATAGGTTTGCAACATACATTGACTATTGCATTGAAGCAAGGTTAATATAATTAATAAAACTGGACAACCAACAAGATGCAAACTGATAGAATCAATGTGGTTTCACTTGCACAGCCAAATTGAATATTTCCCCTATTCAAGGCATAATAACATTGTTATACCTCTAAAGATAGACCACGTGTATTATGTTACTCCACAAAGTCATTATTTGTTCGTTTTTAGTATGAATAATTCATAACCCTCAGCATGGAAACGAACTACAACTGGCATATGCGTTGATAGCGATATGGAAGAACATACCCTTTACCGTTTCTTGACTGTGTTATACTGTTCACAGACACTATAATTAACTTACAACGTAAAATTTACATTTTATCCCATCATAGTGTTTATCATCTTAAATATTTGTGGATAGTTTTAAACATATAACTTTTCAAAACCAGGTTCAACTTTGGCACACCAAGGATATAAAACTGTATGGCCCATCGTAACATGTTCATTCGTTGTCAGGACTTACCAGTTAACATTTATTTTCAAATTTTAAATGGTAAAAGTACGCCGCTCCTCTATTTTGTCATGTAATATCTTAAATTGTAAGGATTATATGTAGATAAACCACGACTAAGTTTTGTAAATAGGTTTTGAAAATAAGTTAAAGTTCTTCAAATGTGTCGGTATTGGGTGATATGCATTCGCTTATTGTTAACATTTACCAAAGCGTTATTAGATGGCTGGTTGAAAATTGTTAGAATGCCAAAACGATTTTCGATTAAACATTCAAAAATTCAATTGTCAATGTCAAATTGTCCAAATATGTTCGATTGATATTATTTTCGTATGGTCTTGCATATGTTTGACAATTTTAGGATGTTTCTGATTCATTACTATGCACGGTAAATTGGAAGATCACTAGTATCCACATGAAAAGCTGTTGTAAAATGTGCAAAAATGTATAGTATTACATTGTATCAAGGGTTATGAGAGAAGGCCCATCATGCCGCGGATGTCTGTCTTACTGAATAACAAATGTACTACATGTACTAACAGGTTACTATGAGTGTCAGGATAACGCATTTTAAATTGACATGGCAAATTGGTCAGATACAGCATATTAAACAATACATTTATTGGAGCATATCTGTAAGTGTCTAGGTCAAATGCTGGTTGACATTATTTGACATCCAACAATTTTCGGAAATCATGTCTCGGCCTAGTCTCAATAATTTATAACAGCAACAACATTGAAGTGTGTTTTTCTGGTGTTTTTTTTTAGGTCACTGTATAACTTTTTTATTTTTTTATATTATTTTTTTTATTTTATTACTGCCATTTTTCAATATTTAAATCATACAGAGAAACAGTGGGTATATCGAATAAAAGCAAGTTCAACATCAAGCTGTGGGGAAACAATACAGAATAATATATTTCATCGAGAACAAATTAGGGATTAAAAATTGGGAATAAGTGATGCCATTTGATTGAAAACAATTCGAGATTATTGTTTCTTCTGGATATGAATTTTTCAAAACTGTAAATGTCTTTCAAAAATTTTTAAGTAATTATTCTTTTTTGGAATTATTTTCTGTAAAGGACATTATAAATGTATCTCTTAGCGGAAAATAAAATATGAAGTAGCAATGGGTTATTGCCTAAGATACCAAACCAAACCATGGTTTTTGTTATTTCAAATGGCTGTATGTGTGGAAAAATCCAGTTTTGAAATTCCATCCAGTAGCTCTGGGTCACATTACATTCCCAATACACATGACATAAGGATTCATTTTTTCAAAAACTACATATTTCATTGTCAACAAGTTTCATTTTCAAAAGTTCTCTTTTTGTAAAGATAATTCGGTGCAAAAATTTGAATTGAAAATCTAGAAGTTTCATATCTTTCAAATTCCTTCTGCAAATATAGAAAAACATATGCCAATTGAAGTCAGTATCCTGAAATAAATTTTTCCATTTTTGGCAGATATGAGGTTAAACATTTTCAGATAGGAGCATATCATAGAAAAGTCTTGAGCCTTTTTTGGAAGTCAAATTTTTTTAATGAAGAGAGTTAATATCATAATCATTGGTATCTTTGTATCTGTGTTGTTGCTGCATAGACATTTTTCAAGCTTCAGGTACATTATATATAACATAACCAAGATCCATATATGTACCTCTCACATCAAACTTGAGATTCAGATCCTCCAAAGACATAAAACCATGATCATTACAACGGGCCTTATTTGTTAATATTCCACATCTTGCCCAACTTCCAATAAAGTGGTATGGGTTTTTAAAATTATGATTTAACCATAATGGTTGTTCTAAAATCATGTTTATGTTGTCTTCTTACATGGTATTTCTAAAACAATTTTATTTCCATGCCATTAAAACATCTTTCCAAAATGGATTATCAGTTTTAACAATATTATGGAAGTTTGCTTCATATTTTAATATATCATTTAATGGAAAATTGCATGGATTATTTACATTTGTTTTTCTCAAATAATTTCTAAGAGTAGATAATTTCATGGCATTTACAAAAGATCTTATATCAGTCATGCGTAAACCCCCTAAAATCTTTTTTTAATATACCTCGTTTAATTTTGTCTATTTTATCATTCCAAATGAATCTGAAAAATATCCTCTCAAGGGAAGTGATAAATTCATCAGGTGGGTTAGGTAAACTATTGAAAATATGCAAAAAAATTTAAAGAGCTAGAGTTTTAATAACAGTATTTTTCCCTATCAATGTCAAATGCCTTTTTCTCCATGTTGCTAGTATTCTATTAATTTCTTCAAGTCTTTTCTTGTATTGATTACCCATAGGTTATTCAAGTCAGATGTAAATTTAATTCCCAAAACTTCAAAGTAATTTCTTTGCCATTCAATTTCTAAATCTTGACAGAGTTTATCCCGGCTACCTGCCTTTGAACCAATCCAAATTGCCTTAGTCTTATCTATATTTAATTTTAACCATGACATATTGTAAAATGTGTTGGTGGTATCAATAGCAGCATATAAACTTTCATTGGATCCATCAAGAAATAATTCAGTATCATCAACATCTTGTTCCAATTTATATTCTAATCACCAATCACAATGCCCTTGATGTCATCATTATTTCTTATCATACATCCAAGGCTTTCCACTACAGACAGAAAAAGATATGGTGATATGGGATCATCTTGCCTGCATCCCCGCTCATTAGGGAAGAATTCAGAGAGATGCCCAGTCTGTATGCATGAAAATGTTTCATAAGTTAGAAGATTAATCCAGCGAATAATCTCAGGACCGAAACCAAATGTTAATAATACAGAATTGATGAAATCTTTTGAAACTGTATCAAAAGCTGTTTGAAAGTCAATCAAAATTAACAAACCAGGAATATCTCTTATAATCTCTCACTCCATGATTTATAGTACAGAGAGTTGCATACCACATCAGTTCTTTAAACTAAACTTCATTTCTTGTAACTGTTAAAGTATATTTATTAAAACAGCAAAACGCAATGTACTTTTAGTGTAATGTAAGTGCAATGTCCTCTCCATTCCTTAACAATTTAAGAACAATCATGAAGGAGAATAAATGCGTTGTAAAACGTGATTACACAATATAGGATGTTCTATATTCTACATGTCTTGTCACCTTGTATACATTTAAACTGTGAAGACAGGTCTTTGATAAAGCAATGGCATTTCAGTAATTGCAGGGATATTTGCTCTCGTTGTTATTTCTTCATTCACCCACGTACGATGTTAAGTTAAAAGATATTTAAATCATGTAGCCAAGCAACGCAATTACACACAATCAGTTAATAAAACAATACTAGTACTTCATAAAGTTCATGGACACTGTTAGTTTGATTGGATTAATTTTACAAACTAAGAGTATCACAATCTGCATCAGGATTACCTCCAATACCTCCACATTACTTCTAAAGATTGTCACACAGACAGCATCGATTCCATGATTTGTATTAATGTTTGATAGATTGGTTGGGTCAGACATCAGGTTAGAGAAGTACGAATGGAGTGTATCTGTCTTTTTACTGAATTATATACAATTTGTCTCATGACAAATATATATGTTTTCACGAAGTTATATGAATACTATATCCGTCAGGATTTGGTCAGATATTTTATATTCCGTATGTGTGCAACCAATGTAATTAAGTCACAATCTGTCTCAAGAACCATTTACCGTAGTATCAATTTGAAGCCATTAGTTCAATCAAAACGTCAGCCCATTGTTTCATCATGTCCGAATCTTGACAGTGATGGCAGCTTATTCGAATGTTTATAAATGAGAATTTATCACTATTGTGAAAATCAACTACATTTAAGCATGTGTATGTCAGATCATGATGCTGCCATTTACTTTAAATATAAAAAAAACCCTTCTTCTTCTTTTTTAGTACCTGCGCTGCAATATAAACCATTCCTTAATGACCAATCCAGGGCGTCCCATGTTTTATACATTTACATTTCTAAAGCACGAATATAAACGAAATAAAAAAGAAATGAAACTATTCCTAAATAAGTTATATCTGCTGCATTACCAAACTTGCGTATTTTTCGAAAATATGCTATAATTAGAAAAAGAAAACATGTTGGATTTCAAAGGCGCTGGAGCACGTTTTTTTAATTTTACGATTCTCAAATTTGCTATTTATTATTTAAAGTTTATATATTATATTGGTACGTTAATACGGTTAGATAACTCACTACACGACTAGAAGAGCCATACGCATAGAAAACGGTTATCCGATGCGACGTATAAAGCGACAGTGGTGTGGAACTGTTCAGTGTGAGAGGTAGATTTGTAGGTCTCATTAGAATTTGAGAGTTCATGCAGCAAGATGGTTGACCATTCCATCATTGTACCATATTTACATTGGTTTTGGAACTCTTTTATTGATAGAGGAGTATTAATCAGCTATTGGTAAGATTTATTTACCTTTTCGTGAGAGTACTTTATTTTAGTAAGGACGACGTGCTACAGCGCCTTTAAATAGCCTTAGTCTATTGTCCTCCTAGTTATCAACTGGTTACGATGACCTGCTCTGCATCTATGCCAACTGATCATTATTGTTTGAGGGTTGTGTAGAAATATTGAACGGGAAGTCCAACCATTAGCTAACATTTGCATGCTGGTAACACTAATCTTCTAGAAACACATCGAGATGTGTAAGCCATGCCAACTCATAAAGTGATCATAGCAAAGAATCACTAAAATATGATCAATAAAATCGGACCTAATTGTGTAAAAGGCAATTTGTTAGTGAAACTAAATGAGCGTGATCTCGAGGAGAGGAATGAATGAGATCCTATCAAATGGGATAACCATACGTCTGAGAGATATATAACTTGGGGAAGGAAGAAGTTATTCATCGACATCGTTCTAAGATCTTTCTTTATTATTGGTTGCAGAAATCTGCCTGGAGGTCAGGTTTTGATGACAGTTGATTTTTTTTAGGAAATTACATTGTAGTTGAAATCATAATATCATGACGGCATTGGTCATCACTCTGACGTATGTTGAAATTGTGTCTACTTTTGTATTCTTATCTTTGCCATTGTAAACGCACCACACATGTTTATTTACAAAGATTTAGAATTCATTTGCCCAAATTAGTACTAGAATAACGCAATGTTGAGCTAGAGATATGTGTATGTAATAAAATATTGTCACCATTGCAAACAGTTAGTTAGTTATGAAATGGTGTAAATGGAAATATCTTAAAATATGAGAGCATACAAAATTGTCAATCTATATAGCTACGACCAAATTAAAATGATATTTGGATTACACAACAGTTGACTTGTGACAGGCACCTTTACTTGTAGCAGCATGAAAAGGTTCGAAAAAAAAATTCTCTTTAGCATAAAGTAAAATAATGTCATATTAAATCCTCATTAAATGGATATCACAAAACAGAATATCTAAACGGATTTCGAAATAAATACACTTCATATTTAAATAAACTTTGCAAGAGTATAAACCGTTGTTCATCATTGTTCATCAGACAAAGGAGTATAATCATAGTTATACGTTATTTCGACAGTAACAAATACAATGCAAATCATATCATAAACTACATTTATATGATCACCTTACGCAAGCCAAATTGAAGTTTGTGGTTGGAATCAGTCGAAAAAATTGCTAGATTGACTAGATAACTAGATATGGGAGAGAATGACTGTATCTAACAATATCAAAGATTCACCGTTGATAATATTTGATATGTAATCAGGTGGATTTACGTGACATATTCTGATACATTATCCACTGTGGTAGTGCCAGGACCTTATCATGTGACATTTACAAATATCTGGAATCGTTTTGCAATAATTTATCTCAATCTCCAAACCAGGAATCTTTCCAACAACATGAATTGGCTTTTCTCTTGATGAACAAGATAGATCTAATGGCACATATCAAGATTAATTGCAATGTATCTGTTCAATATCTGAACGCCAACGCCAACTGTATAGCATATAATTTATCTCTTTGACAGCATATTTATGAAAAAATATATTCAGTTTCGTATCTAATACAAATAACGTATTATCAAAGGTTTCATTGAAGACGGTTATTATCAAAATGTCATAAAAAAGGATGCCACTGCAATCAATTTGAACAAAATCAAGATAGGAATTATAACTGACAGCATGTTATCATCGTTAAATAACATTTTATTTTCCTCACAATACGTTGTCATTTACCTTAACATTTACAGATGCATTATCTTATCTTGTACCCAATACTATGTAATCGTATACAATGTTATAAATTAACGGGTTAACTAATGGAATTGCTTCCAACTGCTAGGAGCGATGTCGTATAAAACAATTATTGTTGGAAATGAGAGTGTAATCAGGTAGATAACTACGAGTGTATTAATATCTCATCATCGGTATCATTTGTATAACATTTATACCACCACTATTACATTAATGTGACATATTTTCGTATAAATTGCTTGACTATTAGCTTACCCTGTCGACTATTTAGACATATTATTTCCAGTTTGTTCAATATATTATTTTTTATTATTATTTCCCTTAATATTACCATGTTTTCTGGGGTATATTACTATAGTAGATACTATGCTGTCGTTGTAATACAGTTTTATTGATGAAATATTTCCATAATTGTCCAGTGATATGTCCGAGGTGATGTCCAGTACTTGTTCACAATCCAGAGATCATACCCGTTGAAGTGATTATCGTTGAAGTTATTAAGGAGATTTGTTCTAAAGGCAGAATTTGTGACATTTTGAAGCAAAGTCGTATACGCCTTCATGCAGCTGCAGTTTGTCTGTTATTTGCTCAATTTTCCTATCTTGACCAAGTTGATGTATAGAAAGCAAGCAGGAGATAGTGTATTGGTAAATATGATTGAAAGTTAATTTATGATTGGATGCACTGACAGTTTCACGTGAAAAACTAATGTTGAATATCATAGCCGTCTACTGTATAGCTTTTTTAAAAAGAAAATCGTAACGTACTTGAGATCATTCTAAAGTCACCAGCTGCTATCACTTAATAGATAACATACACGATACACTCATTATTGGGGTATAAAACTGACCATTGATCTGCCATTTGGTGTAAAATTGAGGTCACTCTGTCTTGGCATGTTAGTAAATAACGTACATAAGTAGGTAACAATTAGTGATTTTGAATACTAACACAATTTCTAATATTCATATGCACCCAATCAACCTCGACAGACATGCTCAAGGAGCTGCAATTATGACTTTGTCAGTACATATATTCTGGTACCCATATAAACAGCTGAGTGGACTGATTCAAATATGGATGAGCACCCACGTCACATTTTTGGTGTCTCCACAATGATTCCAACACAAAACATTTGCGTGAGAGTCCAGCACACTAAACCTGCTGAACAAGATCTGTGCTGAAAATCATTGTAGCATTGCATCCAAACCTTACTACATGTAGAACAGTTTTCTTTAAGGTTGTACCAATTTAAATCACATTCCTGCCACGCTAAATCACTTTATATTGAACTCCTGTCACGCCCTTGATTTTAGTAGTAGTGTTTAGCCGATAGCCTGTAAGCTGATCTGGCGTGATTAATTATGTCTTTAGTTTGTGTCGTAGATTGAGCAAATGAAACCTAGACGACTTGTGACATGGTTCTGTAACACAATGTTTTACATGTTGTCAATGATCATGATGGAGATAATAATATATAGAGGATATTTGATATTTGTCGTCGAATACCATCTATATCTCATCGAGTGAAGTAAAAATTTACATTAGTGTAAATATATATATGTCTACTTCCACGAGATGAGATATACATGGTATTCCACTACAAATGTCAAATGTTCTATTTATTAGATTTAACAAATCATGTAAAATAACGTTCATTTATGAATAACACATCCGAGATCGCCTTACTTTTTGACGGCTATTTATGACGTCATTCTATTGTTACGATGACGTCATATGATTGAAAGTGTTATTTCACTGAGTAGAATAACATGTTATTTCACTCAGTGAAAATACGGATTTTATTTTAACCGATTAATGCCGTATTTCACCACTGAAAATCGAAAAATACACCAATATTTCCCCATCCATATTAACTGTGTCGTTTGAAGATACATCATGTTTGGTTGATGGTTTTGAAGGAATATCAAAGAATACGTCATACTGCATCTTCAACTAACATTTGTCTACTCGATGAATGGTGGAGAACTACATCAAGATGTGTAAACCTCACTTCCTCAAAACGTGATTATTGCAAAGGAATCACAAGAATGCGATCAATGAAAGTGGACCTATTTGACCAAGAAACTCATTTGTGGTGAAAATAAATGTGTTTGGACTCTACGGCAGGATCGGAAGGAATAGTAACAAATCTAGCATCAATACCACAGGAAAGAGGAATACATTTATTGAAATTGTTGACAGACATGTTTTGTCATAGCCTATAATCTGTATTTATTTCATTATTCATCTTTACAGTTAAGGCGATGCTTCTGCAGCAGTTTGTTGTTGTTTTACAGCATGAAACACTTACTAGAATCTACACCGCCATGCTTTCATTACGAAGTTGAATATCCAAAACGAATTTTGATAATTGTTGCTTATAATATCTATAATTCCTCTCCAACAGTTAAATCAATGACGTCAATCAATTTCAATTTCAAGCAGATGTCAAGATAAGCCCCTTACACAATTTTCAATGGGAAATACACCTACATGTACATTGAGTATGAAAACAAGTTTGAAAACTATCAACAATGTATCATTTGTATCGACAGCGGCATGTATTTGTTTATTGATAAATATTATTCACAAAACTCAAGTGTAGCATCAAACAAAGACTTAAATATTGAAGTGTAGAATAAAATAACGCAAATAATTAATTTGATGAGATTGAATGGATTAAAACTTTAAACGGTGATTACTTTAAGTTCATGTGAAAACAAAAGTGCTCTAAGAGAATAAAATCCCACCCGCATGCCTAATAATAAGTGTACATCAATCCTCTAAACATACAATTAAAATATAAAGGCTATAAAGGAAGGGTCAGATCTTGTATTAATGATCTGCAAAGGCGATTTTATTTGATAACCTTTAAAAAGTATGACCTCATCTGAATTTTCTGTTGCGAAGATGTTTGTACATATGTCAAGTATCAGAGGCTAATCACTAACCTTTATATCAAGAGTCAGAGCCCAATTTAAAGTTAACTTTCATTCTGAAACGAAAACGTGGACACTTGTGGTTCAAGGGCCCTAATTCTCGAAAAATTATTCGAATGAACTCCGATAACCGCATCACTGATGTACATCCATTGCATGTTAAAGTTTCAGAAAGTTGAATAATAAACTATTAAAGTTGATTTCACAAAGCACTGTCAGTCTAAAATTGAAAAGTCGGCATCTCCAGCGGGGAATTAAAGAAGTCGATAGAAATCCTGTAACTAAAGAAAAGAAGTGTCCTCGAGCTAATTGTTTTAATTCTAAAAAACACAATGGAAAACTAAAAGTAATCTAAGTCTTATGACAAAGCAGTAGACTTACATACAATCTGGCTTTGGGCCATTAGTATTATATGTTTTTAAGGTCATAGCTTGTATACTGATACCACGGTTTAGGTAATTGTCAAAGATAAGATATCTGTTCATACGTAGATTTTACTTCATAATTTGTCAGAATGACAGCATGCGTGTAGATGTTAAGAGAACCGTTAAATCAGTCATCATGTTCGGGTTATCTGTAGGTAATTAACTGAATGAAGATTACTTTTTAAATATCAAATTTAGTCTTTAACATTCAGACACTCGATAACACCATTCTTTAACATGAATTATGTGTCTAAGCTGAGTTATAAAACGTATATATGAAATTTCTGCTATAGTTACAGTTATATGAAACATCACCAATGTGTCTTACGATATCAAATATACCACCAGAATTTGATTAAAGTAACAAACATCCAAGGCTATTTTTAATTTGATATTGGATTTTATGGATTTACTGATCAAACAAGTCGATTGACGAATTTAAATTTATTAACACTTTATTCTGTCCTTTTATTTGTAAATGCTCACACTAACATTTTGTCAGTAATATTCGTCGACCAATGATCTGTGCAGACACGATGCATGATGATCTATTGAGTGTAGTAATACTTGAGGAGAAATCATGCAACATCATTAGCGGATATGTGTATGTTGTTAACACTAAATCTCTAGACACACGCTGATAAAGATGTGTAAACCTTACTTTGCAAGGAAATCACAGAAGATGATCAATATAACCAACTGGAGGCACCTTTGTTGAGAATTTGTGTTTGGATTAAAGGTAATTTGATAGCGAACCTGGTATCAGCAGTGGCTAGAGAGCCGACGACACTATTTATTAACACTTTGTTTTACTCTAGCTTGTGGATTGCAGCTTTAAAAAAACGTAAAATATTATTCTGTATCGAGATTAAACATGTTCTGGCACGTATTTCATTGTTTTATTATTTGTTTAACGGCCTGTCTTCGTATCGCCTACACCCCATATTGCCTACACTACTATCAAAACCAAATTTATGGATGAGTGCACATCACATTGGCATCCTGATCATCCCTTAAGAAAATAATGAACTCTTCCAACAGGATAACAAAGATCAGAATATTTTGGGCTAGCCATTGTTCTAATGTAACTTTACAAGGAAAGTGGCTTTTTTGGCATTCTTAAAATTAAAAGTAGGTTTGGTAATTTATCTCATGAATTATATTTTAAGATATTTGATATGAACATATTGGGATTTTGTCAGAATGATTTTATTGAATCTGTGCACACCATGGCTTGCAAGCGGTTAGCGTTAGATCACTACATGTAAATCACATAGCTCGAGATGAATATGGGAGGTGTCCCTTCTATATCGTTGCATACAAAAGAGCAATACAATACTGGCTAAAGTTACTTAGTATATATGATCCTCGCCATCCTAAGAGATGTTACAACATGATGTTAAAGGCTTTAGAAAATACAAAAAAGTTAATGGAGCCTCGAAGTGTTGGAATCTGTTGTACAGTTTGATTTGGCTATGTTTGAGAATAACATTTTGTTTGTCTTCCTAGTCGCATTATATGTATCCATGAACAGAATTGGTAAAGCTCACTTAAAAATGGCACTAAAGTTATTTATTATTCTCCAAGGAATTATATTTAAGTGTAGTCACTAGTCAACTCTGTCAAACCATTAACCTAAAGCATATCGTATAAATCCAAATAGAGCTAAATTTAAATACCTCATGTCAACCTCAGATTGTAAACTTATTAATAATTTAGCAAGATTTATTTATCATGCATTGTATCAAAGGTGCTAAAATATGTATTTGCACTGTACACACCATACCATGTTTAGTCAAGTATTATGTAACAACCGATGTAGTTATGGGCCGATAGCCTATACTTTAGTAATACAGAATTGAATTCAATTGAATAAACTGAAGAACAAATTATTGTAATTTCACTTTGATTTTCACAATGATGACAATGTATGTTCATAGAATATGCACACAAATGAATTTATGAAAGATGACAATGTAATGATAGCACTGTTAGTAGTTTGTATTTTCATAGCATGAGCACTAACAATGTAAACTATAACCTATTTTCAAAACATAGTTACAAATCTTTATGTAAGCTTTCTTCATTGGTTGCTTTACAATAACAGCCCATTAGTCTGACCATTAGGAAGGAATATGCAGAATTTTGCTGAATTTAATAGAAGACAAATATTAATATTGATTAATATTCTGGTGTGATATATTTTACTCATTTTTTACATTAAACAAGTACATTATTTTAATGAAGTTGACATTATATTTTAACATAGAGTGTATCTGTCAATTACGTTGCTTATAAAGATTTAATTAGCTGTTGATTGTTCCAAAAACAAATCTATACAAATTGCACACACTGATTAAATGGACGCAAATTTGACAATAAATAATTGTTCCAACATACATGTTTGTCAAAGTTTTTCGCATTATTTTCTATTGTCGCCAATGTTATAAGACTTGGATATACTAGAGCCTTTCAGAACACTGTCGTTAATTAGGTTCCATATACAATAGTCTGTACTTGATTGAACTGTGTTCTTGAGGAATTGCATTTTCTATCCATTCAGTTATCATGTATGCAAATATTGAGTTCATCGGAAATGTGTAAACTTTATCATACTCACATAAACAGTAATGGTCAGAGGTAAACACTTAAGTTCCAAATGTGAATGGGGACTCAATATATTTGATATTTTCAATTGAGTACATCACCAAAATAAATCGTCTATATGTAAGTAAAACTCTATACATGTGTATGTAATGAAACTCTATTGTATCACCACCAGACGAGGTCTTGTCAGCATCTTCCAAACTATCAGTACAAATCTATGATATTTTGAATTAAAAAATGCAGTATCAGACAAAGTGTTACAACAGCAATTTGCTAGATTCATACAACATATCATTTAATATTATTCCTCATATATAATATCATTTTCTTTAAACAGTTATATATTTGATGATCAATCCTGTGTGTATACCACTCACACGACTTCAATTTAGAGAAGGGAGAAGAATTAACGTACTTGCAAGTGGCCATGGCTTGGTGTCCCCCGCCGCAACGCGGCACGGGGGACTATGTTTTCCGCGGCGTCCGTCCGTACGTCTGTCCGTACGTACGTCACATTTCTTGTTTACGCGACATCTAATGAACCGTTACACCCAGTGTCTTCAATTTTGGTACCAGCCAACAATGGGTGACTATGCAGACACTTGTCGATTTGCATGACCTTGACATTATTTTCAAGGTCACCACGACATTTTGACCACTTTTGAACTCTTGTTAACGCAATATCTCATGAACCGTTGCACCCAGTGTCTTCAATTTTTGTACCAGCCTAAAATGGGTGACTATGCAGACACCAGTAGAATTGGGTGACCTTGACCTTATTTTCAATGTCACCATTGTACTTTGACCGTCTTTCAGCCTTTTAGCATCCATTATCCTGAAATTTGATGACATCTGTCATTAGGGAATTATGCAGACACCAGTCAACTTTTAGTGCATAACACTGTGACCACTTTCTTGTTAATGCTGTGTCATGAACCTTAGCACCCAATGTCTTCACATTTGATGTCATAATGTCATTTTTTACCTGTTATTCTAGTTGCGCAATATTTATACTTGAAAATAGAAATGGCGTCCTTCGAAATGTAGAAATAAATCAATGAGACAAAAATGGAAATAAATATCTCCGAGAACGGATAACAGGAACATACAGTGTCACAACAATTTACTATGGAAAAGGTTATATCACAAACTGACAATTATAAAAGTCCACCCCTTACGATAATATCTGCAGAATAGTCAAGTCAATAATGTAGTTAATTAACAGTTTGTAAGGCTATGAGTATCATATGGTTGCAGAATTGATATGTTAAGTTTTCAGTGTTCAGTTGTTTTACAAAATGATAGGAATTTGTCAAATGAAATCCATTACATTTACTTTAGTACTAGTTGAAATAATTAATATCTAATGAGTACAAACAGGTGGCGTGATCAAACGACTTACTTTCTGAAGGGAAGGAAATAGTTGGACTAATGACAGGTGATTGCACGTTATCGTTCTAATTGCTTCCACTTCACTGGTGCTCTGGTTGAAATCAGGTAATGTCTAACCATAATCAAAACAGTCCATGGCATTATTTTCATTTGAACTCTAGTATCTCCTTTGCTTTCTTTTTGATCAAACATGTGGGTATTAAAACTAAGCATTTATAGTTTGGTTTTAAAATAGGCCATGATCACACAAATATATGCACAATCACTATAATTATGTGGGTATTATATTTGTCAGCACTTCAACTTTTGTAAATAAGGGGCAATTTGATACATTTGCAAACTTCTGGCATTTTGTAAAAAGTAATATTAGAGCTATGTTTACACATTCAATAAATTTGAAATTAGTCTCATGTTTCATGAAATTTAAATAATTAAAATTTGTCTTTGGACTAGTCACAATGCATTTCCTTGAAATTGAAAAATAAGGATTGAAGTCACAGGTACAGACACACGCAGTTCTATTTCATTGAAGAGATCACTGTTAAGCTAAAACATTTTGTTAAGAAAGTTATGTCAGAAACTTAATTCACCCAATATCCCAGCTACCCTCAACGATATCATATCACCACGGCCAGCTGCATTCGTGAAAATGTAAATCGTTACTGTTGGTCATGACCATCTTCTTAGATACTCACTTGTCATTGAAATTCAATTATTTGTTATTTCTAAGTTTATATTTATGATTCCATCAACATCGAGTCATCGAGTGACACATTTATTGACGGACCAATATTTTAAAGAGTGTACAGTTTGAAACCTTTTGTCAATGTTTAATCGTAAACTTACACTTTCAATTACAATTAATATTGATTTACACTCTTCATGACGAATGCACGAGTTTCATTTAACATTGTAATTGAATTACAGTACCAGTTGATGGCATAATGACGACAGCTTTCACCAAAGTTAAAGCTCTAAAGATAAAATTAAATACATTTCACCATGTATCATCAGGGAGATGCTCATCGACGTTCAAGTCACGACATTTCATTGGCAGAAACATAACATACTATGTCATTTAACTATGAGTAATCAACAAAACGATCATAGTAATTGGGTTCAGGGAATCTGGGTATTGTAGAAGGACAGTGGATACAAATATACTGATTGAGCAAGATGAAATAGAAGTTGATGACAGTGAGTCACTGAACACAGTTTCAAATCATAAGTGTAATATTCAGCAAGTGATGAATTTTAATATAGTAATTCACTTCAAGAGTGAAATCGAGTTTGATACTAAATCATTCATGTACTAAAAATGGTATTAAACAGAAGGAAGTTTAGTATTCTGTTTATTACTCGCACACCATGAATCCGGCAAAATAGCCGACATGGCTCTGAAACTATTATTCCCGCAAGCCCGATGCCATTGTGACGACGTTACTCCCATTGTGACGTCATGACCCCGAACTATTGTGACGTCATACGTGCGGCGGTATAACACTAGTTTAATATTGCCATATCGATATTACACTGCAGTATCTTACACAGGTTAGTAATCATATATTTTGTCACATAAAATGGCAGGTCATTGGTCAGAACCATCATTTTAGTCTTTTGATTGGTGCCACGTTGTTGTTTCTTAATGATTGTATTCCTTGTTCTCATATAGTAAATATAATGTTGGATCTTGGATTGGGATTTACATCAGTTGAATGGCAAAAGCAAGGCACAAAACATATCCACAAAGATTCACATATTGACAAGATTTATGTTGGAAATTCTATGAAGCTTGCATCAGGTTTATTAAGACGTTGGTTATATGATGTTATCATAACATGCAGTATGCCACATATTAATTTAAGAAAATTTATTATAAATTTTCAATATGGCGTTGCTAGGTTACACCAGCTATATTATATCATTTATAGCTATAAAACCCATCGAGATGATACAATTACAACATGGCATGACAATAGAATGTGTATGTATGTGACCTTTTACATCAAATCCAATGGTATAATTAAATTGAACTATAGAGTTAAAGCACAGTATGCGTGCTCAGTATTACAATATGACCTACGTTTTCCTTCATATTGTTATGTTAGCTTCCTTCATGCATTTTTTACCGGGTATAATAAATAATAAAACACTTTTATAATCAAATGTTTTGCAAAAAGGATACACAATTTCATTCATCAGGGTATTGTACCCATGTGTATGTTTGTTCAAATCAATTGAGGTGTTAAACTCCAAAATAGTTATCACTGTTGTAGGACATCATGAAACTTGCCAATTGCAAAAAGGTGACAACTCTATTTAACTCTTTAATCTCGCTTTAAGTTAGGAAGATTCTCCAAAACTAAGATTTTTAAATTCATGAATATTGGCCATATTCAATTATCAATAAGATAATATATACTTAGTTATGTTCTTCTAAGTAATACAAACATTAAAGATGCATCTTCAGTTTTGCATGATATTTTATTTGGTTATAAATGTTCCAAATTACAATAGGTGCTGGTTTAGGTAACATATACTCGACTTTCATATTCACCCCCAAATGCTAAATATATTAAATATATATGTTTCAATGAAAACCAAGGAACGGTCTTGCATTTTGTACATGTGTAGTTGCCGACACTTATGACTCTATCTCACATATGTATTCGTTATAAGACATATTGAACGCTATAAAAGCAAATTTGTTTTTCAGTCTTCTTAATTTAGTTTCCAAAGTTACGTTTGGCATAATGGCTATAGCAAGCCAAGGTCCATTGTTCGGTTTTCGATCATGACCACGACTTTGAAGGGTTGTACTGTCGTTATACTGAACTGATTGACCTAAAACTGGTTATTTTTGGTTAATGCTGATAGCTCTCAATTGAGTAATACAAATTATAACATTTGACATATTGTGACTTTACCAACATGATTATGTCCCTATAAGTCAAATCCTCTATTAATTGATGCCTCTGACTGAGACTTTAAACCTTTCATATTTTGTATGTATGTTTGTTCAACTATAACTGAATATCTTCTGTCTGTGTATTCATAAATAGACACATTTACTGTGTCTAGACATCAGTATCTCATTGTGAAACTATAATTACTGTCACGATAGAATGATTTGCTGACCTGCAGCAGCCAAACTTACGATTTACTGAACACTTGCTAAGAGATCCTAGCAACTGATATCAGTTCAGGCGCAATTTTCCTTCCCTAGGTCTTGCATTATCTTCTTTCCGAAGTATTTACATCAACTATTGGCACCGATCCTGGTTTAAAACAAAAGAACTGTTAGTTGAACGAACATCTCAGTTTGTCACTTCAGATGTTGAGTTTTTAATTATATTCATGAATTACTGAAAACAAACTTTATTTACGCATTAGCCATGAACTTATTCCTAGACGTATGTATGTTGATAATATAGCTGATGTATATTAACTAATTTAAATCAATTTATTTGAACACTTTTCATATTATACTCAACAGAAAAAGAAATGTCATCATATGAAATGCAAGATAATTCAATCCACGAGTGATAAACACTACTGGAACAGAGAAACATCATGTTTTATGACGCCCTATAAACTAAATTTGAAATGTCAAATGATTATCTATTCATATTTCTAAGAATTCTAAAACTATTCGATTTTGAATCTCCTAAACTAGAGGAGACAGGAGAGTAAAAAGGGGCTTTTTACTTTTTTTTTATTATGTTCAACAATTAGGGTTTGTTTATATCTCATTACGAATTAAATTTCTATATTTTATGAATTTCTAAGTTAAATGAAAAACATTCTGGCCAAAAACAACTTTGAGAACACAAAAATAAAAACATTATACTCTGATGTATGAAATTGCGGGAACCTCTTTACAAACCATATCTTTATATCAAACATTTAGAATTGACTTTCTCCGGCAGCAGTACTAGTAGCTTGTGCGAATGTACTCAAAATTGTAAACTATGTCTACTTATTAACAATTCTCAACTGAAGAAAGTAATGTTCATGATGATTTGTAATCTGAAATAGAGGCAACTTAAGGAAGATTGTGATCTTACGATTGTCATGTACACTGATGTGACATTTAAACGATGTAAGTCTTATAGTGAAACGGAATCCAAAAGCATACCATTTTAAAAATAATAATTCATAACAGGTTTTGAAAACCTTAACACTCGATTACCTTTACCTTGAAGATTTTATTGTAATGAGAACATCTAGTGGCACTCACAAAGTATGCAACAGTGGAGTTTCAGAGGGAAATAATCAATAACAATGCTAACATACATATACATTAAAATATTGTAATGAAGTGATATATATGGGGTGCCAAACGGGACTTTAATCGCTATTTAATAAGCTTACTAAATGAATAAGTAAGCTTACTAAATGAATTAGTAAGCTTATTAAATGATTTGGTAAGCTTACTAAATGAAATCCGGTTTCACGATTTTGTAAACTTACTAATTCATTTCCGGTTTGTTGACATCTTAATCAATGACTGCTCCCAAGAACGAGCAGACATAGGACACAGGCTTATTCAGACAAGCGACAGTATTTGATGAAATAATAATCATATACACGTACAGTGTTCATTCTAGACTGTAGTAGATCACTCAGATAATATTTTAACAAGCACATTAAAAAGGGGAGACTGACAAAAAACCCGTGTTTAAAATGCGCAGTAACCAGTGGCTCATGTTTGCAAAGGGAGATAACTCCGATGTTCTACGGAAACTCTTTGCCGAACGTTGTAGTGAAATGTTTCTGTAACTGTGGTGGCGAACAGTGGAACACATTAAATACACTGTAGGGAGAACATTAGCAGTTGTAAAGCATTGCTTGGAACGTTGTCCACAAGCTACTACTATATCTATGTCACTTTTACCGTATGAAATTATCCCGCAATTTTACCGCATTGGAGGGAGTAATCGTTATTTGGTTTTAAGCGGGAAAATACAACAAATGATTTAGTAAGCTTACTTATTCAGCTGATTTAGTAAGCTTACTAAATGAATTAGTAAGGTTACTAAATGAATTAGTAAGCTTACTAAATCGATCGAATTAGTAAGCTTACTAAATAAATTAGTAAGCTTACTAAATGAATTAGTAATCTTACTAATTCATTTAGTAAGCTTACTAAATCAGCTGAATTAGTAAGCTTACTTAATCATTTAGTAAGCTTATTAATTCATTTAGTAAGCTTACTAATTCATTTAGTAAGCTTACTAATTCATTTAGTAAGCTTACTAATTCATTTAGTAAGCTTACTAATTCAAAACGATTTAGTAAGCTTACTAATTCGATTTAGTAAGCTTACTAAATACATGCCTGAATTAGTAAGCTTACTAATTCGAATTAGTAAGCTGATTAAATAGCGATTAAAGTCCTGTTTGGCACCCCATAGATATACACGATTCAGTGATGCATGCTTGTCAGAATAATTATAATGTATCTGGTAAAAAACCAAATCCAAGTTCAATTCACCTTGCCATAACATATGACTGAGTAGAAACACTATTTAAAAGTAATGTTCAAATTTGCATCAAACAGACTAGATCTGGTTTCCTTTTGACATCTCACTATAAACATCAGGTATAATGATAGCACATTGCTTCTCGTGTCCACTCTGTCTGTGACATTTTATGGTGTCGTTCTGCAAAACTTTCTTCTTGGAACCTAACTCAAACTGATTACATGAACTGACAGACTGGCTTGGTATTTTGGAGTTTATTTGTTATGACACATATTGTCAATATGTTAAAATAGGACGGCTTAATGGGCGTATCTGGTGAAGTAACATTTAACTGAAACATATATATTCTTAATACTAAGCATGGTCAACATTCCAATAATACGTCGAAGGTGATCGCACTGATCAGTCTTCAGATGATAAGTCCAAAGTGGTTTACCCTATACCATCTGTTAATGCGTAATATTTAAGTTCATTATGACTTTATTGTTCAGGAACATACCACTTCCTCCTTTCTGTGTGCAAGGGTGTTGATCCATGCATCTGTTTCTTTATTGATCGCCTTAACGGTTATACTGGCATGTCTAACAGGGGAAATGTTCACATGTCCTCAAAGTATTAATTACCATTGGCTGAGTAAATATACATTTCCATCTAGTGTTTGGCAGCCATGTCACTGTCAAGTTTGATAGCAGCTCAACTTCGGAATGGCTCAGGGAGAGCCTTGAACATGAATACAAGACGTATCAAGAAGACGTGTCAAAACTGTCAATCGTATGCTGACATGCTACTGATGGAGACATCATAGAAATGAGAAGTTTCATTGAGAATATACATTTCTGTGTACCGAGAAAACCGGGGAAAAAGATAGATATTTACGGAATCAATGTGATTTCACTTGCAAAGCCAAATTGTATACCTCTCCTATTCCAGGCATAATAATACTGTTATACCTCTAACCATAACTCCACATAGTCATTAATGTTTTGATTCCAACATGAATAACTCAAAACTCTAAGCATGGAAGTGAACTACTACTTGCATATTTATTGATAGCGATCGAAGAACATACCCCTCACTGTTAGTTGACGGTGTTATATTGTTCTCAGGCACTGTAATTAACTTAGAACGTAAATTAAAATTTTATCTCATCATAGTGTTTTTATCAGTTTGAATATTTGAGGATATTGTTACAGATATAATTCTTCAAACCAATGTCCTCCTTTGGCAGACCAACGATATAAAACTTTATGGCTCATTCGTTGTTAGCACTGACAAGTTGACATTAATTTTCAAATTTTCAATTGTCAAAGTCAGCCTCCCCTCTATTTTGTCATGTAATATCTTTAACTGTAGGGTGTATTTGAAGACAGCAAACGATACTAAGTTTTGTAAATATGTTTTGAAAATAAGTTCTTCGAATATGTCAGTATTGGGTGATATGCATTCACTTATTGTTAACATTTACCTAAGCGTTATAAGATGGCGGTTTGAACATTGTTAGAATGCCAAAATGAAATTCGATAAAACATTGTTATCATAAGCTAAACAATTAATTTGTCAAAGTTACGAAAAATATGTTCGATTGATATTATTTTTGTATGTTTTACAAATGTTTGGCAGTCTCAGGATGTTGGTGATTCATTACTATGCAAAGTAAATTGAACGTTCAAACCATTGTGAATTTAGTTCAGTCAGTAGTCACTCGGAAGGTCGGGGTTCGATTTCCATGCCCGTCATACAAAAAGACGTTAACAGAGGGAGTTGTTGCTTCCTTGCTTGGCGACCAGCATTATAATCATAGAACAATGTTTGAACTGTTGCTGCACTGTGGCCGAATTGACAATACAATGAGTTATATATACAGATTTAAGAGTTATTATTATGTTATAATATGCAAAAATGTATGGTATTACAGTTTATTATGTGAGCATATTTTTCAAGCGATCTGATTGGTCGAGAGGCGGTCACGTGACCGTCGACAGAAAAGCATATTGACTCCAGCCCAAGTCCGACCAAAAGCAATATTGACTTGAGTGACGTCAAACGATTGTTGCATGACGTCAAACGATTATTGCATGACGTCATACTATTGTAACCATGACGTCATCTGACCGTAGTCCCAACTGTTCAAAGCAAATTACATTTTTGACCGTATTTCATTGTTTTCTTTTCGTTCTTGTGTCAAATACATAATTAAACAATTATGGACTGGTGATTCGGTCAATACCTGTTTTTATGGACCCGAGAAAACAATATTGACCGCGGACTTCGTCCCTGGTCAATATTGTTTTCTCGGGTCCATAAAAACAGGTATTGACCTCATGACCAGTCTATAATTGTATAGTATTAATGGTTTTGAGAGAAGGGCACTCGTGCGGCAATATCTTTCTTGCTTGATAACATATATGTTTTATATGTGTACTTACATGTTATTATGTGTTTTAGTATAATGTTCTTTAAATTAACATGGCAAATTGGTCAGATAAGAGGTCAAGATATGATATTTAACAATACTTATTTGGAGCGTATCTGTATCTGTCTAGTTCGCATTAACTAAACAAAGCTCTCAACAATTTTGGGTAATTATGTTTACACAAAGACTCTATAACATATAACAACAAAACAATTTAAAGTTATAATTAACTGAAAGTTAAATTCCAGAATACGTTACACCACTAAACATCTTTAAATACTTCCATAGCTTCCATGAAGTTAACATTTTAAAGTATATTAATTAAAACAGTAATACCTTGAGTGTGATTTAATTAGGGTAATATCCCGGTAACTCTTCATTCCTTAATATGTAATAGCAATCATAAAGGAGACTAAATGCACTGTGTACTGTGATAACACAATGTAGGATGTTCGAAATTTGACATTTCTTGCTACCTTGCAATATCTTCCAACTGTGAAGAATTGGCGTTGGCAATGGCACTTCAGTAACTGCAAGCATATTTGCCCATTCCTTGTTGTTTCTCCATTCACCCACGTTCGATGTTCTGTTGAAAGACATGTAATTCGTGTAGCCAAGCAAGACACTTATACACAATCAGTTGCTAACAATACTAGTGTAAGGTCATGGCCACTGATAGTTTGATTGGAGTTATTTTACAAACTAAGAGTATCACAATCGGCGTCAGGATTACCTCCGATACCTCCACATTAATTCTACAGATTGTCACACAGACAGCATCGATTCCATGATTTGTATCAATGTTAGATTAATTGGTTGGTTCAGACATCAGGTTAGACAAGTACAAATGCAGTGTATTGTTCTTTTAACTAATACCATTTTTCTCGTGAAAAATATATATGCTTTCAAGAAGTGATATAAATATTACATCCGTCAGGATTTGGTCACATATTTTATACTCAATACATATGCAACCAATGTAATTAAGTCACAATCTGTCTCAAGAGCCATTTACTGTAGTATCAATTTGAAGCCAATAGTTCAATCAAAACGTCAGCCCATTGTGTCATCAAGTCTGACTCCTGACATTGAACCTTTGAACAGTGATGAAAGCTCATTTGAATATATATAAATCATAAATTCGCACAATTGTGAACCCCTGGTGATGTATTCCACTGATACAACGTGTAGAATATGACGATACGGTAATACATTTGGGGAAAATATTTAAAACCACCGAAATACTAGATTTTATTTTGGAAAATGTTTTCTATGATTCATCTGGACAAAACATAAAATCCACTACATTTAAGCATTTGTATGTCAAGTTATATCAGATCATGTCAATTGATGCTACGATTTGCTTTAAATATATATAACAAATGGTCCTCCTTTCTCAATATAAACCATTCTTAAATTGGCGTCCAATGTTTTTTACACTTTTCATTTCTAAAGCACGAACAAAAACGAAATAAAAAAGAAATGAAACTGTTCCTAAATCAGTTATCTCTGCTGCATTACCAAACTTTTGTATTTGTCGAAAACATGCTATAATTAGAAAAATAAAACATGTTGGATTTCAAAGGCGCTGGAGCACGTTTTTTGCATTTTACGAATGGCAAATTTGCTATTTATGATTAAATTATAATTATTCATTATTAAGTTTATGCATTATATTGGTACGTAAATGGGAAGACGACTCATTATGTACGACATTGAAGAGCCGTATCCATAGAAAACGGTTATCCGGTGCGAGGTATAACACGACAGTGGTGTAGATTTGTAGGTCTCGTTAGAATTTGAGAGTTCAGACAACAAGATGGTTAACCATTCCACCATTGTACCATATTTACATTCGTTTTGGAACTATTTTATTGATCGAGGAGTATTAATAAGCTATTGGTAAGACTTATTTACCTTTTCATGAGACCACAGGGGCTTGTATTGTCGAAACTAGCAATTAAAACGAATATGAAGTCGACGATCCAGCCCCATATACTATAAAAAAGTAAAGGGATGTAACGGGGTCAACACCCCATGTCCGTTTGAAATTATAATTCAGAATGTTGTCATCATATTATCATTCAATGTTATATATCACGGCAAAGCCAATACATTTGTCTTTAAAACAAGCCATCAAACGTAAAAATCGAACGGATAATAACAAGGATATGATTTTTCAAAGCCAAAAATATTAGCACATTGCTCATGTAAGCCATTTGCCTGGCCCACCAAAATAATAAAATATTCGCTTGAAAAAATTATTATAAAATACTTTATAATATCCTGTCAGCTAATAGTGACCCAGTTACAAAGCCCAGTATTTGGTGCATCAGATCGCGCAAGAATTATAACATGAGGGACATTGTATTTGACATACCAGGGATTTTACATTATATCAAGTGTGTTTCGAAACATCGTTTGTCTAGTAGTCATCCATATTGAATGACCTTGACATTGGTCTATTTTTGGAAACGAAATGATGTCATAGGGCCTCAAAAAGCCCTATGACATCATTTCGTTACCAAAAATAGACCAATGCCAAGGTCATTCAATATGGACGTCTCACTATCAAACGATGTTTCGAAACACACTTGAGATCATCTAAAATCTCTGGTACGTCAATTACAGTGCACCCCGTGTTATAATTCTTGCGCGATCTGATGCACCAAATACTGGGCTTTGTAACTGGGTCACTATTAGCTGACAGGATATTATAAAGTATTTTATAATAATTTTTTCAAGCGAATATTTTATTATTTTGGTGGGCCAGGCAAATGACTTACATGAGCAATGTGCTAATATTTTTGGCTTTGAAAACTCATATCCTTGTTATTATCCGTTCGATTTTTACGTTTGATGGCTTGTTTTAAAGACAAATGTATTGGCTTTGCCGTGATATATAACATTGAATGATAACATGATGACAACATTCTGAAATATAATTTCAAACGGACATGGGGTGTTGACCCCGTTACATCCCTTTACTTTTTTTATAGTATATGGGGCTGGATCGTCGACTTCATATTCGTTTTAATTGCTAGTTTCGACAATACAAGCCCCTGTGCATGAGACTACTTTATTTCAGTAAGAACGGCGTGCTACAGCGCCTTATTCTATTGTCCTCCAAGTAATCAACTGGTTACGACTATGATGACCTGCTCTGCATCTATGCCAACTGATCATTATTGTTTGAGGGTTGTGTAGAAATATTGAACGGAAAGTCCACCCATTAACTAACATTTGCATTCTGGTAACACTTCTCTTCTAGAAACACACCGAGATGTGTAAGCCATGCTAAGTCATAAAGTGATCATAGCAAAGAATCACAAAAATATGATCAATAAAATCGGACCTAGTAGTGTAAGTGGCAAATTGATAGTAAAAATAAATGCTTGTGATCTCTTAGAGAGGAACGAATGAGATCCTAACAAATGGGATACTCATACGTCTCAGAGATATATAACTTGGGGAAGGAAGAAATTATTCATCGGCATCGTTCTATGATCTCCTTTATTATTGCCTGCAGAAATCTGCATGAAAGGTTGGCCTTTTGAATGTGATTCGTTCTGACTTATTTCAACAGCAGATTAAACCGTAACAAACACAATGCAAATCATACCATAAACTACATTGACATGATCCCTTATACAAACCAAAAAGAGAGTTGTGGTTGGAATCGGACACAAATACCTGATCGAACTTCAAATGGGAGAGAATGAATGTATCTAACAATATCAAAGATTCACAGTTATTTGATATGTGATCACGCGAATTTACGTGACATATTCTGATATATTATCCACTGTGCCAAGACATTATCTTGTGACATTCATAAACATCAGGAATCGTTTTGCAATAATTTGTCTCAAACTTTAAATCAGGAATCTTTCCAAGAAAATAAATTGGCTTTTCCCTTGATGAACAGGACATCAACATCGATCCAATAGCATATATCAAGATTAATTGCAATGTATCCGTTCAATATCAGGGTTTCAAGGTCAACTGTAAAGCAAATATCGCATTATCAACGGTTTTATTGAATACGACTATTATCAAAATGTCAAACAAAAGGATGCAATCTATTTGAAAAAAGATCAAGACTTATTACTGACTTATTATTACTGACCACATCTTATCAACGTTAAATAACATTTTGTTTGTCTTGTCATAGGATGTAATTTATGTTTTAAAACATTTACAGGTGCACTATTTCATCTTGTACCCAATACTATGTAAGCGTATACAATGTTATAAATTAACGGGTTAACTAATGGAATTGCTTCCAACTGCTAGGAGCGATGTCGTATAAAACAATTATTGTTGGAAATGAGAGTATAATCAGGTAGATAACTACGAGTGTAATACTATCTCATCATCAGTATCATTTGTATAACATTTATACCACCATTATGACATTTATTTGACATATATTTTCGTATAAAATGCTTGACAATTAGTTTACCCTGTCAACTATATATTTTAGACACATTATTTTCAGTTTGTCTGATATAGTCCATTTTATTCTTATATTCCTCAATATCAACATGTTTTTCTGGCGTAGTTAGATAGTATATTAGTAAAGTTATGACTAATATTTAATTTATGATTCGATGTACTGACAGTTTCACGTGAAACACTAATATTGAATATTATAGCCATCTACTGTATAGCTCTACCTTAAGCTTTCCACTTGTACTCGTACGTGTTCCCTCAGTTGAACCAGAAAATATATAAGAAAGTACTTGCGATCATTCTAAAGACTCCAGTAGCTATCATTTTTCACTATCACTTAATTAGCATCTGTCATTTGCTGTAAATTTTGCGATCATTCTAAAGTCTCCAGTAGCTATCATTTTTCACTATCACTTAATTAGCATCTGCCATTTGCTGTAAATTGATGTCACTAGTAGGTACTCGGTCTCGGCAATGTTTACTGTTAGTAGGTAACATACATCATTAGTTATCAACAGACATATAATTGAACTTGAATACTAGCAATAATTTAGATTTTTAATATTTATATTTGCGCCGAATCAATATCGACAGACATGTTCCTAATACTGCAATTAATACCCTGAAGGAATTGTATTTTCATTGCAACGACTAAATGCTCCGCACGATCGTATATATACGTCCGTACTCTCAGGTAAATGTTAAGGTATCCATATAAACACCTAAATGGACTGATTGCAATGTGGGTAAAGTGTCTTGCCCAGAAACACAACACAGCATTAGACCCAGGTCCATTCTAAAAACTTTTGGGGCATGCTAACTTCTACACTCCACTTGATGTGTTTGTATAAAACATTTCCTAATTTTCCATTTTGGTATACACCCATGTCAATAATATAAAATGCAAGCACAGTACATACTTAGTCCCCTTCTTATATAATACTGTAGCTCATCACAATGTTTTCTCAAATAAATCTGAACGAGTTTTTTTTAACAATGTGTTTTATTAACTTCATTTGGATACAATCAAGATACAGGTGTATTTACTGGAAGGACTGGACACATAGATTAAATACAGCAAACATAACAAGGCATAAATACACATTTAGTTACATTGAACTAGGAATACTAGTACAATAAGGTGTATACATGGTATATATCAGTCACAGTTGACCAATACCTGTTATTACATTCCATTTTCTATTAAAAGACTCAATGTTGCAATTTTGGCACAGATGTATTTTTAAATTGTATGTACATCTTTCAAAACTGATTTGAAATTAGTAAGACTTCGATTCACACCTTTTAGGTTCAATACAAATATATGCCGTTTGGCTAGTAAAATCATGCGATTGAGTGCATGTATAACGTCATCTGACCATAATGCGACACCTACTCTTAGCTACGAGCTGTTACTATATGACAGCGGGGTACATGAAATGTGTACACCGTGAGACTGACGGGGTACATAAGAAAAAACGTAACGGCCGTTAGCCAATCAGAAACGAGTATTTTACTGTAAGGAAAGATAAACATAAAGGGTCCATTTATTCTAAGTTCTCTTCCAATTTATATTGCTATCTTATGGGTCGAATACTTTCAATTATCAAAGCATTTCATTAAACGGACTCGACAGTAGCATGTTTTTGTTTAATGATAAATATAATTCATACAACTCAATTGTAGCATCCAACACGGACTCAAATTAGGAGTATAAAATAGAATAACACAAATGACTTATGTGATGTAACTGCGCCTTCACACTTATCAACACAACTGGTCGGCTTGAGGAGATTATACCTGTTAGAAAGAAGTTACACTGGCTCCAAGTAAGACAGAGATGCCAGTATAAGATCCTCATGTTCACATACAAATATCTCCATGATATGGCTCTTCATTATACCCGCAAGAACCTGTGGTACCATATCCCCCAGCAAGATCCCTCAGATCAGAGTCTGAATCGCGTCTCTCTCAACCTATTGTACAGCAATATGGCCTGCTTATTCCACTTAGTGGTATTTGGTTTTAATCTCAGTTAACACTGTTATTCCATTGTTCTCAAATGTTTTAGCATCCTTCTTGTATTTTATATCTTATCATTGCTCACTTTTATATAATTTTTAATATTCTTTATAGTTATAAACTCACGGGTAAAAGAAAGTATAGGTACAACAACGCAATATAGTTTAATCAACGAGTGATGAACAAGATTGAAACATAGTTACAACATGTCTTTAAAAGCAACTAACTTTGTCTGTAAATTTTGAAACATTATCTGTTCATAATTCTGTAACAAATTAAAACTTTTAAAATCATCGTTATGGAATCTCCTTAACCAGGCGAGATAGGGGAGTGAAATATGGCTTTCTGGCTTGTTTTGTGACGTCCTACAACAACGATGCGTCATTGATTTAAAGTCAAAGGAAGTACAGTATGTATGTACATCTTGTACTAACATAATTTCCATATCTAATAAAATTTTACCTTAAATACCCAGAATTATTTCCTAAAATACCTTTTGAAATACCTATTTCAGCACCCCATGTGTGCTTGAACAGATATGAAATATTAAGTATCATACTCTCATGAATGCAATTGTGTATATATCTTAACGAGATATATCCTCATCACAAACATTCCAACCGAGTTTATCCGGCAGAAATATTGTGTTTGACTCTGTTAAAAAGAAGATATACTTTCTTTTGCCCGTGAATTTACTTAAAACGCCCTAGAGTGTTTTAATAATCAAATAAGCCGCTATAAAAATGATGTGTATTATTATTTATTATAATGAAGCTAGAGATTAAATGGATTACAACTTTAAAAGGTGATTACATCTAGATGATGTGAAAACAAAAGTGCTCTAAGAGAATAAAATCCCCACCGCATGCCCAATAATAATTGTACATTAATCCTCTAAACAAACAATTAAAATGTAAAAGCTATAAAGGAAGGTCATGTGTCAAGTATCAAAGGCTAGTCACCTACCTATACATGTATATCAGGAGTAAGAGCCCAATTTAAAGTTAACACTCAAAACACAAAACAAACACTGAAATAAGAAAGTAGATACTTGTTGTCAAAGGGCCATAATTGCCGAAAAAATATTCGAATGAACTCCCGATAAGGGCATGTTAAAAGTTTCAGAAAGATTAATGATAAATTATTAAAGAAGTTGATTTTACAAAGCACTTTCTGTCTGAAATTGAAAAGTCGGCATCTCCGGCGGGGGATTAAAAACGTCGATGGGAATCCTGTCACTGAAGAAAAGGGGTGTCTTCGAGCTAATTGCTTTAATTCTAAAAAATACAATTGAAAACTGAAAGTACTCTACGTCTTATTACACATCTGTAGGCTAACATACAAGCTGGCTTTGGGTCTTTAGTTTAACGTTTTAAAGGTCATAGCTTGTATATTGATATCACGGTTAAGGAAATTGTCAAAGATAAGATGTCTGTTAATACGTCATCAGTTGAAGGTTTGCCAGAATGACTTAATGAGAGAATCGCATAATCAGTCATCATGTTTGATGTATTGGTAGCTAAATGACTAATATTCAAATATTAAAAACAGTCTAATAAACAATATTCAGACACTCGATGATATGCCTAAACTGAGTCATAAATGATTTTTTGAAATTCTTGCCACATGTGTCCCTGGATATATTATATAGAATATATATCAAATAAATGCAAAGAAGTTGATTCAAGTAACATATAATCTTCTTCTGCAAGCTTCTTGTGTACCAAAATCTTTGACAGATGATGAATTCAATCTATCTTTGATGTAGAGTATTTTTATACGATATTGGAATTATGGATTTACTGATCAATCACGTTGATTGACGACTTGTTAAGAGTTTTATTAACAGTTTCCTTTGTGGCGTTATTTGTTAATGTTCATAATAACGCCATATGAATATATTCATTGGCCAATGATTTGTAACTGTGAGGATCAATGCCTTAGTGGATGTAGTAATACTTGAGGAGAAACCATACAACATCATTAGCCGATATGCTCATGCTGTTAACACAAATCCTCTAGAAACAGGCCAGGATTAGTAAACCCTACTGACTAATAAAGTGATCTTTTCAAAGAAATCACAGAATATGATCAATATAACCCGACTGGAGGCAGCTTCGTCAGCAATATGTTTTTGGACTCTAAGAGAGGATGAGAATAACAAACCTTCATACTGGCTAGAGGGAAGGAGACAATTGTAATCGACATTTTTTAAAGATTTGTGTTACTGAAGCTTGTGCATTTATGACTCAGAAAAACGTTTAACCCGATTTTGTGTTGAGATTAAACGTCTTCAGGCACATATTACGTTGCTTTTTTCTTCCGGTATTGAGCTATTATACCTGGTTTCTAACAGTAAATCATTTTAACTAGTGCCTTATGAAATAGGAGAGGACGTTTGACAGTGGTGTCGAATACATGCTACACCTATTTTAATAATAAAAAATACCCCGTTTCATTGATTACTATAGGCTATCTTTTTTTACATTAAGTGATTGTGCAAACAAAGTTTATAAATTGAGACTTGACAATCTTAATTGAACATATAACTTGCTTGAAACGCTTACGCTTACAGATTAACGCTAAGTGTTTTGGAAAGAAAACATATTTTACTTTCAACGAATATGCCAATGCAAATCTCATCCAATGACGAATGAGGGTTAGTAAAAATGTTCTAGGTACACGGTAGACATTTAGCACATTGGTCAGCTGCTTTCATTTCTTCGATAGCCACATACCATTGTCAACTGAAATATCCGTTTCATTGTTGGAAACAGGTAGCAGTCACTTTGGACCGGGTCAGAATGAGGAAGCTTTACGATCGCATATTGATCTACAGCAGTCCTTCGCTGTGTGGAGGTGTGACACGAGACATCATCATGTTAAATTAGAACTCCAGCCCATACATTCCACGGCGTATGTTTGGTGGATCTTTGAATATTAGACACCAGTGATAGTTGCGCTTGTCATAACTTTCTTAAACGACCTTGAAACTTGAGATTTCTGTCACTAATCTACTTTCAATCAGATCTAATTTGTCTTATGAAATGGTAGTGCTACTTGTCTTCAAATCGGGTTTCGGAAATTATAGGACCTACATGTATATTGTTTCTGGACGAATGGTTATAAACAGTGATCAACAAAGACTTGTATCATGTACACATATAGTCACATTTAGGTTTTCTGAATCTTCATTAATGGTTGTCAAGGTACGTTCTCATCTGGATCATCATCCGAACAATTACTGCCATATTTTGAGAGAGCAACCCTTTATCAATGGAATGTGGATGACTATCATGCCGCTCGGCAATGCAATATGAGGGACAGTCATGTCCATGCACGATCTATTTGTCATGCACCTCGGCATTCTCTTCCCACAGAGGTTACTCCTTTCAGATTTCCGTTCTTAACCTCTGTTCTTTTACGCTTGAAATTGAGGACTCCAACAAAATACCCTTGCGGGGAAATTGGAACCTCATCCCTTGCTTTCAAGAGTTAGTAGTTCCGCCAACCAATCAAAATGCAAGTTATATTTATAAAAACTTATTCCTAGGACCATTATGAAAACTATTAATACCCGGTATATCTTGGCCCGCTTTGGTAAGAAAAATAAAAGCTGACCCCTTGAGTTTGCACTGTAACTTTAAATGCTGTCCCTGACACTGATCTTGTACATTCAAAAGATTGAAAGAGTCTTAACGTATGGAAGCTTAGCACTTTTTGATCAACCCACATAAATAATTTGAGACTGAAATTTCAGGAACTAGAATTACAGTGCAACCATTGTGTATTTGTTACAATATTTGGTAGATACTGTTTCAATATTTTGTTCACTCTTTAATGTGTTGACAGATCAATGAAATTCAACCAGATAAATTTATGGGCTTTTATTTATTTATTTCATCAATTTTAGAAAATCCCTCGTTATATGATTAGAGTGGAGTAAATACATAAAAATATAGATGAGTAACACTTCTACGTGAACATGTCTTAACTTACTTACGGCGTAAATAACTCTTTACTTACTTATGACGTGAACATGTCTTAACTTACAACACATCTAAACACCTTAATAATAAAATAGCCCACATTTCTAGATATTGTTTCGATAGTTATTTCATGTTTATGAATATTTATGGATCGAAGAAATTCAAATTCAGATAAATTTACATTGAATAACATGAATATCTCATGTTTTGTAATTAAAAGGCATCATTATCATATACAACGAAGTTCTATAAATTAGTAAGCCTTTGGAAAGAACTGGAGGCTGACAGAATACAAATCAAGTAAAATAATCACTTTGACGAAGTTGTTTCATGGCGAAGATGATTTCCCAAAAGAATACACGGATATCACTTGTTAACATGTTTTCTTATTTACGGCGTCAGTGATTGTTACTTCTTTTGAGACATACCTATGCTTCATGTAGCTGTGTAACGTCAAAAGTATCTAAGACTTGTATTTCTTTGTTTCATAACAGATTTGTTAAATAAATGTAGTGTGTAATTAAATCACCCCATTATAATGATATCGGGCGTTAAGACAGAAATCGACATAACATGACAGCTGATTCAAAGAAAACTCATTAAAACATCTGTTAAAACTACTTTAACTTGTACGACGTTCTAATGTATAAGTTAGCTCTTTTACGAAACATCTCTACAGTGTATCGATTTACAGAAATATATAAACAGACATGTACAGCTCAGTGAAGAGAAAAGGTCAGGGATGTTACATGTCAATTCATCTAAGTTGACACTAAAAACACTCGACAGTTGAAGCGATCAAACACATGTATTACAAACATTACACAAGCTAATTACAAACATCACGCCTTGTAAAACATCGCCTTGCCGACAATGCCGACCAATAAATAATGATTAAAGGAGCTGGATTTCGCGCGGATTGAGATGTAACGAAATGTCAGCGAATATGGAAATGGACATAATCCATGCCCCACTGTCGGCGTCGCTGGGACAAAGTAGTGAAGCGATGCTTCTCGGAGCTTTCTCCCATGCTGCCAGTGAGCTAGGGACAGGTGTGAGAGCCCGCTGCCAGAACGGCTGGACGAGCCGTCCATTCAGCGGCAGAAGAGCCGTGTGGCTTGATATGGATTTCCGAGTGAGAAGGCACTAGTCGTCCGGCCAGGGAGCTCACCGTCTTACTCAGCTGTAAGTTCTAATAACGTAATGCCAAACTCACGTGTATAAAAGAGTTCTTTATACTTTTCCTCTTGAACGTTGATTTCAATAACGTAATGCCCAGAAGATGTATTGGAGTCCTTTCATGGTTTTTATCTTGAAGATTGATATTATGGTCCGGTTCCTTTCGCTTTTGGATAGTTTGGTCTTGGTGATCAAGCTGTTAGCCTGGATATCTCATTCAAGCATGAATCATCACTATTTATGTGTGTATTGTTTTGTCATTTTGTGAATATTAACTTTTTTTCTTTCAGTGTCGTTTCGATTTTTCATGACTATAGGTTTTTTTTTTACTTATGATAATATTTACATTCCTCGTCAACAGACTGAATTGTAACAAGATTGAATTTGTTTGTTTATGTATCTTTACAGTTATACTTGGAAACTTTATTTATATAAAGTTAGAAAAAGGCAGGAAACACCCATTTCTTGCTTATCATAGTTGCATTCAAATATATAGTTAAGTGAGACACAAACTACTGTAAAAGATTGAGATTAAAATCTGAAAATTATATCCAAGCTAACACAAAGTGATTTTCAAATGCCTTACCGTCACCTAGTGAACATTTCCCAATCATTTCCGAAACCTTGCAGATTATCCCTGGCACGAAATAACCTCATTCCAATTTATGGAAATAAACTTTGTCAACATATAAACCATTCTGTCGATTCTGCAGTTATCATGCAACATGTCAAATCATGTGAATAACAATTCACAGTTGAAGCCCACCACCCCGCTGATTAATCGTCCTACGCATGCTCTAAGGAATTTCAATACGTCACCAACAACAAAGCACTTATTGGTTACTAGTTCTGTTTAATTTTCTCCTCGGTAGGTAAAGCTATCTTCACTCTTCCGTTTTATAACCATTGTCTCTACTAATTCTACGAGCTTGTTCTGACCTCTCTGATTTGTTTTAGCTTGCCGGGAAGAACGGGATACATTCGGCTACTGGATGCTGCGTGTGCTCCACTGGGGGCTGTGAGTCCAGAATCTTCAGAGCTAGGTAGACTGGTGAGACGGGAGGAATGAGTTTCTAGCTTTATAGCATAGTGTCCAATGATATGGTCTGTCTGCGGGACCGCTTGGATAGTATGTGCATTCTACGGGGATACAGGATGCTGCTTCTTGGGCTTGTTTATATCTTCGCTTGTTTTGAAGAGGGTATGTATGTTACAGTATGAAATATGTTTGTGTTGCGTTCAACAAGGTTGACGTGTTTAAGTTGATTTGTACTTTACTATTCATTTCATATTGTATAATGTCATGTAGTGTGTCCATGAACTTTTTATTTCAGTTACGGCGTATATACGTAAATGTACATTTTAGGAATTTACTAAAAGATATGGTTTTATATAAGGTTTCAGTAACGATATCATTGCAGTTCATGTCGATAATTGCATTGAACGCGAAAAGACGTACACGAGTCTTCGTGGTGAACTCACATGATATCAAACTTGTGTATAAAAAAGTACTTGTTCAGAAATTTGATAGATATTCAAATGAAAAATAGTATATTAATGACAATATCCATCATATCGTCCTTTTGAAATCCACATTCAATTAATGCAAGCACACGTTGTGACAGTATATTTGATATTAGTCTTTGGTGCATGTACATTGATGGATATATATACATATACCCATGACACGGTTACTTACAATCTCCGACTAGACGTCAATCAAACAGCCCATTCAAACAGGCATGGATATGCTGTTTGCAGGTGTTTCGTCACGTGCTTCGCTATTTATCTATCATATTAATTTTGTTCCTTTGAGGAAGGTAATCACTTCATCATTCGGCTTTGACGATATCTGTATTGTGGCGGAATCTAAACACATATGTATGCAGTGTTGATTATTTGAAAACGCACTCAATTTATTCATAATGCGATTCCAAAGGTGTGCAGTCTTGTTGAAGTTCATTCAATTATACTTGTTAAGAAAATCAAGCCTTACATACCACGTCTTTTTCAAAAGAAAAGGGTAAATTAGGTTCCCTCGCCATCATCTTTTAAAACTTTGGAATAACATTTTTCTGCTCTTGTGATGAAAGCGAATACTCTTTTGCATGTTTTTTTGCACAATTTATAAAGTATTTCAAGTTTATATTTTATATTGATGATTTATATACATCGACCATCATTTTGTTAGAATGAATATACGTATGTATGTATGTATGTATGTATGTATGTATGTATGTATATGAGTATTGACTCATTATATATATATATCTAAGCTTCAAAGTATTTTCAATTTCATTTGACACGTCACATCTATAACATTGATATTGATTTTCTTTTTTTCGAAGCCATTGATTTTAACTATTCAAAGTTTTTGAAGTAAATGGACCAATAAATGGAATCAATCTTCAAACAAATGCTCACATCAACAGAGCTGAAATCAATAATTAATTTACAAACGCTACCTCTGTTAATTTCTCAAGTGTATAAAGCACGTTGATATTTTCTTTGATCTAATGCAAAAATGCAAAGTTGACATCAAACTTCAAATGTAGAGGGAGTTGATAAATATTGTACGTTAGGCAAATAGATGATCTAGGTGCGTGCAATATTAGAAAGGTCCTGAAATAAATTTAGATTTGAAAACCAACGATTGTACGACGTTTCATACAGCATGAAACCATGAGGTTTAGGGACTTAATCTTGTCTGTCACAGAAATAGATGCTTTTCAATCCGAACCTCCAAAAACACCGTGCCACTGACTTGTTAAATGAAATCAAAATATAATGGATTTATTTTAAGCAATATGGACTAATATCATTTGCTTTGAATATGTGAGACATAATGGACACATAATCGATTTTGTTTATTAAATGTAAGATACCTTAAATGATGGTTTAGAAATACCGCAATTTGTTTGGTATTCAAGGACTGCTTTGAAATCGCAATTGCTGATGTACAATTAGTACTCATTTATTTACAACTTTCACATTAGGTATATTACAATTGATTATGTATTTTTGTTCGCTTACACAGTGTCTAACTATCTCATTTTATTCAATTGTACATGTATTATCACTGTTATGAAACTATTGGCATTTAGAATGGATAAGGCATAATATATTTAACACTTTTATGCAGTCGTATTTATTATAATTACACATACGAAAGAAAATCAGACAATCCTTAATCCAAAGAATGTATATATTTAAGAACAACTCAAATATCCCCCGAAACAATTACCTAAACGTACATGCGAAATGGAATGACTCCTGAAATTTTCATTTGAGTCTTTTCATATTTGCATACAGGTTCACCAAAGTGACAGTTATGTTCCAATAGAGTTTACTGACCATGTCATTCATGTCAAAGGCACAACTAGACAATGCCATTCCACCCTTGTCAGCATGGTATCTCAAGAACCGTTCACTGAATTATCTACATATCTTCCACAACGCAAGACGAAGAGCTAATTACATTTTGGTGACCTTGATAATACTTCCCAAGATCACAGCAAACTTAGAATGTTTCGCTACGTGAAGTAGGATGTTAAGCTTGTCAGCGGGTTATTGCAAGGACCATTGGATTTTCTTTATAGTTTACACCAATGTTGATGCAGGGCTCAGTCGATTTGTGTTACCTTTTAATTTTAAAGTTATAAACAGTATGTCACCTCAGTGACAATTGCTTATTCTCTCATTCTTTTGCAAATGTTTTCAAAAGTTGTGGCTGAATTATGTCTCAAAAATGTTTGTCACAGTTCTTTATTCATGTAATATAATAGCTTGGTGATCTAGTCATTTAATTTTGAGACCTGTAGAATGTAGGACCTTATTTGCAAGGTTATAGGCATTTTTACACATTTTATGACAATAAGGTTTGTTGAAAGAGGTCATTGGTGATCATATACTGCATACTAATGTAAATCGTTTATGGTAATTTTATTTTATTTTATTTGCATAATTTGCATAGAGATATGAGTATCACGGATTATGTTTTAATCTCTCCATCATGTCTTTCCTTTTAGTCATTCGTAAAGGTTTGGTGGTAAGGTGCCTTACACTGTTTGAGGTTACATTACTCAAATGATATTGCTTGCAAATACTACCATGATTGAACGATGTAACGGTGTGACCATATTTAGCAGGTGTATGCTCAGTTCCATTCAAATCATAATGTTTGAATGTTACATAAATCAATTCTGAATGATGTTTTGATTCTGAAAAAAATACCTTTAGTTGGTTGATTTTTAAATCCCGCATACAATTTGCGGCGATTCAGAACGAAATGATAGATTTTACTTACTTGATTCGGCCGAATTCAACATGTGGGTTCTCTGTTTCTATAATTATTCGAACCTTACGCTTATATCTGGCAGTTGTTGATGGCATTTTCGAAATTGTGTAGACGCAAAAAGTTCACCCTGAAAGTGTTAATAACTATTGATCTAGTTAGAATGTCGATAACAACGCCAGTTTGAAACTTGAACGTTGTTGATATTGAATTACTATAAATCTCGGAAATGTTACTTTTGTTTACAACTATTTGTCTTACACGTCCATTATGAAAGTAATAGAATTGACCACCGATTTCATTGTAATAATATGTAACAATTCAAGAACACTGGCGAAATTTAACACTTATGAACAATTTCAAGAACGGGCAACAAACTAGGAACTCATGTAATTCGTTCTCTGAGCATCTGGAGTCAATGTTGATTGTAGATTGTTGATTTAAGCACCTCTTCAACAAAATTAACACAACAGTGTCGACTTTTATGCAAGTCGCAAGGACAGACACATGAGTCAACAAATGGGAACATAACAACCCTTAAAAACTAAGCTATGAGGATGCATGTTGTTTCTGGCAGGAGTTTTCAAGTGCAAAGCAAATTTTCAATGAGTGAGTAGCTATGTCTAACCCTGGGACAAACATAATTATTTCCGATTACACACGGGGTATTATAATTAGTTCAAACCATGCACACACTTGTTCAAGATACTGTTCAATGTGTTCTGTATTGATGACCACCATCAAAACTGATCTCGTCTCTAACGTTCCTTATTAATCTGCCAAATAGGCCTGAGAGCGGGAAGTTCGATGATGATGTCCATTTGATTACAGAAACTGGTAAACATTTCCATTAGGCGCTTTATCATGGTCGTTAAGATTTCAGATTGTCAATAAATGTGTTGCTGCCGCGCGGGTTAAACATGGAAGCACTAAATATTATGATAACATGGCCAAATAGAGACAGTACATCATGTTATAACGGATGTATATGGGGACAGTTGGATGGAGTTTTAGCGTGTCATTTTTATCAATGTGAGAACAGGTTTTACTTAAACATGTTAACCAATCTGTTGTATAAATGAACAATTGTGTTATCATATATACGTTAATGGTCAACCTCCTGTGTCATTGATCAACATCTACATCTCCTCGTTGAAATCAGGGCTACCGGTCAAGAAGCATATGCTTACCATTTAGAATCATCTCTGATATAGAGAGTATATGTAAATATTTTCTGAAATCATACACTCAGTATCTAGCTTGTTTGATGTTATATTTCTGCAATTGGTCCCTTTGTGTGTAGTCGACTTCGTGTTATTTACTCGTAAAACATTTTAAGTATATCTCATATAAGTCACTTTGTTACATATTGATGCTCTGATCAAAGCGATTATTCCACCATTCGTAAGTTATTTTGTTGGTACAAATAAGGACTAGAGTAAATGACCCGGAAGCACGACTAACCAAAGTCACTACAATAACTGGTACAATGACATAAATATATAACTAGCCTTGGCCTATGATAAGATGTAAGCACCATTTATACCATTAAAATAGCTTAGACAATCTAGAACTTGGTCATTTAGATGTCATCGTTGTTTCATCAATTAGGCTTTTATATTGGTAGCGTATTCTCTCAACGATTGACAAGCGACACATGTATGCCAATAAGGCATGGCATTGACAGGGTATTAAAGAAACAAGGGTTAACAAAAATATACATGTTACAAATTGTTTTAAAGAATACCCGTTTTCTTTTTATCTGTTTATACAATGTACATAAACAATCCACGCCCCTAGGTACAGATGTTGAAAAGAAAAACAAGCGGCCATATCGGATAAGTCGAACAACACTAGGATCGAGGCTTGTTTCTGAAATCATGCAATGGCAACTTATTATAGAATACTTATTTGGCTTCATACTAATCGCACATGGACAAATGTACTTACTTTTGTGAAAGAAAACTCGTCGATTCGACCTGAAAATACCATCGGCATACATATATAGTGGATAAGTGAGGAATTGAAGAGATCGAGAGTCCTTGATTCCTTCAGAAGATATGCTAATGGGTAGTATAGGGATATGAAGAGTTACCAGTTAAAATGGGAAGGTGAATTACACATTAATTGCCTGCATTCGTTCACTTACAACACGAAAGTAAGAAAATATTTAAAGGAAACGTTGTGACACGAAAAATCAATATTGTCGACTAATAATAATAATAATGTCGATTTTGCTCTGTTAAATATGAATCTCTCATTTAAAATTCGGCCAGTCTGAGGTCACTTCTGTCTGAACCTGCCTCCCGTCTGGTGCCATTTGCAGGTAAAATCCAGGTTATCGATATATTTTTGTCCATTACTGCATTCACTATTGCTACGAAGGATGATATTTTCATCTACAATGATATATTAATTATATAGACACTGTGTATTTTTAGTATCCTGTGATCTGGTGTAGGATATTTGATTGACTATGGATACATGACATTTTTGAATAGGCATATTTTTTCAGTATTTTAATTACTAATATATCATTATTCTTCATGAACTATTTTCCACCTGCATTTGGGATAGTAAGTATCATTTTGAGAAATAATTTGAGGTGACGTGTAGTTTAACGCCGCTTTCAAGAGTATTTCACTTATATCGCAGCTGCTAGTATTACGGCAGGGAGAAAGCCCCGTGGCCCTGTGGCTATGCTTTGCGGTGAAACCTGCGAGCATCGGCTGGAACTAGCGAACCATGGGTGGTATTACGCATTGTAGCATCTAGCATTGCACCCAAACCTTACTGCGTGTAGAAGAGTTCTCTACTGAAGACAAAGTTGCCGTGCCCTGGCGGGATTCGAACCCCGGGCCTCCGAAGCCGAACGCGCTAACCACTGCGCTATCCCGCCCCCAGAAATAATTTTATTATTGACGTATGCCAGGACAAAGATGGTACTGTCCGACATTGTCAGAATCTCGGATCAGTTGATATATGCAGCTAAAGCCGTTTATATTTCGATTAATCTTAAGTCTAAAGAAACTCTGCATATCTATGTCGAAATCGAATACAATATTTATATTCAATATTTTGGTCTGCTGAAATTTACTCTTTACAGATAAGTATTCATTATACACTCAGTCTTTCATAATATTTGGATCAGACCACTGTCCCAACTTCAAAACAATAATCGTCTGCTCTGAATAATAGCCTTGTCAAATCAGCCTTTATGAAATGATTAATCACATTCATGCGGTACAGTTTTACTGGTGTCATAATGAAAAGGTAGGACCAGTAAAGAAGGTCTCTTTACACTTGTGTAAACAAAAAGCATCAAAATCAAAAGGACTTGCCAGGTAGCCTTGTGATGGAATGTTTGTGGTTGTCAGGTAGAGCAACATTTTTGTGCACGTCCAATTGAGAAATGTTTGTGAGCATACATTTTATGTTACTTTGTCAGGTCAATGTCATGTGAGACGGTATCTTCGTGCAGTATGAAACGCAGCAATCTCGGTTAAAGATACATCCATTATGTTTCATAAAATTGTATTTGACTGAAATACGTGCCATCATAAAATATGGGCTGATTTCAGTTCAAATAATTTCACTCAACTTGCATATTCATCCCCAATAGCCAATTATATCACAATTACTAGTTTTTAATTAAAATTCAGCAACATCATTATACATGTACAGAAACCGAAACTACACGTCCAATTTACATGCACAGTAGCTATAAGACCTATTAAACACTATCAACTCAAAGTTATCTGTTTGTATGGTGAAAATAATAAAAATAATCCAAAATTACGTTTGACTAACTGTCGCGCCACACGCGGTGCATTGTCCGGTTTTCGATCAAAATCGACACTTTTACCTTTATATCGTCAATATACTTAATTGACTATCATCAAAATGGCTATTTTCGGTAACAGTCAGTCGAAAGATTAACATCATTTATAACCTTTGGCATATGTGACCCACAACAACACAATGGATGTACCTTTAAAGGCAGATGTGCAACAATACACATTTTAATATTTTAATCAAGTAATAATTAGATGAACGTCAACGTCTATTTGATTGATACTAAGTGAGTACTATATATATGTAAAATCCAAAACCCTAACAGAGCCCCAGGATACGATGGTAAATGACCAGACGGCGGTAACGTGGACACATTCAAACACGTTCCTGTGAGTATAGCAACAACGAGTCACCTCAGCAACACAACTTTGATTAAATGTCTAAGTCCACCCTGAAGTGAATTGGTACCACATAGGAATGAACATATAACATGAACTAGCGGCATCAAAGTTGTTTGATCTTAAGGGATATTGACGTTCAATGGTCAGTGCAGATTAGGTGCCATTATGAAGCCAGTCTGCTTGATATTAACTTTATAAATGTAGCATTATTGAGATGCCGTGTGTTGATCCCTGAGGGTAAGGACAACTCTTTCAGATCATGTACGTACCTCGTCCAATTCCGTCTCCAACATCAAAGGTCAGGCGTCGTGTTTCGCTTTTGTGAACATTTCGAAAATAAAATAAAAAGTGCGTTACATAATCACTCGTAACTACTTTGACACAAACTGTGCAAAATACTCATATTCCGACATTTTGTCTAATCGGTGCATTTTGATCACTTATTGTATGCACATGTCTAGAGGATGTTTCCGTTTGAATGTATTTTATATTCAATGTTCTTTGTTAGCATTATGTTGAAACTGTGTCAATTATTCTAATGTCATTTGCATTTGAAATTTGTATCAAATCCGAAGATCACCGAATGTTCGACATAGCTAAACTTTCCCAAGGGAGAAAATAAATATGAACAAACACAAACTAAGGCAGACATGTCGGCATATACGTTCTTAAGTAACCGCATTGATAAATGACTACGCTAGTAATGAATAATTCATTCCCAATTAATCACAGCGATTCTTTACATTATATGATCGACCATACCTATAATAGAGTCTGTAGCTTTATGGAAGCGAATAATTTCTAGTGACGGGTGGAGACTCATTAGCAATGGCGCACTGCCTTGTGAAACGTGCTCTGTTCATTTACGAATATCGACATTACTCTCGTGGCTTCCTGTTCGAGTGTAGTTAACTTGACGAGTAAATGATATTTCAATTATGTGAAGTAATTCAAATAATCTAACATTAGCACGGGCACTATGTTAGTGAATACTCATATGTTTAATAGCGGGTCTGTGCCAGGGACCGCTATTTCTAGCATGTAGTTGATATTTTATAACTTTCGTTTTTCCTCCGTTCAGTCACACATTGTTCGATGCGGGCATCTTGTTTTGACATTGATTTAGTTAAAGTCCGTGTTGTTGAACTCAGTGCAGCTTGTGTGGTCTAAACATTTAATGGTGGACTGAGTGTTATATATTTTTAGCGTTGCGACAGTTTTTTTTTACTGAGAGCTCAGGCCACGGTCACATTGAATCGAGCTGAAACTAACAGATTGTTTGATGAATATACCTCGAGGGAAACATTCACAATGGAAGCCTTGATTGGTTCTCACAATCTCTGAAAAGAGTCAGTCAGTTTAGTTCGACATGCATATCTACTGGTTAAGAACATATGCGAATTGGGGTGAAAAGGGGTTAAAGGCGCTGTAGCACGTTTTTTTGCTGAAATATAAGTCGATGAAATGTATTTGAAAAATAATGTCAACAATAGTAAAACACCCTTCTCTCTTCGGAAAATCAAGTTGCAAATGAGTGTACATGGTTCCGTAAAGCCATGGGCATTTTTTTTGTCATTCGAATATAATAAAATGTGTTCACAATAAAATGGCCGCCATGCAATTTTGGCTTTATACGCAACACCCTTATTACCACTACGGATCATTGGTTTGTGTAATAAGATGTTTTACCCTCTAAAGTTACTTTAAATGACATAAACAATCATTATAAATGAGAAATTTGAAAAAATAAAATTTGCAAAAAACGTGCTACAGCGCCTTTAACGGATTATGATGAGTATTTCACCCGCATAACGCCGCATAAGAAGTTTTGCATTGATAAGCCTGCAATACCATTGTGGTTGTGGGCGACGGTTAATACTGCGCACAACGACTGGAACTATCGCGAAAACAAGTGGTTCTGCACAGACCATCATTGCATCTACATGTAAACCACGCCTCATATAGCGCGCGTACTCCGCAACATATTTTCCCAGGCCATAGTTATAATCGAACCCAATATCTCGTGATTCGAAGGCGAACCGCGCCCGAAAAAATATGACAATACCTTGTCATTCGAACATGCATGCTTAGAAAACAATCATATATTTATAATTGTATGTGAAATGTGAATTTCATATGTTTTTTCATAGCTTTTTTTGTTGTTTTGTGCATTCAACCTGGTCATATTTAGCAGTCCAGACTAAAGACCATTTGCAAAAAAAATGTTATTATGCCCCTTGGAAATTGTTTTGACATGTTCACATTCAAAGTCAAATGTCACGGTCACGAGATCTGAAATGGCTAGAACAAATCCTTGTTAACGCTATAATTTGAACAGTTTTTGTGCTACGAAGAACTTATTGAACTATGGAGAATTGCAAAGATTTGGAAAGGTATTCGCTAAAATCAGTCCAAGGTCAAGGTCAATGAGGTCACGACCAATGCATGCTTTTGCGAATAAGGCTTATTTAACAACTATCCCTTTGAATCATGTTATACACAATGAAAAGTGATCATTGATTGTGTGACCTTGAAGGCCAAAAGTCAAGGTTAAGAGATCTGGGTTAAAGCCATGTGAACATTTTGATCAACTTTTGAAATTACAAATAGTTTTTTTAAGAACTCAAATTAATGTTGTTTTAATTATAACCACAGTGAATTCGTTTGACATTCAAAGTCAAAGGTCAAGGTCACGATTTCTTGAGTTTAATGTTCAGTTGTCTTTCGTGGTGTATTTATAAAAGAAATTGCCTATTGTATTTTGGCTGTGAAGAGGGTGGAAAAGTTGAAGGCGACCTCCTTATTTTCTGGACTGCTCCGCTTTTTGCGGTGTCCCGCAAACGCTCGTGTATTTTACTTCACATTTTGGTTATGTCAGTTGTTTTAGCATAGTATTTTAGAAGTTTTTTGCAGATCAATATTTACAATTTCGTACTGTTGATATTTTGTATATTTGTCTTTCCTTAAATATATTCTTGAGTATATGTTTAATTCTATTCTTTTGAAGCTGAGAAAAAGGGTACGTGACATCTACCTGATTGATGTTGTGGAAGTTACCGAAATACTTGTACGATTGATACACGAACACCAGGTGTAAACTAAAAAGGAACGTTTTATCTTTTTGGAGAGAACAATTATTCTTTTGTGATGTTATACTCACGTTCTCTGTTTCAGTTCACCATTTTATCTTGCTTGTTAGATAATAACGAAATGCGATTGCTAATTAAGTATTTTCCTGGTCTGGGGTCGTTTGTACTATCCTTTTATGGATGGATTCTTTTTCTACAGAGGAATTTGACAATTTTATTCCGGCATGTGTGTAAGAGAAGGTTCAAACAATGTTTAAATATCATAGACAAAAACGTTCTTCTTCTTTCTCCCTGTGACGTGTTACATAATGAGAAACAGTTCCGAGGAATGACTGATAACAGCCCGAATTAGCTTCTGTGATAAACATCACAGTTCGACACAATATTCACAAAGGCTATATACACGCAATTCGTAATTATGACCTCCTTGTTGGTTATTCTAACCTAAAATCTTGTTTTGCGTATAGATTATTAAACGTGTCATTAACGAGTACAATTAAGTATATCCATACGCCTGTCGCATACACAAAGATACAGGTATTCTACATGTACATACTACTCTACTGATACTCTACTGATTAGTTTCTGATAACTTTGAGCTTTCATCACAATTGAATGTCTTGCATAACGATTGAATAGTTTTGATTGTACATACTGTCCGAAGGCGGGAAAACATTAGTAAAATTTGTAAAATTTGTCCATAAAGGACCGAGAGGGATGTAATAAAATTTCTTTTGACGCCATGACGTTATGTACCATGACATCATGGAACTTCAGATTGATAATCGTGCATTGAAAATATAGTGCATTGAATACGGTTTTATATCGTGTTTTTTTGTTTTATTGACGTTTGACTTAGGTGAGAATAGGTAAGCTTGTAATAGTTGAAATATGATTTAACTAAAATCGAAAATTTAATATTTTAAGGATCGACGTAAAATTGTGTCTATCAATGAACATGCAAGTTATATTTCGAAAAGATCATTATGGAAATTCAGCTATCGGATACGATGTATGGCTGCCCGGTTGGAAATGTATAAGTGGGCTTGGGTTGTATAAACATCATATTGGACTCGAACAGTTATGTGCTTACATACATGTTCATGACAGGACTGAACGGTTGAGAGGTATTAAGAAAGTTGGTTTTTTGGGAAAACAAGGACATTTTCCTCTTTTTCATGACAAGACTGATTGCATTCGTTGTCTAGTTATCAGTGATGGCACCTGGCGTATCATTAACATTGTCTGTTTTGTTTTCGGATCAAGATGGTCCGGGTTCGAATCCCGCCAGGGGCTCGCCAACTATGTTTGATGTATAGAAGTGTTCTACAGGCAGTGAGGTTTGAATGTAACGCTGCACTGAATATCAGCGCTGTACCATGGTTCACTAGTTCTAGCGGAATGTATAGCCACAATCGTGTTGTGGACTTTATATTTGAAATGACACTAGAAGCCATGATATAAGTGAAATACTATTAAAAGTGACATTCAACCCCAAATCGCCCACGTCTGTTATGTTTTAATTAAACCCACAAAATTGAATAAAATTATATTAAACAGCGTATGTTGTGTTTGAAGCTATCGTTTTTCATAACACTTCTTGGTGCACAAACAGAAACGAGGTAGTTGTGGAGGATTTCTAATTCTAAAACTGCTGTGCATACTTAGAATGTTGAAACCGTACAATTTCAAATGAAAGCTTGTTATGTAAAACATGAACTTACTATTACTACTATTACTATTACTAGTGTATATATGTACACTTGTTAAATTGTCGATAGCTCTATAGATAACATTCTAGCGAGCATTTGATGTTTTAACATTTCTGACGTTTTCTAAGTGGTTTTGTCAAATACTTTCAATGCGATTGGAATAAAATAGTTTATAAACTCTGTCGTTCCTATTTCCATAATGTTCTTTAAGATATAATAGTCCTTTGAAGCACAACAGCTGTGGAAAATACATCTCTTTATTCAGTTTCGTAGTGTAAAAACAGAGCAGACATTTCAGGGGGAAATACTATCAAGTCGCAAAATCCGCAATTAGTGTCAGTCATTATTATTATAATAAGGTATACCAAAGAACTAGAACTGACCGGAATGTTTCTATTGAGGTGAAAGCATCTAGAACTTAAGACATCTAATCAATATTCTTTAACTCGACGCACATCTCAAAAGCAATTTTCGAATAATTTGGTTGTGTATTGATTGATGTTATACAGTGATAGCAAATAAATTAGTTATCATTTCTAAAAATATAATTAATGCATTCTTTAATATTTAGTCATTTGATAACAGAATCATTAAGAACTGCAACCATTCCGTTCTACATGTATATATATTTATATAAACACACACGTATATCCACATGTTGTCTACCGACCCAAGTAAGACTTCAATGCTTCTGATTTTACTGATAAAGTTAATTTATACTTGCACTGCCCTGAAGTCCAATGTCATTTTAGACATATCTATCGACGAGCCTGTCTATATATATGGTCTATATCATTCCCTCAGTGGTCGGAGCTGTGTTTCCGTGATTTCTCAGCCAGACTGGCGCTTCAGCCCCAAAGCAACAACTGGAAATTACATAGTACGCCATAAAAGCAGTTTAGTTTATGTAAAATGCTATGATCAAAATGATTCAATTAATACTATTTCCTGGGATATGGAATGAGTACAATTGGGTCCCCTGTCAACGAAAAATGGATGTTTGGTTTAATTAATTTGTGGATACTTTGTTCGTTTGAATTGATAAATTGGATAATTAGCTACATTGGATATACAATTTCTTGCAACTATTTGACTTTAATTAATTATATAACGAATATTTTTATCATATAAATGCCATCTTAGTCAGTTTTTCACGTTGCCTTGAATTATCTTTGAAGTCTAAACGCTTTGAGAAAAACAAGATTGTAAACTGATGCCATGATTAAGGAAATAGATATGATGAAAAGAAATATTATATTATCTAAATGGGTGTATGATAAACATGAAATATTGATATTCAAAACGTGACTATAAACCGAAATGAAACCTCATTGGTAACCGGAACGAATGTGTCATTTGCAAATTGTAAGGAACTGAAATAAACACTATGTGTATGTTTGATGACGTAAGAATTAAATAACGCTGCCTTGATGTGTATGGAAGAAACACGGTCAAATCAGATCCTGATCAAAGAGTGGATTAAGAAGCTTATATCAAACAAGGGTCTTATCGTTAGTGTGGCATACCAGTGACTTTAGAACCCATTCCCTCGTGAACGAATACGTTGTTTCTTATTAGTCTGTCTAGTCCTAGGCGGACCCATTTCCTCGCTGTAATTAATCACTTGAAGTAAGTCATGTTTGTTGAATACAAATGTTGATCCCTCTTGACACACGTAAATGGCTATTAAGCAGGAATCTATAAATATATCCCGTATTGATACTTAATCCTTACTTACAAGTGATTAACCAAGTTGTCGCTCCATTTTTATTTTCCATACCGGCTATTTAACATTGGCTTTCGGCACATGGTTTCATAAGGTCTAAAAATGTCATGTCAACCATGTGTCCAAGTGACAGGCCGTTGTTAAGACGTGTGATGCGAGATGTCCTTGTTACAGTATTAATTCTGTGACGTTGAGACACTCCGTTCATAGAGACTCTGCCTTAAGTACAAGCAAGTTGATGACATTTATTTTCCGATTTTTAAGATAGTTTTGCTCACGTATAAATATGTTACGCAAGTGTCAATGTCATACTCTACGAATGTCAACATATTGGTGTTTCCCAGGATGAAATATTACAATTAATTACACACGTGGTGAACGTACAACTTATGACATATTAATCTCGTACGTCGCACGTGTGTCATATCACGTTGACCTATGTGGTAACAACGTGACCCCAAATTCCAACGATCTGATTGGAACTACGGAACTACTTTTGAATTAAAAACAAACACGTAACATTTCATTTTCACAACTTTATATGCTAGATATATGCGTCAACATAGATTGTCAATGCTTTTAGAAAGATTCACATATGGCCAGTATGCAACATTGATATCGCGACTAGCTGTAACTATCGGCAAACGCACCGTATTTACTTACAGTTATTACTTACAGTCTATTATTACTAATGTGGTCATGGTTCCTATAATGAACATTGATTCTGATGATTTCAGTATTTAAAATCTCCCGATCCAAGGACGACGGTTTTTATACTAAATTTGCTGGTGTTGAATAACTAATCTGAGACATTAAAAAAAACTATTTATCTAATAAAGGTACATCATATTGGCACATTTTCTTACAATTCGTTGCTTTCTTTTGATAGTGGATATAACCAAAATGCAGTACGTATTATACCAATCATCTGTTATCAAGGGTAAGTTAATTCTTCTAAACATGATTTAAGGTCAATCATTATCAATACAGTTACTACAGGTAAGTTAATGGGTTGTCAAAAAACTGTTCCGAATGACAACGATTAACTTGTAGGAATTTCTTGAATAAAACTAGCATGATTAACAAAACAGCACAAAGTTCAGAAATACATATAGCTTCGTGAATAATATTAATTGTGACGAGAAAAATGGTGAGTAGTGACATCCATGATTTGTTTGTGAAGATTTGCTGAATAATACATTAATGTAAGCCAATCCAGACGAGATCTATTGGTGATATGCAAATGCAAGTGTGGACATGTATATGACAAACAGCCTGGAATAGACGCATACTGGTCGAACCCATCCTGTGGTATTGAGAGTCAGCATGTTCTAATCGCTGAAATAAAGTTCGTTTTCAGTTATTGATTGAAGTGAAAATGTCACAAGTTCGACATAAAATCACTGTACCATTATTAACTCAGAATTGGTTTAGCTGAAATATTTAATTATCACATTCTTAGTAAAGTATCCGCTGCTAGTAAAGACGACAGCGTTGTCTATGAAGCATGCTTTCAAATCAGTCAAATTAAACCTGTATGAATTAGGGTATTACAGCATCATTGCGTCAAAATTTATTGTCCAAGAACTGTAAGCATTGATAGAAAGACTGTCACTTAGGAGGAGTTGTTCTGCTTTTAATAGCATCCCTGGGTCTGGATTTCAAGAAGAAACTGTCTGATAAACCTCCTTCATACTGATTATATGAACTCGTCAAGGGCCGTCGCAGACAATCTTCTCGTTGTTGAATAACTGAGAACTTCGATGCGGAAGATACTCAATTATATAGTCAAGATTCAGACACTTCCACTGGCAGTCATTAAATGTTATTAAATGAAAAAGATGTTGTGTGAAAGCTGTTGTACACAGGATAAAGAAAAGCTGTCAGATGCATTTCAATTGTCTAATGTGCTTTGGGAAAAATGCATTGTGGAAGGACCGGATAATCTATTGATACTGCATTTCGTGTTTGGATGCCTCAAATGGAATATTAAGGTTAATACAAAATGATAAGATAAACAGATGCTGAAATCAGTATCACATGTTATTAATATGTTCTTGATTTGCAAATAATTGATAATCGTTTTGTAATAATTTCATTTTGTGTGTTTTAGATCTTTAGATATTTCAAAACCGAGAAGGATTTAGGATTTAATATATCTTAATAAACCTGGCATAAAAAGTGTAATTTGTTTATCCAAGTTTCAAATGATCATATTTCATGCCTTCACATAATATGAGGCAAAATCAATGCTATAACTTGATGTGAGCAGATTTTAAAACTATGTCAATTGAATCCCTTTACGGAACATTTAATCATTCTCAATTTAAATATTCATTTCATCGATATCTTAAGGAACGTATGAAAAACTATTATTCCTTCCATGGCATAATTTGCAATTCGTTAGATAATAGCATTTGATCGGATAATATCACTTTATTTAATACGATGTTGAGAATATTTTTTTTAATTCTTTATAATCACAGTCAATTATCTCCATATCCATTTTGTTTTCCCACCAATTGCAGGCATTATCAGCACCGAATATTGATGGAGCAGACCTTGTATGATACTAAATAAGTCGTTTATGTTTACCCTTAAGCCATGTTAGCTGTTATTTGCATTCGTGGATATAAACTATAAATGACTATGTACACTAGTTGACATTAACTCATATTGTGAATAGGCATTTAATATTTGTGTGATTTGAAACAATATTATTTTTTAATTTAAAACTTCTTTTTGTACATAGAAGCGTTGAGAAATTATACCCGTTTGATGCCCTCAATAGCTAACAAGTAGAATATACATATCATGTAGTTTTTAATTCAGGAAATTGAATTCTTCTATTCACCCTTGAAACGACTTGAAGTGACATTTTCGTACCTTAAGAGTCAAATAGTTTAATTCACCTGGCCAATAAGCTGTTCATCATGTGCAAAGACTAAGGAACATCTCGGGTTCTCATTGTGAAACTCGCAATAAATGGTAGACAAATGGCTAATGTAAACGCCAGTTATCCTGGATGTCAGTTGGTTCCTACGGACCATGCTTTGCTATAAGCCACTCTCAGCTCAATGTCAATCTTCACAAATAGTGATTGTTACCCTGGATTCTCGAAGCCAGTCGATCTGAAATGAACATGCAATCAGCGCACGCTGTGGGATATGTAGTCAATGTCAACTTCAATCACTTTAATGCTGAAATGCCTCCGAGTTAATTATATTGTTGTTTTCAAATGGATTGGGTCCTTGTTAACAGCCAAATACCTCTAACGAGGCTAGCCCCCAGCCAAATACCTCTAACGAGGCTAGCCCCCAGCCAACTACAACAGACAAACGTAACAGAAATGTCACGTTTTCAATACCACCTATGAACAACCAACCAATAACCAAAAGCAAAAGCTTCGTCGATTTTTTCAACTTTTCGGCCTCTTCAACCCCTAAACCACCAGCAAGCAGGGGGCGCAGGGGGCGCAACTCTACACAATAGGACACAGGCCGGGCTCACAGAACTTCTACTAGTACTACCACCACATCTCATCCTCCGAGATGTGACACTGTGAACAACTCAACTCAACAGACTGAACACATTTCCTTGCTTACTTGGAATATTGATGGCCTATATAAGAAACTTGATGATAAGGACTTCCTGGATTTTTTGCTGCAATTTGACATATTTTGTTTACTTGAAACTTTTATGGACAAATTATATAATGTGCCTGAACTTGCAGACTATGAAATATACATTAGCAAAGCAAATAGACTGGCTAGATATGGCAGATTGTCTGGAGGCATCTGTGTATTTATAAAAAAAAATCGGTTCTAAAATATTGTGTAAGAATTCCTATGGATATAGATAATGCTATTTGTTTTCGTATTAATAAGCGCCTCTTGGATACTGATTTTGATGTATTACTCATTGTATTGTACATACCACCAGAAGGGTCATCTTACTATAAAGTTACCGGTAAAACTCATGCTTTTGAACTTTTGGAGCAGTGGTTATTTGATAATACGAATTTGCTAACAGACTGTCATATATATATTTGTGGGGATTTAAATGCACGAGTGGGGTTGGGAAATCAACCTATTGTCTCAGAAATTAATGAAGTATATGATAAATCACATGGTCCATTTCCTGATGATGAATCGGTATCAGTGGAACAAAGGTATACTACTGACCTTTTTGTAAATAGATTTGGGAGATTGTTGTTAGACTTTTGCTATATCTTTAATTTGTATATACTTAATGGGAGAATGCCGGGGGATAAGGAGGGTGCCTTCACCTATATTTCAGAGCAAGGTTGTAGTTTGATCGATTATGCAATTGCTTCGCCTGGCTTATTTAATTTGTTAAAGTCATTCTCCATAGGAAATAGAGTAGAGAGTAAGCATATGCCTATCATAAATACTTTTGAAAAATTTAGTGAAAAGAAATTCGTGTCACCTTACACTGATGAAACTTGTAAATACAGGTGGAAACCTGAAAATGAAAGCATATTTATTGCTAACATTGATGCGTCTTGTAGTTCTTTAGAAAATATTGTTGGTTTGTTAGACGTTGATATAAGTTCTTCATTAGATCTATTCATAACGTATTTATTAGCAGAATGCATGAAAAGAAAAGCAAGTTATGGCCCAAGAACATTTAATTTTTATGGACCCGAGTGCCACAAGGCAAATCAGGAAGCTCGTCGTAGTTTACGTATTCACAGAAAATACAGATCGGAAAACACGAGAAAGCAGTATTGTAAATTAAGAAATAGGTATAAAAGTATGTGTCGATCATGGAAAGCAAATTATCAACGCAATAAATCGCAAAAATTGTTCGAAACTAGAAATAACTCTACATTATTTTGGAAAGAATTGCGTAATATTTCAAGTACAAGGAAAAGAAACAATGACATAAGTAAGCAAGAATGGTTCGACTACTTCAGTGGTATTTTCAAAAATAATGATACACCTGACCAAAACCTAGAACCCGATATGGATACTCCGAAGAATATGAGTGAAATCGAAACTGAAATACTTGAATCTCCTATCACCAAAGAGGAAATAAAGAACGCTATCAAACATATGAGAAATGGAAAGTCCCCTGGAATTGATAATATTCTTGTAGAAATGATTAAAGCATCAGAATCTCGAATAATTGATTACCTAGCCGCATTGTTCAACAAAATATTCAATAGTAATTATTTTCCCGAGCTATTATAGTACCCTTACATAAGAAGGGTGACAAAAATAATCCCGACAACTACCGAGGAATTTCTTTGTTAAGTTCACTAGGGAAGCTGTATACATATGTGTTAAATGAACGACTTACAAATTGGGCAGATATAATTGACAAAATAACCGAAAACCAAGCAGGATTGAGGAAAGGATATTCAGTAACCGACCATATCTTCACTTTGAATGCAATTATAGAAAAGACATTATGTAAGAGAAAACGGAAATTGTATGTTGCATTTATAGATTTTAAAAAAGCCTTTGACTTTGTAAATAGAAGTAAACTATGGCAACTATTACCCTCTTATGGTTTGAATGGCAAGATGCTGAGAGCATTAAATAATATATATAAAACAGTTCAATCGTGTGTTAGATCACGGTCAGAGATGACAGACTACTTTGAGTGCCCATTCGGACTTAGACAATATAAGTTGTATGCTTCTCACGAGGGTAATACGGTCTCATGTACCATCTTTGTACCAGTGTCGCCCGAGCCTTCAGGCGAGGGTGACACTGGTACAAAGATGGTACATGAGACCGTATTACCCGAGGGAGAAGTATACAACGTATTTATCTTTCCGTCATGTCAATAAAATTAGTATTATTATATTCATTGCGTTTTGTCTGCCGAAGCCCGATCAGCTGATATCGTTTGAATGACCTTGACCCTAAACGTTAACAAAATGGCGTCACCCGTTTCGACTGAAATGTTAAGAGTCGTATAACGTATTACTACAAACTTTTAAATGACTTAAAACGAGTTATTCTTTATTTAATTGATTGTGCAAACAATGCAAAATAAGATTTGTTTCCCAACAAAGCAGTAACTATTGGGAAAAAAAAGTCTGAAAGTAATAGACCCGTAAACAGCTGATCGAACTGTTCAAAACTCCGTACACCGCGTGCGTCATTTTATAACGTCATCTCACCATAATGCGACACCTATTCTCATCTAAAAGCTGTTACTATGGCAGCGGGGTACATGAGATTTGTACACCGTGAGACTGACGGGGTACATGAATAAAAATGTAACGACCGTTAGCCAATCAGAAACCAGTATTTTACTGTAAGGAAAGATAAGGATGTATGTTGAGTCCAATGTTATTCTCATTATTCATAAATGAACTTTCAGCAGAGATCACTAAAACTGGTAAACATGGTGTTCAGTTATTTCCAGATATTTATGAAATATTAATGTTGCTATTTGCAGATGATGTTATTCTGGTATCTGAGAGCGTTGCTGGATTACAATGTCAATTAAACACTTTGCAATTATATGCTGATAAATGGGGTTTAACTGTAAATCTTGATAAGTCAAAAGTGATAGTTTTTAGAAGAGGGGGTGTTATGTCGAGGAAGGAAAAATGGATTTTTAATGGAAATAACTTACAAATTGTGGATAGTTATAAATATTTGGGTTTTGTATTTTACGCAACATCAAACTTTAAGAAAGGTGTTCTCGATTTATCATTACGTAGTAAAAAGCCTTAATGGAATTTGTAACAAATATACGAAAATTGGGTACAGTTCAGTTGGAAGTATTTTTTAAGATTTTTGATAGGCAAATACAGCCAATATACTTGTATGGGTCAGAGGTATGGGGAATTCGAAGATATGACAGTATTGAGAAACTACACTTATTAGCCTGTAAATTATTTTTAAACGTCGGTCCACAAACTCCGAATGCAATTGTCTATGGAGAATGTGGAAGACACCCTGTGTATATTAACTCGCATGTTAGAGCAATTAAATATTGGACCATGCCAGAAGACCGTATTCCACGAAAAGCTTATATTATGTTGAAATGGTTAGACAGTGTGGGATACAAAACATGGGCTACGGAAATTCGGATTTTGCTCACTTCTCATGGTTTTGGATTTGTTTGGTTGTCGCAAACTGTTCACAATCATGATTCCTTTATTCAAATTTTCAGACAACGTTTAATTGATATGTTTATTCAAAATTGGTCAAATACGCTAGAAAATAGTTCACGGTACACGCTTTATAAGGAATACAAATATACTTTCGGATCAGAAAACTATCTATCATCACAACTAACTTTTAAATTCCGCAATATTCTCATTGAATTTAGAACGGGTTTGTTAAAATTAAAGAATAATGAAGGTCGCTGGCAAGGCATAGATTCGTTAATGAGGATTTGTCCATTATGCAACTCGGGTATAGAAAATGAATACCTCTTTTTACTTATTTGTCCTGCATATGCCACTATTCGTAAAACATATTTCACTTCAAACACGAGATCAAGTACGATTGTATTTAAGAATTTCCTACAGACAAAAACAATATCAATACGAAATTTAAGTTACTATCTTTATCATGCTTTTGAAGAAAGAAAACGTTTACTTAATGAATATGATATTAATGATTGAATGTGATAGATATATGCAATGATATTATATCCTCGACAATATATATGAGGCGATATACTTTTGATTTATATGTTGCAAAACCTCTCCTCTTAATCTGTATATATTGTATGACATGCATGTATATATGTATTTGGGCCTATGGCCTACATACGAACTAAAGATTATGATGATGATGATGAACAGACATGTTTCAATAAATGCTTACTTTGTTATATATGGTTTCTTTGATATGGTATAATAAGGGATACATGTGTATCCACGTTTTGGTGTAGTTGTTCTTTATGCATTTGGCGATCTTTGTTAAAATCATATATGCATATTAATAACCGTTATTGTCATACAAATTTGAATCAATAGTGTTGTTGGTTTTTATTCATGAGAAAAAATATGATATTCACATTTCTTGAATTAATATCTTTCACATGTACATGAAATGAACATTATATCTGTTTGAAAGATAAATGGTGATCTAAACAACATGCAGTTGTCCATCAGACATGATATTTACACTATAATGATCACTCTTTTCTGACACATATATATAACTACAATAATATTTTATTTTACTTATCCCGATTTTTCAAGAGCTCTCAAAACATACAACCATTTATCGACGAATTTAGATAAAGTGTGCATTTATACCTCGTACATTCATATCTTGTGATGGCTGATTCTAAAGTCTGATACTTGATCATGTAAGAAGGGTGTTTATGACCAACATTGAATGATAGATCAGCGAGATAGACTAAGTCAGTATTTAGGTCTAGCTGAACAGCGAAACTTAAAAGGAGGGTTACATAGGTTTTTTTTGTGTAAATGAAATTCGAGAGGATATTCATGTTTGTGTTATTAATACATGTATAAAACACAGTCAAATTAAAGGATGCTAATGAATGTACTATTTTGATGACTTTATATTTCAAAACTTGGTAAATACTAGCGTATAGTTGTTGAAAGAAAATCAATAAGAATTGAAGCAATTCATCGGCGCTGCGAGGTGGGGAAACCTCGCTACAGCATAACAGCAAATTGTTTATTAGTTTAATTACGCGTTATGTGTTGCTATGTGAATACTCTATCAGTGTATGCCTTTTATTATGAAAAAAAATGGACAATTTGGTACAACATAGCGTGTTTTCATTTCACGTAATGCAAAAATTCCAAGATGGCGCCAGAACCCTCCCTTTAAGGTAGCAAAGTTGAATAGGAGATCTCATTGTTGTTGACGCAGAATATTGACGTACATTCTCCATGAAGTCAATGACATCAAACGTTTTGTTTAAGGGTACACATGCAAATATTTTGTGCTCAAATTAGTCATTTTAGGTCATATGAACTCATTTTAGCTTCCTATCGATGCAATGAAATAATAATTATTGTTTTACAATGGACCTGCAATCAAAAATAAAAAAAGTCAAAGTCATTCAGGGACCTTGCAAATCATAAGAGTTGCTTACATGCAAAATGGGTATAATATTGACTTTTGACGGATAACCGTTTTCTATGGATACGGCTTATCGGGTCGTGTATTGAGCTGTTTTGCCCTCTAACATAACAACATACATGTATTGTATAAACTTTAATGATACATAGCAAGTTTGAGAAAACAAAATATGCCAAAAAAAACGGCTTTTAAACTATTAAATAGATAAGGACGAGATATTCTTTACTTACATGTATAAGAAACTGTAAAACTGATTCTTTTTATATACAGCATAAACATGCTGGTACAATAACCATAACGGCTGACGTATTTGCTCCTCACATTGAAACAAAATCTGAATATTTCTCATATCGTAGTTTAGGCAGATTTGATAAACTGTTGCATTAATAATTTGTGGTCTTTAAAATTAACTTGAACAATTTAATAGTTGCATATTCACTTACTTTTATGTTAGATTAGTGCAGATCGTACTTAATATTGAGACATTTGCATTATCTAAAGATATTATGCATTATTTGTAATTTTTTTTAAAAACATCAGTTAACTTTGCAATTGTGCCTTTAAACTATTAAGTCCAAATTTGTGGAAAATACAATAAGACAATATTGGCTTCCCTAAATATTTATGATATGTGTTTCTATTAAGTATATAGCCATCAATCGTATTTGTATGTTAAGGTTTGCTCATGGCTTTTCTTTGTATAAGGCCTTGCCATCTGTTATCCATGTGTTTACAATAGAGAGACAGTTAGAAGAGCCAAGTTACTATATCCCATGGGATTTTAAGTTAATTGTCTGCTTCAGAAAGGACAATCTGCAGACAGTAACGTGAATTTATGTAATGGCTTGACCGTTTTCACTCTCCTTCGACATTTTATACAAATTTATCAACTTCACGGGTATACAAGCATGCAGTATGATACAATTAGGCATTTCAAATGGGTATCCATGTCAAATTACATTCACATACAAATTAACGGTACAAATATCCATTTGCAAACGGATTAGTGAACACATTAGAACACTTCTTGGCGCACAAAAAACTAAGGCGGCAGCTGTGACGAGTGCAAATTCCAAAACTATTATGCAGTTTTTTTAAATTTGAAAGATTTTAAATCTGCATAGTTTTAAAAATTTTAAATTTTAAACTTATAAGTTTACCATGTGTTAATTTTGTTCACGTTCTTACTAGTTTTGAAAATATACATATGGAACAAAATTAAGCACCCCCTTTATTAAAAAATGTGATGCTGTGGGAATGTTACGATAATTGGACTGAATTCAACACTCTCAACATCTTGTGACGAAAGAAAGATTAGTCATTTTAAGAACTTAGGATAGAGTTTGTAATTGTGTGGTAATGGTATAAATATTGTCTTAGTGCCGAAACTGCTTAATGAACTTCAGGTTTCAGATGTCAAAACATCATTTATTTACCAGGTTGACACATCAAAAACATCTTTTATCTGGCAAAATAACTGATAACTGATTGTTGAAATGTCATTCTTTTCAACAATTATTGTCATGTATTGACAAAAAGGCTGTAATCACATGATCTTGGAAACTTGGCAATCTTTTGAGTTCAAAACATTTGTTAGGTCTGTGTTACATTGCTAGATAATGATACTATCATGTACAATTACTTTTTCTGACAGAATATCTTCTTTCTTATCAGACAACTTTTGCTGGTGAAAACAACGTGGAGGTGCTCAACTTTTTTCATGAGGTTATATCAAAGTGTAACTGTTCTCATCCTTCTGGACTGATAACTGCAAATCAATGTTGACATTAAATACGTTTTTGAATATGTGTTTATGCTATTCAGATATAGGAAATATCATTCTAAACCAGGAAAAAAATGTTAGCTTTTTATGATTTATACAATTTATGCAATATGTATCAGGAATCACATTTGATTGAGTTTTACATTGGTTTTATAGTGTCTCATCAAAGTGACGAACATTTAACAACGAAAATGTGCAATGTGGTAATTGATGAAATTGAAAAACAATCCCTTTCATATGTATGTGTGTATATATATAGATATTGATCTGTGCATTACCAATACGTCATTATTCTTGAATTTGTCTACTTACCAAAATAAGACTTCCTATACCTCTGTCACAATTTAACTGATTAAGACGATTTCACCGTTTATCCTTCACTGCCCCTGACATTCGATGTCAGCAAAGACACATTTAACGTGGAAATGCTGTCCACCACGACTGTCTGTATATTCCCTCAATGGTCGGATCAGAACTAAGCTGCGTTCCCTGTGATGGCCCAGCCAGAGTGGCACTTGACCTGCAAAGCAATATTTAGCAACAACTTGAAATTACATAGTATACATTAAGAATAGTTTGGTTTATGAAAAATGCTGTGATAAAACTGTCTATTTTTTGTAAAAACGATTACTGACAAATGATTACTAAATATATGGAAATTGCTGATGGCTGTTTGCCAATAATTGCATTACACACATTTTCTGCGATAAATGGCAAGTTTGTCATTTTTCAATCACTTTGTCCTGTATAACCCATAGTAAAAATTTAACTTTTGAACTTTAAAATAGGTTTTTATTGATAAAGTAGTCGTTCTGCGTTTGGTTTTTCTATCAACGTCAAAAGATACTTGTGGATCAAAAAAGGGTTTTGTGATGTCAGCCTATACAAATTCTGGCAGAAACGATTATAATCTAATTTAAACTGTAGTGTTTCAATTTTGAGTTTTTAAATATATATTTTCAACAAAACATTTAAAGACCATCTCAATTTTCAAATTAGATGTTGTCCATAACTCAGTTTATGATTATTAATGTACTATCATTGTTATTGATAATTGTCGTTTTGGGTGAAAATACAATGACATGCAAATCAAATATATTTAAATTAAAAATATTGAAATATAAATGTACATTATAATAACTTGAAATATAAACTGTAAAGATACATTACTATAAAAACTACTTCCACCCTTATGGTTCAAAACAGCGAATGTGTCATATGCAAATTGTACAGAAACTCAACCAACCTTAACAAGCAGTTTCACAGGGAATTGTACATTATCAATTAACTTAGCCTTGATGTGTATGAAAGTAACACGATCAAATAGGACCCTGAGCAAAGGGCGAATAACATCAGATTAAGAAGCTTATGTCAAATTTGGGTCCTATCGACAGTGTGGCGCAGCACTGACTTCAGAACCCGTTCCCCTGTGGACGAATGTGCTGCCTCTTATTAGTTGGTCTAGACCTAGGCGGACCTATTTCCTCGCTGTAATTAATCACTTGAAATAGGTCATGTTTGTAGAATACAAACGATTATCCCTCCTTAACATATATTTATCACTAGCCAGATATCTAAAATAACACAGAGGTTCGATGCATATACTCATGGTGTCGTTTCCGTAACTGCTGATTCTATAAAGCATTATCTTCATTACCATCGATACTACAACGTCACTCAATTCAATCAATCAAAATATATGAGATTCTTCCTTTATAACTCACATTAGCTATTTGACATTTGTCTTTCGGCACCTGTAATTGCTTAATGGTTTAATCATTTCATATACTGACTTCATGTCAACAGTGTGTCCTGACAAAAGGATTTAGACGTGTGATAAGCGATATCCCCTTATAGAATTAATTGTGTGATGTTGACAGATTGTGTTGATACATTGTAGTCACTAAGGCTCGGTCTTCAGTGTAATCGACCTGATGCCATTTATTTCATATTAACAATGGTTCTCAGATAGCAGTACACATATAACATATAACATTAGTATCCACGTCATTATTATAATGTTATTAGCAGCTCCGACTTAGTCTATCAGTTTTTGCGCAGTTTCCGTCGCCGCCGCCGCCGCCGCCGCGTTTTGTATTCACTATAACTTTTTTCCTAGAAGGTTTTGAGAACTCATATACATAACTTCTTACTTATGCCCCTGGGGAATTTTTTTGACATGTTCATATTCAAGGTCAAAGGTCAAGGTCACGAGTTCTGATATCGCTAAAAAAATCCTTGTAAACACGATAACTTGAAAAATATTTGTACTATCAGGTTCTTATTTGGTGTACATCAACTATGGAGGAAGGCCAAGATTTGAAAAGGTTTTCGCTAACATCCGTCAAAGGTCAAGGTCACAGCGAGGGCACGACTTAAGCATGCTTTTGCGAAAATGTCTTATTTCAACTATTAACACTTTGAATCATTAAATGATTGTTATACACAATGAAAAGTGATCACTGATTGTGTGACCTTGAATTTAAAAGGTCAAGGTCACAAAATATGGTCAAGGTCACAAGTTCTGAAATCACTAAATAACCTTTTCCCAAGAAGGTATTAACACCTCATATACATAGCTTCTTTCTTATAAACCTGGTGGATGATTTTGACATTTTCCCATTCAAGGTCAAAGGTCAAGGTCACGAGTTCTGAAATCGCTAAAAAAAAATCCTTGTAAACACGATAACTTGAAAAATATTTGTGCTATCAGGCTCTTATTTAATGTATATCAACTATGGAGAAAGGCCAAAATTTGAAAAGGTTTTCGCTAACATCCGTCAAAGGTCAAGGTCACAGCGAGGGCACGACTTAAGCATGCTTTTGCGAAAATGTCTTATTTCAACTATCAACACTTTGAATCATTAAATGATTGTTATACACAATGAAAAGTGATCACTGATTGTATGACATTGAATTTTAAAGGTCAAGGTCACGAGATAGGGTCAAGGTCACCAGTTCTGAAATCACTAAATAACTTTTTTCCATGAAGGTATCAACACCTCATATATATAGCTTCTTTCTTGTACATCTGGGGAAATATTTTGAATGCTCACATTCAAGGTCAAATGTCAAGGTCATGAGTTCTGAAATCACTACAAAAATCCTTGTAAACACGATAACTTCAACAACTTCTGTGCTATCAGGCCCTAACTTGGTATATATCAACTATGGAGAAAGACAAAGATTTGAAAACGTTTTTGCTAAAATCTGTCTAAGGTCAAGGTCACAGCAATGTCACAACTTAAGCGAGCTATTGTGAATATGCCTTATGTTAACAATGAACACTTCGAGTCATTGCATGATTGTTATACACAATGAAAAGAAATCATTGATGGTGTGACCTTGAAGGTCAAAGTTCAAGGTCATGAGATATATCATAAGGCCATGTTAATCTTTTGATCCAATTTTGAAATCAGAAATAGGTTTTAAGAACAAAGTTGTTAAAAGTGACCCCAGTGATGATTCAACTTGTTAGAATAACTTGAATAATGAAAAAGAATTTGTCAAAATAAATTCCCATTTTATTTATGCTGAGGAGAAGGCGGAACAGGGAAAAGCGAGACCCAAAGTTTCGGAGCTGCTCTGCTTTTGCGGTACCCCGCAAACGCTCTTCTAGTTAATTAAGTATTTCCGTATTGACCCAGTTACAGGTCCGATGTCCGGTGTACAACGGACCGAGGACCTGTAATTCGGCCAATACGGAAATACTTAATTAATGACAATTTTATAAATTAACTTCTTTTCATTCTATTTTCACAACACTAAACATCTCATTTATATTGAAATAATAATTATCAACAAGATTGGTGAACAAATAGCACCGGTCAAAGTTGTGAAGCGACAGCTTCGCGCTTTCACCAAATGTGCAACTGCGCATGCTCAGACTCATATTGACCCAGTTTGTCTCGTATTGGCCCTGTTTTTCCCGTATTGGCTCAGTTTCCCCGTATTGGCCCAATTGCCGAATCATATGGTCTATGCCGTAAATACCGTATACATGTGTACGTGTCATTACATTGAAAGTTAATCTGTAAATGTGTGTATTCCCTAAAGTGAGAGATATGCATATGCCTCTGTTACTACACACGATTTAGTTTGATAGTTACATTCTCCTTTTTAAAGGGCTAACTATTAACCAATGCTGCCTCTACAAATCTATAAATCTAACGATAATGCAATTCGGGAGATTTTTGGGACAAAGCACTAGAATAAATATATATTAGTATGTCTTAAATGTAGTGTTACAATAGAAATAACCTGTTCTCATCACTAAAATAAAACTCGTTTACACTTATTGATTAAATAATGACGACTCCGCAGGTTCAATATACAATCACTCAACCATTATTAACACAAAATTGATTTAGTTGAATGATCTAATAATCACATTTTAAATAAAGTTTTCGCCTCTAGTATTGAGGAAAAGAGATGACCTTTTTGATGAAGCGTGCCTCCAAATCAATAAAATTAAATCTGCATGAATTAGGATCCTATAATTCATCATTACGTCAACAATTATCGTTCGTGAAGGCACTATACGCGTTGATGAACAGGCTGTCGTGAAGATGTTCTCCTGTTTATTAGAGCGTCCTTCGGTCTGGATTTGAAGAAGGAACTGTCTGTCATCCCTCCCCACCATACGGTATATATGGACGTGTCACAGACAGGCTTCTTGCTGTTGAATAACCGAGAATTCGGATGCGGAATATACTCAAGCTCTTCGAGATGCAGACACTTCCTCCATTCGTTTAATGTTATTAATTTAAAAGGAAACACCGTGGAAGTTGTTGTGCACATGATGAAGCCATGCTGTCAGATGCATGTCCAGGGTTAGTGTTCTATCGAATTTTTACATTGCAAAATAACATGATGCTTTATTAATATTCCCCTATTAGTTTTGGTTGCCTGGTTTCTGAAACCATCTAATGTTATATTACGATTCTGTTGAAATGGATGGATCACCAGGTGTTGAATATTAATATCAAATGTAATTGATCGTAACTTGATTTGAAAATGATATTTCATAATCACATAATCATCAAATAGTAATTTCATTTTGTGTGATTCGGATGTTTCACGATTTCAAAACAGTAGACGTTTATCAGAGTTCGATATTTCTTAATTAATCTAACGTGGGGAGTACGTGTATGCAAGTTTCGTTGCAGGAAATAATTACATTTCATTAATAGATTTATATGATGTGGTGTAGAATCAACTCAATGGTAGAACATTTGAAACTACGAAACTACGTTGATTATCATTTCTTTACGGAGCAGTTAATAATCCTCAAGTAAACATGGTTTTTCTTTACAAATATTATCTTAATCAACTTATGAAAACGAGTAATTTGCAATTCTTCTTAAGGTATTCATTAGACAATACCATTATATAAGCTAAAAGTACTAAATTTCATTCAACGTTCAAACCCTAATTATATTTTAGTTAAAGGGGCAGTAGGATGTTTGTTCACTCAAAGTTGATGAAATCAATAGAAATTTAGTGTACATGGTTCGGTTAAGCCATGGGAATAGTTTTTTTAATTCGTAATAATAAAATGTGTTTACTGTACATTAAAATGGCCCTCATTCAATCTTTGCTTTATACCCGACACCGTTATTAACACTAGTTTGTGAAATAAGATGTGTTACCCTCTTGAGTAAATATAAATGTCATTATTGACATCAACTATCATTAAAAATGAGAAATTTAAAAAAAAAAAAAAATTGGCCAAAAAACGTGCTACAGCCCATTTAAAACATTATATCATAGACTGTCATCTACATATTCATTTATCTTCACTATTAAGTGCATGCAATATCCCCTCCATCTATTGATAAAGGGGAGTTACTACCATACCTAGGGGCAGATGTACTACTAAATTATTTTTACAATGTCAATTTTGTTGTGTCTTTCCTTTCAGATCTGTGTCGATACTCTTATCGTATCGCCATACTGGTAGTCCGATTCTAACGATACAGTATAGGTATCATGCTACCCTGTTTTAGGGCTATTCTTTTTAAGAAATGGGCTTACATTTAACAAACTCCTTGATAAACAAAATGTCAATGATTCGTGTCATAATATTTATTGTCAGATTAAATATCACGATATGCGATTCTACGATATATCACAACTCTATTATCTTTAGTATAGCTGTTATTCACATTCACGGATTAACTGTTAAACGAGTGGAATGAGAAAGTGATATTTTGACGAGATGAGATAGAAATGATATTCGGCAAAAACAATGAGAAAGTTTATTTATTATATAACTTTAATCTGCATAAAACAATTAAAACGTGTCATTGAAAGGTGAGAGCGGTCTTGATTGTCATACTCCTAACAACTCCCCGTTATACGTTCACGGTAAATGCATTGAGAAAATAATTCGACTGACATAAATCGATGTTTAAAACAGGACAATGTTTTACAAAAATAAATCTGTTGTGAATGTTTATTTACGGTGCCATCTAGTCAAGTGAAGATGCCGAAGACATTGAAAAACGCAAGTTGTGTCGTTATTTCAAACGCGAAGTGATACACATCATACGTTCGTTATTGTCTGTCACATACCTCTCGCTTCAACATGTTTTTCACGAGTTGAAGAACTACTATGCAACATATCAACAATAAATCAAGTTCAGAGTGTTAAGGAATGTTGAATATGATATAAACACCGCAAAAGGTCAACAGTCATTGACTGAAACATCACAACATTGGCGTTCACCGTAAGACGTGGAAAGCAAGGGAGGTAATCACTTTACAAAGGGAGATAATTTCATTTCAAGGGAGACAATCATGAAAAGTAATCCCGGCCACACGTTAGTCACTGCAGTGAAAATATGACTTTCTACTGCTTATGTGCAAATATGGATTATATTTTCATCGTATAATCACATATTTCTTTGCTAGTTATATATAATAGAAGGTAATTCAATCTACGAGTGATAACACGACTGAAACAGAGATACATGTCTCTAGATGCGAAGTAAACTACATTTCAAATTTCAAAATTTCAAATTTCAGAGAAACACACGTTTTAAAAACCGTCGTTTTCGAATCTCCTTAACAAGACACGACATTGGAGAGTCAGAAATGTTTTTTTGACTTATTTTATCAGGTCCTACAGTAAAGAGGCGTCAACAACAAATTTAACCTAATTGGGTTTATTATGTCAATTACATCATTTATCAATTACAATTCTACATTTTATTAAATTTTAAGTTATATGGCAAACATTCTGGCCAAAAACTATTTTGAAAAAACGATTGTGTAGTGCGAAGTGTACATAAAAACATTAAATAAACATAAATCGTGGGTATCTCTTAACAATTCATGTCCCCATAAAATGCATTAAAATTCGACTTTCTCCGACCGCAGTATTTTGACTTCTAGACCGTCGAAAATGTGGTGACGTTTCTTTTACTGTTGAGTGTAGTTGGCTATATTGACATCATGTATCGACTCAAACTGATGGTAAATAGGCATTAAGAAGTATTTAATGAATGCAACAACTACAACGTCTTGATTTTACAAAATCTTGATCTCCTTTGTAGAAGTGTCCAAACATGATAACCCTTTGAACTAACAAATGTAATCTTTAATTCAGGAGAGTGTTCTCATCTTCATCCTTGAAGTAATCTGGAAGTGACATGTTCATACCTTAAGAGCCAAATACTTTAATTCAGTTGGTCAATTAGCTGTTCACGACAAGCAAATACTAGATGAGCCAGACTGAGTCGTCCTTTTGCACTTAATCAATCGTAAGCCCATACCTTAACATTGACTAAGATTGATCTTAGGGCTAAAATCGGTTAGTGGAACGGCAACCTGGATTCTCGATAACAGTCGATGAACATACTATCATCGTTTGCTTTTGGATCTGTAGTCAATATCAACTTCAATGAGTAAAATGTTTGCACAAGTCATGTCTGGACAGAACGCTTGCAGTGTCGTTATTTCTTGGAGAGCATATTATAAAATTTGGGACCAATATGTGTCTGCCTTTGTTCTCCGTTGCTCTATATCTCTACCAATCATTAAGATCTTGTAGGAATAAAGTATTTTTTAAGAAGCGATAATATTTCAAGGTTTTTAATTATGATGAACTATTTGGTATACAGATTTTCTTTCCATTAGACATGAACTGTATTCATTTATGCCAGGCGATATTGTATATACACTGTCACGCAGTCCAGACCAAGTACGGTAACATCATGTAATAGTGGTATATTGATATACCTTCGATGAACCTTTGGCATTTATGTGAAATGAACGTAATGTTCATTTACGAGATTACTTTACGTTTGCATATCAATTTCAATGTTTCAATCTTCACCATGATGTAATTCAATGTTAAATTAGCATGTTAGTTAACTGAGAGTGCAGATTTGTATTATTTGATGTTTTTCTTTTGAGAATGTAAACTTGATATGAGGTCCTTACAGTGTCCTTATTCATCAGTGTTATTTGATGATGATTAAAGTATATAACATCACTCCGAACCATTTTCTTTGCCTATGAAGCGAGGCCTCTATGGACCACACCTATGCGCAGTGCACGTTTAAACCATATTATAACGTATATAATCATTCATGCCACCGATGTTTAAGTATATAGCATTAAACAATTCTCCTCATACCTAACACAAATGATCCCCAAGTGAAGAGTAGAGACGCTCATTAGACTGTGATGACGTTGACATTTATTTCAAGGACACATCGCCGCTAATGGCTGTGATACTGCCGAAGCGGCGTTAAACAATAACTCACTCACTCACTAAAGGACACAACGAAATCTTCGGTTTTTAGCTCATCAAGCCTTAATTGACCTAACTATTTTCATCTTCTTTTCCATAACGAAAAGCTCTAGAAAGCTCAAATGTTGTGTACTGACCCCTTAGCCAATGGGGATTCTCAATTGTAGATATGGTGACCATGTGACCCCAAATATGGGTCACAGGGGTCACTACTGTTTCTCCAGTACGAACAGCTCTAGAAAGCTGAAATAGTGTGTAGAGACTCCTTGACCAATTGGGATTGAATATTATAGATTTAGTGACCCCATGACACAGGGATAATGATCTAAAAAAATAGTTCATCTTCTCCAGTACAAAAAGCTCTTGAACAAGAAAGCTGAACTATTGTGTACAAACTGCTTAGACAGTGGGGGTTCTATATTGTAGATTTGGTGACCCTCTTACCCCAAATATATGTTACAGAGGTCACAACCTAAAAAAAACCTAATTCATCTCTCAATAACATAAAGTACTTGAAATTTGCTATACCTCTTATGAATAATTATGTACAATTTACGTTTTGAAACTTATTTGGTGATTATTTTAAGTATCATAACCCAAATTAGAGTCTGCCTTTAAGCTTATCAACGGTTTTTATTAAGAACCCTTGTTGAAATTTCTTCATAATTTACACAAACATTTTCCTTGAAAAGATGTTCAGCACCGTTTGGGTGGCCTGGGCATTATGTTCACGTTCACAGCTCGCATTGTATACACTTGGAAATTAATTAAGCAACACCCTAGTTTGTAAATCATAACGTGATGCTCTGGGATTGTTAGGAGAAATTAAACGATTTTATCACCCCAGACATAACAATTGGTTATTCAGCGACTAAATTCACTGAAATAAAAGTCCACCATGTGCAAAAATGTGAAGGTACTGAATTTTTACCTAAAATAACTATTGACCTAGAAGAGAAATTACACTTCAAACTTTAGAATTGATTTATTGTAAACAACATTATATATACCAACAAGTTGATATTCACACACCAAAACATATTTTATCATGCATGATGATAAGAAGCTAATTATAAACAGACATTAACTTCCAATCCCTTTATTAACAATTAGCTTTTTTCAAAATGCCGACATGCATATGTTCTGCGAATAAATTTTAGATTATTTGATTTCAATCTGTTTATTAAATACCTTTAGATAAGCCAATACCGTAAGTTGTGACCGTATTTTGTTCATTAAGACAAGTTTATTGAAATTGACAGTTTCATGATTTTGTTTGAAGGTGTAGGTTTGATGAGTTTGAAGGTGCATGCCACTTAAACGAGTGACTTTTGTTAAAAAGTCAGTAAAGTGTAATCACTTCACTTGAATGAATGACTAATCACATTACAACAACAAATATTGACCCTCATTTCATTTCATAATGGAACTTGGATTTTGATAACAAAATACCATGATATGATTGTAACAGCTGTTATCCAAAAGACAGAGGACCGTTATTTGAGTGACCATTCGTTTCAACAATGCTAAATTATTGTTCTACCTAAACTAACTAACAGTTTGTCTGACATATTGTCTTCCTTTAAATCGGAACGATTTTGCTGTTAAAAATTTGAGAGTTGCTTAATTAATTTCCAAGAGTATATTTGAATGGAAACCTGCACCTTCTCCCTAAGAAAGATCCAGCCGCAAGTTGATTACCATACTTCGTCTTCAAGGTCCAAGGAAGGCATTAACTGATTTAGCATGGGCACCAAATTCACAGTGAGTTTTGGGAACAGGTTGAGTGTCAACAACCACACTGATTGACTTTACATCAGGTTTCTGTTGACATCTTATTTTCTATTAAACCACGACCTCTACATAGTTTCTCTTTGGTTTTGAATTGGCGGCTGGGAATCATGTCAACAATGTGACAATCAATTGTCTATATGTTGTATTATGTATATCATTGCTAATCGTACTCTTTTTGCCCGGCCCTCGTTTATCAGTTTATCTGTTTATCTGTTTATTGTACATCCTACAAAACATTTGTTGCAAAATAGTATTGGAAATCAAATGTTTATTTAAATGTAAACATCAACTGGAAACTATTTAATAAAGAATTGAATGTCAGTTTGTGTATTTATACTGGAAAATGAACGATATTAAAGCGAGATTCAATCTCCCGTGAAGGAGGCGAGCTTGCGAGCAAGTTCACTTGAGAGTTTGAATACCGCTTTGACATCTTTCATTTTCCAGTGCAAACATACAAACTAACATTCAATTGTTATAATGTATTACGTTATTTTTCGTCATTACCTGTTTGATGAAACCTGTGGCACTTATCATGCTGAGTGAAGCGTAATAAAATCTAATCTTTCAGGGACATGAGATCAGAGTTATCCGTCCTTTGAATGACGTCATGGCATGGAGGCCGCAATTTGTTGTTGTCACCTCGTCAATATTATGTAAACAAGAGTCGGAAAAGAAATATTTCATTACCACGACTGCCCTTAGTTCTTACATGCGCGAACGGAAAGAACTCTACAGTTCCGTCGAACGTTCACGCCACCTGAAAGCGTTCACACGAGTAAGAACGATTTTCCAAGAGTTCATGAATAATGAACCTTGAAATTTTGATCACCTGACCGTGCTCTCAAGCAACGTTCAGGAGTCCGTGTAAACTTCAAAGTAAGAAATTATAGAAAGTTGAACAGAAATTGCACCTGATATTGGGTCAGTTGTACCGGACTGTTGCTTTAAATTTAATTTTAAATCTCATCGGATTTCCAGTTTATCTTCAAGTGTATACAATTGTATGTTGTATGTGTATGTGCAATTGTGTCTAAGCTTAAAAAGTGTAAGAGGTTTCCTCTTTTCAATGCATTTTTAAACCATATTAACCTAATGTATGTTTCAATAACGTCCATGATCAATAATGTAACTGACATTTTGTCTAAAATATCATGTCTTAAAACGGGAAGATACAATTGAAAAAAAAATAGTAACATGAATATTCATTATTTATATTTTATATTACACATAAAGTCGCCAAACATATTCTTCTGGTAGTTTTATCCCTGTATAAATGACAGGGAGACAGACGATTTATGTTAGTCCCATGTTTTTTTCCCAATTTATTGTCTGATTGAGATAGCGCAATCTGTAGACAGTTACATGAATATACATGTATGTCATTGCATGACCGTTTCCAATGCCCGCTATATATGTTCGGCGTTATTTACAAATGTATCAAAGTTATACTCATGTACAAGAGGCTTATGCTCTTTGGCACAGTAAGGTGAGGTGAGGTGAGGTGATAAGAGTTGCAAGTTGCTACAGTGGCCAAAGTCTACTTCAAACAAACTTCTTAATATATTTATTTTAATTTACTTCATTTTCCAAATACTTTCAAGATGACGGAAACAAAATATTCTCTCAAATCTTTTGCCTTTCTGTCTTCTTCTTTAAGATAGAAGAGGCCAAGAAGCAAAAGAGCTGTGAAAATGCATTTTGTTATTTATTTTCTGCGTATTTAAAGGACCGAAATATTTCAGAGAGAGACTATATCAATAATTCACAACATTATTATCATAAGAAGAACCATTTGTGGTGTTCATGTTTTTCTTGAGTAGAATTCATCAGAGATCCTAATCAAGTTTGTTTTTAACTTGAGGCTCAATTGAAAATCAGTTTTGACAAAAATAATTGCATAAATGTTTTTAAAATTGGAATTAATTCATACATGCTATGCAGTTTGATTTTATACCAGTTTGTTTGATATTTACTTGTGAATATTTTCAGATTCCAAACGGTAAACGTTTAATAGCAGAAATGGACATTGATGAAATCAAAATATCAATGCAAAAACTACCCACTGCTTAGAAACACTTTCATATGTCAACCATTGCGTAACACCAGTATTGTTGCATTTGTCCCTTGACCAAATGAGATTCAAATATTGAAACTTTACCTGACCCGAATAATTTAATTGTTTAGCTGTCATTTAAGACAGATCTATCGTCGAGTCTGTCTACCACGACTGTCTATATATTCCTGGTCCGACCAGAATCAGAGCTGCGTTCCTCGTGATAGCTTAGCCAGAGTGACACTTGAGCTCCAAAGCAATATTTTACAACAACTTTATATTACATAGTACACAATCAAGCCAGTTTGGTTGATGTAGAAGGAAATGCTGACATTAAACGCTGTTCTCCAAAATAAATGCATGCATGGTAATATTAATCTGTTGGTACTTTGTTCTGTTTCGATTGATAAATACATCAAATTCGCTAGTAATGGAATGGATTCCACACATTTTCTCCAATAAATGTCAACTCTGTCAGTTTTTAATCATTTTATCCTGAATAATCCCCAATAGAACTTGAACTGTTTAACATTGAAATAGGTTTTTATTATTAAGTGGTCATCCTGTGTTATTTTAATCGAGTTTTTCTTTAGTGACCATGGCTTTATTTCATCTATCAAAATCAACTCTTAATAAATAGTGCTTGGATCACCCTCAAACTCTGATAAACAATAAGTAATCTAAAGACTTCTTAAAACCTTATGTTTCAGAACAGTGAATCTGTTGTATGCAAATTGTAATGACCGGAAACTAGTTATTTAGACAATAACTAAAGAACCTTGGCGAGAGAATTACACCATTGATATATCGAGGGATATGTAATCTGCCATTCCCATTCACGAGTGCGTTATTGTTTATATTACCCACAAACAAATTAAAGAAAAAGTTTCCTTAAAAGGACCCGAGGAGGAACTGAATTTCCTGAATGTCCCCTGCGAAAATGCGGTTGTAGTTACAAAGTTTGTATTTCTGCCCATTACTCTCAGTTCATGATTAAACGATAAAGGTACATGTAATTACACATTTCATATCAAAGGTCTGCAAAGCTTAAAAGGAAGTCTACTCAAGCCGAAAACCCCTGTGACGCTACAATCAACACTGTGACACCATAACCGCTCATGTCTATGACGTCATTGAACGAAAGCCGTCGCACGAGAAGCTTTGCGTAGTTTTATAGTAAATTAGTAATCGCTAGTTTCTTTAATTTTAGGAAAATTTAACTGCTTCCTCCGATATTTGATGCGTCGGCACATTTCAACTACGTGAAACAAATAAATCATGTTTAAATTCAGAAGACGGTTTCCAGTCGGGAACATTTAGAAAGATGAGTGAATTGTAGTTCTGGCAACCAATAAAATCGTTTGTTCTCTGTAACAGGCAATCAAAAGCCAGGAAAAGTTGTATCATCCATGTGACTTACAGGAACAATACTACCCTGTGTACATCTTCCTATATTGGTAATATATGTATTTATGGTGACTTTACATCACCTAGTATCGAACGTCTTTCACCAGCAGTTTCTTCACAAGTGTACATTGTTAGCCAACTGCCCTCCTTGCAACTCCTTATTAGTCTTCATAAACCTCTAGTGACGTCACTCTATTGTTCTATTAGGTTCTTCTTTTACCGGATAAACCTCTATTGTCAGTTTGCCGGGCGTTCTCCAAGAATGCCCGGGGCATTCTCTAGGAATGCCCGGGGCTTACTCTAGAATCTATCGGAAATTTATTTTGATTGGAAATTATACACGTTTTGAAATACTTTGATTCAAAGTCCTTCTTCGAATAAATACCATCACAAAATATCACATTTTTGACAAATCACAAACATAAGCTTTGAATACCTGGTTTCGAACCCTGCACCACCCAATTACTAAACTGGCGCCTTTGACAACTCGGCTATACAGGCCGACAGAACAATGATGTATTTTACACAGTGACAATCATGTGAACTCCACGAGGCAGATAGCGCATGCAGCACGTGCGTTTCGTGCGGATGTGCTTCCCGCGTATTTAGCGATTCGCGTCAGTATATACCAATGAAGCCACGTGAAGACAAAATATTGAAATTATATCTAAATCATAATTTCTGTCGGTTCATAAGTAAGATCAAAACCTGGTCCTCGGCTTTGTTTGTGGAGTATGCCCTTGGGGTCGGGAAAGGGGGGCGGGCCTATCGGCCCTTCCCCCTTTCCCTCCCCCGCGGGCATACTCCACAAACAAAGCCTCTGACACGGTTTTGATCCATTACTTCTAGACCTTGGCGGACCCATTTCCTCGCTGTAATTTATCACTTGAAGTAAGTCATGTTTGTTGAATACAAATGCGCGATATGCTGATCCTTCATGGCACATATTAATCATTGTTAACCAGATATCTAAAGATATCCACCCTGAGGTTCGATGCAGACATTCGTTGTGTCATTTTCATTTAAACCAATTATATAGAATATATCTTCGGTATTGATACTAGACTTTCACTTCCAAGCAATCAAGATAGCGCTTTCTCGTTCTTTATATCCCACATCAGCTATTTGACATTTGTCTTTCAGCGACTGTAATTACTTTATTGTTTAGTCAGTTCTTAAACTGTGCAAGCGATGGCCTGATGAAAGGTTTTAAGACGCAAGATTTGCGATGTTCTTAATTGTTTATCATTATATTGTTAATCATTTATTGTGTGATGTTGACACATTAAGTTGCCACATTGGCTTCAATGTAATCAACCTGATTAACAATGGTCATACTCACATTGATGATGTTATATGACAGTTCATTTCATACTATACGAGGTGCCTTCCTGTTTAAGCCCCCTTTACATGCACCGTTTGCCTCCAGTAGGCAAATTTCGTCACGTAAACGGTACACACAGGGGGAAGATATATGAGCTTTTTTTCCGAAAATCTCATTTTAGTGCTAATGAAATAATTTGCAAGATTACCCCAGCACTCTCAGCTGCTTTGTGAGGTGGCCATGCTACCAAAGAAATGTTATCATGGTAATTCTTGGTGGGATGATAGCACAAAGTGACTCCTCAGTATTTAGAAACGTTTGATAATGATGAATACCACTGTATTTACCCACTGTCTGAATACCCATGTAAACGCAAATAGTTTTTCCCTTTACCTCTTGGGGTATGTAAACGCAGCTTTAAATTAGAGATATGCCGATGTATATATTATATAAAGTCAAATTCTCTAAACCAGCCATGGCCGTTTTTTAAGTTGACATTATTAAGAGAACATGACGTCATGGCGTTGTTCAAAACACCATGTTACCATTAGGAATAGATAGTATGCTCTGAGCATTTAATGAACAGTTTAAACCGAAATATGATTTTTCTTTTCTGCGTCTCAAGTGTTTGATGTGGTATGAAAATTGTGTTCATTGTTAAGGATCATCTTCCCACGGCAAGGTGAAAACGTATAGAAATAAATTCTATGCATTTTTTACCTTGCCCTCAACAGCCCAGATAACAGTGTAACGAAGCAGCGACATCTATTGTGATCACGAGTTATGCCCCTTACCAGCTGCTTACATACAGCCAATGAAATCACCGTTTACATTCGGTACTGCAGAAGCGATAATTCTAAAATTGTTATTTTTAGAAACATACGTTGGGTAAACGTTTCTTCTTGTACATTGCAATACTCGTCGTATAGTACTTAAATACATGAACATATATCATCATAAACATGCTTATTAAATAAGAAAACCAAATGCGAGCCAGGAAGTGTTATTAGTTGATTGTTAAGTTTATAACGGAGACATATGTAGTTCATATGCAAATGAGAAATACCCACGTTCAAACAAAGTTAAAAGATTTGAATACAAATCGTCGCGTTGAATAAGAATATTTCAAATAGTATAGCGTGCTAATTGTAACATTTATAAATAAGAGTTATTAAGAGTTATAGGCACAGTTTATCAAGCAAGAAATCAAATCACAGTTTTTAAAAACGTTATACAACCTGTATTTTCGGTATGTAGTTCAGTATTAAATAATTGAGATTGTTAAATCGAAATACCATGATGCCACACGCGTTATTTTGTATTTTGTAAAAAAAGATAGTGTGAAATCATTAAAGATTAGTTTCATTCAAACTCAACACTTGATTTGTTCGATTTCGGAGTGAATAACATGTGCTAGTTATTTTTTTAGCTTATATGACTTTTTAAAAACTATGACAACCAACTTAATTGAATCACTCAACGTACTTCCAGCTGCAATGTTGTGAAATTAACAAACGATACCTGATAACATGCGCAAAATCATACGCGAAATTTATGAATATATCCAGTTTGGCAGTTATCAAACAGGAACATCGTAACTGTGGGTCCACTCCATGTGCCAACTGTATGGCTTTTGAAGCTGTCCGCTTCGACGTTTTGATTATCGATTACAGGTTTATGAAAGCGAATTGTATTTATTTTATTGCATCAATTGAAAGTCCGGGACTGATCAAAATACTGTCAAAAAGTGTGCTACAGTTTGCGACCCAAAATAAGCGGAGAAATTGGATGAATTAGAAAAGGTGTTTCCCAGTCTAAATATAGAAGTTCATATTGCAAGCTTTCTTCTGATTGGCCTATCCGATTAGCCTGCAGTACGCTAAAATCTTAGCGCAGAAAAAGCGGGCCGTGAGGTCAAGGGCGGAGGGAGATGATTTGAAAATCTTCTCGTTACGCCCGTGACGTTGTGAAGATGGTTAAGGATCGGATGATATTGATATTGCATGTACATGTGTGGTTGCATTGTTTATGAATCATCTAGTGAAATATTACACTTCTTCTAAATGGATGAATGCTGAATACAAGTATAAAATATAAATGAGCACATCTTGATCTGAAAATAATTCATAATCATTATTTAATAACTTCATTTTGTGTGTTTTAATTCGATGTGATTTTTAAAATTTTATACTGCTTAATTACGGGAAGAGTATTGTTTGTTTATCAAGATAACATTGCCGAATCTCTTTTTCATCAGAGCATTCAAATGATGTGAGAACATTTAAAACCATGTCCATTAACATCATGTCAATTTATGAAAACTTTTGTTCTTTCCATCGTGTAATTTGCAATTCGTCTTGAATTATTCATTTTTCTTCATTTAAGCTTAATAAAATGATGTTCACCTGCTGCCCAGGGTAGGTAAGAAGTATATCTAAACTTGAATGTAGAGAGTTATCCTGTCAATCCATGAAGTGAACTTGAAGTGCTGTTGTGCCTTAAGATCCAACTACTTTACTTCAATGGCTGGTAAATGTTCTCCCTGTCCTTGGTGTCATTTGGTTCGTATGAACCATGCTTTCTATAGGCCACTCTCAGCTCTATATAAATCTTCACAAATTGTGATTGTTACCTTGGATTCTCAAAGCCAGTCGATCTGAAATGAACAAGCTATCGCCGCTTGCTGTTGGATCTGTAGATAATATCAACTTCAATCACCTTAATGCGGAAATGTCTCTGAGTTAATTACCGTATTCCTCTAATAGAACCCGGGCCTCTATTAGAACCCGGGCCTCCAATACAACCCGGGGGGTAAGGGGTGCTGAGGTAAATACAACCCGGGTCATCAATAGAACCCGGGCTTTACGTTAACTGAATACCCCGTGTTGCAATATAAAATAGTTATATACACTCGTTTTTGAGTAGAAATATTGGTGTGACCATGTGAGATTCAGCATAACCGGTCCATGATAACAAATATCCGTCTTGTTCAGTTAATTCTCTATTTACAATAAGTGACCCCAAGAAGATTATAAACGTCAATTCATTTCTGAAGAAATATAACCCGGCCTCCAATACAACCCGGGTCTCTAATAGAACCCGGGGGGTAAGGGGGTGCTGAATGAAATATAACCCCGGGGTTGTATTAGAGGAAATACGGTACCACTTAGTAATGGATTGAGTCGTTTACGCCAGTCATGTTTGTATTTTTGGATGTATTAAGAAAGGTTATTATAAAGTTTCGGACACCTATATATCTGCCTTTATTTTACTTTGAATATATAATTGTTTCATCCTGTATATGAAGACAATTTGAGATGTTTAAACGATTGTTCTAATCTTAAACTGTGAGTCAACATTTACATTTAATCAATTTATTTTTTATGATTCCGTTCATTGTACCTCTCGCAAAAACACATTTGTTGCAAAATAGTATTAACTACATTTGTATCACATAATAATTAAAGAAACAAAAAAGTAACATACTCAACAAATATTGCGAAACAAGCAGATTACTGTAATTGAAATTAATATTGCGTCAGCTGTAAAGGTGTCCTAGGAACAGATGATGTTGGTGGCGTCCGGACCTCAGTAAGTTGCTCTAAATCCGATTGGTTTTCCAGTTCCAATTCCATTGTGCATTTGTGCAATTTTGTCTGGACAAAGGCTTCTGGTGTAAAAGGTTTTCTATGTGCAATGTATATCTAAACCATATTAAATAAAAGTATGCATTAATAACGTACATTATCCATGATGTCACAGACATCAAACGTTTTGTCCAAACAGTTAAGGTTAGGTTTAGTTTTTCCTACAGTGCACTTCGCATACAGGCGATATATCCGGACTCTGCCTACAATTGGGTGGTATTTTGCCTACAGCCATAGTCATGCACCCCTGTTAGGTGAATGGAATAAACCAGCCTGTGTCTAATGATGTTGACAATGAAAATTACATTAATTTATTTAATTCAACATTTTAGTCATTCAACATTTTAGTCAAGCTGTTGAGTTTCATGTTTCTAAACAAGAGCCATCTGGAACTTATTACCTTTGTACAAGACAAACGACAAAATGATGCCATGGAACCAGAAAAACAGATAAAGTTTAAGATCAGTGATAGTATGCTACCTTGATGCACAACCATTTCCAGATACTCTAATGCCCCTATGTCACTATGACCCGAATTATAACACATCATAACGAAAGGGAAATGTTGCACTTCCATAAACACCTGTATCTAATACATAATAATGCTTGAAATGCGTAAATGATTCCTCATTGATTCGGCAACATTCCTCCAATTCATGTCTTTCGAATCATCTAAAAATTACAATATCGTAGATGTTTCGAAATATTCTAATTTAAATAATGTAGTCCGTAAGAACTGTGTAAACAGTTCTTGGAAATTTGTCATTATTCTCACCCGGAAATTCTCAGGAATCATCTACGAATAATTTACGAATGTCACGAATTAAGGACATGGCAAGTACCTATTAATCCCTGAATTCTCACGAACTATTGTAAACTATTTGTATGTGAATCGTGATATCGAATCTGTTTTGTGGAAATCCGTTGCGTATTCGTAACTGTGTCTTATTTGTTTCTAATAGTTCGTAGATAATTCGTAGGTTTTTGGCATGAAAAAGGTACAACTTATCGTAAACGTTTCATACAAGTATAATTGTTGTACAAGTGTAATATCTGTTCAAAACTTTGCCGTGAACATTACGACATTATACAATCTCCTATTCATAGTGATTCGGGATACTTCGGGTCGCGGTGAAAAAGCGAAATATAGCCTCGTCCATTTCCCTGAAGAATTACCACCTTCATCTGCGATCTCTGTAATTCTACCTGTAAAAACAATATAGGGATAATTAGAAAAAAAACTTTGACATGATTTAATATAGCTTCATCAGCCCAATACACTAATGTATTTCGTAATTATCAATGTAAAAACAGATGTGACTCCTTGACAGCTGCTGAACAAAAGTTTGTTTCATTCGTGTTATTTGCTTCCAAAACGATTAAACATTTCCTGTTAAAATTAAATTGTCCAAACACCATTTTGCAAAAGTGGTTATAGGATGTTGTAGTTTGGATGTTTGGAAATCAGTAAGATAGAGTCTATTTTTATTGATTTTAACGTTTGTCAAGGTTTTAGTTTTAGATTTTGAATCAGATTCATGGTTTTTAAGTTCTTTTTTTTAAGATACTTGAATACCTGCAAACTTTGCAGGCTCTGAAACAAGCAAAATAATGAACAGTTGATGTTGAATTCTGCAATGTGATTTTAGTTGGTGGATCAGTCAGCCATCCAATGCCATACACGAGTTGAATATGGCGACATAGGACCCTCAAGCATCATACGTTTTGCTTTAGGAAAGGATAATTAATTTGAGAGAATATTTACTCCTGCTGTCACTTTGGACATTCCTTGGAGGAAGCCAAGTGTTTGCCAGCACAGTTGTACGCTCCATAGGACTATCATCTTTGAATTTGATCAAGCGAAGCCAATACTTTCATCATATTTCAAACGCCAAACTTATTACACCGTTAACCGTTAACCGAGAGGTACAGTTCGTTGCTGAAGGGAATTGTAGCTTGAGATTTGTTTCTGACTGACTGTTTAAGTTCTTTCATGATCTCAATATTTTCCAGACTATTGCAACAAAATATTCTCTACAATCGCTGGATTTCCTGTCATCATCATTGTGTAGTTCAAAAGGATTCGGAAAGCATAGCAGCTGTGAAATGCGTAGTGTCAGTAGCCAGTTTCTGTGTGTTAAAGGGCCAAGACATTTGGGAGAGAAACAAAATCAATTCACAAGAGTTGCAATTTGTGTCAGTCATTGTTATAAGAAGATCCAGTTCTTGGTTAAATGTTTCTGTTGAGGTTCAATCATCAGAGATCCTAATCAAGTTTTTAATCAGAAATCTATTTTGACATGAAATAATTGGATGAATATTTGATTGTAATACTCCGAGAAGAATAAACTGTGTATCGTATTGTAAATGGGAATTAATGTTGCCTTATCATGATTCATGCATGATATGCAGTTTGATTTAAAATCAGTTTGATATTTACTTTTGAATTATTTAAGTTTTTAGTCGGTAACGTTTCACAGTAGTCGCTAGCGTTTTATATCGGAAATGAAGATTACAGACATTGATATACTTAACATTACAATGCAAAACCATCCATTGGCAATAGACCAGTATTGTTGCATTTGTCTGTTGACCAAAATGACACTCAAATACTGAAACTTAAACTGATCCGGACAATTTAATTGTGTATCTGTCATTTAAGACAGATCTATCGTCGAGCCTGTCTACCATGGCTGTCTATACATTCTTGGTCTGACTAGAATCACAGATGCGTTGCTCCAAAGCAATGTTTACAACAACTGGAAATTACATAGTACACAATCAAGCCAGTTTGGTTGATGTAAAAGGGGAAGCTGACATTCAACTCTATTCTCTAAGATAAATGAATGTATGGTAATATTAATCTCTGGGTACTTTGTCCGTTTCCGTTGGATAAATATATCAAAATTCCTTGTGGCTATTTGCAAATAATGGAATGGATTACACACATTTTCTCCAATAAATGTCAATTCCATTAGTTTTTAATCACTTTATCCTGAATTATTTTCCGTAGAACTTGAACTTTTGAATATTGAAATAGATTTTTATTGATAAAGTAGTCATTTAGCGTTTGTTGTAATCGATTTTTTACTTAATCGCCGTAGATTAGTTCTATCTATCAACATCAATTCAAACATATAAGGCTTGGATCAAAAGGACATTTATCGTTTTTTGTAATATCAGCCTCAAACTCTGATAAAAATTGTGATCTGATTGGGAAGAATGACGCAATAACGATAGTGTTTACATTTTGATATATATATATATATATATATATATATATATATATATATATATATATATATATATATATATATATTTTAAACCATGGAAGGACCACCCATATTTTAAATGTTGAAGTAGCCTATAGCTCAATTAATGACATAGTACCTTTTAGTATTAAGTGATTAACAAATTAAATATATGATAATTATTAATATTTATATTTAGCTTTACATGTAAATGTATAATTAACTGAAATATTGAAACTCCTATAGCCAGTGTTTCTGCAGGCATTTTGAACAGCCAGTCAATGGCTTTGTAAAATATTGGACATTTAATTTTTTATCGGTCAATTAAATCTATTCAATAAATAAAACGGTATCACTCACCTACTTTTTCTCTTTTTATTTCCGAATATCTGGATTGCACGCTTCACATGCTCATTTTCCCGTGACTGTTGAGAAGCATAATATTGTTCAATCGACTTTGTGAAAATCTGATCAGACTGTTCTGACTGTTGGTGTGAATCCTCTTCTGAAGGCTAAATAATATAGCTGTGAAAACTTTTCAAAACATGTTTTCAGAACAGTGAATTTGTAAATTGTAAGGACCGGAAACATAAGCTATGTAAGCTTTATGTTTATCTGGTGACTTAACATCAGGTAACATTATCAAACGTTTTTAACCAGGAGTTTCATCACAATTCTACAATGTTAATGAACTGCCTTGATACAAATGTATCTGTGGAAATAGCCCGGTCAAATCAGATCCTGATCAAAGATCAGTTAACTTCAGATAAGGATGCTTATATCAAACTAGATTCCTATCCTCAGTGTGACGCACCAATGACTTCAGTACCCACCTAGTTAACGAATTTGCATCTCCTCATTAGTCTGTCTAGACTTAGCCGGACCCATGTCCTCGCTGAAATTAAACCCTTGAAGTAAGTCATGTTTGTTGAATACAAATGCGCGATATGCTGATCCTTCATGACACATGTAAATTATTGTTAACCAAACATCTAAAGATATCAACCCTGCAGACAAACATAGTGTCATTTTCATTTAAACCAATTATATAGAATCTATCTTCGGTATTGATACTAGTCTTTCGATTCCAAGCAATTAAGATAGCTTTTTCTTGTTCTTTATATCCAACATCGGCTACTTGACATTTGTCTTTCAGCAACTGTAATAGCTTTATCGTTTTGTCAATTCTAAGTCTGTCCAAGCGACGGGCTGATGAATGGTTTTAAGACGCAGGCTATGCTGACAATGATATGACGTCACAATGTTGATGACATAACAATGCTAAGATGACATAATGCTGATGACTTCAAACTGCTATGACCTCACTGAGATCACTACAAAGTGTCGAAATGGCAGTATTGTGTTTCAGATATGTTCATTACTTTGCTAATAATTGTTGAAAAATGATTTTGAAGGAAAATTACAAACTCACCCTCGTGTCTTCTGATATCAAATATATCAACACTCGTTGATTAAAGTAAAAGTATTCTCGGCAAGCTTCGATATTTTAAACTTTAATCAACTCGTGTTGATATATTTGATATCAGAAGACACTTGGGTGAGACTCTCTATTTAAATGAAAGAGAGGCTACGTGAAGGTGTTATACACAGGATGGGGAAAAGCTGTCAGTTGCGTTTCAAGTGTTATGGTGTGATATGAAAAGTGAGTACACTATAAAGGATCTGATGATATTGATATTGCATGTACATGCGTGGTTGCATTGTTTATAAATCATCTAGTGAAATATTACACTTCTTCTAAATGGATGGATGCTGAATACAAGTATAAAATATAAATGATTACATCTTGATCTGAAAATAATTTATAAATATCATTTAATAACTTATTTTTGGTGTTTTACTTCGATATGATTTTTTAAATTTTATACTGCTTAATTACGTGAAGAGTATCGTTTGTTTATCGAGATTTCATTGCATGAAATCTTTTTCATCAATGCATTCAAATGATGTGAGGTAAAATCAATGCTTCAACTTGATGTTAGAACATTTAAAACCATGTCCATTAACATCTCTTTATGGAATGTTTAATCATCCTCAAAGTAAATAAGATGATCTCAAACAATTTATGAAAACAGTTTTTCTTTCCCTCATGTATTTTGCAAGTCATCATGAGTTATTCATTAGATTCCATGCTCGGAAATTTAAGGCTTCTTTATTTACAGTATGAATTGTGTTGTCTTTCCTTTGTATACCTGTTGTTCATTATACATTTACCAATAGAACGTATAATTGATTATATGGATGTCATTGAACTACTTAAAAAATTTATTTGTCAGCATTTTAAAACTTGTTTATTGCAAAAAGCTATTTTTCTTCATAAAAGCGTAATTAAATGATGTTCACCTGCTGCCCAGGGTAGATAACAAGTGTTTCTAACCATAAATGTAGAAGAGTGAGTTATCTTGTCCATCCGAAAAGTCAACTTGGAAGTGCTGTTGTACCTGAAGATCCAAATACTTAACTTCACACAAAATGACTGGTAAATGTTCTCACTGTACTGAGTGTCATTGGGTTCGCGTGGACCATGCTTTCTATAGGCCACTCTCAGCTCTGTATAACTCTTCACAACTTGTGATTATTACCTTGGATTCTCAAAGCCAGTCGATCTGAAATGAACATGCTATCATCGCTTGCTATTTGATCTGTAGTCAATATCAACTTCAATCAGTTTAATGCAGAAATATCTTTGAGTCAATTGCCACTTTGTAATGGATTTGGTCGTTTACACCAGTCATGTTTGAATAGAACTCTTACATGTTTGTATTTTGTAATAAGAAAGTGTATTATATAGTTTCCGACAAATCTATATATCTGCCTTGGTTATAATTTTAATATATAATTGTTTCATCGTGTATATGAAAACAACTGAGATGTTTTGTGCTTGTTCTAATCTTTAACTGTGAGTCCAACGTTTACATTTCGTTTAATGTACCTCCCGCAAAAACACATTTGTTGCAAAATATTATTGACTATAACAAACTTATTTTATATTATTCAGAAACAATAACATTAACATACTCAAAACATATTGCGAAACTAGCAGATTACAGTAATTGCAGTTCATATTGTGTCAGCTGTACGTCAAGGTGTCCTAAGTACAGGCGATGTTGGGTCCAAGCCTCGGTCTAAATCAATGGGTTTTTCAATTCATATTCCATTGTGTATTTGTGCAATTGTGTCTAGACTATAAAGACTTCTGGTGTAAAAGGTTGTATATGTGCAATGCATATCTAAACCATATTAAATAAAAGTATGCATTGATAACGTTCTGTCATGTTTTTAAAATGGGAAGTTTAGGTCTACTTCTGCCTATAGTGCACTTTGTATACAGGCCATACAGTGTGACTTTGCCTACAGTTGGGTGGTATTGTGCCTACAGCCATAGTCATTCACCCCTGTAAGTTGATTGGAATAGACCAGCTTGTGTCTAATGATGTTTACAATGAAAATTACATTAATTTATGTATGTACTTCCACCATTTACACACTGTCATTGAAGGATTAAGGCTCAATGATGTCTATGAAAACAGTCCATTTTGATCACAGGTATTTTATTGGGATCAATAACCTTAATAGGCAAACCTTTAATCAGTCACATCATGTACTGGCAGTTGTGGCTGGATTTCATTTATCAAGAAGCATAAGAGTCTGACTCACTAATAACCCCGACCCTCAATGTGCAAATTCTTTTGATCATAACAAAATAATGCAATGCCATATGGCTCCGTCAGATTAATACCTTTGCACCTCTCCTGGTAGTGTTAAAGATATTGCAAAGTTTGAAAAAGCCTTTGTTAATAGATATAGTTTTCTGTTTTGAAACATCAATTTGAACTACAAAATTACTTAACGTCTCCAAAGAGGTATCCCAAAGTTAAATTCTCCCATTACTTATGTTTCGTACATTTGTCATGCCGATTGAAAAAGTAGATGGAATGGGATACCTATGCTTATAGAAGTGTGTTGTATTGATGATGTTGGAGATGATTCCATAATTATGTGTTCATAAGAAGTCTTGCTATGTTGTATCTCATATGCCGTGCATTTCATTCTGAGTGTTATACAGAATCGTCTGAAACTTTAAAACATATATGTAGTATGAGTGGCAGTTAAATAAAGTAAAATCTAATATTTTGAAATGGATAAAGAAACTAAACACATGTATGTGTGGCAATTTTTAATGATTATTCGGGACATAAAGTTGTTTTGATAAGACTGTATGCAGAGTGCTTTATATACAGAACTGGCGGTAGGAGGAAATAGAGGAAGATACAGCTATCATAAATATTTATTATATCTAATGTTATTAGACATAAAGACGCCAAACATATTTTTCTTTTTAATATGGACATATTTACAGTTAAGCTGTCTTTCAACTGTTTCAATCCAAGAATTGGTAGATTATCCATGTATTTACAACATGTTGACAGTTAGAAAATGTCAGTTAGTATATCCCATGGCTTTCCCAATTAACCGTCCGATTCAGATAGAACAATATAAGTTGTATGCTTCTCACGAGGGTAGTACGTTCTCGTGTACCATCTTTGTAACAGTGTCGCCCGAGCCTTCAGGCGAGGGATGACACAGATACAAATATGGTACATGAGACCGTATTACCCGAGGGAGAAGTATACAACATATTTATCTATCTGTCATAACCAAAACAATAGTATTATTATATCTAATGCGTTTTGACAGCCGATGACGCCTCGCTGACGCCTCGCCCAACCCTCTCAAACCCGTACATTTATATCCCGATAATGTACTGCTACTCGTCCTCTATCTATTACATAACAAGGCCATTCTACACAAAAGCATAATGGTTTCTGATTTTTGGATAAAAATATATATAACATATGCTTTATGGTAAAATTAGTTGAGTTAAGCTGAGTTTGGTTTAGGCACCACTTTGTTTTATTATATCATTGTTGCTAGCTTGATTGCAAGATGAAAACCCTCTACGCCAGTAAAGCTATTGTGGTGAAACCTGCGAGAACCGACGAAATTGACCTAGCGAACCATAGATTGTTCCGTACTAATATGTAGTGAAGTATTACACTCTTAACATTTCTGAATATAGATCAGCTATTGACAGTAAGGACCCATTTGACACATGATGTTTTAGATTTATTCAATAACTACTTTCGAATGTTATTGAAACAGACGTACAATTGCTGTCAATTGATTGCACATCAATCGGCCACAAAAGGTGAACCATCTGAATGGTCATTCAACATTTTAGTCAAGCTGTTGAGTTTAATGTTTCTAAACAAGAGCCCCCGGCCCCACATAACTTGAATAATCAGTTTTAGCAGTATATAATTAAACTATAAGGTGTTTTTCTCCTCGAGCTCCTTCCCCAAATTCACTAACTCATTACCTTTGTTAAAGACAAAGGTACAAAATGTTACCATGGAACCAGAAAAAGATAAAGTTTAAAAAAAAGTGATAGTATGCTACCTTGATGCACAACCATTTCCAGATACTCAAATGCCCCTATGTCACTATGACCCGAATTATCACACTTCATCAAGAAAGGGAAATGTTGCACATCTATAGACAAACAAGAGTCATCAGAAGATGACATATCCCACTGGTTCCACAAATTTTTTAAAACACATCTTTGACAGATACTTGTGTATCTACTACTGTACTTCAGTTAGTGGGTAGTACAGATGCTGAGTTTCAGGTATGTTAAGGGTTTTAGACTTCTGCTCTAGAAGTAGTCAAAATCAACAACAACCAACATCCCTCTCATGTTTCTATGGAAACAGAAAAACATTTTTTCAAAAGGCACCACTTCAGTTGGTGGTTAATACACATGGAAAGTTTCAGAAATATATCATGAACGCTTTTCGAGTTCTGCTCCGGAAACGAAATGATTACGGACGGACGGACAGACGGACAGGGGTGATGACTATATCCCACGGTATTACATACCGGTGGGATAAAAATAATACTTGAAATGCGTAAATGATTCCTCGTTGATTCGACAACATTCCTCAAATTGCAGTATCGTACAAAATGTAGATTCTTCAAAATATTCAAATTTAAATAATGTAGTCCCTAAGAACTTTGTAAACAGTTCTTGGAAATTTTTCATTATTCTCACCCCGAAATTCTTATGAATCATCCATGAATACTTTACGAATGTCACAAAATAAGGACATAGCGAGTACCGATTAATCTCTGAATTGTCAAAAACTATTGTCTACCTATTAATCCCTGAATTGTCACAAATTATTGTAAACTATTTGTATGTGAATCGTGATATCATATCTTTTTTGTGGAAATCCGTAGCGTATTCGTAGCTGTGTCTTATTTGTTTCGAATGGTTCGTAGATAATTCGTAGGTTTTTGGCATGAAAAAGGTATGAATTATCGTAAACGTTTCATACAAGTATAATTGTTGTACAAGTGTATTATCTGTTCAAAACTTTGCCGTGAACATTACGAATTTATACAATCTCCTATTCATTGTGATTCAGGATATTTCGGGTCGTGGTGAAATAGCGGCATAAAGCCTCGTCCATTTCACTGAAGAATTGCCACCTTCATCTGCGATCTCTTTAATTCTACTTGTAAAATAGGTATATGGATAATAAGAAAAAAACGTTTGACATGATTTCATATAGCGTCATCACCCCAATACACTAATGTATTTTGTAATAAACAGTGTCAAAACTAAAAACAGATGTGACTCTCCTTAACAGCTGCTGAACAAAAGTTTGTTTCATTCGTGTTATTTGCTTCCAAAACGATAAAACATTTCCTGTCAAAATTAAATTGTCCAAACATCATTTTGCAAAAGTGGTTAGGATGTTGAAGTTTGGATGTTTGGAAATCAGTAAATCAATAAATCATTTATAGATTTTAACGTTTGTCGAGGTTTTTGTTTTAGATTTTGGATCAGATTCATAGTTTTTAGTTCTCTTTTTAAGATACTTGAATACCTGCAAACTTCGCAGGCTCTGAAACAAATAGAAAAATGAACAGTTAATACTGAATTCTGCAATGTGATTTCAGTTGGTGGATCAGTCAGCCACTCATTGCCATACACGAGTTGAATATGGCGACTTAGGGTCCTCAAGCACCATACTGTTGCTTTGGGAAAGGATAATTAATTTTGAGAGACTGTTTACTCCTGCTGTCGGTTTGGACATTCCTTGGCGGAAACCAAGTGTTTGCCTGCACAGTTGTGCACTTGGACAACTCCTTGCAATCATCCATATGACTATCATCTTTGAATTTGTTCAAGCGAAGCCAATACTCTCATCATATTCAAAGGTAAAACGTATGACACCTTAGCTGAGGGGTACTCTTCGCTGCCGACATGAGGTATTTCATATTGAAGGGAAATTGTAGCTTGAGATTTGTTTCTGACTTCTACTGTTTGTTTAATTTTTTTTCATGATCTCAATATTTTCAAGACCATTGCAACAAAATATTCTCTACAATCGCTGGCTTTCCTGTCATCATCATTGTGTACTTCAAAGGGACTCGGAAAGCATAGCAGCTGTGAAAATGCGCTCTGTTAGTATCCAGTTTCTGTTTGAGAACCGAATCACATGGAGGAGAAACAAAATGAATTCACAAGATTCGCAATTTGTGTCAGTCATTATTATATCTAGTTCTGGTTTAAATGTTTCAGAGATCATGATCAAGTTAGTTTTTAACTTGAAGCACAATCGGAAATCAACTATGTATCGTTTTATAAATTGGAATTAATGTTACATGATGTTACATGATTCATATGCAGTTTGATTTAAAATGAGTTTGTTTTAAATTTACATTTCAGTTATTTAAGTTTTCAGTGGGTAACGTTTCACAGTAGTCCGTGGCGTTTTATATCGGAAATGAAGACATTGATTAACTTAAAATTACAATACGAATAGACCAGCAATGTTGAATTTGTCTGTTAACCAAAATGACACTCAAATACTGAAACTTTAACTGATCCGGACAATTTAAATCACAGATCTAACGTCGAGCCTGTCTACCATGATTGTCTATACATCCATGGTCTGACTAGAATCACAGATGTGTTGCTCCAAAGCAATATGTTACAACAACTGGAAATTACGCAGTACACAATCAAGCCAGTTTGGCCAGGGGAAGCTGACATTCAACAAGATAAATGAATGTGTGGTAATATAATCCCTGGGTACTTTGTCCATTTTCAATTGATGAATATATCAAAATTCCTTGTGGCTATTTGCCAATAACGGAATGGATTACACACATTTTCTCCAATAAATGTCAATTCTATCAGTTTTTAATCACTTTATCCTGAATTATATTCAGTTGAACCTGAACTTTTGAACATTGAAATAGGTTTTTATTGATAAAGTAGTCATTTTGCGTTTGTTTTAATCGATAGTTTACTTAATAACTGTAGATTAATTCTATCTATCAACGTCAACTCAAACAGAAAACACTTGGATCAAAAGATCATTTACCGTTTTTGTAATATCAGCCTCAAACTCTAAAAGAGTAAAATTGTAATCTGATTGGGAAGAACGACGCAATAACTATAGTGTTGACATTTTGATATTAAAAATATATCTTTTAAAAGCATGTTAGGACCACACATATTTTAAATTTTGAAGTAGTCTATAGCTCACTTAATGACACAGTTATTTTTTTATTATTCAGTGATTAACAAATTAAATATATGATAATTATAAATATTTTTTTTTATTTTTTTCTTTATATGTCTAATAAACTGAAACATTGAAACTCCTATTGCTGTCATAACATGTTGTTCAGAACAATGAATTTGTCTTATGTAAATTGTAAGGACCGGAAACGTAAGTTATGTAAGCTTTATGTATTTATTCATCAAACGTTTTTAACCAGGAATTTCATCAAATTATACAACGTTAATGAACTGCCTTGATACAAATGTATCTATGGAATTAGAACGGTCAAAACAAACCCTTATCAAAGATCAGTTAACTTCAGAAAAGGATGCTTATATCAAACTAGATTCCTATCCTCAGTGTGACGCACCAATGACTTCAAACACCCACCTAGTTAACGAATTTGCAACTCCTTATTAGTCTGTGTAGACCTAGCCGGACCCATGTCCTCGCTGAAATTTAACCCTTGAAGTAAGTCATGTTTGTTGAATACAAATGCGCGATATGCTGATCCTTCATGACACATGTAAATTATTCTTAACCAGACATTTAAAAATATCAGCCTGCAGACATACATAGTGTCATTTTCATTTATACCAATTATATAGAATCTATCTTCGGTATTAATACTAGACTTTCATTTCCAAGCAATCAAGAAAGCGCTTTCTCGTTATTTATATCCAACATCGGCTATTAGACATTTGTCTTTTGGCTATGTCTTTTTGTCAATTCTAAAAGCGATGGGCTGATGAACGGTTCATGAGTTCATTTCATACTATACCAGTGCCTAAATGTTTGTTAGAGATATGCAGATGTATATAGTACATATAGTCAAATTCTCTAAAATGGGAAAGCAACCAGCCATCGCCGTCTGTTAAATTTGACATCATTGATAACACAATGTTTAAAACATCACGCAACCATGAGGAATGAATATTATGCCCTGAGCATTTCATGAAAAATATAAACCCAAATATGCTTTACCTTTTCTGATAACATACCTTCAATCTGATCCTCCTTGTTGACTTCCGATGCGGAAGATACTCACATACGTCTGTAGGATTCAGACAATTTTACCAGCAGTCGATAATTAAGAATTGTTTTACATGTTTTGTGCCTCTATCGAAGTATAACAGCAACAAATTGTTTAACATCGCGTAGCGTAGCGGAGCGATGTTATACGAAATTTGTTGCTGTTATACTTCGATAGAGGCACAAAACATGTAAAACAATCCTTATAATTACAAAATCAACAAGTTTTTCTTTAAATATTTACACAAATCTAATATATTTGTCATTTATCACGGGAGGCAGCAGCTTGTTACACGCAACAATACATGGCTGAAGCAAAATTGAGGAATCCTTAATCTAAAACGGCAGAGGATTCAATTTCGTTTTCACAGCATTCACATGCATACAACCAGGGTTCGTTTTTTCTGGTTTACGCAATTTGTGATTAACCCTCATTAGCATATCACGTGACGTTCAAACATGGCTACCGTTTGCGAAGCGCTTGTGGATGAACAAACTTGAGGATCGATTAAAATGAAGTGTTCCCGGTGAAATTAATTGTCTCTTTTGGAAAAGGAATGATTATTCCAGTTATTGGCGTGGGTTTGAAGACGAAATGACATGTGTATATCTTATTTTGCATCAAAACGTTACCCTCAGTTGTAAGAACCAACTGACACGTCCGTTTGTTCTGATGAATTGTGACGTCATAAGGTACGAATGCACGAGGTATGGTAGCACATTTTATCTGCATTCATCGAGGAATGGCAGCAGGTTTTTGAGAGCTCTCGTCCAATCAGAAACGAGGAAATTAGTGTAACAAAACCATTTTGTAATTATATGTTATTAAATGAAACAGAAGGTGGTGTACACAGGATGAGGAAAAGCTGTCAGATGCGTTTCAAGTGTTTGATGTGGTTTAATGTGTGCATTGTTAAGGATCGGATGATATTGATAGTGCATGTACATGTGTGAATGCATTGTTTATAAATCATCTGGTTAAATATTAGACTTCTTCTTTTAAATGGATGGATGCTGAATACCAGTATCAAATATTAATGATTACATCTGGATCTGAAAATAATTCATAATCATCATTTAATAACTTCATTTTGTGTGTTTTAATTCGATATGATTTTTTAAATTTTATAGTGCTTAATTATGTGAAGAGTATCATTTATTCATCGCGATTTCATTGCCGGAAATCTTTTTCATCAATGCATTCAAATGATGTGAGAACATTTAAAACCATGCCCATTAACATCCCGTTACGGAATGTTTAATCATCTTCAAAGAAAATATGATGATCACTAACATGTTAATCAATTTATGAAAACTGTTTTTCTTTCCGTATTGTATTTTGCAATTCGTATGGAGTTATTAATTAAATGTCACGTTCACAAATTTACAATTACGTTATTTACAGTATGAATTGTGCTGTCTTTCCACTGTATACCTTTCTGTTCGTCGTAGATTTACCTTAAAATGCACAATATACTGTATTGACGTCATTGAACTACTTAAACTATCTATTTGTCGGCATTTCAAAAGGTTTATAATGCAAACGTGATAATCCCTTGCTGTCCGATCGGATTTCGTTTCCGTTTCCGTTTCCGGGCCAGAAGTAAAAACCTGTGAGGCCTAGCTCAATAAAACTTGGCACATGGAACAGTCATCATGTGTAGATGCGCCTTCTGTTTTTTTCACATCTTTTGAATTTCATATTAGCTGTTTCCATGGGAACGTACTTAAGAATTTCGTTTCTGAGCCAGAATTAAACAAATGTGAGGCCTAGCTCAATGAAAGTTGGTATGTTGAACAATCATCCTGTGTTTTTCACCTTTTTGGACTTTTATTTTAAGCCATTTCCATGGAAAAGTATCTTTATATTGATTCTGGAATAAATCTCAAGATACAATTGTTTTATAATTTCACTACCTGGACAGATCTTGAAAACTGTTAGGCAGAGATTAATACATCTTTGGAAGTATATATGAGTTTATTATTAATTAGTGATTGAGGATTTATCGAGGAATAAAGCTCCATATCATTGTTCACGGTGTTTTAAACTTTTCCCACCTGACGGGGTATTTAGTCGACTCCGTCTGCTTGTTTATCTTCATATAAGCGTCATTAAATGGTATCCACTTGCTGACCATAGTAGTTAACAAGTATATTTAACCTTTATGTAGAAGAGTGATATATCATGTCCATCAACCATGTGAACTTGAAGTGACGCTGTTGTACCCTAAGAGCCAAATACTTTAATTCACTTGGTCCAATATTGGCTAGTGTAAATGTTCTCACTGTACTGAGTGTCATTTGGTTCGTATGAACCATGCTTTCTATAGGCCACTCTCAGCTCTATGTAAATCTTCACAAATTGTGATTGTAACCCTGGATTCTCGAAAGAAGTCGATGTGAAATGAACATGCTAACAGGGCTTGTTGTTTAGTCTGCAGTCAATATCAACTTCAATCAGCATGATACTGAAATGCCTCCGAGTTAATTGCCGCTTTACAAATGGATTGGATCGTTTGCCCCAGTCATGTTTGACAAGAACGATTACATGGTTGTGTTTTTGGACGACTTAGATACGGTGTTTCGGACAAATATGTATCCGCCTTTATTCTTAGTTGCTCTGTGTATGTATTTGGTGAGTCTTGGTTTGAATCATATATGAATAATGATAAGATTTGGTGATATCAAAGTATTTTAAGAAGCAAGAGTACCATTTTTCAGTTTTTATTATACCCCCGCCTCCGTCCGTCCGTTATTCCGTCCGGTCAATTTTCTCAAAAACCGTCAAAGGTACATCTACCAAACTTTGTACAGTTCTTAACCATGTTCTTCTAATCGCGCACAGACACTTTTCAATTTTCTGAGATTTAAATTTGTTCTCGTTTCCATGGAAACGTCACTTTTTGGACCTAGACTTATATTGTTCAATGGGGACAAGTTTTCTCGGATACTATTCAAAGTAGGTGAATGAAATTTTGGTTGTGAGTACTCATGACCATACTCTTTATCGAGTTCCGAAACCAGTTCCGAAATATTATTTTTTACGTAGTTATGGCCCTTGAATCCGAAATTTAACTTAGTACCAAAAGAACTGTGATGCTCCAATGGGGACACGTTTTCTCAGAAACTATTACATCTACGTGAATTAAACTTAATATGGAGGTAGTCCAGATGATACTCTTCATCGAGTGCACAGTCCAGTTCCGAAATATTATTTTTTACGGAGTTATGAAGCCCTTGAATCTGTAATTGAACTTGGTACAAATTACCGGTGTGATGCTCTAATGGGGAAAATGTTACCTGCAAAATATTACATCTGGGTGAATGAAATTTTGAAATAACAGTCAGTTCCTTCAATTATTTTGGACAATATTATGATGCTTGAAGCTGTTTTTTAAACATGGTAACCTTCACATATATAATTCTCAATGGACGGATAGCGGATGGCGGGGGTATGTGAGCCATGCTCACTTTTTTCTTGTTATTGATAATGTATTCGTTTTACATATTTCTTTGACATTTATATGCAATGCACATTATATCTGATACGATATTATTCAATATTGTTATCTGTAGTTTCAAATATATGATTACTGCTGTGTTTACTAGATTCTAGCACTCCTTAACAATTTAACATTGATATGAGACCTGAACAATGAAAGCCGTTATTCACCAATATAATGCGATGATGATTGCACTATTTCTCAGATTATCTCTCCAAGCAAGGACCCTGTGCACGAAGTCTAGATCTATGATAAGAAGATAACTAACCAATATTTAACAAAACCTCCTCTTTTATAACTTACACCAATAATGTCACTGAAATCAAACTTTCGTGGAGATACAAGATTAGTTTGGGAATATATTTTGACATACGAACATTTTAATTATCCGTCTTGCTACCTATTGCCGTCAACTAAATGAAAAACAATGTGTAAAGGATAGAATATCTGTCATATAGCTCAGTTTATTCAGTGTATATTCAGTGATCATATAGCCGGTTAAGAATCCTACCGGGTTATTGTGATTGTAAACGAACATATACATTAAGTCTAAACACATCCAGCAATATTGTTTTAACTGATTTTAAGATTCTAGGGCACCCAAAATTGCTGGCAAATATATAAATGAAGGAGACAAATATTTTATGGATGATCAACTTCTTTATTATCAATAGTGACGTTTCGGTATAGATCCTTATACCGTTATCAAGCAATATGCTTGATACTTCTAGAATGCCTCTCAAACAGTAAATATATAAATATATTTATTTTTATTTTATCACATTATTCGCCGAACACATGTTGACAAGTTTCCCAGCTTCTCAGGAAAGTGTCCAAAATCAACGGACCATCTATTGTGAAGTGACTAGCTGACCTATTGAATTGTTTGAAAATGTGTATTGAAATGAATTATCTTCTTATATTTATACACAAATCTTATAAAACATAGATCGGAATAAAATGACAAAATCGTAATTAATTTCTTAAGTTACTTCATTATGATAATCCTCCTACGAATTCACCGATATATCCTCCTACGAACTGGATCCTCCTACGAAATCACCACTCCTACGAACCGGTTCCTCCTACGAAATCCCTTGTTCCCGATTTAATTAGGATCCCAATTAGACACCTTTTGTACACTTCTTGATGTACAAACGCTAAGGATGCAGCTGTGCGGATTACAAATTCCAAACTTGTTATGCACACTTGTTAACATTTGTTGAAAGCTCTTAAACCTCCTCAGCTAACACTTGATATTTTAAATTTCAAAACTGTAATCTCTTTAAACACGACGTTTGCTTCTGACAGTTTATATCGATTTCATTTGTTTCTGGTTTTATCAAATATTTTCAAGACAGTTGGAAAAAATAAACTCTCAAGATTGCCTGTCTTCAGCCGAGTGCTGTTTTAAATATAAAAGATCCATAACGCATAAGATCTTTTAAAATCCTTTCTGTTCAATTTCTATGTATTTCTAGAACACACACACATTTCAGGCACGGACGATTTCAGTTCACTGAAAATAGCAATTTGAGTTAGCGATTATTATCAAATAAGAACAAGTTCTGATGATACTGTTTCTGTTAAATGGAAATGATCTTTGAGTTTTTTTTATTCTAATTTGTCGCATAGCTGAATATTAAGGTTGACTGGAATTACGTTTCTGAATATGTATTGATGTTACTCACTTACATAGAACATGAAACTGATTCATAATTTAAACATTTTATGCAATTTAAATTACGAATTACATTTGATGGATAATTACATTTGAATTCAAATTTGAACTGCGCACATTTCTCAAAAACAATTTTGACGTGTAATACATTATGAATTTTTCAGATGTTATTCAATGTCTACCAATAAATTAGTTATAATTTCGTTTCATGCATTTTGATTAAAAATCACATTTGATGCATATTTCACTTTTGTCTTATTTAAGTTTCCAGTTTATTTGGTACAAAGTTAAAAACTTAAATTAACGTGGACATTAATGTTATTAAAATTCCTATGCCAAACCATCAATTTCTTTAACAAAAACACTTCTTTTAGGTATATTGACACAGCAATACACCACTACTCTTGCATCGACCGACCTAAATAGGACATCAATACTTAACCATTTTACTTAACTTAACTGATAATTTACCTGGTTATCCTTCACTTCCACAAAATGTCGTTGTCATTGAAGACAGATCTATCGTTGATTCTGCCCACCATGTCTGACTATGTTTCCTCAATGATCGGACCAGTACTTGGTCTCACAGTCAGAGTGGCGCTAGAGCTCCAAAGCAATCTTCAACAACAAATGGAAATAACCAAGTGCGCTATAAAACCACTTTTACTTATGTAAAATGGTATGATAAAACTGTCGCAATAGTTACTATATAGTGTAAAAATGTATGCTGCCACTGAACTCTGTATTCCAAGATTAATGAATGCTCGGTTGTTTTAATCTGTGGATATGCCAATAATTGAATGGATTACACACATTTGCTTCAATGAATTCCAATGTTTATCAAGTTGTCTTGAACTATCCTGAAGATGACATAGATTGTTTTATTGATAAAGTAGTAGTTTTTAGTTGGTTCTCAAGGACATCACTGACGAATAATTATTATGTCAATATAAAATTAAGACTGTTTTGTAATCTCAGCCAGAAACTTTGATAAATAAAATGTTAACGGATTAATAATAAAAACGGCAGCCGCTATATTGTTAATACAGCAGCAATGGTTACATTGTCAGTTGAGAGATTAAGGATAACTCCAAAGCTGCACACAATCCAATTCAGCCGTTTTCAACACTTTGTACACAAGCGACTGGTATGATTTGTGTAATCTCTTTGAGACTTCGTCCGTTTCAGTGTTTTCATATTGATAATAAGTTAATTGTAAAGAATGATAAATATTTTACTGCATCGATAGGAAGGTAAAGTGGGCGTATATGGAATCATATGACCTAGAATAGCTAAAAACCTGCACTTGTGGGATTAAATGTTGAATATTTGTTAACTAGAAAAATAGAAACTCAAAACAATTGTAATTACCTTGTACCAACCTAAGTATAGTTTGTTGAATACAAATACTGATCCTACATTGAACGTCTTATTTAAAATCATTCATGATGTCATTATCTTCTGAAGTGATACTACATTTGTTTCCAAATAATCAAGACAGATGTTTCTCGCTCTTTATAAGAGATCAGATATAAGCGTGTTGACATGTGTCGGTCGACACCTGCAATTGCTTTACGGTTTAGTCAGTTCTATAACTGGCCGGTTTCATGTCAACCGTGTGTCCAAGTGATGGACTGACAGAAGGATTTTAGGACAGGTGATATGTTATATCCTCTTTTAGAATTATTTGTGTGATGTTGACACATTGTATTGATACATTGCAGTCACTGTGACTCGGCTACCAATGTAAGCAAGATGACATTTATTTAACGATGTTTCTCATATAGTCATAATCACATATTATTTGAGCCATTGTCATACTATACGAGTACCTTCATATTGGTTTTGAGTGAGATATATGATATAGGTCTTAGAACTTGGATACAAATTGATATTTTTTTAAAAAGTCAATTTTCAAATGCTTGTCATTCATAGAACATGATAGGTGTATAGTTAAAATGTACTGTCCATGTTTAATAATTTTGTTCAGCTACAGAATGAGCTGTTGAATGTTGTGTTAAGTGGTTTACAATAAATAAAAAAAAGAGTTTCATCAACGACAATACCCCTTGAAAAGTTTCAAAATCATATCAATATGACTAACTTTCATAAATCTCACAGAAACGTCACAGTCACAGCAATGTTAAGTTTCTTATTGGGTTCAGATTGCAATAAATGACTCTGACATAAGTTTTTTTAGTTACAGAGTCATGTGCCATTGAACGTGAAGCTGTAAAATAACTTTTCAAGAAATTATTATTTTCAAGGGTTTTAACTCGAAATCTAGGGCTTAATTAAAACTTCGACTTTTGTCGTTAATGAGAAGGGTCTCAAAGTTACATACTATCAAATCTGGCAACCTGTTTTGTCTGGGCAGAAAACCGCTATTTTAGCCTAATCAACGTTGAATGTCGAAATATTGATGTTTTAAGTTTTTCCTTCAGGGGAGACAACTCACGAAAGAAGTCAAATGTAAAATATTTGACTCGACCAAATCTGAGTTAGGTCTTCTCTCGCTAAGTTTCTGTTTAATCAGTGCAAGAAAGGTAAACTATATATAATGATAATAAGAAAGAAAAAACCCACGATAATAACAGTAGGTTTCATTACATTCGTCTTGAAGACCTTATAACATGTAGCATAACATTACTCTCTAGTAAGAGGACAGGAGCTAGCTTCATCGTTGAAGTGTGGTTTAGAATCAAAATTTAATTAATAGAAAGGCTGTTACCTAATAAATTCATTTGTTCTTAATAGCATCCCTCGGTCTGGATTTCGAGAAGTGACTGTTTGATAACACCCCTTTCATACTGGTTATATGGACGATGCGGGAGATACTCAATTATATAGTCAAGATTCAGACACTTCCACTGGCAATCGTTTAATGTTATTAACTGAAAAAGATGCAGTGTGAAGCTGTAGCGCACAGGATGAAGGCAAGCTGTCAGATGCATTTTAAGTGTCTGATGTGCTATGAAAAATATGTTAAATGTAAAGGACCGAATATCATCTCGATATTGGGTATTGCATAATTATTCATTTCTGTTTGCCTTATGTTCTTTAAAATCAACTAATGAAATGTTAACACCTCAAGATTAATCATCAAGTAAATTTGGTTTAATGTATATCTTAATCAATTTATTAAAACTATTATTCCATTATTTCTAATGAAATTTACCATTCTTATTGATTTATTCATTAGCAAACAACATTAAATCGGATAAAATTACTCAATTTGATTCAATGTTAAGAAATGTATATTTAATAAAACCGCTTTATAATCCAAGTATATTATTTTCCATATACATTTAGGTTCACTATCGATTACATGCAAAATCATCACCATTTATTGTCATTTACTACAATCCACATGGTCTGCCCACTGACCATACAGTATGTTTACAATATTTAAAAAAAAAGAAATACAGTCGCATGCGACGATAATGCGATTCAGGAATTATTCTAGTCACTGGAACCAATATCCTTAACTCTATGATATCAACGGGAAAATGTTGTCAATGAACGTGTGACGCCTTAAAAGTAACACCTACTTTGTTTGGAGAAACATTTGACCATAAATTATATAACATGCATAGGAGAGGGAACCAATGTTTAAAAGTGAAAACAATCCGATGAATGGTTTTATCATTCAGGTATTTCAAAGTATATATGTACGAGTGAGGTGTGCCCATTTGGAGAAGATCACCCACAGGTACATGGTCGGAATTTCACGAAGGATTAAATCAAGAATGTAAATGCCATATTAATATTGTCGGTCGCAGATTCAACTCGCCTCTGCAAAGCAGGCAAGCTTCATAAGTTTGTGACTCACGGTGCTTGAGAACATTGTTTAGCATGTACAGGTACGTACAGTGGTACAAACATGTATAACGGTTATATCTTCTAATAACAAAAGTAATGTTAAAAATGACAGTAGGTATTGACATTCTCAATATCAGACACTTTTTCAATTTCATCCCTATCTGTAACCGGAAACGACTGTTTGGTGACCATTCCACAATGAATTTGTATACACCATGTATTAGTCTGGCTAACCTGAAACATCCATGAATGTTAAAATCCAAGGTTTTCGGTTACATGCTTTTGAATTCGTATCATTTTAGCTCATCAGGCCTGAAAGGCCCGATGGGCTTATTATATATATATATATATATATATATATATATATATATATATATATATATATATATATATATATATATATATATATATATGGCATGGCATGGTGTCCGGCGTCCGTCCATCATTTCGTCCATCCGTCCGTAAACTTTTCGCTTTTTCGACTTCTCCTCCAGAACCAATAACTCTACACAGCTGAAATTTTATGTGCAGACTCCTTGGCCAAAGGGGATACTAAATTGTAGATTTCGTGACCCCGTGACCCCAAATCGGGTTCACAGGGTTCACATCCTTAAAAATCTATTTTCATCTTCTTCTCCAGTTCCAAAAGGTCAGAGGAGCTAAAATGTTGTGTACAGACTTCTTGGCCAATGGGTATTCTAAATTGTAGATTTCGTGATCCCATGACCCCAAATGGGGTCACAAGGGTCACATGCTTAAAAACATTATGGCATGGCATGGCGTCCGTCCATCCGTCAATAAACTTTTCGCTTTTTCGACTTCTTCTCCAGAACTACAGACAGTATACAGACTCATTGGGCAATGGGGATTCTAAATTGTAAATTTGGTAATCCAGTGACCCCGAATAAGGGTCTCACAGGCCATAACCTAAAAACCTATTTTCATCTTCTTCTCCAGAACGAAAAGACCTAGAAGACTGACATGTTGTGTACAAACTCTTTAGCCAATGGAGATTCTAAATTGAGATTTGGTGACCCTGTGGCCCCAAATAAGGGCCTCACAGGCCATTACCTAAAATCCTGTTATCATCTTTTTCTCCGGAACAAAAAGACCTAGAAGGCTTTAACATTCTGTGCAAACTGTTTAGCCAATGGGGATTCTAACTTGTAAATTTGTGTGACCTTGTGACCCCAAATATGGGTCAGAGTCTAAAACACCTTTGAAATTAAAATTTGAACTGATGTTTTATGGCACTTCAATCACTATTTAGTTTATCCCTAATTAAATACCCGAGGGAGAGTCATCTCATCTTTGAGATATGTGAGTCCTAACTTGGGTTTGAGAAATGCAGAATTGAGAAAAAAAAGTAACTCTGCAGTTAATCTTATTCAGTAGGAATGTGAAATATATGTCGACTTGAGATTACAATCTACATTTTGTGGACATGTACGTCAAATTGATGTTATCAATGTGAAATGAGAACTATTGAATAGTCTATGAACTGAATATTGTGACGTGCCACAAAGGAATAAATTGAAGAGGAGTTAAGAATTCTTTTATTTTACATGAGATATGTGAACTGCATATGACTGGTGACAATGATAATGATAAGATAAGAATCTCCAGAACGAAAAGACCTAGAAGGCTGTCATGTTGTGTAAAGAGTCTTTAGCCAATGGAGATTCTAAATTGTAGATTTGGTGACCCTGTGGCCCCAAATAAGGGCCTTACAGGCCATGACCTAAAATCCTGTTTTAATCTTTTTCTCCAGAACAAAAAGACCTAGAAGGTTGTTATAATCTGTGCAAACTCTTTAGCCAATGGGGATTCTAACTTGTACATTTGGTGACCCTGTGACCCCACATATTGGCCACAGTCTAAAAAACCTTTGAAATTGAATTTTGAACTGATATTTTATGGCACTTCAATCACTATTTAGTTTACCCCTAATAAAATACCTGAGAGAGAGTCATCTCATCTTTTAGATATGGATGTCCTAACTTCGGTTTGAGAAATGCAGAATTGAAAAAAAAGCAACTTTGCAGTTAATCTTATTCAGTAGGAATGTGAAATATATGTCGGTGATCAAGTCTCCATTATGGACATGTTTGTCAAATTGATGTAATCAATGTGAAATGAGAACTATTGAATAGCTTTTGAACTGAATACTGTGGATATTATAAAAAAAAGGCCCTCACAGGTCAAAACATAAAAATCTATTTTCATCTTCTTCTTCAGAACAAACTAGAAGGAATATTGCGGATGAAAAGGCTTAGAACCGTTAAAATTATGCAGAGATTATTAAGCCAAGGTGATTCTAAATTGTAGTATGTACCATGAGATTCATCACATTGCCTGTTTTCTCTAAGCCTCATACAGTTAGATCAGTGCTGCCAGTGTTTAGTGCAATGCAGAGGCTATTACATAATTTGGCTGTAAAAGCACAGCTGACTTGTAACCAGGGCCAAGGGTTCAGCATATTGCACAATCTCCTGTGTGTTGACCTTGCTGAGTGCTCTCTCTCAATTTCAAGACTGAGATTTGTCAGGGCTAGGGACTGTGCATTATATTGAGACAATACATTTCAGTCTTCATCATCAAACAATATAAACCCTGATGAGCTACAGAGCCCACATCTCTATTTGTATTGTTTTATTTTATTATTCTATTGTCACAAGTCCCTACGGATGTTTGCAAAGTTTTTATATATTTTTTATTTTATTTAACAACATCATTTACTTGAATGCACAACGTTTTTTCATCATAAGAATGTATTTATCTTATGGTATCCAGTTCATGCCCCCAGTAAGAACTATACATGTATCCACTTAACGCTTTAATCGAGTTTGAAATAACATGTTTGTTTCCTATAGAGGAAATAACTTCGTCGATCTGTCGTTCATCATAAGCAAAGACGAGACGAGCCAAGTTTGTTAGACAAAGTTCTCTTATGTAAGTGTCCCCATTGAATTGGCTATCATGCGGTTCGAATGAGCCATGCTTTCTAACGGCCTCTTTCTTCTCATTGTAAATTTTCACAAATTGTAATTGTTAACCTGGATTCTCGAAGCCAGTCGATCTGAAATGAACATGCTATCAGCGTTTGCTGTTCGATCTGTATTCACAATCAACTTCAATCAGCCTTTTGCTGCTAAGCCTAGGCCTTCGACTTAATTGGTGCGTTGTAGATGCATTAAGTAGTTCATAAAAGTCATGTTTGAACAGACCGATCACAATGGTGTAATTAGGGATTTCTTGGATAGGGTATTATAAAGTTTCGGACGAATATGTAGCCACCTCTGTTCTCAGTTGTTCTGTATCCATTTCGCTAATCTTCATTTAGATCATGTATGAATAAGAATAAATTTTGTGTTCTTCAAAGAATTATATGCATCAATAGTATATAAAGGTTTACTTTGTTTGCTTTATGCATTTCCATTTGTTATGAACTATATTCATTTATGCCAGTTGATATCATAACTTAGTACTAAAAAGACAATATCGTCATAATAAAGTGGAACATCTTGAATATCGTGACTGAATCTTTGACATTTATACGAAGTGAACACATTTATGTTTACAAGATTGTTAACATTGTAATATCTACATTCAAAATGTACATCGAGATGTTATTCAAAGTGTTTATGTCGTGGCGCTGTCCATACCGAAAATAAGGTGCATGTGTAAGGAAATCTCTTTCCAGTTTCTAGCCAACTCTATCAATAGTTTTAGACTTATTGCCCTTGACTTCAACTTCGTGAAGTCACCTTCTCCCATATCCCATATGAAATGAGCATTATTTATATTTTCGAAATTAATACAGATTGTGGTAATTATCTATTATAAAAATAAACATTGTTTTGCTTGCTATATAAATGTATCATATTTTGTTACTTCCTCACATTCCACCTGATGAAGGAGTGAGTATGTACTCCCAAACGTCGTGTATTTTCACATTGAATAAGTTGTTATCCCGAAATCTTCATGTTCTAATATAAAATGTTATGTTAAAATTGTCATCGAGATATAATTCCAATTCTGGTTGAATAATACCGATATTAGACAGATGAAAACTATATATATATATATATTTCCTACTTTTAAAACATGCCTGATTAGCAATCTCTTACTCTCATTAAAACAGTGGGTAAAGCCTGAGTATCTCTGCCATATACTATATTTAGTTTGGCTCCTGACGAACATTGAAGTGGTTGAGCAAATTTCAGTTTTTCAACTGCTTATTGCTTTTTCAATCAATTTCGGAAGGGGTCTTGGGCACATAATGAAGATATGCAATATCAGTATCGAATAATTGGCACTGTTTATCATACATTTGTTTTATATGAAAAACAGATAATGATATTTTCAACTTTCTTGATGATCACTATTTGCTTGGACATTTATGAATGTGCAAATGAGTGTAAAAAGATATTTTTGTGAAAGGTTTCCAATTTTCAATGTATATTCAAACCATATAAACCGAAATACTGCATTCATAACGTATATTATCCATGTCACTGACATCAAACATTACATTTTTGTCTCAATGACGAAGTCTAAACTTTGAGGTAATAAAAGAAGACGCTTCAATCGACCATACATATTCAGTATCTATATTTTTTGTTAAGCAGATCGTCGTCGATCGTATTCTTCCTATTCAAATGGTTGTATTTACAGTTATTTTTCCGCTTTCCCACTTCACTGTCTAACCCCTTGCAGTCATCTATGTATTTATAATAGGGAGACAGTGGGAACAGCCCAGTTATTGTATCACATGGGATTTCTAGTTAATTATCTGCTCCAGATAGAACAATCTGCAGACAGTAACGTGAAGACATCCATCCCATTGTTTGACCGTTTACACTGTCCTTCGACCCTATATACAAATGTATCAACGTTACGCGTATATATGCATGTAACGTATGCATTATTTTATAAGATATCCACGGCAATAAAACACAGGCGGTCAAATGGACCGACAGGTGCTTTATGATACAAGAAAACATGCTCGTGATTTTAGACGTCAGTTTGAGCGTCGCTTAGCAAATGACGTCACATGTTACGTCACTTTGATTGTTCAATGCTAGTGAACGTATTCTACGACGGGAGGCATTAATATTTTCAAAAAAATAATATATACGAACAGCATAATATCTGCACGGCTTTTATATAAAAGCGAGTAACTGTTAAAGGGCATCTCATATAAGAAATAGAAGACTCGTTGTTGTGCTTTATCGTACATAAGACACTGGGAAGAGAGGGAGGATAGTTGTCATTTCTGGTTGAATGCTATCTATCTATATATATATATATATATATATATATATATATATATATATAATATATATATATATATATATATATATATATATATATCATCGAGTGAAGACATTGATACGTGTATTTCACTCAGTGAGAATACATATTGTACTTCAACCAATCATTGTTGTATTTCATCACTGAAAATATAATAAACAAATAAACATTCATACAGACTTAAAATTACATACACATTAACATGATAACTTATCATATGCATTGAAATGACGCAAAGTATTGCAAAAGACATACACACACTAGGCGTCGGATAAAGATGTAACATATATTAATTTCCTCATGCACTGAAATTACACATGGCTTTAGTAAAATGTGATGAATGCTATACATACGGTATTGTCTACAATAGCAAATTCCGTCAAAACATAGTTACCATTGATTGAAAAGTTACCTTATAACATGTTACTAGCAATTGAAGATACATATAGGTATCTAAATAGTGGATAATGATGTTAAGAAAGTGTTATTCGAAATATAATGAGAATCCATTATAATATTGCGGTATGGTATTCAAGTTCTTTATTTTTCTATGCCAAATAAACCTCGTGGTAATGTCGCACATGGACATTTAGCATTTTTGAAATACAAATAAACGTTCATAAATATACATGTAGATTATCCTTCATTGTCGCCTGCAAATAAAAGGACATTTTACAACCAAAGTTGTATTGATTTCTGAAAGTTTCACGATTGTTGAATAACCAGATTATTGTTAAAGTAATTTAAAGTAAAGCCCTTCTCATTGAACTGATAACGCCGACGGTTTGTGTCTCTCGTCAATGACCAAACTGTTTATCTGATAAGGCAACAATAGCAGACTCCCAATGACGGGGATAACTCTCCATTGCTGCCTGGATGCAAAGTATGTCCTTGGTAATTGCATCCTCCGTGACTGATTGAAGCACGTCGGCTTGAAATGAGCATGATATTGACAGCCCCTGCTTCCTATGCTATGTCATTGTCACCGGTAATCTACATAAAACGACCAACACGTCAGTGAAATTACTACTCTCCCGTGAAAATAGTTGCTGGTGAATTTACCATCAGGCCTGCACAATGAAGGAATGCCGCCCTGGTCGTGTTTATTCATTGGCTGATTTATATTCGTTATTATGATTTTCAGTGATACTCTAAACGTTTAATTGGTATGTTGGATGGTTATCGTCAATAAGGTCCGTTGACAGGGCAGGCATTATTGTTAAACAGGTTAATAGATTTGACCTCATAAACTATTGTGTAGATATATACAGTGTATCAGCTTTGACAGTATTAATATCACTACTATGCACACGTTGTAAACGACAAACTGTTGTCATGTTTCCAGGTTTGCTAAAGTGTATGTTAAATCGGAAAACATAATGTTAACATGAACTTAACTGTTCTAGAAGAGCATACATGTATGCTTGATAGGGGTATAAGGTACTATAACGAAACGTCGCAATTGTGAATATAAACATACATGATACCATCCATACAATTTTCTTCTTCGTGAATTGTAATGATAAACATGAAGTTTTGATTGTCATGGTTCAATGTATGTTGTAGATGTCACTGTGTTTGGTAATAACATTCTAAGAATCATCTTCTATATCTGTAGTTGTGTGATTCTGAACCCGAACCTAACGAATGCCGATTTGGAGCAATGTATATAGGTCTAGAAATGTTCTTATTCTGTTACTAAAGAGTGTTGATCGAAAATATCTCTGTTGAACATTCCATAAATACTTTTACAATTGCAAAAAATATGTTTATATTCTTATATTTGACGATGTTGAAATTTAATAAATTCATTTCAATGTAAATCATAACTCATTTCATGTAAATACCAAAACACCTACATGCACGTCTGCATAACATGACATGTGACATATTAAAGCAAATTATATGTCGTTGATAAATCTTCAAATATAGCACATGTAAACGAATACATCGTATTAGCTTACGGCAAATCATGACGTTAGTCTGTATGTGGTTGTGAGAGCATTTTATATAAAGACTCATCACATGCTGTTTAGATTCAGAAATAATGACATATCATCTCATAATACCAGGGCTGAGCTCCTAACATATATATCCACTATATCCCGGAGGATACTGGTGAGATATTGGATACGCTTCATCTTAATCGAGGCTGCTGGGTATGGACGAGAAGATCCGTCTTATTGCTCCCCATGGTGGCTCATAACAATAATCGTTGTGTGTTATAAAGTGCGTTTTATCTTTTAAAATGTCATCAAACATTTTCTGAAATGGACGGTTTGGGACAGTGCATATTCGCCATACTCGTGAAACATGCATTTCCACCTGACAACTACAGCACATTAAATCTCTGTTTGTCACAGCAGTTATGTCAGATTTTGCCAGAGAGATAAATACATGATGTAAGGGGATCAAGACGTAGAAGCGAAGACGTAAGAAAAGCAATATTTTTCGATAGGAACTTCTTTATTATGGCCATACACGATAGAGTATACCGTACGCCTTCTCTAGATGAAATGTTGATAATACCAACTGGCTTAATCATATATGCCTAACTGGCTCATATGTCGTTTTATTTGAGGTATATCATGAACAATGGTTATGTAGCCCAAGAAATACATATCTTGAAATTAGGATATATATATGTATATATATATATATGGCACAAGCGCTTCAAACAACTAGCCTTCAGTCAACTTGAGTAAAAATATGGGAAAAATTGAATGTCTGAAAGTATTACCCATTAATATATTACCTTTGATAAATGTTATAACGGCCAGAAGACGAACCACTTCTTTTACGCCGGCAAGCTATAATGGCGCCAAGAACAATGGTTTTAGGTTGTTTGAAACAATGGCTGCTAGGCAAACGTGATATGTGCACATGTGCTCGTATCGAGAGTTATTTTCAACCATATGGGCAACTATCTATTTTTATGTCATTCGTGCGTTATATAACCGCTCCTAAAGGTAAACACATAGTAAAATGAAAAAGTTTACTGAAATTCGTTAAGTTATGCTTTGTTGTGAAGTTTAATACGATTGTTTCAAACTGCTTTAGCCACTCGCAGACAATATTGTCAACAACAGAGTCTCAGAAATGCACTTATCCAAAAGCATAAATCTCCCGAAGATGTTTCAGACTTATAGGGAATGTTATATGGGAGGTTAAACCATGGTGCAGCTCTGGGCTCAAGTTCACTCTGTTTACTGTATGTTCTCTTTTCAAGGATGTTTTCACATCACGTTATTCCCCACCTGATAAATGTTGCTGTGTCTCGAGTTGTTCCCACTTCAAATATTTTCGGATCTCAAGTTGGTTGATTGCCTTCTTTTAGATTTCGTTAGTGTGCTGAGTGTACGCTGTGTGTCACACATGCTGGAAATTTGCTGCTTATTGCTCTACTTCTACAGTAATGAGCTTAAGGATATATCGTATTATTTGGAGACACAATGGACAGTGACGACCTCCAGTATACAATGCTGCTTTCTTTGGTATAGGTTTTGAGGTATGTATCCCAGCTATGAAATAGTTACTGAGCTACTGTATAACAGCCACCTTGTTATCGCTCCTGCAAAAGGCAATGGCCTTGCTCAACCAGTGATTAAAATCAGAGTGTAGTTAAATGCCAAATAATTACAAAGTTATTTTGCTACACGTATTTCCGTGATTTTATTTGGTCTAGAGCTCTCAAATGCATGCAACCATTTCTTAAATTAAATGTGCACGTGCATTCATACATTGTGACGTCACAATCCAAAATGACCACAAATGACCGATTCTTAATTCTGTATTTACTTTGAATCATGCATGTAGAGTATGTAAGTTCCAACTTGGATGATGGATCAGCAAAACAAGCTTCGTCAGTATTAAGATCTGTCCAAATAGTGACATTAGACGCAGTGAAATGTAGTAGTCTAGGGTATGTCTTTGACACAATGAACTGACAGTAGTCTTTTGCCTATGTTTATCCAAAAATACTGAACCCAGGAAAAACGAACCTGGATTGCATTAACGTGAATGAAGGTGGAAATGAAATGAAATCTTCTGTCGTTTATCTTCAAAGATTTAACAAATTTTATTCAGCCATGTATTTTTGCGTAAAAGAAGCTGTTATAGTGTGTGTTTAAATAATGTAAGAAAACCTCTGAGAAGTTGATTTGAAATTATGAGGACTCTTTACATGTTTTGTGCCTGATTCTACATTTGTATTGAAGTCTAACAGCAACTAACTTTTTATAAAATCGCCGAGCGACACGATTTTATTTAATTAAGTTTTATTTTAATTAATTACTGTTTTATTTCGATAGAGGCACCAAAATGTAAAACAATTCTCAAACATGTCTGACTTTAAGCGTTTCTTGTTTTATACAGTTTACATAACTAACATTTTGGATCACGTTCTGGCCTCCATGTCGTCTTATTGAAAGTAAAGAATACTAATCTAGCCCCATGAAACAAAGATCTATATTTAATTGAGGCGAGCAAATATTGCATGTACTCCCAAGATATAAATTGTGTAACAGTTGACCGCCAGTAATGTTCAGTGAAAAATGTGAAAATGAATTCAACTTCAAATTTGCAAAATGACGTTATAAATCAGATTGTTCCAATTTCAACCGCCTGGGTACAGTGCTAGTAGACGTTGTTGTTCATACGCATTTGTTGTTTCCCTTAATGATTGGCATTTACAAATTAATAATCTTGCAGAGAGTTTAGGAAACTAATATGATATCCACGAAATCCACTTTCGTATGGTGACAGCTAACATTTTGATATGATATATCACATAATATAAAACACCTCAATATGCTTACCCGTACTTAAATGTATATATTTGTCAATTAGAGAAAACATGTAATTGACACTGTTTATCTTATTTTTTTCAATTTCTCCGAATTACGAAGAAAGTTACTTGTAGAGGAAAGGTTACTAATGACTGTCACGTTTAGAAATTAGTTTATAATAATGTCCAATAATAATTATATGCAAAATTTCTATAGCGCCCTATATGGCTTAACAGAAAAAAACACTCTAAGGCGCTTCACAGTGACAAGGGGTGGATAGTTAATTGCCGGGTGTTGTAGTCTTTCTGATAGAGATGGGCTTTGACCCCCTTTCTGAAACTGGTGTATGATTCAGAGTCTCTGATTGTGGCTGGTAGATTGTTCCATGAATCTGATGCTATTTAGTCGAAGCAGCGGTCAGCATATTTCACAGTTCTTGTTCTGGGCACATTGTTAAGTGAAGCTGAAGGCGAGATGTGAGAGACGTTCCATAGTCCAGCCGAGATGTTTTAAGCAATTGCATGAATGTTTTGCAACAGTCTTCTTTTATGTAGGGTCTGATGGCTCCAAGGTTCCTTGTTTGAAAGAAACAGGACTTGCTGATAGTATTTACCTGTTTGTCCATCGATAGAGTGCTGTTTATGTGAACTCCAAGGTTCTTGACGGAGTCTGCAGCTTGGATAGTGGTGATTCCAATTGCAACAATCCACTCAATGTCCTCGGTTGTCTGAGGATGACTCTTGGGCTTTAAAAACCATCAATTCTGTTTTCTCTTTGTTGAAAATATGAAAACGTAATTGAACAATTATTTTAGCGATACACTATATATGTAGTCTACCAAAGTACTATAGTATTATTGTCTATGTATAAATGCTATATGTGCCTGCAATATACGTAATATACGGACTTCGTACTAATCACTATTTTGGCAAGCATCCACTGTAACTCACGACTGAATGTTCCGATACTCGACACATGTATCACACTCGGATATTTCATTTGGAAAGTTTGTACGCAAATTATGCGCACTTGGTTAATGGGAGTCAATCACATTGCTTCGTCAATTGGTCTTATAATCCTCTGACAAAGCATCTCGTAACACTCTGGTGTCTTGCATTCAAGAATGTGCTTGAAATTCCAACTCACTTATTTCATACCTTTGAAAGTGTGTTTTTTAACTTTCTTTGTCAAGTATTTAGGAGTGAAAAGGTCAAATAGATGGTTTTAAATAGCACGCCCTTTCATGTTTTCTTGTGTTCATGTCTTCATGTTTTCATACTAAGACTCAAGGGTAGATCATTTTACAACGGGTTTTCATGATGAAAATACCCTCAGATGATATGTGAAGTGTATTGGGTGACCGAGGATGAGTGAGCAGGTGACTTGTGACAATACTTCTGTAAAAACCATCAAGAGTGTTTGGGCTTCGGATCAAGAGGTCCGGGGTTCGAATCCTGCTAGGGGCAACTTTGTCTGCAGTAGAGAACTGTTCTACACGCAGTAATGTTTGGGTGCAATGCTACACTGAATTTCAGCGTAGTACCACCATGGTTCGCTAGTTCCAGCCGATGCTCGCAGGTTTCACTGCAATGCATAGCCACATGGCGCTGCGGGTTTTCTCCCTGCTATAATACTAGCAGCCGCGATATAAGTGAATACTCTTAAACCCTAACTCACCTCACCTCAAGTGTGTTTGACGGTTGTCGTACATTGTGCTGTGGGCCGTATCTTGACCAGCATAGCATTTGTCAAGTCAGTCAAGCTTCAAATGTATACAATATATCGTTGGAGGAAGAGGGCCTTAAAGGAGCTGTAGCACGTTATTTGCAAATTTTATTTTTCAAATATCCCATTTATAATGATATAGTTTATAGTTTATAGTTTATGTCATTTATATGTACATTAGAGGGTAAAACAGCTTATTACACAAACCAATTATCCGTAGTGGCAATAACGGTGTTGCGTATACAGCAAAAATTGCATGGCGGCGATCGATTTTATTGTGAACACATTTTATTATCTCGAAAGACAAAAACGATTCCCATGGCTATACGGAACCATGTACACTCATTTGTAACTTGATTTTTCCGAAGAGGGAAGGATGTTTTACTATTGGTGACATTATTTTTCAAATACATTTCATCAACTTACTTGAGCGAAAATACGTGCTACAGCGCCTTAAAAGTGCATATTGTAGAAATAGAATGCGAAATTGTGAAGGATCAGATGTATGCATATCCGTCGTATACACTTGAAGAATGGCTATTTTACTTTTTTTGTCAATGAAAAGGAGAAATAAAGGGATGAGCTTGTTTTTTTTCTGGTATTTACTGCGGTACAACAACTACAAACGTATTGTTGAAAGGTCATTATGACTCAAAGCTTAAAACAATAATATTGTTCTTTCAATTTTCAATTTCAAAGTGACAGTTCCGTTTTAAACTTGTGCATCTCAGGATTCTTTATGGATTAACGAGATAGAGCAGCTGCAGAACGGAAGCAAAGACTGATCTTACTCATTAGTTCACAAGGTTGAAACGTTTGTATTGTTTCTTTATATATTGTGTATTTGAGGATACATGTACATAGGGGAATTATCAAAATCAAACATGTATTTGTATATCTCATGTCGACCGGAAATTGCCTTTCCTTCATTTGATTTTGAGTATATATATATATCGTTTTTCCTAATAAATGCAAAAATACTTGTTAAGACATGGTGGAAGTGTTTTGTAAACTTCAATTTATTTCCTATTCGAAATCATGAATTGGTAAATACTTAAAGATTTGTACCCGTTTCTTTTCTTTGTAATTCCTGTATATGATGTCTTAATCTTAGTTGATATCTGCTTTCGTGGTTTTAGATATTATAGTTGAAATAACATTCTGTTCCAACAGAGGTTACTGCCTTCCGATTTTCAATCGAACCTCTGTTACATATAGGCGATATTTCAGTATGTTCGCAATTTCAATTCAATTTGCGGCACTCGGAATGTCTTTTTACTGTTCAACCAAACAGTTTACACCTGCGACCGACTGTGTTGTAAAGAAAATGTGCGTATCGCACAGATGAAGAAACTAGTTATTCCGACAGTTACGGGATGCTTAGTTTGAAACAACGCCGCTGATTGCACAACTTACTTATGATGCAACCAATCAGAATTATGCATGTCTAGCCGAGAAAGTGCCCGATGTGTAACAGAGGTTTGGATAACAAATCTGATGGAGGTAACCCCTATTGGAATGTAATGTTACATTAGTCGGCAGACTGATCATGTACACTTGTCTCACACATGTATATTCATGATATTCAATGGTTATTTACATATCGTAAACGCGGAAACTTTGTGCACAGGTCAGAGCGGAACTGCCGAGACTGGATATCTTGTTGATAGTTACATATATTGCAGCATGTATACATCTGTATTCCAGGCCTTACCCCCAAAAAACCTCACGTCTCCTGTTTACCTGTATAATGTGATGTATTGTACTTCTAGGTCTGAACTTACCTTATAGCCATTCTGCAATAAAAATGTGTCTGAAACTTACTTTAACTTTATTCGGCTATCTGTGAACCTTGTCTGCAAAATTGATTTCTTTAGACTATGGGATATTCCCCATCCCTTTGCTCTTTTCTTATTTTCTATAATGCAGCGTTTACACTAGGCCACGATAGAACGATGCTAACATGTTTAGAAAATCGTAACTAATCTCGTAGAGCGTGAGAGATCGCAGATCAAAATCGTCGTGATCGTAAGGGGTTTCTCTCATCTTGAGGCATACCTAATATGCCATTGTCTTACATAGAGTGTTAGTACTAGGTACATGTGTAGATGAGTGTGGATATCGACATGTGTTGGAGCATGTCATACCGCATATGAGCACAATTGAACGGGGAGTACATATCGTATTAAAACGTGATGGCGCGTGGACATGTCTATCTTTCTGCTTGGCTAAAGAAATGAAATGAAACGACGGCTTCCTTGACATTACTCTACTCTATTATTTCATAATCGAAAGCAACTTTCTATATAAATTATACAAAATTATGATTATAAGCAGCAGGGACCATTTCCACATATCTCCTTCCGCGAAAGGGAATGTAAAGAACTGTTTTAATGGTTATAAAGGATACCCTTTATCAAAGGAGGTTTGTGCAAGTCGAACAAGATCTTAATAAATGATATGGAACGTAAGAAAATGTGAGAGGTCATAACATATTGTAGATCACAATAATGATTAAGTTCAGAACCTAACAAATCGAAAGCGAATCTGCACAGTCACAGGATCCGGTCTGAAATCATAACAATTCCTCGATAAGGGAACAAATAAGACAAAAAGTCATGAAGATCTACTACGAACTCAGATGGCATCAAATCCTAAAATAATCTTGGCCTGGTGTAAATGCAGCTTAAGGAAGGGGACTGTCTAATCCATGGGGTTCTTACCGACCTCCTTGCTGTTCTAGATCTGTAATCTATCTGGAATGAATACTTCTTGTTTCAGGACTATGGTGTACAGCATGTAAGTAACATTGTTGCTGCACAGTACTAACCAATGTTTCTCTTAATACATTTTAGCATTGCGTGATTGGGACTTTGTAGATTTGTTAGTAATTCAAACTTTTTCTTATTTCCAGCTAACTAACCTTCACAAGACCCCTCCCTCCTACCCTGCATGATCTGCATCTACAGCTTCATATTTCATTATTCCATATACCAAAGTAGTGGATGATTTATGACATAATAATATGTTAATATGTAGCAGCTCATAGTTCGCAAGGATGTATATACCAAATAATGTTTACTGATATGACAAAGAATGAAAACTATTTTATGGATATACAACTTCTTTATTCTGTGTAGGCGACGTTTCGACATAGATACTTGCTTGACACCGACATAAGTGTCTATGTCGAAACGTCGTCTACACAGAATAAAGAAGTTCTATATCCATAGAATAGTCCTTCATTCTTCATTATATAATCTTTTAGAATGCTCATCAAAGATGATATATGACAGTATAAATTGTTTATAACATGTTTATTATTTCCATTTTATTATTATTATTATTATTATTATTATTATTATTTCTTTAATACTGTATAATTCTGTGTAATAGTTGAATATGCGCCTGCTTTTGCGAATAGTCGTTTTGACATTCCTAAAGACTCTTTTTCACTCCAAGACTTAGTTTGTTCATCCTGTAGCAGCAACATTTAGTTGTTACAACACAAACTCAAGTTTGTGGTACCATGATAATTGGCCTGATGTAATCATGGGCGCATTTGCAATAATTGAGAAGTTGTTATATTTTAACTAATCGTGGTTGGCAGAAGTAAACAGCTTAGAAACTGCCTATGTTATCATCAAAATCACTTGAATTTCCCAATTTAGTTGGCACATTAATTGATTATTCTTATGGTAGATTTGTAAACAGTGTTACTACAGTAATATATGCATTATATGTCGTTGAATTTGTACACAAAGAACTCGTTAGCACATGTACGTTTTCAACACAATAATATAATAATTTCATCCATTCTAATTGTCCGAAAGTTGCCAAAAAATGTTAGATGTTTTGTCTCGAGGGAAATCATATGGCTGTACTTTGTATATTCAAGGTGGACCCAACGAATATATGATCAGGACCCTTTAATCTAAACAAAGAAGTCTAACTCCTGAAATTATTTTGGGATAACGTCGGCTAATGACATTGATTGGGTCTCTCATATAAGAAAGCAATACATTATTGTTAACGTATCATTATATTTGCAAATGATTTGAATAAACTGCGTTTTATTTCGACTAGCTGGAATTTACTTATATGTGTGTTAAATGCGTCCAAATTTATCATAAAACGTGCAATAATAATGCGTTAATAGTTGCTTTATAATAATAAATAATACATTTTAAAGTAATGCAATTACTTCCCAACACTGTGATACATCTTCTGCTTATGTTAATTTATCTGAAACTAAATAAACGAATGGTTTATACTTGGTTTATTTTGCGAAAAAACATAGTCGAATAAATTGATTGTTGCTTTCATAGCTGCCGTATGAGTCAATAATCGACTCCGACAATTGATTTCCTGGCGAACGGAACCTGCCAACGAAAACCATTCTTTCATTCGTCTTTCGATCTGAGGATTTCTTCGATCTAAAAACTCAAAACAGGCATATCAGCGTTAGAGGCATAGCATACACATTAGTGAGTAATCTGGCGTTCTGTTTTGGAAACAAATGAGAATAAAATGATGCAATGATTCAGTTTTATTTTTACTGCCTTTTTACAAATTTGAATAGTTTTAATCAAATAAACAGTTTAGATAAGGCAACAGGGACTCCTAGCATGACTCTGCATGATCCTGCTGACAAGACTTCCTTTATCGAATCGGTGATTGGTATTTTTATTTCAAATAGTTGTATAATTAACTGCGCTGGCGTTTGTAGTTCCCTTGCGACAATATGTCCGTGCTTCACTTTTATCCTTTCACATTTATCAACAGTCATTTATCATCATACCCTTCATGATTCAGTGATACAAAGAGCCTTCTTTCAACTGTTGAATGACCACTATTTTAGGAATATACGATTATTTATTCTCTGTAGGCGACGTTTCGACAAAGCTTCCAACAATGTCGTTATCACGCAAGTTTGGACAGGCATAAGAATATATATCGAAACGTCGTATACACAGACATAAGAAGTTGTATATCTGTACACATTATCTCCATTCTTCATCACTCAAACTTCTAAAATGCCAATTGAAGAACATTTCATTTGTCTTCGTTAGAAGAACTACGAATACTTGGTAAATACGGGTTTGTATCCTTTGTGACAATAAATTGTTGTAATGTTAACTGGGGTTCACGTTCAAGTCATAAGGGCACTGTATTCTGATGTTAAGCCACAGAACTGAATGTTTTGATGATAATAATGAGGTGTGATTTGTTGTGTATATTTGCTATATGCTCATTGTGCATACGAACTTCGACCAGAGGGTCACTGCAAGCTAGCATGAGTGTCCTAACATATATAGTTACATTTTCATTATTGTTTAAAATAGGCCGATAATGAACTTTTCAACCACATAGGGGGAACTTTTCAGCACGTGTAAGGAATGGTGTTTCCTTCATGGATTTGTATAATGTTTTCAGCCATACGAAAATGTGGTTATAAAAACGACCACAGAGTGCTTATATCCATTGCAAAGTAATAATTTGAACCTCCAGAAAACATGTTAAAATATCATACTATGGTCAAAACAATTAGTTGAAAAGATAATCAACTGATTAAAATATCAATCTAATTCTTCTTATTTTCATTTTGCAGTGATAACAGCCTCTGTTGATGACGTCAGCCGCCTACATCAAGATCTTTTCTCAAAGTACAAGCGAGTTATCCCCCCTGTTTTCAACCAGTCACACAGCGTCAGCGTAGAGTTGTCCATGTTTCTCCTCATGATTCATGATCTGGTATTTTTATTTTTTGGAAAAATAAAACTCCCTTTTTAAAAAGATCTTTTTAACGTTAAACATAATTAAATCCGTTTTGCTAAATACATTATATTAATGTATTTTGTAATAAGAATTTCTTCTTTAATTAGAGTTTAAGTTTGTGCTCGAAAGAGCATTGATTTTTTTTGTCAAATTTTGATTTTTGCAAGTGACCTTTTACTTTTGATATGTTTTCGCATTTGCGTATGCTGAGTTATTTACTTGTATATATTGCAGTTTAACTCATGCATGTTTATCCTCATGATCTATCATGCTACTTTCATTTTCTGAAAATGTTGCATTTTCTTGTCGCCAAAGTCATTTGCTGCCATTAAATAGGTTTCACTAAAATTCTATCATCAGCCTTTGTATATACGATTGCCAAAGACGTATGTGCTTTGCTGAAGAATGTTATGCTTTGTTGAACATTTTCAAGAATAGATTTTTGGTCAAAGTTTCAACTTAAAAAGCCTTTACTTTCAAAAAGTAAAATAACATAATTGAAGAAAAGAATATGTTTGATTAGTTTATTCTGTGTCAGTTAATGCATCTTTATTAGAAGTAATTATTGTATATCAAATACGATCCAAGTTATAGAAATGTTCACATAAATATATATATATAGATTACTCAGATGGCTTTTGTCCTTGTACAGTTGAGGACTTAATGTGTTTGCAATCTCCAATGTGCATTGAAAGTTGAGATTGATTCAAGACAATTGACTCTTAGCATTTAGTGTTATTGTTCATTTTATGGCATATCTGCATTTTCGCACAATATAAATGGACATTTATTGATACATTCCTCATTTTCAAAAGCGTTCCATCGCTATTTCTCATCAGGGAACAATTCAGTCAAATTCATAAAAAACGAAGTTTTTAACATGAATGTATATTTCTTTACAATTGACTCCAAGGAGTTGTTTTGTATTATTTGCCAATGATACACTTTGCTCTGCATTTCAGGATATGAGGAACCAAGTCCTTACAACAAGTGGTTGGCTGAATCTAGTAAGTGAAATTATTACCAAAATCGTTATTCAGACGTTGATCATAAAAATGGCAGGGTATATGGAAAACATATTGTTGCTTTTATCTGAGTAATAGATGAATAACCGTCCTGTTACATTCAGTAGTAAAGAACTTTCTGAAAGCAACAATCTTTGAATATGTATTGTAAGTGTAATTCGTTATTAAGTGACTGAGGTATATAAATTGAGGTAATTATAATGACACTCTTGGGGCCGACTTTTATAGACTCTTGTACGTCATAGTATTGATATAAAGCTAAAATAAGTCCTTGGGAAGTATTTGCGATTTGTGTTAGGACATTGCTGAATGGACCGTGGGATATCAGACACGTTTTCATGCGTCACCCACTTTCTCCCTATTCAAGGGAGATTTTATATCTATTTATCGTGTATACAAAGACTGCAACGTAAATCTACCATCCAACTGCTGATAAGAAGTACTAGACTCGATAGAAACGTGATTATAAGGCTGGAATTGGATGCAATTACAAGTACTTTGCAGGCCAGACGGTGAGATACTGACAGTGTAGTCAACAAATTAGTTATGATTTGCTAAGGGAGTGATTTGGAATTAATCAATGAAGAGGTTAATTGTATTTGGAGAACGATAAACGAATCTCATGCTCAACGTTAACAGGTCGTATGACTTGATGACGATATTTGGTCTGAATACTCGGACATATACAACTTGATATACCCGCTACGTTATCAGTTCTAACCTTCATTATATGTTATATTTTGGAAAGAGTTAATCCTAAGACTCTTAATATATGTTGTAATGACTGTATTCTGATACATTCACGTACGTATACATGTACGGTTATACATTTTCAGTGCCAGCTGAGAATGATGTTGAATTTTGTATAAAAAAAGCTCATTCTATATTAGATCAGAAAAGTGTTGTTGTTTTTAAATATTAAAGTTATGTAAAAGAGACTTTATGTTCTTGGGAAAGAGCATTTAATTTATATTCATAACTCCTAATGTAATATATCGTTATGATCAAAAGCCTGTGACAAGTAATTTGAAGATAAGATTCATTGATTAGAAATTCGAGAAAATTGGGTCAAATCACGGTAGCTCCAAGCATCCCTAGAAATAATTTCAGTTATCGAAGATGATTCAGAAATAAATTTTCAATCAAAAACAAGTAACATCACATAAACACCTCGTTCTCCCAGAACAAATTGCTTGCTACTCAAATTGAACACTAAAATATTTTATCTCCCGCATCAGCTTCGATTTATATGCTTTTCTACAAGACAGGAATGAGCATTCAATTTTGCTTTAATGGAATTGTAGTTGTCTTTCAACGGTGATGAAAGGATAGCTTTCATCTGAAAGCCTGCCAATCTAGTGTGTTCTCACAAATAATCTATTTTTCAGATAGATTATTTTTTCTTACTCAAATTGCCTTAGTTAACTTTCATTTCGAAAAAAGGTTATATATGTGTTTGTTTATAGCGAGTGTTCAAGAAGTTAATTGGATATCCAAATATCTCAATGCAACTGTTAGATAAGGCTTCTGTTCCTCAATGCAAGGGGATACAACAAGAGGATAATCGAAGCATAATGATACAGATTTACTCAGTTACTCTGATTGTTGATAACATGCTCTTAATACATTTCTTAGTGGCGTTGCCAACATTTAGTGAAAGACAGATTGTACTGGTATGTTTGTAGACGTTTATATTTTACAAACGCCTACATTAAAGAGTCATCATAATGAAATATCAGTGATTCATTCAAAATGGCGTTTAAAATCTTTGTACGAAGGAATATCTATACCACAGAGTGCAGGAGTGTATGTTGATAATTTTATGACATCATGACTGTGTATTTATTTATGAATATCTATATCAGCTTGTTATTATATGTTGATTATCATAATGTGTAACTAACAATTCAGCTGAACATTTTAAACATGTAGTTTGGGGGAAATAAATACATTTTTTACAAGTTGGTAACTGATTATTCAAATTTGTATTCAACAACTTGGAAGCTTCGTCGTCCTTGATATTTGAGTGAAGTTTAAATTGTATTGACATCAATGAATTACTGTACCATGTTTTATTGATTTATATAATGAAAATGTATATCATTGAAATGGTATGCAGTGTGCATTTCTAAACGTTTATCTACTTTAAATACAAATGCGTATTAGGACATATTTAAGATATTAATTGCTGGATATAATAATGTCATAAATTTTACTTAGCAATGGGAAGACGAGTTCCTGCGCTGGAACAAGAGCGAGTACGGAGGAGTGGAGGATATATCAGTATCACAGAGCACTGTCTGGTTACCCGACCTCCTCATTGAGAACACGTGAGTTGTGATGCTGGAGAAGTTGGTACAGTCGCCTCATGCACTTAGCAGTTTTGTGTTGAGAATTTCACAAATACATAACGGTAGTCTCAAACAATGTCAACGTCAAGCTCTTTATTCAGCATTGGAGGCCTTATGGCAAAACTACAAACAATGTTCACACACAACTGACTGTTGAACACCTACTGAAACTTGCAATAGTCAAATGTGTTTATATGTGGTGACTTGAAAAAGAATCATAATATGGAGAATTGTTAAATTATATAAACTTGCATCGAGTTTGTCAACATCGTTTAGAATAATTCCTTTCATTGTAAATGAACCAGACGATATATGCAGAATAACACAAAAAAGTTTCCAAATGAAAAAGTGGCTACCAGAAAAGCCTACATTTTCGGACATCTATAAGCACTTTTTGCATTTTTAGAAATTGGAAATGAAATCCCCCTCGACGGAAATTTTCTGCGAGATTCTTGGAGTGTACCTTTTAGAATGTAATTTCATTGAGTAATGAAGGCATCTAAATAACCGATATATGTCATTTCAGATATGTGATAATTTCAAGGTGCACAATGATATTAAAATGTTAAACCGGAAAAATCCAAGCATGGTTTTCTTTAATTTCAATGTTCTTCAATAAGCTACAGAAAAAGTCTATTTCATTTTGTTTTCTGTGGATATTTTCAGTTTCTAATAATAATGGATTCCAACGGAGGATACTGATTTCCCTAGAAATGAAAGTATTGTTTTTTTTATCAACTAATTATCATTTTGTATTTCAGTGCACAAAGTTTCGCCGAACTGGGGAACTCAGCCATGTTGATAAGCATAAATCATGATGGGAAAATACACTGGGAACCGGGAATAGTGGCCAAAACTATATGTGAGGTCAATATCGGAAAATACCCTTTTGACTACCAATTATGTGAGATAAAGTTTTTGACGTGGATGCATACAAACAGGACTCTGGAGGTCAACCCTGGAGCAGACGAGGTCTATCTGGATGCAACCATTCCCAACGGAGAGTGGGACATAACAACAACGGAAGCCGCGTCTTACTTTTATCCTTCTACATACAGACCCGGAACAAAACACACGGGGGTCACATTTAAACTGCACCTGCTGCGGAAACGGACGTTCTACGTACTGAATACCATTGTGCCCGTTGTGATGTTGTCCCTTCTCAACGTGCTTGTGTTTCTACTTCCGGCTAGTTCCGGTGAAAAGATGGCGCTGGCTGTCACTGTGCTGCTGTCCTTCACCGTGTACTTGAGCATCATCAGCGAAGTCATGCCTAGAACATCTGAGAGCATCTCAATTCTGGGTAAGCCATTAGTCTACGTGTACTACTACAATACTACAATACTACAATACTACAATACTATAAGTTACAACGACCTTGTCAAAATTTCTCTGTTCCAACCATTATCTGAACATCTTTAGTGACAGACACTACTTGCAAAAAGCCCCTTTAGACTAAAGACAATCTGAGAATACAGTATCAGCACTGAGTTAAGATCACCTAAGCCAAAGTTGAATTGTAATCAGACCCAGTGCTAAGTCTTAGAGTATCTCTATATTTGACTAGACATTTGTATTGGCAATATGTTCAGACTTCCCCTGAATTTCCTGAACTTACAGAAGTTTCTCCTCTGACAGAACACGCTTCACGTTACACGCTAGTTTACACGTCGGGCGTGTAACAGATCCGTTCTTTGATTTACTCGCTTTCAGTCAGAACGGACCTGTTCTGAAACTGGTCGCGATTTTCTCCAGAAAGCAGTACCAGCTTGATCAAATAGATCAGTTGACGATGCGAATCGTGTGATTGGTGTGTTTCATTTAAGGATAAGATTCTAAATTTGGAATTTTGAAATTGCCAAGCTACCTTATTTCAGCATTTGAATATTACCAATTTTCATATTTGATAACGTCCATCGAAAAACGCTGAAACCCACATCGCGATCTTGAATTAAACCCTATGGTCACCTTTGGTAAACAACACATCATTACAGCATTTTGATTCTTCCACTCCGTGTCCATGACAATTTAAAGACAAATGAAATCCAGCATATGCTAATAACTCTGCACTTTTTGTACAATTGAAAATTCTCTAAATTTTATCATTTTCATTTAATTTGTTATACAATGTATATAATTAGTTTAAGTGCGTTACATGCCATATTCGGCCAAAAGTTCACCATCAAAGTACTGTGACGCGACGGGGAGTCACAAGATCGATAGGCACTATTATAGAGTTACTCCCCTTATACCAACGCTACTAGTTGTCAGTGGTCACTAGTGGTCACGCTTTTTATACCTTTCTTTGTATTCGCATTATTGATGTTTGCATTAGTATGTTAAGGGAATGGTTATACTTGGATTTTCATTATGTGATTTGATCATGTTTTAAATACTTTTTCTGTCGATCTGTAATGTTGAAATATGCAACATGACAGTCTAGAAAATATTGTTATTGTTTCAAAGATAGATAGATCGACTTTATTTCCTCCAAGTTTGAAGATTACAAAGTGTTGAAACATGTCATATTTACATCAAATAGAGTTTACAGAGAATAATTAATGTAATTTACATTACATAATGAGGGATTAAAAGATATTTCCACTTGTTTAAACTTTTAGCTATCATGAGCATACATTCTTTCCATATATGGAAAGTAATGTCAGTTACACAATGAGGCAACCCTCCAAACAAAAAGGACATAATGATGTCATCATCGTTATTCCATAGGTTAACAAACACATTTAGATCAATTACGTCACATAATCTTTCAAAGAGTTTGTTTCTTTCGTCCATAGTCCTAGGACAAAACATACAAACATGTTTCACAATGTCATGTGCAAATATTCCACACTCACACTGCCCTTACTTATTTTGCTAACACCAAGCTTTGCGATAGTTGATAGCATTTGCATATTATGAGGAGTGTCAATTGCAAGTTGCCATATGTTCAAAACTCCGGATGATCTGATTAGAACATATCTCTTTAGTTCTTCTCTGCTGAATATCTGCCTGTACAGTGTTTCAGTCTCTGACTGTCCAATACGATCAGTAACCAGACGATTCATACTAGCTTTGTCAGGCGTTATTGAACAGGTTACATACTTATGTAACACGTTGTTCAGATTATATTTCTTCAAAATTCGTAGCATATTACACAAGGGTGATCGTCTGCACTTGGTGTTATCTGAATCCAAAAGTAAATTTTGACTCAGACGGTATGTGAACACCTTTTTAAAGAACATGTTACAATCCGCTCTACAGATTTTTCCGAGTAGTAAGAGAGCTTGTTTGTCCATGTAGCCTTGTATGCTAGTTACCTTAAGACAGTCGAGCACAACCGGGTTGGCCGTTTGTTTTGGGAAGCCTTGTATCTTTATACAGAAGAAGCGTTGGACAACCTCAAACTTTTCATACTCTTGGGCACTGAGTTGTCCCCAGACATTGCAGCTATATAGGGCACATGGCAGAATAACTCGTTCCCAGACCTTCATGGACGTTACAGGATTAAGGCCTCCAAAATGAAGTCCTGAATTGTGATTTGCATTTATCATTTTCTTGAGTTTTTCACATGTTTTAAGAGTACGATCAAGTGACGAGTATTTGTTATTAATGTAGAGCCCTGCATATATAACAGACTCTTTTAGTGGAAGTTCATCCTCTCCACAGAGTAAACGTGGATGTGTTTTATATCGATGAGGGGAAACTGTTATAAGTGCACTTTTATTGACATTATAGACAAGCTGCCACTTACATGCATATCCGTACACTATGTTGAGCAGTTGTTGGAGACTGTCTGGTGAAGCGCTTGTTACAGTTGTGTCGTCTGCTAGTAACTGCCCCGGGTAGTGTCCCCACGGAAGTTATAATCCATACCCTGACCTGTTAAGGTCTTTCAAGAGGTCATCGATATAAATAGTAAAGAACCAAGCAGACATGACGCGTCCCTGCCCTACTCCTTGTTTAATGAAAAACAATTCTGATTCACAATCTGACAGTGTCACATATGATTGCATCTGTGAGTACATATGGCATAGGAGACGCCAAGTTTTGCCCGTAATACCAAGATTATGCAACTTTATAAAGAGGCCATTAACTCTGCACTTTTTGTACAATTGAAAATTCTCTAAATTTTATCATTTTCATTTGATTTGTTATACAATGTATATAATTAGTTTAAGTGCGTTATATGCCATACTCGGCCAAAAGTTCACCATCAAAAGTACTGTGACGCGACGGGGAGTCACAAGATCGATAGGTACTATTATAGAGTTACTCCCCTTATACCAACGCTACTAGTTGTCAGTGGTCACTAGTGGTCACGCTTTTTATACCTTTCTTTGTATTCGCATTATTGATGTTTGCATTAGTATGTTAAGGGAATGGTTATACTTGGATTTTCATTATGTGATTTGATCATGTTTTAAATACTTTTTCTGTCGATCTGTAATGTTGAAATATGCAACATGACAGTCTAGAAAATATTGTTATTGTTTCAAATGCTTCATATTGTTTGCAAAAATTGCCGGTTATAAAAATTAAAAGCGTCATGTCACGATGAAAAATGATTTTTTAATTGAGTTCTTAAATTTGAAAAAAGTAGTTACTATAACACAACTTTCATTCTGTTAAGGATACTGTGTTGACAATAGGAGAGGATTGTAGTTACCGTGAAGAAGTTTACTATTCTGTATTCAATATTGAAGAACAATGGCAGTAAATTTGAATATTTAACTGGTAAGGTGAGTGCAATGCAAAGCTGCAATGAAGTGGAAGCGACAATATGATTTAAGCAACAGTGCTCTACTATTGAAGGTAGTGTTATCCCAAATATAACCATGTTATATTTCTTCACTAACTAAATGGCAAGTATTTCTAGTGCTGTACGACTAATATATATTTTGCTGAAACGAAATTTGAAGGGTATATTTCTGAGTGTGCATTACTTCTATCAAAATAGCATCCTCTTTCAAATCAAATGTATATAATATAATAATATTCTCACAGAAATACCAAGAACTATAATTTCGTTTCCACAAAATTAACCTGGTCGTTGCGTTTTTAAGGGACTATGACGCAAACCGTTGCTTTTCTACTTTCACTTCGTCGTACGCCTCTCAAACCTTTTTTCGTAACAACTTATTAACTTTTTCCTGATACTGATTACAGCGGTGTACCTGACCATTCTACTGTCCCTGAGTACGATGTCGGTGCTGTCTTCTGGAGTGGTGATGAATATGATCCATCAGAACCCAGACCGGCCATTCCCCAGTTGGGTGCGCTGCCTACTGTGCTGCCGGCTCAGACAGCTTAAGAAAGAACGTCGCAAGAAGATCAAAGTCAGCAAACAGCTTTCAACGTTACGACGCTATGAGAACGGTGACGCAAAGCGACGTCATTCAGATACGGATTCCAAAATATACCCTGAGAATGTGTCCCTCATGGATACTAAGATAGATAAGGAGGGGACGATTGGGAGAGAGTTCAGTACAATATTTGATGAAACTGACTTTGATGAGGGTAAATATGATCCCCTCTCGGATCTAACGTGGCTTGAGGTCGGGGGTGCAGTTGATAATTTGCTTTTCTGGGTTTTTCTTATCGTTACGATGACGGCAACGTCAGTTGTTTTCCTTATGTTTTCCTTTTGAAGTAAACTTAAATCATTTAAAAATATCTTCACACGAAAACTATTATCACATAATACACATTTTGTCAGATCATACGATGGCTGTTTGTTATAAGATGGTCTGTAATACAACAACATGTATGTACAACGTAAAGAAATCCAATTTTGATTTTGAAATAATCACATCCCTGTTGATACTGACCATTCACATGATATGTTTTACTGTACAGTGTTCACAATCAGTTGAATATAGATACATATATGTACATATACATATCGGATATGTAGAAAATGTCCTATTTTACGTATTTTGCATTAATTGTTTTTATTACCCAAAACTGTTCCAAAGGAGATACCGCTTGTGTGAGATCAAGCGATATCTCCTGGAAGATATCGTTTTGGCAATATATTTTGCACAATGCCCTGTCACCGTCAACAACATGACAGTCATCATAATGCTTTTACATCATCGACTACATGACATCATAATATTATGACGTCATAAACATACTGACGCCACAATGCTATGACATAACAGCTTTGAAAGTGAAATGGCAGAACGTACACTTTTTTCATCTAAATGTATTAAGAATGATTTTGGATGATAAATAGAATCTCAACCTCGTGTCTTCTGACATCAAATATATCAGTCGTTGATAAAAGTAAAACATCCTTGGCAAGCCTCGGATATTTATAACTTTTATCAACTCATGGTGAGATTTGATGAGATTCTCTATATCTGCTGCAAGGTCATAAAGGGGGCGATGACGCTGATTTCTGGTTTGATAAAAAAAATGATGAAATAATTGCTCAAGTTAAGTTTTTAATTTCACCGAGACGTTGTGTAAATCCGATTTTCCAGCAGATGGGGTCCACCATTCAGACAGTTTGATGTTACAGTTCTTAAATACCAACATAAACTGTTTCAATGGTTTCTGCTGGGTCGCATTTCAACAGTTGTCTCGTTATCGTCTCTGTAATTTAACAAAAAAGATAATCTTGTCAGTATGCTTATGTTGGTACTGATGTGAAACTGATATCCGTGCATTAAGGCATATGTTCACTTCACAAATAGATATTTTATCTATGCACATGCAGTTCAAATGTGTTAAACAATAAGTTTTAACATCGAAAATATTTGAAGTATGATATAGTACACCCAGGGGCAAAAGAAACGATGCCAACACAAATAGTGTTATCCACGAGCGATTGATACGACTGAAACATGGTTACACCATTTCCCTTAAAGGGACACTGCGTCGAGGATAAAAATGAGTCTCACTTTTATCTACCTATGCTGATTAATGTGCCTGCTAACGAGTTACGCTTCGCTTCACTGTTAATATGCAGTAGTTTTTATTACTAATTACTTCAATTGTCTAAAATTGGGGATATGTGACTCTTTACCAGACACGTTAAACAGCAAAAGTAGATAAGTCTGATCTCATATTCATCCTTTAAAGCCAACTACATGTAAACTGAATTTGTAATTTTTTAAACATGATCTGTTCATGTTTGTGATAGGTTTTAAAAAATTCATTGTTTTGAAATCTCAAGGCGAGTTTTGAGAGTGAAATATGGTTCAGGCTTATGTTATGATACTCTACAATAATGATGCATCATCGATTTAAAGTCCAAGAAGGTAGATAATGCCGACATCAACTTGTACAAACATAATTTCCATATTTCACTAAATTTCACCTTTAATACCAAACGTTATTTTCCAAAATCACTTTGAAATAGCAATTTCAGCACCCCGTGAGTGTTTGAACAGACATATCTTCATCACAGACGTTCTAAATCGACTTTATCCGGCGGAAATAATTGTATGTGGCTCTGTTAAAAAAATGGTATAGGTTTGTTTTTACCCCTCGGTGTATTTTCAAATTCGTTGTATATAAATATAACTTAAATTTTATATGTCCCTCAATAGGTTTGTTTCAGGTGTTGTTTCTTTTTGTGGTATACCTTTATGTTTGAATGTACATCTTTTTGTACTTCTCTCATTCCTCTCCAAAAATTGTGTTTGAAAAATATCCCAATTGAGAACATCATATTCAGAGGAAATGTGTTACTTTAAGAAACAACTTTTGTCATATATTTCACATGAGATGTCGCTTGAGTGAAAGTACGCCATATTTCCTCGATGTTATCGTGTTGATAATACATTTTGTTTACGTTTCCATCGAAACGATGAAGCGATGTGTCATAATCAAGCATATGACATCACAATGCCTTCACGTCATTAAATAAATTCCAAGTGAAAAAATTCGAACCCGGATAAGAACACAATGTTATGACGTTTTAATCAGACGATGTCCTAATGCTATGACTTTTGTAGATACGTCTATTTTGCACTGAAAACTAAATGAGTATGTATCATACATAAACTGCACCCGCGTGTCTTCTGATCTGAACTCTTATAAATATCGTGCTCATATATTGGATTTGAACAATTTGATGTGACTCTCTTAATTTTTAGGATTACGTTTAACTCACTAAATAAATAAACCAATCAATCATACAACATGGAATTCGTATTTATCTATTATCGTGGAACATGTTGAACTTAGATTTGTAAAATGAATTGTTCCCGAAAATATATCATAGGATCACTTGTTATGTTTGTTATACTGATTGCATAAAATCTATAATGTTTCAAATTGAAATCTACTTTGGTTATGCCTTCATTTTTAACTGGTTTAAATATGCTTTTTTAAGTTAAAGTGTTTTGGTTAATATATGTTATTTTTAATGCATTTTTTTTGGCAGCATTTATGGTTTCATGGTTGTATTAGGTAGAGACACCAATCTAGTCATTGAGTGTATACTTCAAACAATGTTAATGCCGATAGATTTTGCTTTTATAGAAATATATTTATTGATTCTTATTTCTAACACACCTTGTACGTTTATTTTGTGATTGACAATTAAATACAATAATCTGTACATCATATGTACACTATGTATGATGTAAATAGATCACGGTTTGTAATAAATTGATGTTTCGTTAGACGTAGATTACTAGTTTCATTTGTTATTTGTTGTTATTTATTTGATATGGATTTGTAGATATACATACACCCTAATTCAAATGACATGAATTATATCATGCACAAATGACATCAAATGACAGTAAATACTGTTCTATTTCTCATCAATATGGAATACATGTAAAATATATTTATTTAATAAAATATATTTAGTTGTTCGTTTCAATGTGACCATTACAAACTATCAATTATCAATTTCGATCTGTAGATACGTGTGATTGTACTTCATCAATTCCGGAATTAAACCAACATTTCATTCCTGTGTGTGTTTTCCATAAACATGTATTATAATGAAAACTAAGATTTGCATATTGATTTATGCTGAAGATTAAACTTTTTTGTACAGTCTTAAACAGACATGTCGACGCTTGTTATCCTTACAAGACCTAATTCATTAATAACATAATATAAGTCATGTATATTATTACTTCACTTACAATGTACATTGTAGACAATGACATGTATCACGCAAGAACGGTACAGGAACACATGAAGAAAATGACACTACCAATATGACCTACCTTTGAATTCTAAAGACACTACCCCGAATCATAAGGCATTTACAAAGCAGCAATATTTCGGTATGGTCAACACATAACAAGATGTACATATGACCTTCCAGGGTCTTGTGAGTATATACTCATAGTACGCTGAATAAAGGAAGCTTACAAAGTAAGCGCAACATTTTTCAACGCCAATGGCAATGGAAGGAAACATTTTCAACATAGTGTGTATTCATGTGATCGATAGTAAAATAAACATGAACGGAACCGAATCCATTTTACAGAAATTATCAACAGCGTTCTTTTCTTGGCTTTTTCTGCGCCATCCTTATCAAGAAAATTCAAAGTTTGTGAGTTATATGGCATGCAATTAACTGGAAACACTTCCACAGAAATCGATCGTGATAAGCCCTGCTTCCTACACCCACTAGGAGTCTTCACCACAATCTGTACGCCTCTACATGGTTAGAAGTTGTCTTATCTTCCTTGTCAGACTGTCCCTCACGATAATGGCTATTACATACACTTCCTGCAGCAGTTAGACAGTCTTCGCTTGTCTGACTATTGTACGCTGACATTATTCTGTAATTAAAACCTCTGTTTATTGACATAAAGACGACGTGAATGCAGTTGCCAATAGATTTTGTCTAAATTAACAATATACTAACTAACATAAGATTCACATCTAGAAAGATAAGCATGACTTAACAATGAATATGAATGCCTCTTATCTAACGTAAACCCTTATCTAACTTAATACAACTGATTTACTGAATAAGAAGGTATCAAACTACATGTATTAGTCATATTACGCCATTTATTAGTATGCCAGTGAAACCGTGATCGAATGTTTACATATTAAAAATTACAAGCCATTTCAAGCCAAATTACAAGCCATGTGAATTTCAGAGATCCAAAGGTATTACATAAGTTTGTACAGTTCGCATGAGTTGGGCACATGTACATGCACGATGACGTTGTCAGTATAAAAAGTCAGTTTAAAACAGATGAGTAATGTGTGTGTGTATGTAAAGTGTTTAACGTCCTATGTTATAAAAACGAAGAGCCCATAAAATACTACTCTCGATCTCAACGTTTGCTTGTCACGCCGGTTCCCTTTTTTATGAACACAACCCATATAACATATTTCTTTTTTATCAACAAGTTAATAAACAATTAACAAAAACCAACATATGGGTCATATGGGATTATCATATCATTTTTGTTTCACGAAATAGTAACTGACTAGCTGATCCATGATTAACTAGAAATATGTGAATGTGATGCACTGTGATGTCCCCCGCTCCAACTTTCAATCCAACCTAGTCATATTACGCTTATTGTTCACTTATGCTAAGCACTCAGTTCAATACTGGCATTAATAACGAGAAATACAAAATTCAGAATAGCCAAAGTAGCAAAAGGCACCACTCTATCACTAGGTCTAAGCAAATACAAAGTTTGGTGAAAAAATATTGAATGGCTTTGGAGATAGAGGCCGGAAAAGGTCCCTACCCTCAATATGCACTAAGTTCAAATTGTTTCCATGGAAACCAGAACAAAATAATAAAAATTCAGAATAACCAAAATAGCAAAAGGCACCACTCCACCACTAGGTCTAACCACATACCAAGTTTCGTAAAGAAATACTAGATAGATTTTGAAATAGAGGCCGGAAAAGGTCCCTACCCCCAATTTGCACTAAGTTCAAATTGTTTCCATGGAAACCAGAAAAAAAGAAAATAAAGAATAACCAAAATAGCAAAAGGCACCACTCCACCACTAGGTCTAACCACATACCAAGTTTCGTGAAAAAATATTGAACGGTTTTTGAGATATGGCCCGGAAAAGAAAGCATTTCGGAAAGACGGAATGACGGAATAACGGACGGAGGCGAAAACATTATGTCTCCCGAACAAATTTTCGGGGGACATAAAAACATTTATGTTATATTTTATGTTATGTATACAACCAAATTGGAAACGATTACAAACTTTAAATGTCAAATTATTTCCAGTGTTGAAACACAGTTTATTCCACGTTCACATTGGCATATTCGTAACCATATCAAGTATGTGATCAAGCCATTAATTTGATCCGGGGAACCGCAGGTAGACTGGAAACATAAATTACGTAGGATGTAAGAAAACGGGTGCAAATAAACTCTGACCCACAACACTCTTGTTTTAGGTAATAATACACGTACATGTAGATGCACTTTTAAGGCTAGTGTATATTGTCTATCATTTTACCGCAACGAAACCCATGACGTTCACTTTGCTATGTGTTCTTGAGATAGGATGTGTGGCATATCACCTACGTGTGATATCAAGTAATATGATTATAATACACATATTATTTGACAACTACGTGTAAATTCCCCAGTCTGCTTAGCATTGCTGCAAGTCTGGAAATATGTTGTCAGAAAAAACAGCCAAGCTAAAATAAAAACAAAGATGATCCAAATAACGATCTTTTATAGGGTCTTCTCATTGTGAATTCCAACAGTAAACCATATAACGAGTGCGTATAAATCTATCACATTTTGTTGAATTAACTACACAAATGTTAATTTTTGCAACTTGATATTCCCAGCTTGGATCCTCCCCACCGGCAATATCATGTGATATGTCCGGTCTATTGTTTTATAGGAGGTAAAGAGGATGTCGTACGTCAACATGTCTATTTAAATGAAATATCGAATTCTGACTCGTTCATAATGAGCTCTTGTGTTCTCTCTGTGAACTGAAACGGTTCAATGCATAGTGGATACGTTCCCATAATACTACACTCCCAAATACAAAACCGCTCGAAACAACAATACAACAAGAGAACTTATACTAATAAATGCTCGCCACGAAATGGCTTGATCAAAGTGAACCCATGCACACGTTTTTACTCTGGTGTTTGGACCAACATCGATTCGTTATAATTCCCTGGGAATGTGAAACTAAGCTGCCAATTAAGGCGTATTAGGATTATCCTTCGCATTTTCTTCACTTCCATGTCAGGTACCCAATTGTACTGCTGGGTGAACAGAGACACACTTTGAATAAAGTCACTTGCCCAAGGTATCACCGCAAGTTCCACAACTCATGACCTTGTATAAGGCAGGTTATCGATCCCGTCATCCTCAGATTATCCAGCTATATAGCGGGTCACCCATGCACTCAATGTTGCTGAACTTCGCTGACAGCGGTCCATTGAGCTATGTACAGCAGAACCTGCCACCACATAGCTCTTTGCATTCATCTTAATGACACTATTACCCTTGATAATATCAGTATGTACCGATTATTAAAAAATCAGATAACAGTAGATATTAACAATAATGTTATCAATAAATGTACTCAATTTCATTTACGATTTATGAATTAAGACACATAGAGTATGCGTTTAAGTACTATGATTCTTAATTAAGACAGATTGCATACCAGCAGTAATCGTGTTACTTCAACTGTTCAAATCTGTCCAAGGCCTCAACCTATACAATAATAGCATATGGTTCTCACAATGGTGTGTCCGTCAACGGTGACTAGTCTCAACCCGTACATTATGTATATATCATCCATATACAGTAATAGGTTATACAATAGTTTTAAAGGTTCAACTGACCTCAACTGTTCGAGGAAGGACCCCTTTTGAAAAATATCTCATGTACTACATCTACACAGAGCTATAGAGACTGTCAGGTGGGAAAATATACCCAGGAAGATCCGGAACTTTGTAACTCACTGGCAATAACCAACGAGTAATCATTTAATAACATATTCATTTTTTGAAAACATAAAATTACAGTAGATTCCGATTTATTAAAGCTAATGACCACATCTTGTAAAATCTAAATCTATGTACTGTTAATTGCTATTGAGTGAAGTGTTTCTGCAGCGATACTACTCAGTACCCCCAGGAAACTATATCCTCAAACTATCGGTCAGTGTAGTATAAGATAAGTATTATCTTTAAAGGCCGTACGGGGGAGTGTGTTGTTACTTGCTCTGTCTGTAGTGACTCTGGGTCAGTTCGCTAATTACATAGGAGTGTACTGCATGGCTCAGCAAATAAGTGTACTCGTTGAGTCGGTCTTTTGAGAGGACTATCGTTTGGGAAGTCTATCGTTTGGGAAGTCTGTTTCTGAGATTGGACCTAATAAAGTCAAACACGATACAAATATGAACATTGTATTAATAATGTCCTATGTACATGTATAGTATGCGGACAACCATCATGACTGAAAGCTATGGAATAGAAACACGTTATTATAAGGTCATCCTTTATCATAGGACGAGTCGACTATCACTCTATACCATAGGGGTTCAGACATACAAATGTACAGTCCAATGGAATCTATGTTACAAGAGAGATGCTCTCTTGTTTTTATGGAGAATTTGATTGGCTGCATTCAACCTGTGTCGCACAATCAGCGATATTGCTTCAGACTGAGCAAGACTATATACAGGCCTACCATACAAACGGCACACACATTTTCAAAACTGTACAAATATACCCTTAATCAGATCACAAATCCCCACAATAGTACGACAAACCTTCCTAAACGGAATTCCAATCCTCGAAAACTGAATTCATATCCTCTAAAACTTATTTCATATTTCATAAGATGTGTGTGCCGTTTGTATGGTAGGCCTGATATAGTTTCACACGTGCGATGCGCATATATCCCCTAAATGAGAAGTTAGAAAAACTGTTTTTGTTTTTCGTTGGTTTTTTTAACAATCTCATGTAAGACATTAACGCCACGATTACAAACACACCACCCCTATCATGACCCACGTGGCTAACGATCAACAGGGCTCATTTGCTGTTTATATTATGGACTCATTTTTACATAAAGTCGTCGTGATTTGCATAGAAATCACCTCATCTTGTGTGATCAGATATAAATACAGCAGTAATCCGTGCTGCACAATTTCATCGTAGGAGGATTAAGTGTTTTGAAATAGAGGTGATGTACAATGTAGGAATAAATGACGGCAGTAATCTTTAGGTTTCTGATGTGAAATTATAAAATCTCTCGTAAAAATAAAAGTTGTTCTTTGCTTCATCAGCAAAACACCATTTAGATTTAATTTTAGCTTAATGAAGGTAATAGCGTTTAATAAAAACATATTCTTTGCTGTCTTGAAAGGTTAATGGTATGATTAATTGGATTTATGATACATATGAAGACGTTATTTCTATGAGAAGATGACAGTTTGTGAACTATTGTGAACTGTTGTTAATTTTCAAATTCAGATAGAGTTGTCTTTTACACGATAACAATAGGTTTTAAGCTGCAGTTAAAAGGTCCCAAAAGAAAGTATCATGCAAAATAAATAGCATCACTGTGATTTACTTTTGGTTGGCAGTCTTAATGTTGAGTAAAGGGCAGAGGCTTTGACATCCGGGTCACCATGCATGACTAGAAGGAACATGCTGTGTGAATGTTGTGTTGGTCACATAATACTTATTTTTGACTACATTGATCGTGTAGTAGAAACAGTAGAGAAATAGTTATTTCATAATTTCATTTCATAAAAATTTATCCGAATCATATTTGTATCAACATTCTCTTTAAAGGCACATCAAAGAGGGTTGTTACAGTTCACCGCAAAATGCTGATTTAAGTTTCGACTAGCCCATTTCATAAAACTATCCGAATACTTTCACATATTTTCAAAATAAGTTGGACTTAACAGTAAATACCTTGTTATTGAATTGCATGTAATGTGCTTGCCGAAGGGCAAACGATACTATACCAAATAGTCAACAGAGTCAAGCCAAAATACTTGGTATTGTTTCTTTTGGCACTGAGTGTATTTACGTGTGTTTGTAGCTTATCTCTGCTTATTTCATTCCATCTGTTGACGACTGAAGAAATTAAGTATAGGCACCGATGCGTCATGTATGTTCACAATAAAAAATCTTGACCTCTTATGTATTGCACTTCTGAATGCTGTTGATTTGAAGATACGTTCACCTTACATACTAAAAACTGTTTTGAACGTTATATAATGTATACTCAGCAATTTACAATTTTGTGGGAAGAATTCAGTGAGATTTCCCAATGAATGTATCAAATAATCAACCTATTCAATCAAATTGTATTCAAACAATACGACAATAGTCTTTACTGTGAACAGTCATGTGCTAATAGCTGATACAAATTTATTGAACATTCTATATCCCAGGATCCACTATAGAATAGATCCCTTCTAATGGCGGGTTTCCATTGTTCAGTTCACGGACGAACAATCAATCAAAATCACGATCAATATTCTGATAAAAGAAAATTCTGAATAAATTCATGATACATTTTTGCATTATACATAGTAGAACCAGGGGTCGACCCAGAAAATACAACCTAAATAGGTTCCATAAAGTCTTCAAAGTATCGTCTGTTCTCTGTCCGTCTTTGATACTGACACTAACAGTTTCTACATAATTGCAAAACTAATAGATGGTTTTACAAATAATATGTAAATTTAATTAGACGTGTTCATCGTTGCTCTTGCGTTCTGTACTGGATAACTTAAGGGATATTTTTCATCATTAAAACCCTGCCTTTGATCATTATTCCATTTGCTTTTAAATTCATATAATAAGAATTCTATCCTCCTTTCTTAAATTATGTAGAATCGTAATTTGCATCGCTCTAAATTATTAAAGCAGCTGAAAATACTAAGCATATATACTGCACATCCACTTTGAATATGACCTGTACACTACAATTGACTGTCTTTGTCCACTTTGTTGTTGCTTTGTGCTTATACACTATAGCTCGATTCGTGGGCGAGCATACGCTATCTAGATTTATAACATGTCCATGTGTTTCTATAAAGGTTTGTCTTAACTGAGCGCTTTCGTTTAATCAATAATGTGAATGTCATAACATATCTTAAAGAAAGCTAAAAGTTCGTAAATGAGAATATCGTACATAAATATCAACGGTCAGTGTCATATACTCTTCTAAAATCCAATTAAAACCTTAATGACATGAAGTAATGTGGCGATTTCATTGTTTAGCATATCATAGAGGGTGTTATCGATACAATAAAGCAATCTGATAAACTTGGTTTCCAAATCTGAAAAATATGCTAAACAGGTGAAAGGTCAAATAAGCGAACTACTTTTGCAAAAATCGATCATAAATCTGTTTACTCATCATTGATAACGTTACCGTGAGTTCACTGGGGTATATCTGCTTTAGGGAATTCGAAAATATCATCTGGTATGATTCAGTACATTCATATTTCAAAAGGGTCAAGATAAGTGTTGATGTGACCAACAGTATGTAGCGAGTTACGCGTATTCTTACGGCTTGTTTCAATTCCCTGTGTACAAAATTCGATCGAATGTGGCCTACCGACGACTGGTACTGATCAGAGGAACTATTCAGCAGTTCTTTGAGGAATGACCATACGTTATCAAATATGTGCATGGGTACGTCAGAAACAAAAGACACAATAATTACCGTTCTGTCTGAATGAAACCGCTTTCAGCAAGCTGGATGAGGCAAGCAACGTAGCTTTTCATGTTGAAACTTGGAGTTGTTGCGCTTGCTTTTACTAAGACTTAGTGATTTATGAGATCAATGAAGGTCCTGGACTATTTTCAGGCAGTTCCCAATCTTATATCGTCATATGGTGACCTTCACCTTGGTGAACTGTCAATGAAATTAATCCGCGAAAACAAGATCAATTCTGTTATCAGATTCTGATAATGACATTATATGATACATATATTATTAACCTCGTGTGTTTCGGTATAATCAATATCGTAAATTTGGAATTTTTCAAAATATGTATTAAGGTCGCCACCGTATTTGGCCACATATACTAATCACAACGTGAGTGTTAGAAAATTTCAAAGAATGACTAAATCAGTACAGGATTCAGCAAATTGGAGCCGCTAGGTAACATACAGGTCGTTTCCGCAAAACTACACACCACCAGGACACACTTGACGTGTTTGTCTACTTTGACACAGGAAGAGAAGAGGGTCGTCGTTAACGTTCGAATATCCAGGCAGACAGTGAATAATAGACTTCTTCCTGCCATAGTACCTTTTAGGACCCGTGAAAAACTATATGTATATATACAACTTTATTACATAATTTGGAGTAAGATACTCGGTTCTATCAGTGAAATAAACCCTCTATCAAGCTACAGTGGCGATAACCTTAATTACCACTCTACTGAGTTACGACGTAATTATGACAATGTTACGACGTCATAGTGTCAGCTTGCGAAGGCTGCAAATTTACAATTTCATTCACTCCATTTCAACATAAAAACACATAAATAATGATAAATAAAATATCTGTGTTTCCTTGACAATTACCATTACATACATTTCATCTGTAAATTAGTTTGAGCGTAGTTGTTTGAGTGTAGTTATTAAATTTTAATGACGGATTTATTTCTCTTGAATGTGCTTTCTGTATGTCATCACTGGCAATAATGTACATTTATTTACATTTAGGATTTTGGATGGTTGAAAGTCTGTCTAAGAATATTTTAGAAACAGTTTTAAAAAGTCCTAAAAGGGTAACTGTACAAAATGAACTTGGACGCAACATAGCGATGATTAACCGAACAAGTTACAACTACAGTTGATAATGTATCAATATTTCAATAGTTGAAAAACACGTTTAGAAAGTATATTTTCCTAACATCCTTGAACAAAATTTACAAATTCCACAGAAAATTTCTTCTGAGGCAATGCCATTGATTGTGTGTAATTAATTGTAAATTTATATCATTAAAACGATTCCGAGGAAATACGATATTATTCCAAACTTTGGCAGTGTTTGATAAATAGGGGCTCACGTCATCAACCTAATTACGTGCACCAGAAGTCGCCTCGTTTATATGACTTTCGTTACTGTGAGACAAAAACTCAGTAGAAAGGAATCCATGCGATAAACAGATCAAACAATACTGTCTTGGCAGATAACCAATTAGAATACCCTGGTGATTCTAATCATCTCCAGTCTTCAACCATCCCAATCTCAACAGAGACATAAAATCAATAGCATTTATACCACGTATCACATTACATGTTGAAAAGGGTTTTTTATGACAAAAATCAATGAATATGGAACATTATAAGAATCATTTTGTTTTAAGTTGCTTTGAAAATGCGTATATTTTTATTTAGAAATCTCAGAGTATATGTTATAACTAAATCTTATCTTCCTTAACTTCTAAATAAGCTTACCCGCAGACATGGCAAATTCCCTTCTTGTGAGTAATTTTCTCTTGCTTCACGTCCAATCCTGTTACACTCTGGATTGTACAAATGTGTTTATATCGTGCTTAAGTGACTTACTAAATTAAGAAATAATGTTCTGGTAATTTGAAGTGATTTATGTTTGCTATCCGATTTTTATAGCCTTATTCTACATTAAATACGAGTATTTAACTGAACCGAGTTTCTTTTTTAAGTCTTTTAGAAAATAAGCATACGGTGTATCACATAAACAGACGTTTGAAAGATGAATTTATCCACAGGAGTTTTGCCTCACGTTCATCTATATGCAAATTAGGTCGAAGATTGAAATGAAAAGGGTGAAGTATTCCATTACTTTGATAACATTGTTAAGTATACTCAATATATGTTAAAGCTAGTTTTTAAATTTTAAGTTACTGCAGTATTCAGTATCCGAAACCGATAACCATATGAAAATAAAGAATTAAATTTAGCTGCTTCAAATCAAGAAAACTATTACATCGTAATAAACGTATGTCCTTGTCCAGTTTGTTGATGGATCCTCTGATTATAAATTCCCGATTCGGGCTATTTTTCGTAGGCTTTTCTTGCCAATTAAGAACATGATACTGTATGTATTATTGAACTGAGTCAAACCATTACTACAAACTACAAACGACCAGTATCAATATCTACCGGGTAAATAACCGGTTACATAGAATATAGATAACAGCCCTCGATATGTTTTTATTTCTGAAATATTATGTGTATATTGCCAATTGAGAACATGAGACGGTATCTATTACTGAACTGAGTCATGCAATCAGTACAAACTACTTACGGCCATTAGCAATACCTACAGAGTAAATAACACAAACGATGGGATCAAAACAACACCAACAAGCCTTCATGTATATTCCAAACCTTATGTTATGCACAGAAGGAAACGAGACGTAAATACAAAATTAATTGCCCAGTCACAAAGCAGTTAAATCGACGTAGCTATTTTAGTCAATGGTAATGTAAAACTCACTAATGATTTCGGAAATGGTGTTTGTTTAGTACAAATCAGTCATTAAATCAATTTCCTTTTAAGGTTTTAAGTTCATTGGAAGTTGTCTGCGTGAACAATGGTGATGTTTATTGCTATTATATATAATATCATAATATGTGGGATAGGGTTTGTTTTGTAAATATGCTTAAAGTCGTAATAAAGTTTTTTCAAATTAAACAGTTTATATCAATTTGTTTTTGTTAACTTACTTACTTCCTTAAAAGGAGGGTCCTATCGAGGTATTTTTTTGTGGAAACAAAATTCGAGAGGATATTCCTGTTTACACATATAAGTTATTAATACATGATTAAAACACGGTCAAAATTGAAAGATACTAATGAAGGTAATATTTTGATGAATTTATATTTCACAACTTGATAAACACAAGCACACATTTGTTGAAAAATAAAACAATGAGAACTGATCGTGAAGCCATTCATCGGTGTTGTGGGGAAAACTTCGCTCTAGCATAACAGCACATTGTTTATTAGTTTTATGACATGCTATGTGTTACTATGTGAATATTCTATCAGTGTATGTATTTAATTGTTAAAACGTTGTACAATTAGGTACGCTATAGCGTGTTTTCATTTCACCGAATGCAAAAAAAACAAAGATGGCGACAGAACCCTTCCTTTAAGTATGTGCGAAAATAATACAAATCACGTTATTCAACGATATCAAGTTCAACACTGCAGAAGACTCTTTTCAGATATAATTTCCCTTAAGTTCATTTCAGTTGTAATTTAAAAATGTAGTATGTAATTTCGAAACAGTAACATCACTGGCAATTACATCGGACACCCTTATTATTGGCATTTTAAAAACATGATGGTTTTCAAATCGTATTTTTAAAATCATTGTAAATATTCCATTGTAACCTTTTTGAAGCAATGAAATGGTTTATGATGACACGTTTATTTAAGAACCATTAATACATGTCTGGCAAGTATTTAGGGTATATAAGTTATTACCGTCCAATAAAACTCATGACATCTCCTCAGAAGCATTTCACCAAAGTTCTATAAACACTCTTCTAGAAGCACTCCGGTCAAGTGCTATAAAACTCATGACATCACTTCAGAAGCATCCTAGCACCGTGCTATAAAACTCATGACATCTCCCCAGAAGCATTCCATCCCGCGCTTTAAAACTGATTAAATCTCTTTAGGATTACCCCCAGCCGCGTGCTAAAAAAACTCATGACATCTCTTCAGAAGAATCCTAGCACCGTGCTATAAATCTCATGACATCTTTTCAGAAGTATTCAAGCAACGTGCTATAACATTATTGTCGTCTCTTCAGAGGCATTTTAGCACTGTGCTATAGAACTCATGACATATCTTAAGAAGAATCCCAGCACCGTGCTATAAAACACATGACATCTCTTCAGAATCATTCTAGCACCGTGCTATAAAACCCATGACATCTTTTCAGAAGCATTTTAACACAGCGATCTAAAACTCATGACATATATTCAGAAGAAATGAAGCAAACCGTACAAATGGGTCTCCATTACATTATGAACTCCATCATCTGTTTCAACCTCTGCCTTTATGCGCATCGGGAGTCATTTGAATTGTTGCACGTTTTCTGCATGGATGCCAGACCGAGATTACTTTCCCCTGCATTTAACGAGATGGATGCAGTGGGAGCGGACTAATCTGACATCTGTCAATCTCTCATCCACCAACCTTAGTGATGACACCCTATCAGCATTGAACTCCTTGCCTCGATTTGACCCTTTCCCCCTTGATCTCTCCATTCCAAAATTAGTGATAAAATAACATGAAGCGTTACCACAAATTATTCTAATTTGTCAGTGTACTGTGATTAGAAATGGAACATGTAAATAAGGATTAAAATATGTTTCGTTCGTTGTTTAACATAAGGTTGACATCGTAAGTTGTCATTGTCATTTGATCTTCATGTGGCAATGATAATGTGCACGATCATCGAACAATTTTATTTTCAGGGGGTATCCTGTAAACCTTTAAACGATTCATCGGTTGCTGGAATTATAGAAGGTTTAAAACATCAAATGTTGAATGTCGGCCTAGAATAATAAATATTAAAAAGACATATGGGGAAGCTGAGCGAATCATCATCACATCATCACCATCAGCTAAGCAACACCATCATCGTACACTCATTAAATGATTACTAAAACTAGATATTTATGTACTTCAACTTCAACTTGTTGCTACATTCGTTTCCACAGTGAAAACCTGTTGTGTTCTGACATTAATAAAATTTAGGTTCATTACATTACATCATTATGTACAGAAACTTAGGACACAATATGTGAATGTATTATGTAGGGGTATGGTTGAATTACTGTTCGTCATAGTAATTTTTTTCATATCAGCATTATCAGTTATTTTAAATATTGAAGTTGATCAAAAAATATTTAACATTCAATCAGTGCAGTGAAGTGTATTTTACTCATTTCCGCTAAATTAATAAACACACAAATTGTAGTTTTAGAATTCTAGTTTGTTTTGAAATATGTTCCGTCGTTTCATGAGATATGAATTGATTGATGATATAAAAATCAAAACCTTGGCGCCGAAATCCTATAAAACGAGTAAAATTGATATGCACAAAATCAAATAAATGTCATACAAGACAATCCAAGTTTATATATTCCTGGGAGCGATTGAAATGAGCTCCTAAAATCAAATTAAAGCATAAATGCACATAAATTGGCATGCTAATATAGAGCCATATTTATAGATTTATATAGATATTTTTTTTAAATGTGTTGATAACATGCACAAAATGTTAAATTTGGAATGAGGGTAATTCAGTTAGAACACAAAAAAGATAAATGTTTTTTCGTGAGAAGGGATATGGCATGATGCTCTTTAAAAATGTCATGTACGTGGTTTTATGTCATGAGCGTTACGAAATATATATCGGAAACACAGATCGAAATTAAAAAAGGGAATAGGTTCTCATCTAAGTGCGCTTTTTGAAACCAAGTTTATTCCGCTGAATCTGATTGGATAGTTCTGCGGAATAGGTCAAGGTGTTTCCTCATATGAACAACATATTCCATAGGACAAGTGGAAGTGGCCATAATCTTCTCTGTGATCATACACAATGTGTACAAACCATCCACATACATGTACTATGTACATGTATGTCGGACATCATTGCAAGTAAAGCAACAGTTACTTTGATAAACATTCATTTTGTTGAACAGATGACAGATAAATCTGTGAAATTGTGTATGAAAAGAGGACATGATTGCTACCATTACCACTACACACATGCTAGTGATATGGAGGTGTACTTTGTAAAAGATACCATCTGAGGTAAATAGGGTGTGTGTGTGTGAGAGGGTGTGAGGGGGGGGGGGGGGGGGGGGGGACCTGGAACGCTGGAATTACTGTCATTGAATATATCTTACTTCAGATACAAAATAAATTGTGTATTTTTATACAGAGTTCATCATTATTTCTTTTGAAATATGAATATCGGGACTGGTATTGCAAAAGGTCAGACAGTCATTATTTAAAGCCCTTTCAAGTGAAGAATGATGGTTGGAGAGTGTTCAACTCCATCGCCTATAAAACTGAGTAAAAGTTCTTTTAGGGTTAAACTATGTCTCAAGTGTATTCGTAGTGATTAGTATAATAGCAAGGATAGGACATATATAACCATGTTGCCTCATGTTTAAAGTAACACTGTTATCAGCCGAAGTACAAGCAAGATTAAGTTACTCGATAATTACTTGATATGATATAGACGCTAAAGCTTATGCTTGTAAAGGTCATGTGTGACATCATAAAACAATATCTTTACACGTTAGATATTCAGGTCAAGTTTCCGTATACAGTTTAATAGTAATCGGTTGATGACATGTATACTGAATACGATAGTTATAATACTAGATAACAAAATCTCAATCACTAACGTCATTAAAAAATTAATGTGATATCTGCGAAAATTAAAAAACTCGATAAAGTAAATAGAATAAAATGATACTTTCCAATAATGATAACAGGACTATGACGCAAAAACGTTCAGAAACTGGCATATTTATAAATTATCTAGGCATTTTGCCTGTTTTGCTTGCTTTCTCAATGATTGCAGTGTAATTTATTTATTTATTTATTCATTTATTTATTTAGTGTATGTTGTTATATAATATAATATATAATAATATGGTCGTTGTATTGTTGGTCACACTATCTGCAATATTACACATTTTTGTACCTTTTTGGATGGAATATATTGTGGGACTAACCTACACTTTCAGAGTGAGTGTGATCCCTAAATATAGCAATTCACCATCTAAATGGCCATTGTTGCTAACTATCAATATTGTTGAAATTAGTATGTAGACAATATAGGGAATAAAGTTACAGATTAATGAATTTGCATAACAGTGTTGATATCTTTTTTTTATCATTTCATGATTCTTTGCCAGTGCCAGCATTTGTCTGGTTTCTGCTAGAAGATAACAACTACATTTCACGCAAAGCAACATATCAATTTGATACACTGATATACCGCAAGGGGACCGGGAAGGTGTAGATTCAATACACAGGTACCGTTTACGACAAAGTCACTAGATGGGTGATAAATCATCATTTTAAAAAAATAGAATTTCAATGTAATTTTTGCTACTTCTTTGTATATGTAGGTGGGTAGATCACGCACATGATCAGATCACTTTGGATGGTCTTTTAGAAAACATTTGTTCTGGTACCTTAAGACTGGTATTTTCATTCCTGGTATCACAACTTTACATTACACACTCCTACATGTATACTAAAGTTTGCGAGTTGTACTTGTATTATTTAGCAAATAACCAAGTTCTGTCTCGTTCATTCTAATTGATTTTTTGAATGAATTGGATTTAGCACAGACTAATTGTATATACCTGGACCCTGAATGTCTTTTTCAAAACGGACATTGTTAATTGCGTCCAACACATATCCTTTTGAGGGGATTGTCTGGTACTTTTTCTTTGCTAATGAAGGTCTGTTCATGTTGGGTATATGTTTGTAGGTTTATGCTTAACTTTATACATCATTCGACTTCATTTAAACAATATTAATAAACTGAATGGATTGCTTGTATTTCGTAAACAGAAATTATACATTTTAAAAAAGTATCAATATAAAACAAATTGTAGATCAAAATCTTCTGTACATTTGTATTGATAGAACTTTAGAACAATTTGGACACAAAATATATCATGAATGGCATTCTCTTATTGGCAGCCACAACTGTAAGTGGAATGGTTTAATGTATGGGCCTTTAGGTCAGTCTTACAATGATTTGATTGTGTCCCCTACAGTGTGTTTTAATCTTATGATGCTAATTGCTAGGTAAAGTTCAATCAAAACGTTCGATTTATAGGATATCTAACTATAAAACAAAATTATTTCACGAGGGACATAAACCTGATATGAAAGGGGAACGAGTAATGTATCCTATTTATTACCAACATGTATTTCATAGCACTTATTGTGTTTTAAAATATATTTCTGTTGTCCCTATAAAGGAACGAAACAGCGGATTACAACCCTGTCACAACATCTATAAGTTCATAATATTGCGCCGTTAAATATTCACGCTTTTAAAATCAAACCATTCTATAACCCATGATGTTCCGTATGGCGAATCCAGTTGCACTAGTCATGCTGAAGGTAGCTTACGTAATATAACAGCTCCCTGCTCGTGGACATAAAATGAGAGTTATCCGTCCTTTGAATGACGTTATGTCATGGCGGCCGCCATTCGCATGTTTCACGTTGTCGGAATGTGTAAACAAGCTAAAATAACCTCATTAAATTAAGTTTTAGATGAACAGAGCCGTTGAAATAGCTTTCCTTCGGTTATTTTTGCCTTGTGAGTATAAATACACTGTGCACCGTTACGAACAATATTTTACAATTACATGACCATTGCGACACAGTTTGAACATGTGTGTGCACCTGAAGGCGGTATTTCCCGTTGTGGATGATATTAGATTATCAGAAATTAGAATAACACTGTAATTTAATATGAACAAATTTGGTTTCCCTGAAGCACACCGGCTGGCAAGGAACAGTTACATAAAAATATGTTCATGAAGATCTATCCATTTCTTTTATCCTTTCAAAATTTACGAATTCCGAAAATGTGTATGGTATGGGTTTGTAAAAGAACTTGAGGAAGATGTCTTTATTCACTGCGTAAAAGTGAAATCTCATTTTTCCTTTTTAGTAAAATGGATTACGGCTTTGTACCTATGCTCAGTAACATGTATTTCTGTAGTGCACTGCTTGATTATTGCTTAGTTTTTATGTACCCATGAGACTCATAAGGATCAGATGACGTTATGTAAAACAGTTCAATTTGTTGTTTTAGGGTTATAAATTTGTTTCCAAAACGTGCTGTTTTTATGTTTCATAGACAACGATTGAAACACATTGACATAAATATAGATTTTGTATGACTATAGTTCTAGTGCAACCTCATGTAGGTCAGGTAATTTGAAGCAAACATTTGTATTAGATAAGACAGAATTATACATTTCCTTATGAGCTTCAACATACATTAGACCCCTGAAATTGACTTCCTTTGTACTTTGAATTGCCTATGTTGATAGCATTCTTCTCACAATGGGTAAGTTAACTGACTAGACTAAGCTCATTACTTGGAATAAGGAGATAGGTTCATGGTTTCACGTTTGATCGGTTTCACATTGTACGGAACATATAAATTATATCTTAAACATGTTGAAAACGGCATACTGACATATCATTTATATCAGCTATGATAACATCTAAATTGAATGTTTTTGTCTTTATGATATTAAAGAGACATTCATATATCTCACTATGTTATTTATGACAGTAAAATGTCACTGCCATGAACACATTACATATATAAATACATAAGTTATTTGGAGTTTTAGGTATATAACGTTCTAAACAACATGCCTTAACAAATGGGCAAGAACGATTTTTAAGTTGTTTTAGTAGTCAGAATAGATATAAAGGATATAAAGGATTATTAGAACATATTTTGTTAGGGAATTGCAAACAGGGGGAAAAGTTTATCTTCATCCTTTATTTTTTTACAATCCTAGTTTAATGTTTATCTGTTTCAAGCTTTCACTCTCGGAAAAAGAACATGCCAAGAGTATCTTAGCCTATTTAGCGTTTAAGCTTTTTAACATATTCTTATCAAAGATAAACCACAGAGACATAAGAACATTAGGCCGTCTTAATTTTAAAGTTTACATGAAAGTTACATATATTCAAACCATTCTTACAAATACATACACTCTTGCTGTTTGCAAAATAAGCCTTTCGTATCAGTCAGCATATATTGATCGATTCACACAAACCACAACCCTTTGGTATTCTGCAGGCAACCAGAAACAATGATTCGAATGTATAAACAATATCAAGACACAGTATACACGTGTATATTCATTCTCAGCTGTAGTTTTATACTGGATCGCGCAACACACAACTTACTTGTTCATGTATTCCTGCTAGATCGATTCAAAACGCAATAACAACAAGCAGACAGAGTCGGCCATATCCCCCGCCTTTGGTAAAATTTATTGAAGAATAGTTGTTGAATAACAATGACTATAACCCCTTTTCAACTAACCAGTGCCCAGTTATAAGCAATCTATATTGGTCATACATTTAATCTTACTCTCCTGCAGATTGTAACATTTCAACTTGAGCCCAAAGTATCTTACAGAAATGAATGAGATACAATATTTAAATCATGATCATCCTGCTATATCAGGTTATTTGTATCAGTATTAAGCTCGCTCGTACAATCTCCTTAAAATAGTTTTTTGTGGGTTGTGAGCAAAGCCAAGGAGTTTGCACACACAATTTCAGCTCCTTAGACCAAGTGGTTCTGGAGAAGAAGACAAAATGCGAAACGTTTACAGACGGACGGACGGACGCCGGACACCGTACCATGCCATAAGCCTATCGGGCCTTTCATGCCAGATGAGCTTAAAATACATCAATGGCAGTTTTTGAGTTCTGCTCCAGAAATGAATGATTAAGTTATGTATCCATTGAAATGGTAAAAATAAAAAAATGTGAAGAAGTTGAAAACCCCAAAAGGCACATCTACACATGATGATTGTTCCACACACCAAGTTTCGTTGAGATATGTCTTATAGTTTTCGAGTTCTGCTCCGGAAACAAAATCGGGACGAACGGACGAACGGACGAACGGAGCCCATTTTCATTGTTGATATTCGTGAAGTATTCTTTCCTTTGATGACCAGTACTATGCATCAAGCAATGAAGTTGTCAGAGGCAATCCATCTTTTAAATCAAATATGTTTCAGAATATAAGTGTTATATTGAATTGTCAGCATATAATCATATGATCATATACTGTTTTAACAATATTACTGAATTGTTCTTTAATTTGATGACCAGTACTATGTTTGCATCAAGCAACATTTATGTGAACTACACTTTCATTCAGATTTTCAAAAAACAATTCATAACGTTGTCAGAGGTAATATATCTTTTAAATTCAATATATTTCAGAACATAAGTGTTGTACGGAATTGTCTGCATATAGATATATGATCATATAATGTATGTCATACACAATTTATTGTTCCGTTGATTAGAAATAGATTATTATTTTTTCATCACAGAAATGATAAGCGGTAAGGATATATTCATTATTGTATAATACAATAAAAATGGATCAATGGACATAAAATAACAAATGTAATCAGACAAATGTAAATGCGGCAGGAATATAAGTGATAGACGTAGTTATTAACGAGAGTGGTGAGTGGAGTATATTCTTTTATATATACAGAATGTATATAACTAAGTTCCATTGAAGCGAATTGGGCTGTACAGTCACATTGTTGTACATATCAATTGTGTTTGCAACCAAATCCCTTAAATCACAGGTTGTAATTTCAAGTAGATTTTATTTGAATGTTTCAAGAGATATCCAGCAACATGGTATATATATATAACTGAAACATCTATAAACAAGTATCAAGGGCTTTCGACAATTCATTTAATTATTTTCACAAACATGTATTCATGTAGTTGGTTTTGCATATCTTCAAAGTTTGGTTGCAAATATATAGGATATACCCGTTGCATATTTTTATTCACATATATCTATATACGATCACTATCAGACATCAGTCACTTGTGAATCAGCTTTAGATTCCAATGACAGAAAAATTCATGGTCCCACTGCGGCCTCCCCGTCATCCGTCTTGTCACTGTTGTGCGGTATAGAATAAATCAAGTCTCTGTGGAACTGTTCTTAACTTATTACCAAGTCAACCTCGTCTAGACTGTTAAACAGTGGAGAGAGAAAAAACATCACCCCTCCGGAGACTCTACAAAATGTATAATCCAGACACGTTCAACATGCAACAATGTTTAGTGAAGAAGATTCTGAATTTCTTTGCAAATAATTAGGAATCTCAAATTGTCATGGCTAATTATAATTTGTGTTATTTTTTTCATAATTTAAGGCCATTTCTCATGTTAGGGTTTTACAAATGTACATGTAAACATCTCTTTAGCATTTAAGTTAATTTTCTGAAGACGTAGGTGGTATTCATGAGATCATCTTTTGTTAGTGTGTGTTTGTACTCGATAACTTGGAGATTGGTTGATTTGTCTAATCCATAAGCCATCAAATCGCTCTGAACATGCTGAAATTACCGGCAGCTTTGACATGCACGATTCCATAAACTTACACCTAAACTATCCAAACTTTTTTACTTATTTTGATGTAAATATTTTGAGTATTCTATCGATTATATTATGTTGTATCAACCAAAGGTTCAGTGTGTTCAGTGTGATTGCAGTAAAACAGTTTGTTATAAAATTTGTCCTGGTAAAATTGAGATAAAGCTATTGTGTTTGAAAATCAAAGAGATGTTTTACTGGATTCATAGCGAGTACATGTTAGATTGAAACCTCAAGCTACATGTTCATGTCTTTGATTTTAAAATACATTTAGTGAGTAGGTTTATCTCCTAATTAACAATTATTCGTGTCGAACTTATCTGGAAATAAATCATTTTGGTTTGTGGTAGCAATTTATTTATCTTGAATTGAAGACAAATTTAAATATATTTATTCATTCAAGAAAGGATTTGCGCTAGTTATTCAACTGGGAAAATCCTACTGTACGCAATCATTTATTTAAAGTGTTTAACCAAGCTGAATGTTTACATTGTTCTAACACGTAGCGTTTTATTGGATATCAACCTTATGCGTTTTTATGAACGTAGAAACTTGCAATTGCTTTGTACAGAAATAGATTTTAGATCACGTAATGATTCGTTATATATGTATTTTAATGCTTATTATATCTCAAAATTAATCATGGTTTTATTCATTGCCAAAACTTTGAAGTGAACATCAGTTTTGAAAATGAAAAAAGAAACTATAATATAGTCGCAAGCGACTTTAAACGGATTCAGCATATATATGATTCATTTCCTATTAGGTACATTATATCAGCAGTCATTCCTGAAAGTTACACGATTATGTGGAAATGTGTTAAGCTACAGCAACCTATCCCTGTCCATCATGTAAAACGAAAGTAGGATTTACCCCCTTTGTTAACAGTTCAAAATAAAGTCGCAATTGATCAAGATAAAATGCTTATATCTCATTGGTTATGTTTATTATCAAACTAATAATGTTTTCCCCATATAGAGTAATCCTTTCCCATTTCAACGAGGTATCAAACAACGTGCTATGATTTTGCATTGTTGAACTTGCACTAACAAAGATACACTACAAATGTGGCGATTGTCAATTTAGAAAGAAGGCAGAAACTGTCCGACTTAAAAGACCCGTAACTCATTGGTTATGAACACCACTACTGTACTTATTTTATTTTTCGTAATTTCAACTTAGGTTGATGTAGTCATAATTTAGATTGCATACATGGTTAATGCGTAATGTTCTTTTGAATATTCAGGAAAATACTAAACAATGCTTATTTTCGGACCCCTATTCCACTTTTCCGATGTTCGAAGCTAAACTATTAACATTTTGATGAAAGGGTTCAACATAAAAGTTTTTATTCTTGAAATTGTCTATTCGCAGGTGTGAATAAAATTTCAATAGCATAATTGGTTAAGCAGTCGTGATCCTTTGAACATTGCTGAAAATGGCGATTTTTGAAAAATGACAATGTTCTGTGACTTGTCACACATAAAGTATGACAGATACGCGATTGAAAATTATTATTCTACATTAGAGACATGTCTACTTCACAGTGAGACATAAAACATTATTGTATCTTCAGTGGTTTACGAAGGAAAATTCTCCAAAGTAGGTACCCCTCGAAAGGTCTCAAAATCACAAAATTTAACTTTTAAGGGATTACGTCTAAATTGTGCCCAATCGATCAACTTTTACATGGTCATGATATGTTATGGAATTGTTAAACAAGTTATTATAAAGAGATTGAAATAAGTAACTTTGACATAAATCAATTTGTGACAGAGTTATGCCACTTTGAACATGCAACCGAAAAACGCACTTTTCGAAAAGGTTCAAATACAAGGGCAGATAACTTGAATTCTAAGCCAAAATTCAAAATTCTGTCTCGATAACTTTTTTACACGTTTATCCAGCTTTCAAATGAGCTATCACACATAGCTGTATGTGTTGCCGGGATTTAGAAGAAGATTTTTGAAGACGCGTACCCTCAAAACCGCGAAAGTACACAACAAATTCAGTTTTTTCGAAATAGCAAAAATTCTATTATTACGGCCGAAAACCCCTATAGGCCTAATCGATGAGGAATGTTGTTGCGCACATTTTGGTGAAAGTTTTGTGCAAATATGTTGATAAGTTTTCGAGCTATTAAGGTTTGAAGTTTTAACTTCCAAGGGGGATAACTCACGAAAGAAGTCGAAAATCCAAAAAGTAAAAAACATGGATCTAAGTTAGGTCACAGGCTACGATCCCTGAAAGTTTCAGAGAAATCGGTCAGGCCGTTAGTTCAGTACCGCGGTCACAAAATCGGTGGAATAATAAAAAAAAAACAACAAAAAAAACACGCCAATGACAATAAGGATTCAGCCTTATGGCTGAATCCTTAATTATAGAAATAATTGCTGACTTTGCTACTTGAGTTCTGCAACATTAAAGTCTTTCACCTAAAGTAAGACACAAAAACAAGTCTCGCTATTAATTGTTTCATTTTTTTAAAACATGTTAATGCATATTCATTGTCAGCTGATTTACATTTACCTGAATCAAGTATGTTAAAGTTTATGAAATCTAATCAGGGAATTAATTAATTTTTCAATTCAATGTCTCCAAGACATTTGCCAGAACTCACAGAATTTCATCAACTCGTTTACGTTGCACTGCCTCACCTTTAAGCACCAATATCTCCACTTGTAAGATTCCCAGATCTCACACCTGCACTGGACATTAACACAGTTATTCGTGTCTTTGGGAAGACATTTATTCTCATTTGAGGATATTACACGTGGTGACCTGTTCACTAAAATATTTGGATCTGTATTCTAAAATAAAGCAACTTATAAGAGTTCCAACAAAAACGAAATGCTTTATCCGGATTTTGTTACCTAGTTCGGGGAAAGAACGTACCCTAAAAGGCTCCATCAGTGATTATGCACCGATTTTGTTCACACATTTGCCTATGGATTTATTGTACATTTCAAACGCGTGTAAACTATATAAATTGGTTAATAAACACCAATTTATCGCATCCTAAAAGCAGTAAAATTATGTGCGGTTTAAGCAACCCGTCAAAGATGTCAGAACACGTACGTATTGAAATCATTTTCTAAAATCAATGTTATTTGCAGATTTGAAACTAGATTATTATTACCTCATGACTACTTCATAAATCCTTGTGTAGTATAATCGTATTAGAAAGTATTTGAATTTTGACTTGTTTTATATATGCCATGAAAACACTCTTGGAGCTGAATTGATTTCATTATTTTGTAATATATGTCAGAAGTGTATTAATGTGTGATACAAATAGGCGACAAAAGTTTCCAACAAATCTATGTTATGATGTACACAAATCAGTCATTAAAAACGTTTTAGTAATTATAGTGATTCAAAAACTAATTCTGTTAATTTTGACCAGAGATATTGTTATATGGTACATGTATGTATGTTGGTTTCGTTTTGACTTTTAAAATCTTTTAACTGAAATAATCGAAGATGAAAGCCACGCTTTAAGGGACATTGAAATGTCATTTTCCTCTACTCGAGATTGAATATTCTAGCAATATTTATATATTTATAAGAAAGCTCAAGAAGAATGCATTGGGGGATTAATTATCCATAAATATAATAGCTTTTGACACGTTAGAAAAACAAACCAAGACCTACTAACCGATATCCTTTCGTGTTGGCAGTTGAAGTGAATTCACTAATTTGTCATGTCATTTCGGATCATAGACAAAGTAATGTCCGAAATGACTGTTTCCGGTAAACTTCCGTAAGAAAATCGTAGCCCAGCATTTGGAAGCGGCCGTGGCGAGCACGATAGCTTAATCGAATCATATATTATTATCATGATTGTACCAAAACGAGGATTTAGTTATTTCCCCTTACTGCTTTTCTTTCGTACCATATATTCCGTTTTCACGCCATTTAAACCATGTGGCCCACATCATCAAATATCCGGTACAAACGATCGCCGCAAGTAAATAACAAAATTTAAATCGCAATTGATTTGGTCTTTTGGTCTCAAATTACGAAGTTGTTATGAAAAACTGTGCTTCCCCATTATTCCCCAATTATTGTCTTGAAGAAGGTTTTTGCAGCAATGGAGCATATATAAGTCTTAGCGAGAAGGTATAAATATGCTTCAGATCAAATGTTTTATCATAGAAACAATATCATTTTGTTATATAATAAACACATAATGAAGGGACGATATATACATTATAATTGGTATTAAAAACTATTGTATTTTATTTTCAAGAAAGACCAATGACGTCACCAGATGATTAATAAATGACATAAATGTATGTACATGTACATGGGTATAATACAAATTTCTTTGTAATGTAATTTGTCTTGGCCCTGAAATTGTATAATGTCTTCAGATAGTTATGTGTCGTTTTAGAATTTTAGCTTATAAATACTAAACTACTCATTGATACTTACTGATACATTGATACTATCCATACTAAAGGAAATTTTTAAAATATGTCAATTTTTTTAACGATGTTTTTATTTTAATTGGCCCTAATTGCATTCTAAAAATTAATTAAAATTTGTTTTTAGTGAAATATAATGATTATTAATCATCATTCAAAACATTCTTATATATATATGTATTTTTACATGTTGTTGAATCTAACATCTAAACAACGAAAACCACTCACACTATCTCTGTTCCAAATCAACACGTTGGGAACTCTGCACTGTTTCAAACTCCACATAATTCATCTCAGTTAAAGGAGAACAAGGTACACATAATGAGGGCTGGTTCCAAGAGAAGACAAGCTGTACGGTACCTGATTCGTCCCAATAATGTTTGTTGATTTTGCAATGGTTTTTTCTTCTCCTTAAGGGCATCTAAAAGCGAAATAAAAGTTTATAATTAGCAAAACTTTCTGGATAACAATTTTCTTTGGGGGATAAGCACGAACTTTCCCAATATAAGCTTACTCCTTCATAAACTGAATTAAGACTTAGACTTAAGCAATCTTTTCAAACATAAATTTGTAAGTTTAATCGATTGCAATATGTATTGATTGAACCGTGTATTTCAGTTAATGAATAATAATAATGAGGATGTTTATATGGCGCTTAATCCACAACACAAAGGGCCGCGCTCCATGCGGTACACATATAAAAGGACCAACATCGTTCTTTTTTCATTCTCAACTCCCCTTGCAGTATGCAACCTGAGCTACCAATAAAGACGCTCAAATCAGTTAATTTAAGTATATAATTACAATGTATTATGAAAAAAATTTGCAGTCTTTAAATTACAAATTTAAACTTTTTATTCAATACTTAAGTATCTCTGTATTTGCTTTAACATATTATTTGTTTACGTATGGCAATTCAAATTCAAAGAAATGTCTCACCTTTGTAGTAAAGTATGTAGATATACATGCATGCTTTTTAAAATTTGGTACTTTGTACAATGTATATTGAGAAGTATTTTGGAATATAAGATATTGAAATCGTTAAATAGTTGTTAAACAGTTCATGACAAGCTAATTGTGTGTGCTTTAGGATTGAGCAAGTTTAATCGAATATGAATTAACAATTGTAAATATCCTTTGTGAAACTTTGACATGAAAAAACCCTAATTCATATGAGTAAACTTAACTACATGTATGTCAACCTTTTTTCCATGATTAATTCAACATTGTGGGGGATTTCCGTCTTTTTTTCTATGGAAATAATGACTAAATTTTAAATGCCCAATTATTGGTTTCATATAATTATGGCACTGTATGGTTGAAACAATAAACAGAAATGGCAATCTGAGGATAACCTCACTCCAAATAGACTAATGACCTATCTTAACTCGTATGACTCTACTTTAAAGACATTTGAATGTTATACTCTCATTGTATACCTCATAGTAAACAGTAACTCTTTGAAGTGTTTAAGTGTCAAACTTTTCAAAGCTTACAGTTGGCATTTTCTTCTGTAAAATATCCAGTCGACCATCATAATTTTCCTCTTAAGCCCATTCATTCAATGTACCTGTGATAAAAAATGCTTGATATAGAAGCTATTGAATTTATTTGCATGGAACATGCCAGAATTATCAGTCATCTTTAACTAGTAATGGCCTCACGAATCATCATAAATTGGTAACTTTTTGACGTTGAATGAACAAAGTGTTAGTAATCAAAACCTGAGATTTGGCAGGCTTATCCAAAGAACACAACCCTTGGATAATTGCACCTAAACCTAAGACTTTGGAGCTTCAGCATTTTAACATGAATATGGTTGTATAGAACACTTGTTTTACTTTTTGGGGTAACCAGTGAACGCGTTAACCGCATCCTTGGAATATTGGAATGCAATAATTAAGATTTCACTTTATCAATGTAACTCAGTTAAAGTACAACTTGTTCTTTGTCAACTCCCCGAGGGGGCAATTATTGAAAAAAATCCACTCAACGTCTCCACCTGGTACCATTCATGACCACCGTTATTGAATCTCATGAATTGAATTGTGGGGAGGATATTTGTGGTGTTAAGAAAAAGTGCATTTGTGAGAAATATGTCATTTGGAAATCAGCCAAAAGTGAGATTGCTGGTGAAATCGTTCCAGCTCTCACAAGCTGTTAATAGAATTGAACTTACAGTTTCAGCTGCGGTTAGAGTTTGTGAAAACTGTTACATTATATCACATTTTTATTATTATGTGGGCTGTAAAACTAAATGAAACAATTCAGTTATTAACGACATATATCAATGAAATAAACCCTTTATCAATTGAAACATCAACTTTGTGACACTATACTTCGGTTTGTAAACAACCCTTTATAATATCAATAAAGCGTGGCTTATAAGGACTTGTATTACATAATAATACCCGACGTAGAATGTAAGAGTTGTATGTTGTGCTAGTAAACGTAAAAGCTAATTTTCATTTAAGCTACATTAAAGTCGTTTATTGTATTAAACAATATTTACGGTTTCGCATTTTACAAAACCCCGAACAAGATACAAATAAAGAAATAATAACAGAAATAACTTAAAACTTAAAACAAAAGAAAATGGAAACAAATCCTTCAAATACTGAAATTTTGCAAATGAGCATCACATTTATTCTTGTGTGGTCCAACACAACTGCTCATATCACTGGTCAAATAATGTTCTTACATACCATAAGTAAATGCTGGGATAAGATAACGATGCGTTTACCTTTTGTCATTTTCCTATGTTGACAAGACCACAATATGCCCACAACTGTGACTGATGTCTTTGCTAACTGCTTACTGCTAACTGCAATGTGTCCTACAGCTATGCTTAACCCTTTCTGGTGAATTGCTTTTAGCAGATGTCAGTCAGTGTCGTTCATTTGATTCTCACATCTGTTGGATTTGTCTCAATTTGTTCGATGTTGTTAAGATAATCACTAGCTCTAAGGCAGGATTTGTTCTGAGTTCAGAATACAAGCTTAAGCCCACAATGGCATTAATAAAAAAAAAAATTATTCAAGGGACTGTGTCAAGCATTTCCTTGTTGAAGGTTCGATGAGTGCATTCAATCAGTCATGTTGGTTTCTTTGATTCATAATAAAGTTTGCGAAATATCAGTCAAGTTCGGTGGAACGATAAAAAGAATCATCAAATCCAAATATATGATCAAATTAAAGATCCTATTATAATTCAAGTACATTAATTAATGTCAGTGTTTTTTGAATTATTTAAAATATATAGTTAAACGAATAAACTTCCCTTTAAGATGTTGCAATGCACTACCTTAACTAGTTTAACTTTCCTATTATTAAATTTGGACAGTGATTTAGTTATTTTAAAATTAAATGAAAACGCTTATCAAGTGTGATGTTTCAATTATTGACAAAGGATATACAGTTGTGCATAAACCTGACAGCTACACAGTTTCTTTAAATCGCATACGGGGCATCACGATCATTCTCAGAGAATCAACTATATGCTAGAAAACTAGTTGTAATTGCACTGCCCATCTTAGTTTAATCAATTACATGTTTCTAACTCAGCTAATTAGGTCACAAATCAGATGATGCTTGCCAATCTATATCTATACAATACCATACTAAATATCAGTATATACTGTTATATTCTTTAGATAACCCTAATATGTTGCATTGTATATAACTATTTATTCTATTAGATATTCGTTGAATGACACATTTGTGGGTTCTACCGATAACCTGTACATGTAGACTCTCGAAAACAAGAATGAAGAATATAGAAACAGAATGTTACAAATAAGGCGCGAATATTATCCACTTAGGACTAAAAACTAAATATTAATATATACTAAACAACAGATAAGCACCATTAATGACCTGTCAATGACAATGACAAAAAAGGGATCTCAAGAAAAGGTAAATATGGCTAGAAAATACTCCTAAATCAATAAAAAAAAAAAAAATAGTTCTAAAACGAATGTACATTCTTCGATCAGCCCTGTGAGCCAATTTCCCTTTGCGCGGCCATTCAATTAAACTGTTAAAATGGCCGCTCGAAGGTAGTTCAAGTGATCTGACCGCTGATATTTCAATATGAATAACCGTTTTCTATGGATACGGCTTATCGGGTCGTGTAATGAGATGTTGTACCCTCTAACATAACATTATATTGTATAAACTTTAATGATAAATCGCAAATGAGAGAAAACAAAATATGCAAAAAACGTGCTACAGCGCCTTTCCTATCGCAGTATTTATCAGTGAATACTTAGAACCGAGACAGCTGATTATTGAATAAAAGAAAACCAACATAACTTGAATCAATGGCAACTTTTTTTCGTGCCTTAACTGAAATGAGATCTCTTTTTCCTAAATTTACTATTTTGTACTGACAAAAAATATTTATGGATAGAACAATCATAATTTCAAAAAATCATTAGATGTCTTGCCCTTGCCCTTGCCGTTGCAGAGCTCTTGCACACTCGTATCACGATGATTAACTACACTTACCATTGTTATTATTTTCGAGTGGGTGTGCACTTGTGTCATGAATAAATGAATAAACAGCAATGTCCCCTCGAATTTCTTTTCCAAAAAAATACCCCGATAGATCCTTCTCTTTCAAGCAGTACATTAGAAAAGCAAATGATCCAAAACAACATAGTTTAACGACTAGTTGTTGTACTTGGACTTCGTCTTAGGTCTCGGTGGGTGAGTGGGTACGCTGTTGCGATAGTCAGTGCTGGCGATTGGTGCTCGACCAGAAAAAAAGAATGTGTATTATTACACTGCATCAGTACTTTGCATTCAATAGAGTATATCGTCCTAGAGCAAGAGTTTTAATCAATGATGATATACTCCAAATTTTAGACTGAACCGTAGTTCCTGAAAACAGTTTTTGGCAGTAAAACTACATATATACATATTTGATGAATTCAATGCTCAATGGAACTGAAGATGGCCTGACATCTCCTCTCAGATCTACGGAAATTTAGACTTAAAAAAGTGCTTTCGACTTGAGAGATAACGGACTAATCCAATTGCTGACGGGCAAACCATTTTAAATCTTGCTTTTCTGAGGCCATATACATGAATAACAATCCTCATCACAGCACGAAGCTTTCATACTATTAACATTATAATAGACAATATGATAAATCTTACTGCAGAACAAATCGGCAATTACGTCTTGAATTGATATTAGTTCACTAAAATACTGACTTACCATGATACAAAACAGACCGTCTAAACAACAATAACATTAGGTTTTCCGTGCTGTTATTCATTTTATGATAGATATGTGTTTGTTGTGATTTGATTATATCTTTTACATAGCTCAATATCTCATTTAATGCATACACGGTGCAATACAACGTAAAGCATAGAGACAGATACATTGAAATATACAGACAAAATAGTTCATTTACACAATTTGAAAGAAAGTCTTTAAATAAGAATTAAACCTATCAACATTAACATGTTAGAACGTCAGTTCTAAATATGCACTGTTACAATAGTTTGAAATGTATATCTTGAACATCATCAATTGAATTGACAAAGAGTTAAAATAAGAGACAAAATAATCAGTTTGCTGTTTTGGGTTCACCTCCAAACACAACGATTTTGTTCATGTCAAGTCAAATATGAAAATTGCATGGGAAGTTAAAATAGGGTCACATATAAGATGAAAAATTTATTTAAAATCCATTTCAAAACACACTAAGTTCTACAATAAGATGTTTTAGTATCGTAAAATCATTGAATACTAAAAATTAAACAGAAGGGATATCATTTACGAATTACAACCTTCCCAAACCTGTCCAAACGTTCCTTCTGAGTGCATGCATGTAATGTGGCATCACGCTTCAGTTTAGAATTGAATATAACACATATTATGAAGGGAAGAAGACTTTCTTAATTTTTATTGTATTGTTACAACACATTATATATACACCTCTAAATGTTTCAATAAACATCACACATACACGATCTTAAATCACCGCATCACTGAAATCATGAATATATATCTTCAAAAAAATTAAGATGACCTATCTATCTCATTCAAGTTAATATGAAAACACGTCTCCTGTATATCATTGCTTACATATACTAAGACTAGTACAACATATATAGATGTGGTTATCAGGTGAAAAGTCAATTGATTACAATGGTCCTTATTTTAAATACATGAGTTGATGAGGATAATAGTAGAGCTACCACATGATCAACGTTCTCACGTAGAAGTTTTAAGGAATCGGGTGCTAAGACATTTGATTAGATATTATATGTTATTTCAAAGACAGCAAACTCTCATTACGTGCAGAGAGACTGCACTCAATGGCGTTCCTAACTCTCATACTGTCAAAATACCTCGTCTAGAAGGAAAACATACAGAGCACTTATGAACTAATCTCACGTGCAAAAGAAACGTCCCCACATTTTGAAAACAGTATAAAATGAAATAATGATGTCGGAGAAAGTAAATTTTGAATGTTTTTGGTAGCCACATGTTTTGTATAGAAGTATTCACAATTTCATACATCAGAGTATGCTTCTTTTATTTTTACATCTGTTCAAATACACAAGGGGTGCTAACATCGCTTTTTAAAGATGTTTTTGGCCCACACTATTTGGTATTTAAGTTTAAAACATTGAAAAAGTAGAAATTTGATTAATCAAAGATATCCTCGACATAGATAACGTTCTTTGATTTAAATTTGTTGATGCGTCATTACTGTAGGACATCACAAAACAAGCCAAAACTGGCTTTTTGAGGGTTTTTATCTCGTCTAGTTAAGGAGATTCCAAAACGACCACTTCTTAAAACTTGTGTTTCTCAGAGTTATGAATAGATAATGTTTTGAAAATTCATATTTAGTATTGTTGGGTTCTGTAGACATGATGTAACGTACGCTGTTTCAGTCGTATTTATCGCCCGTCGATTGAAATATCTTGTATTTTGTATGGGGACGTTTCTTTTGCATGTGAGTTTATGTATGATATACATGTAGGGTATCAAAATGATAGGGCCTGGAAGACGTGGCGTTTCAAATTGCTGTTGAAATAATGCTGTTGAAGAGTGTAGAGTAACAACATCTAGGAAATGTAAATGAATTAGTAATGATTCCTTGCACTAGCAATTGTTTTTAATTTGATACATTTATTTGTTTGAGAGTAAATGTTCAAGTACAAATAACTAAGTATATATATAAATCTTAGACAATATTACTTCATTATTGTTATTATTTTGTGATAGTACATGTGAAATGTGCTTATCACGATAGTAACTTAATGTATTTTATGCCGCAGTCACTCTTTGGCATTGCCCATTTAACCATTGAATCATTAATCATCTCACATATAAACATCATAACACCCATGTTTATTATCAGATGAGAGCACAACATTTCAGAAATTCGACAATGTTATCCCAAATAATACTTCGATGAAGGTTTCTGGCCATCGTGAGAAAGAAAGCATTGGGAAAGTGAAAGAGTTAAACAAAGGTTAGAGGACAAAATTAAATGATAGTACTTATGGTTAAAACAATAATCATTTCAAAAGAAAGGGATTGGTAAACAGACTAGCAATTTATCTTAATATCTCTCCCACGGGTACACATCACATGTTTGTTCCATACAAAATCAAGGTCATTTGATGACCCAGGTTTAAACATGAGGCAATAGGCAAGTGTTACCAGATGAAGCAGTGTAATTCAAGAACTTGAAACAAAGATGGTTCGCCCGAGAGAAGTACGTCCATCAAGAGCAAGCCATCAGCGTAATGTTTGCTCATTATTCTAGATTAAGATAACACCAATGTAGAATACTCAACTGCTTTGTAGTTTCCAAGCACTTTGATTATCTGTTTTCCCGTGGGAAATTGATGAACAATCTGATGAAATTTCCTTGAAAGACTATAATGTGATATCCATGAATATTAAAAATTATCTATACCGAGCCACAGTATATACATGTTTACCTTATTGAAAAAAGATTCACATCTTAATCTGGAAGGGAGGAACCAAAGCTGTGTACGTACATATTATCGAGACCACTGTAAGCATGTCTCTGTTGATTTGCAATCGACCGACTCGACTGGCAGGCTTCTTAGACTTCCTTAGTTGATAATCTTCTACTTTTTCAAGCGTATCCTTTTCTCTCTCATTATATAATAAACTCTATCCATTTATCTTAACATGTTTTTATTCTACCATGATGTTTACGTCTCCATTGTGATCTTTTTTTCTGTTTTCTAAAATGGGTGAATATTTCATTTGGTATTTAATAAATAAATCTTCTTCAATGCTAACTCATAAAAAATGTTCATGACAATCGATTTAGTAGAATTGATAGCCAAATCTTACTTATCCGTATTATTGTTAAATGAACCAACTTACTGTGTATGTTTTGCTTGATTTCATTTTGCAAATATTCGTGTTAAGTCTTTTATACGAAGGAATGTGAGGGTCAACTATTCGTTATTAATATCTGAGTCATATGTAAAACATAACGTGTCATTTCTTATTTACTGCATTGTTCATATATTGCTTTGTTTAAGTCATTGCAGATTACATATAACGCCTACTCCAGACAAGTTCGATATTACAGACGTTACACAAAATCATAAACCATGCACATGTACAAACTTGGAAAGAACTTCAAAGATTAATGAATTATTCTGATGAAAATGATGAACATGTCTGATCTAACCAGTAGCACCCATATGTACAAAGTGTTCTAAAATATAAGTGTCAGATATTGCTAGGAGACATTGATGGAGACTATGCGTTAAAAAGCATCTAAAACTTGCAGACACCGTAGTCAGCATTTCGGGTAACTGTATGTACCTGCTAAAGAAAGTGACATGGTAAATTAAAGTCATTCTCTTGTGTTAAACAAAACGTCCTTGTTTATCTTTTTTAATTGGCGACAGGTTTCTCTAAAATGTGTTAAATGTATTGTGTTGTTGTCAGTGCATGTACATTTTAATTAACAGCCTTTGAAACAATATATAACTTTTTTCCCCTTGAAATAGTATTTTAGTTTATATTCAACGCAACAGCACGATCTTGGCTAAACAAAAAACCAATGCAAAAAGTATTTTTAAAAGGAAGAAGTTGACATTCAACAAATAACCATTATTGGGAAACACTTTCTCCAGACCAAGAGGTAACTTGAGGCCTCGCGGTTGGAACGTTAGTAGCTCAAATATCCACCTCAATTCTAGAGATCTTCTAGATTGTGTGGTTCTCTCTAACTCAGGATTTTGTTTGAGTTGAACGATTATTTTATAGAATAAGTCGCTCTTGGAGTGGTCAGGGAGATTGAAGTGAAGGGCCACTGGTTTGTCCCTTTTGTGAGTGACGTCTGCAAAGTGTTCCGTCAGCGCTCTGATGAGTCCTAAACCAAGGACGAAACTAGTCACTCAAGCAATCAAACCCAGTACCCCTCAGCAGTTGTTAAGGTCACCTTGCTCTTAGCTTTTAAACAAGGATTAAAGTGATTTTAACGCTTAGCAAAATAACAACTGGTAGGATCATTATGAAATAAGTATGAAAACTATAATAACCTATAATACAAATTAAAATGTTTAAAACATATCTATTAAAAGATAAAGGTATGTTTTTTATTTGAATTGTCTGTTGTTATTAAATGTTTTCAATTCATGATAGCTAAAACAAAATAATTTAGAGTTTTGAAAGAGTTTTTTGCAAACACAATAATGTTTGTAACCTCAACATGAGCAATGCAACCTTAATGTATATCGTCGTACATTGTTTTATTTGTTGTTATTGGATAATGTGTGTTAATACTTTTAAGGAAAAGGCGTACATGTATTAATGTATCAATTTAACACATTCTGAAGCAGAAAACTTTGAGTCGATTTCCATTAATTGTGCTAGATTTGTGATTTTCATATATTTGTGAACTGAAGTTGTTCTTTGTTGACAGTTTCATTCAAATTAATAAATAACAAAATGATGGTTTGTTTCATTTCTCCACTGTTTAACAAGTCCAGACAAGTAAACGTAAGTTAACATTTGTTCCACAAAGACCTGACTGACACCCACATTGACAGCACTAATGAAGACAAAGTCACTGAGGGCCAATACATTTTATGTCATGTTACATTCTCAGTTAAGAACCATACAGAACTGATGCAATATAACCATATTAATTACATATACCCTGCAATATGAACTGAACAACAACTTGTATGACAACTGGTGAGACATGTGGTATTCGGTGAATACTGTGACTGGGTGTTATTCATGATCAAACAACACTGTCGTAGTGTTCAGGATAATGCCTACCTCCTTTTTCTGCTATATTTTCTTAATATAATATCCTAATATCTATGATGTAGAACTTGTCTAATACGAATAAAAAACACTTAAGAAAATATCATCTCTTCTAAATGTTCTCATAGTACCTTGTCGGTAACATATCTTATTGAATCTTCTTTATATGTATGCACTTTCCTTGAAGTTGTCTAGCTAATTGACATGGTTTGATACCTGTTTTGTCTGCCAAGGTTTGAAGGACTGTACAATGTTTCATATGATCTTGACAAATGAGAATATATTTTTACGGAAATGACCATGAACCATTTAACTCTGTAATAATTGTGATTAATCTTGGAAATCTACATGTCATCTGTTGACAATGTCTGTCTATTCAGAATAGGAAAGGTCTGATGAGTGAACTCAATATTGACAATGTAAGAACTTGCATAACGTGGGTTATACAGGATGTATTCATATTAAAATTGAAGAGATTGGTTGTAGTCTTGACAGTGATGGCATTGTTAACAGGTCAAGTAAAAGTTACAATCATCAATATCAGACAGAAGAAGTTTTTTGTACAGAAAATTGGTAAAGTTAAGGTCTCTGACAAAAGGTTAAACGATAGTTTAACAGATATTTGATATATAACAGAATTTGAAAGCAAATGGGCAATGCATGGTAACTTGGTAACTTGATGGAATAGTGAAGGGTGTAGATATGTTTTGATATGGATATGTACATGTATGTGTGACTGTTTTGTTGTTGTTGTTTTTTTTTGTTTTTTTTTTTTAATTTTCAAACATGTTTTCCGGAATTTATTGGAAGAACTCCAGCTCTAGTATCTCAAAACTCAAGATCTCGATATGAAAATAGTTATTTAAACTAAACCTGATAAACGAGGGAAAGTCTACTACATTTGTGTTTGTATCATTCGTTTTTCCTATATTCAAGTATCAAGGAATTGACCTCCTTATACATTAATACCTACAGAGAATATTCAATGCAGCATAATTAGGAATAAACCATCTGATGATTGTAAAAATCTAAGGAATTATAACGAATATTCTTTTTAAACAGATAATATTATTTTTAAAATACGACGTGACTAATAAGACTTGTTCCATGCACATGACATTAGGTGATTTTTGCATTTCAGTGAATGTCTGAAATCTTCAAATTACAATTTGTGGAAAATAGTTTTTTAAAATCCATAAACTGAACCCTGAAGCTACATTTGTAAATTTCCATCAAACCGATCTCATAATTGCAAGAAAATGTTGACTCCTCTTTTTTATTTGTCATCCTGCTTTTATTGCTGCTGGCAAACAGGTTGATCTTAATTTTATCGAGTTATCTCATATTGATTCAGTTCAACCCATCTGTTTTATTTGGTGAACTAATTCATGTAACTTCCTATAATGTCTCTGCAAGACTCGCTGTTTGTCATGAGTAGACAGGTCACCAATTTGAATATGTTTGTGAATTTTTATACAAAATGTGGAGAATGAATTTATATATTGTGTCACATAAGTATCAAGATGCCAATACTGCTGGGATGTTGTGATGTTGTTTTTTTATAATTTTATTTCTTTTTCAGATACATAGACATACATGTATATAGCATAATACATTCAAAGTACAAAAGTTTTGAAAGGATATTTACCGCAACGTCATACAATAAAACAAGATTTTAACATGTCTATGAAATTGACAAACTCATAATGTTACTCAGATTGTAATTATTCTAAATTCACTAAATTCTGGTCTTTATGCCATAATCTATTTACAGGCTAAAACACACTGCAACTTCTGTGAATGTATGAACATGCCAGGTTTAAAAAGGAACTAGAGAACTTTACGTGAACTTGAATTCCTTTTTTTTTGTTGGCAATTGTTTTGTACCAATATGTGTTTGTGTGTCTATTGAAAACTTTTGTTTATTAATTTTGTTTTTGATTGGTTTATTTTATCGTCGAATGTAGATTCGAACACGATTTTTGTTGAAGGCGATTTACCGCGTTTGGATACATGATGACGTAAGATTCTAGCCCAAACTTGATGTCATCTAAATAAACATGCGTAAATCTTCGCTTTGTGGTTTCCATCATTTCGTCCTTCTACATTTAAACAAATTAATCTGTGTATCTGTTTGGGAAATATTTGGACCGGTATTTTAAACAGGGAAACTACAGTAGCCGACCATGACAGGAGTCAACGTGGTCCCTGACTCTGAGACTGTGAGTTGTTCGGTGTCGCTTCAAACAGATGGCCTACACACGAGTAGATAATCGAAACTCTAATGACCTACTTGCTTCGCCATGCTTATTACACTCTTGTGCTTATTCAAGTGACCTGGTCGCATCCTTATTATCCTTGTTTCTGTCATAACATAAAGATTTCAAGCGGCATACATCTTATACGCCTAACATTCATGACCAGAATAAGCCAACAGCATAATGATTTACGTTCGTTACAATGACGTCATAAATTTAAACCCAATCAGTTATGACATCACAGAGAACGGTTGCGTCAAATTTGATAATTGGTAGAGGAATGAATTTCAAGCTGGTGAAACGTTGAAATTTACCAACTTATGGGTTCTATTTGATTAAAAATAAAAATTGTATCACTTAATCAACATATTAGAATATGAATGAATTTTATTTATTTTTCTTATTAAATGGACATACCTTTCTTATCATTCGAAGCCTCGGTTCGGAATGATAAAAATCAGTATCGAATCTACGTTAGACTCACAAAAAGTTAAAGTTACAGTAGGTTTATCTCCTAATACGAGATGACAGTCATTCGACTTGCTTCAATGCTTTTGATGAACTGTCATCAGGTTCTGGAAGACATCAGTAATTAAAGGAAGTGGATGCTTGTTGACAGATTGTCGGTTGGTCTTCTTCAAGGCAAACTTCCATGGGTCAAAGGTTTATGAACTCATCCACAAGACAAAGACAGTGGTGTGTTTGTTTGGCTTAATATCATTTTCAACTAGCTGTGTATTAAAGATTTTGAAGGCCATTTATCTTTATAAATTATGATTTCTTGCATATGGTTACTTGTGAAATTAATTCCAAAACAACCAATATTATGGCTTGTAACACATAATTCTCAGGCTCTGAATAAGATGTCTCGCTTCCAGTTGTGTCTGTGCATTTCATTGAGTCATTTTTAACAAGAAAGGCACATTACTCATTTTAATTGCCGGATGTTTTATGGTCTACATTGGCGATATATACTATACTTCTGGTTTTTCAATATGAACTATATCTAAAACAGCCTATGTGTAAACAAGTATAAATAAGTTCATATAACAAGAACATTTGGACTGAAGTTAGTAGTCTTAAAGGTGCATCCATTGTGTTTCATAAAATTGTATTTGGCTTTAATACATGCCAACATGCGATATGTGCTGATAGCAGTTCAAATAATTTCACTCAACTTGCATATTTATCCCCAATCGCCAAAAATTAATAAAAATTACTAGTTTCCAATTAAAATTGAGTCACATCATTATACTTATTCAGAAACCGAAACTGAATTTTGACCTGTATACATTATTTTTTAATTGCGTCAATAAATTAATTCAATAAAAACACATGTCTCTCTATTATTCTTCAAGTAATAATAAATTCAAAATCGATTATTTTTCAGCCGCAGAGTTGTCTCCCTTGATATGGAGCGGTAAACTCTTTACAGTGTTTTCGCTGTTTCACAGTGTGCGGAGTTTTGATCACAAACGGAAATAGCTATGTGGCCTATCGGACATGAGTGAAATGAGTACATATAATAGATCTAAAGAGTAATACATTTGTTACACGGTGTTTTGACAGGGTTTACGGGACTGTAAGACCTTTGTATATTCCGCAAATACGGAATATACAAGGGTCTTACAGTCCCGTACACCCTGTCAAAACACCGTGTAACTAATAATATGATTGAATATGATGCCTCATAGTAATTAGTTTGACAGCTCTTTGAAGTCCAGGGGTCAATCTGCTCAAAAATACAATTTTATTTTCTTCTGTGAATATTCAGTAAGTGACCAACTAAGTCAAACATACATCATACATTTACTCTTATACTCGGTCAATGTATTTGTTATGAAATTGTCCTCATTTAGTCAATATATCAACTTTTATTCGAAAATTAATGAAATTTAGATTTTCCAAATATGACCCCTTCTGTGTATTCCCTTTTGCCAAATTTCGTAAAAATGCACCACTGACGTGACGATCGCAGGATACGTTTGGGAATGATTAGTTTACTCATGGATATATGTTATTTATTGTCATTGCATGTGATGTTATTCTATTCATGTTACAATGAACGTCAATTTACATGGTATTTGCACTAAGATACAATTGAAGGTGAACAAACTTTCCAGAGTCTAACAAGACTGGGTGTAAAGCCACAGCAGATAACATGATTGAAGGGATTTTCAACGTCTTGTTATAATCAATAAAGACAAAAATGCATTCTGCGACTTTTATATGACTATAAAATGTACACTGTTGCATAGTATTTTCCCTTTTTTCATTTTCAAATTATACAGTTTAATGCAGTTTCCTAAAACTAATATTTCAAAACAAGTATTTACCCAAAATCTATGGGTCCAGAAAAATGGGTGAATGATCTACACATTTAAGAGGTATAGATCAGGACTTTGGCATTATTAGGGTGGTAGCTAGCTTGGTTCAACAAGCAGCAACAGACAACTTGAGGCAGACTCACGTGATGTTCACAAAGAATAGTTAAGGGACTCTATTGACTGACTATGTGAACACGGAAGACTATTTGGTGGATGTGTGACAATTTGGCTAACGACTACCTGGTGTTAACCGCTAAACGTGTTTTGTGTTTCCCTTCAATAACAACAATGAAACTAACAATACATTTAATATGGACATTGACAGTGTAAGGCAATTTATTAATAAAATGATATAGGGATTGCATGTAACATGAGTTCGACGAACCTATAATTAGCTGTCAATGAATAACAGCATTTGCGCAGCCATGTCGACGAATTATGTGCAATGCAACTTCACTAAACAACAATTAAGTAGTCAGATCATGTCTTTGATGTTTTATTGGACTTCAGTGAAACAATGATTCGACTGAGTCGCTGATACACAATCACAAAACATTCAACGCAGACGAACTCAGCCAATCTTTGTCATGTTGTATGGGTTCGATAATTAGTTGATAATCAAACTCGATTCACGTGCTAGCAATATTAAGGATCTTATATCTTGATAATATATTTTTGTGAACTTCAGAGTCATTGTGACCCGTGACCCGAAATCTATCCCCTGTCACAGGGTTATCTCATTTAGAAGTTTTAACCATGAACCAGACGCAATCTGTAACCATGTATAATCAGCATTAGTTCTCGCTGTTATTTCTCTGAGCACCGAAAACCTATAACGAACAAATAGTTCACATTTTCATAACAAGTAATCTTCGTACAATAATGAGTTTTCCTGTGTATTATCTTTATTTTCCAAATCTTCTAACCATTTTACATGTTCAAGCGTATGCCATTTGTAACCTTACATGATGGGTTTGTCATGAAGTATATATATAATTATATATAACACTGGCAAAGACTCTCTATAGTAAACGTGTGATTGTGAATAAATTAATAATATGTCATGCAGTTTATAGAATCACATGTAACATTGTATAAATTCATTTCAAACCTGTTATTTCAACAAATGCAATTTCCTGGCACATAGTAAATGTTATTGAAATACTATTATGAGATTATGTTTGTTTGTATATTGAATTACATGTATATTTTCAACAACTACATGTAAACCTGGAACGGAAGTTATCTTACAAAGGGAATAGTTAAGATTAAGAATGGATTAAACATTTATTTTAAAATAACAAACCTGTTTCGATATTCACAACGAGTTTGTTTAGATACTTATTTTCATGAATTAATAGTGACAAAATGATGTCCATGAACATTTGAAAAAAAACCATGAAAAACATTGAGTTCAGTTCTTCTAAATAAAGTTTTTGGCGGATATCTTAGTAAACATCTATTTCCATAACTACTTACTACTAGATTAGGCTTGATAATAAAGAAGATTGGTCAAGTACATTTAGTATCTCGCAAATAGGGAAAAAAGGACCTAAAATGAACTCACATTGGCACAGAATGTAAGGTAACTGGACAGCTGCCATCTCTGTGTTTATCTGTCACCTGTAATTGATAATTGCTCTTGATAAATGTCCTCGTGTTTTCATCATTAAATAGAGTGTATACTCTGTTAATATGGGCAGTGATAAATCCATTGAGTCAGATACTTAGGGTTTTCTTTTAAGAGGATATTTGAGTTCAATAAAAAACTAAATTATAAATTAATACTTATCATATAATGAAGGAAAAATAAAGAATAACATAAATGCATTGTAACACAATACATATCAAACTAAAATGTCATGATTATTAGAAGCAATTGACAAATGTAAACATTCAAATGGTTGTCACAGAATGTGTAAAACAAATAACTGTTATTAATGCCAATATGAGTCTGCATTCTGAAAACAGATTAACCCTACCTCAGAGAAGGTGATTATCTGAAAAACATCGAACAAATTGAAAGCCATACAACTGGTTTGGGAATTAAATGTGACAACAATGGTTCACATCTGATTTGAACATTTCAGGAGAAAGGACGTTCAAGTTCTATTGGAATAGCAAATATATAAGTAAGGAAAGATAGCAGTTAGTAAATGTCTCATTAGTTAAATATCTTCTCTATTTTTAATGTTGAAAATTACAACAACCGTTCGGATTTGCTTCATGACTACATCGTCATATTGGACTATTCCTGTACATGATAACAGTGGCCACATACTTTTATGTCAGTAAATATCAGTTTATAAACAGCCTGTCAGCGTTGAAACCTTTTAAACATCAATCTCATTTAGCTGATCCCAAAATAACATATTTTCACAAAAGTCCGTTCTCTTAGAAGAGGTTATGGCTCACCCTAAGTACACTTCACATTCAATAAATCAGCTCATGAATTGGATCAGCCTGGGTTTTATGAGTGTATCCCCGTGGTACAATCAAGTGCAAGTGCAATGGTAAAATACGTCTCACTTCAAAATGTACAGCAACAGTTATGTCATTCAAACATGGGAATACTATCTTCACCTATTATTATAAACTAGTTTGGTTAAAGAGAACAACTTCATGTAGATATTTGATATTCTATTGTTTCTTTTAATTTCGAAGTTCATTTCGGTCATATTGTATTAATTGTATGTTAATTTATTGTTGTCAGTCCTTCTAAATTATAATAAGTAGTTGTTTTTTAAATTGTTACTTTCATCGATAACATCTAATAAACTATTTTCATTTTAGTTTCACGTGATAATACGACATAGGTCATACAAACGACCAATGCAAATAAAGTATTTCAACAAGGAAGTAGTTGACATTCCACAAATAAGCATTATTAAGACAACCTTTTCTCCAGAACTGGCAGTAACCTGAAACTTTTCCGCGTCTTAGCGATTATATGAACAAGAAAAAGAACAAATATTTTGGATTGAAGGATAAAAGTGATTTTAAAGCTTATCAAGCTAACAATTGGTGGGATCGTATTGATATAAATATAAAATATAAAACTATAACACGAAATGATATATTAAGAATGTCTATTAAAACATAATGTGTCTTCATTTGAATTGATTGTAATTATTAATGGTTTTCATTTTCAACTCATGGCATCTGATCAAAATGATATTATATATTTATGCAAAGTTTCTACCATAGTGTCTGGAATGTCAGTATGGACATTGTTGTCTCATAAGTATAGTATTGGGGGGGGGGGGGGGGCTTTTTCATAAAAAGTTAATTAAAAAGAGGAGACTTCCACTTGCCGCAACGCCGGCAGAACCCAGAGTACTGTGAAGCCATAGTAGACAAGACCCGATGTCAAGTCAACTGTGAGAGACGAGGACGTAAGTCAACAACGTAACGACACAGCAGGCCAGACGTCAAGCACTGTTAACAATCAGACGACGTCATCTGCAGACAATGCCGGTCAGAACGAGGTAGTCACCTAGAGTACAATGGCGGACGGCAAAGTCGAGTATCAGAACCGAAAGCCTGAATGCCAACAACACATCTGTCAGCCCAGGTGACGAAGGCCTTACACCAATCAGACAGTTTTGTCTCGAGACGCCGTTGTCTTGAGATGGCATCGTTCTGAACGCGGGTGACAAAGGCGTAATACTAACCGAAACGACGTCGTCGTTTCGAGAAGTCGTCGTTTCGAAATGTGGAAGACGAAGCCTAAGACCAACCAGAAGGCGTCGTCTCGAAATGCCGTCAGAGAAAGGCGAACGACGAAGTAAGACGAACGACGGACAGACGACCGAGTGTCTGAAAGGTGAAGGAGTGGCAGTCAGACACAACACTGCAGGAGGAAACAAAAACCTCTCTCCAAGACCCAAACGTCGGTAAAAAGAGCCTATACAAAAGTAATACACTCAAAACGAAAACATATAAACCCCGTTCGAGGGTAATATTTAATTAGAATACAAAGTTAACAAACTCTGAAAGCTACACAAGCTATAGCAGGGTGCTCGGTTTGGGGAGGTAACTCTCTTTATTCTTCAGTGTTATATCTGGTCGAGTGGTAAATTGAGAGGGACTCAATTGGCTACGGTGAGTTAGCAGCAAGAGTATGTAGATAATTGATATTTGCAACATATTCTGAAGTACTTTGAGTCTATTTCAAACAATTTTGTTAGATTTGTGATTTTTATATACAATGTATTTGTATATAAACTCTGGTTATTCTTGGTTTACAATTTGATGGCTGGTGTTATAATAAACAAAGATATGAGGAGAGAAAGATAAATGTTAACATTGAAACTAGCATGTGTAATCAATATTCGAGATTCCTAAATCATATTATGTTTCCTCAGGATCAGAGGATCATAATTTCTTACTAAACATTGCTTCATGTTGAAAGTGGCTAATGTCAAGATGTTCAATGGTGGTTTGTTTCTTTTCTCCACTGTTTAACAAGTCTAGACAAAGTTGACGTGGTAATAAGTTAACAACTGTTCCATAGAGACTTGAGTTACACCCACAGTGACAAGACGATTGAAGAGCAGGTCACTGTTGGTCAATATACTTTATGTCAGGGGCAACGTAATCTTTTAACATTCGCAGTTACTTAAGAACTGTCCACAACAAATGCAACCTAACCATAGTAATTACATTTATCACCCAAAACGGTGTTCCACAGGAGATATCGCTTATGGGAGATCAAGCGATATCTCCTAGAGGATATATTTCTGGCAGTAGGTTTTTTAACAACGCCCTATCACCGTCTACTACATGACATCACAATGCTTTTACGTCATCGAGTAATGACATCGCAATACTGTGACGTCATAACATGATCACGTCACAATGCTATGACTTCAACGCACTGGAAGTCAAATGGAGAGATGTGCTCAGAGATGTACACTTTTTTCACTTAAACGTAATAAGAATGCTTTTGGATGATAAATAGAATCTCACCCTCGTGTCTTCTGATATCAAATATATCAACAGTCGTTGATATATTTGATATCAGAAGACACTTGGGTGAGATTCTCTATATATCCTGCAATATGAACTCAACAACTTGTATGATAACTGGTGAGACATCTGGTATTCGGTTAATACTGATAGGGCCTACTGGATGCTATTTCGTGATCAGAATTCCCCCAAAAGCACTGTCAATGATAATGCCTCCCTCTTATTTATATGTTGTTAAAATATCAATTATGTAGAACTTTTCTACATGTAGAAAATAACATGAATATTAACACATAATAAAATATCTTCTCTATGAAACTGATAGTATCTTGTCGGTATCATTTTTTTCTTTTCGATCTTCTTTACATTTATGCACTTTTGCTTGAAGTTGTCTAGCTAATTAACGTGGTTTGATAGATTTTTGTGTCTGCCTATGTTTGGAGGACTATACAATGTCTCAAGTGATCTTGACAAAGGAGAAGATATACGAAAATGACCACGATTCATTTAACTCTATAACAAATGTGATTAATATTGTAAGTATGGGAACTTTACATGTCATCTGTTGACAATGTCTGTCTTTTCAGAATAGGAAAGGTCTGATGAGTGAACTCAATATTGACAATGTAAGAACTTGCATAACGCGGGTTATACAGGATGTATTCATATTAAAATTGTAGAGATTGGTTGTAGTCTTGACAGTGATGGCATTGTTAACAGGTCAAGGAAAAGTCACGATCATCAATATCCGACAGAAGAAGCTCATTGTACAGAAAATTGGTAAAGTTGAGGTCTCTGACAAGAGGTTAAAAGATACTTTAAAAGTTAAAGATAATTTGGAAAATAAGTTCAATGAATTTGAAAAGAAACGGGCATTGTATGTTACATTGTGATGTTACTTTGTTTTTGTTTTTTTGCTGTGCTTTGTTGTGCTTTACCTTGCCTTGCTTTGTTCTGTGTTTTCTTTTTTTAATTTTGTTGATTTTTAATGGGTTTTATTTGATTCCATTTTATTTTATGTATATGCTTGACACATTGTATACATGGATCTGACAGTAAGAACTGTAATGTTAGGAACAAACGAACGAGTCCTGTCTTCAGGGAATTCCAGCATTAGTTGACTGTTTCGATTGTGATGATTTAAAAAAATTAAAACACCTCCAATACATCTTATATTAACACTGAATCTTTTAAAACATATTTTCCCTGTATTGAAGGTATTGAAGAACTTCAATATCTCAAAAACTCGCTATCTTGATATCAAAATAGTTATTAAACAAAACCTGACAAACGAGAGAGAGTCTACTACTTTTGTTTTGCATTATTTGTTTTTGTATATTTAAGTATCAAGTTGCTGAATGCACCATAACATAATCATATTTAACACCTATTTAGAAAACTGCAACAATTTTTGGCTCGTTGAGGTTACCAGGATTCAAAATTCTGTTTTTCAATTTTGAATTTTTTTTCACTTATATCTCTAAAATAATGATCAGCTGTATCAACATTTGCGAATTTATTCGAGATATAATATTGCTCATTCATTCAAAAATCGTATTTAAAAAATTGGGTAATTCGAATTATGAAAATGTTACTTCTGTCTATATCACCATGCCAAAGTTGTACATCTTCTACCACCCATCTGACAATTAAATAATAGTGTTGAGAATAAATGGCCATGGTATACACTTGGATATAGAATAATGATCCTGCAAGTGATAATTGAAACACTATAGTTGGTCCCGTTTAATACCAATTTGATAAAACTCATGAATAGTATAAAATGGTACCAAACTATGCGCTCATTTCGTTTCATAAAATGTTATTAGACAGGAAGTCACTTAGCAATCCCAAAAATGCCTTAGGATGATATGGGATAACATTTGGAAAAGTTGCTGTAACCTCTACAAGTAAAGTATGAAGATAAATATAATTTGACTTGCATGTATTGGTCAATGAAGAAGAGAACAAAGGCCTGTTATAGGCTGATAAACTGGTATCACCTATCTGCACCGTTACAAAGTGACAGATTATTTCATTTCCTTTGCTGACATCTCATTAGAAGTCATAAAGCTAATCTCGACCAGGCACCTACATGTATGCAGATGATATAAAACAATCCAAATACCCCTGATGCACACCGGGATAGGGATTTAACAGCTGATAGAGTTGATAGGGTATTGGAGATGACAGTTATTCGACTTGCTTCAATGCTTCTGATGAACTGTCATCAGTTTCTGAAAGTTTTCTGTAATCAACATGAGTGGATGGTTGCCGACAGATAGTTGGTTGGTCTTCGTCAAGGCAATACTCGCGATGGGTGATTCAACTATGGCTTAATGAACCTATCCAAAATACAGGAAAGTACTAAATTCGCTCGTGTTTTAATTTGACTCAATATGAACTAGCTGATTCAATGAACATGCAAAATGATAAACCACAAAGAAAATCATAAGTGAAAAGCAACTTGAAATAGACTCACATGATGTCCACAAGGAATATTTCAGGGATGCCGTTGACTGATCATGTGAACCAGGGAGACCATTTGGTGGATGTGTGACAATTTGGCTAATATTGGCTAAAAGTTGTCAATGGCAGATACTGCTGATACACATTTGTCTTTAAGTAATCCGATCATGTCTCCGATGTTAATTAGACTTTAGTCAAACAATGATCCCACGGACTCCCTGGTTAACAACCGTTAGCAAGTCAACACAGGCTAACTCAGCCAATCAGCCAGTCTATTTGTGAAGTTGTATGGCTTCGATATTTAGTTTATAATCAAACGCGATTCACGTGCCAGAAATATTAAGGATGTTATTTGGTGATAATAACCGATAACATTACACAGTGTCATACACTGACGTAACTGCAAAACATAGTGGATTCTACACTGTAAATAATAATTCCAATGGTTTTGACACAGAGAAAGGGTGGCGCTTCCCATGTCAGTTTTTTTTCTCTCTCTCTCTCTCTCTCTCTCTCTCTCTCTCTCTCTCTCTCTCTCTCTCTCTCTCTCTCTCTCTCTCTCTCTCTCTCTCTCTCTCTCTCTCTCTCTCTCTCTCTCTCTCTCTCTCTCTCTCTCTCTCTCTCTCTCTCTCTCTCTCTCTTCAAACAATTGACAAAATATAAAGGATGAACAATTGAGATGTGTCATGTGAGAAGTCGACGTTGTGACATTGTTTACTTCATTTTTTCTTTGGAATACCAGACATATTTCTTACTAACACCGAGAATGTTATACAATATATAGAATACTAAACGATGTCCCGTTTGATAACATGTTTATGAAACGAATGGATGGTTTGGTATTTTAACGAGCGAAAGCGAGTTAAATACCAATGCCATTCACGAGTTTCATAAACATGTTATCAATCGGGACCGAGTTTAGTATTTTATTTATTACTCAATGATGTAAATAGCACTGAATTGCAAGAAAATCGTTTTTAGTGACGTTTACTTGCAAATAGGTGACCCGCTATTGCAGTCGCGCGGCTTACAATGTGACGTCAACCAAAAACGACTTTGACGTCATGCGCCGATTATGACGTATCACACATGTGTGTAACCAACTCATTGTTATCTAATGAGGGATCTCACCACGGTTGAGTAATACATATACAATATACAATATTGATATAATATTTGCTAAGGTGATTGTGTAACTGTTCTTGCATTGATGTTTAGGTAGCTTCCTTTTGATATCATCGAGAAATAAAAAAAATATATATATGACACGTTAGAGGGTACGGGATTTTTAAAGAGAAAGATAGAGATGTAAACTGTAACAATGTTTGTAAACAGGTCAAACCTTATACATGTGTGATAATTTGCGAAGTTTGATTGGCATACATGCATTGTCACGCAATACATTAAATCTAAATCAGTTATATATTTTCACATACATGTATCAAACTAAAATGTCATGATCAATATGATCAATAGAAGCAACTGACAAATTTAAACCTTCAACAGGGAAGTGACTGACACAGTTCGTGGACAACAAATAACTGTTATTGACGGCAACCGAGTCTGCATAGTGAACACAAAATAAGCCCTGCCTCAGAGCTAGTGATTACTTGAACAATATCGAACAAATTGAGAGCCATACAACTGATTTGGGAATTAAATGTGACAACATTGGTTAAGATCTGCCTTGAGAAATTCAGGAAAAAAGATTTTAACGTTGCAATAGAAAAAGGAAGGGTTTAAGTGAGGAAAGATTGCAGTTAGCAAACGTATCATCGCTTTTCAGTTTGAGATGTGAAAAGATCGTGTTAATGTTAAATGTAACAATCGTTCATGTGTCGTTGTTACGGACTGTGCTTCCAATAATGTTGATATGCATTCTGAGTGAGCTAAAATAAGGTTTGCCATACATGGAGTTATAAAATTTCTTTTGGTGCAAATCTGTCAATATGAATCATATCACATCACAATATATGAAAATGAGTTCATTCATTATAATGATTTGTAATTCGTTGAGACATTTGAAATAAAATAAAAGATATGAACTTCAAGTTTCCTGCAGTTGTCAAAGTGTTATACATAAAAAAAAGTGAATATGTAAATATAAGGATAGTAATCATGATGAATTATAATTTTTAAAATTCTGTCTTGTTGAAGTCATGGCATTATGGGCATGTAGGAATATTCTCCATATATTATTTCAGTGGTCACAAATATGAATTTCACTTGATATCAACGAGATCAGTTTAATAAATTGAGCTGATCTAAAAATTATCTATTTTCGTTAAAACATTTTTTCTTAGAACAAACATTGTCTCCCTTTAAAGGGACACTAGGTAAATTTCAAGAAAAGTCATTTAGCTTTGATTACTTTGTACATGCCAAAATATACAAATGTGATGATTTACATCCAAATCATCTCACTCAACCTGCATGTTTATCAACTAATGCCAAATATTTGACAATACCTTGCTTTCTATGAAAGGACAACAACGGCTTAATGCATGAAGAGAAGCCGATTTTATGTGCCCCTTTTACGTTTATGCCATCTATATGATTCATTGAACAACACCGACAAATACATGTCTGTGCTTGCTGTGTACTACATACACGTTTTCAAATTACGTTTGACCAATTGAGGCGCACCAGTCATGGTACTTTTATCCTGTTTTAGTTAATAATCACAACTAAACAAATAAATATTGTTACTATACTGAATAGATAATCACTAAAGGGGTAATTGTCGACAACAGTCAATATTTTTGATAAAATAACAACCTGGTAACTTTTGACATATGTGACTACAAAAACACACATAGTGTGGGCAGTAGCACGTTTTTTGCAAATTTTATTTTTTCACATTTTCCATTTAAAATGATAGTTCATGTCATTTATATCTACTCTAGAGGGTAAAACATTACACAAACATATTATCTGTACTGTTAATAACGGTGTTTCGTATAAAGCAAAAATTGCATTGCGGCCATTTTATTGTGAACACATTTTATTATTTCGAATTACAAAAAACAATTCCCATGGCTTTACTGAACCATGTACACTCATTTTTAACTTGATTTTAAGAAGAGAAAAGGGTGTTCTACTATTGGTGAAATTATTTTTCAAATATATTTCATCGACTTATTTGAGCCAAAAAACGTGCTACTGCACCTTTAAATACACAGATTCAATTAATCAGCTCATGAAGTGGATCAATATGTAGTTGACAATGTTTCAGTCTCATGGATTTGGATGGGTATAAACATATTCCAGATTAATGTATTTCGTAAAATGTTGAGGCTGTTCATGAATATTTAAAACAGACTACGTTGGTCTCAGCTTCATTCATTTATTACATGTAGACTTATAATGTGATTCAAGGAAAAATATAAATACAATCAGTGATACGTGTATAAATTGGGATAATGGATTTGACAGAAGTTGAAAGTACAAATGACGTCAGTATTTCAACAAGGAAGTAGTTGACATTCAACAAATAATATAACCATTATCGGGGAACCCTTTCTCTTGACCTGGTTGTAACCTGAATCCTATCTTCGTGTTAGTGGTTATAGGAACAACATTCTAAAAATCCAAAAATTATAACGGATTTAAGGATTAAAATGAATTTAAAGCTTATCATCACACATCAACACATGGTGAGCCCTTTTTTTAATATTGCATATAAAACTATAATGCAAAATGATGTGACAAGAATATGTATTAATGATAAAAGGATGCCTTTATTTGGATTGTTTCAAATTATGAAACTCATGGTGTCTGATAAAATGATTTTAGATATGTTCACAATGGCTTTAACCCATGTCTGGAATATCAACATAAGTATTTGCGGGGCTGTTCATCTTTAAAACTTAAGATTTAAAGTAAATACTCACAATAAAGGAAGTTATGGGATCACAACTAAACGTATGCCAGGAAGCTTAAATGTATATGACTAAGTATCATTTATTTTCTGATTTGTTTGTAGATTACTTGTAATAATAAGAAATTAATTGATATTTGCAACACATTCTGAAGTGACCTTCTTTCAACCTATTTCCAACATCATATATATAAAATTTCATGATAAAACAAAAATAAGTTCAAAGAAAGATAAAACGTAACATTAAAAGTAGAATTGATAATTAGTATTCGAGATTCCAAAATGTGTTTCCTTGAAGATCACAATTTCTTACTAAACATTGCTACGTAATGACACTGGCTAGGGTCGAGTTGTTCAATGGTGGTTTGTTTCTTTTCTACAAGTCAAGACAAAGCTGACGTGTTAACAACTTCCAAACGCAAGGCATGCATAACACTTGCTAGTTTCCATTACTGGCTGATGTAAGCCTCGCTTTGCCGTGCCAAGATAGTGGATCGCTGCACCCGAAATGCACAGTGGGCCCGGATTTCCTAGCACAGAGATCTTTAGGAAATACTGCATGACTTAAATCAGCCAGTAATGGAGACTTGCAAGAGTTATGCCTTGCATTGGGAAGTTGATGTGTTAATAAAAGTTAACAACTGTTCCATAGAGACTTGAGTTACAGCCACAGCGACAGGACTGATGAAGTGTAAGTCATTGTTTGCCAATACACTTTATGTCAGTAGCAACACAGTCTTGTAACTTCCTCAGTTAAGAACCATCCAGTACCGATGCAATCTAACAATATTAATTACATATATCCTGCAATATGAAAAAAGACAGTAGACACCTGCTATTTGGTAAATAAAATAACTGAATGTTGAATATAAGAGGCAGGAAACATCTTCCAACTCCAAGGTCTGATATAGAAAAAAATGCAATTTGTGAAGAAAGAGTGCTCAACATTACGAAAATGTAGCAAGACAAATAAGGTTAAAAATGGTTTCTACAGTCTCATATTCTATCACTTCAGTTCTGTTTCATGCTGTTTGGTAATTTTCAAGTGATAGCTTGCAGGGGTGGAAGGCCATTATTGTTATTTTTGCGCTTGGGTTTGGTGACTGATTGTTGAGCTGTGGCTGTGTTTTGACGAGCGTTTTTGGCGTTTTTGGAATTGCTTCGTTTTTTAGCTGTTGTTTGTTTTGTCAGTGTTTGACTAGTAACAAATTGTTGTTGTGTCTGCATGTGTTTATCAAGTTGTTGCGTTTGTTGAGGGTTGCCATTTCTAAATATATATAACACCACCTTTTCAATTAACTGACAGTACTCTTACCTTGTAGGAATCATAAATCATCTGAAAATGTGCACTCGTGTGCATTTATGCACTTTTCTTGAATTTGTCTTATTAACGTGGTTTGATAGCTTTTATTGTATGATTAGGTTTGAAAAATTTCACAATATCTCAAGCAATGTTGACAAATGAGAATATATATGAAAAAGAACTCTGTAACAAATGTGATTAATCTCATAAAGTACATACCATCTGTTGACAATTTCGGACTTTTCAGAAGAGGAAAGGTCTGATGAATGAAATTGAATATTGGCAGTGTAAGAACTATATTGGATGTTAATTAAAACTGGTTTTAGTCATGACAGTGATGGTATGAACATTCACAATCAACAATATCCGACAGAAGAAGTTTGTTGTACAGTAATTTGGTGAAAGGATGATCTCTGAAAAAAAGGTTAAAAGATAGTTTAACAGATAATAAGGGAAACAAGTTTAACGTTTAACTAATTTGAAGGGTATGGTCAATGGGTATTAACTTGTAATGGATTATATGATGTTGCAGTGAATATGTGGTTTTGTATTTGGTGAGTGATTAAAAAGTAGTGGGATTTTTAAAGGTTAGAGTTTCTTCAGCTTTTTTACTTCATTTTCTCTTCATGAAAAAAAACGTTATCAATATTATATATATATATGCCGGGAATTGTGTAAACATGGAAGCTGATATCAGGAAATACAATGGTATCAACAACAACAAAAAATAATTTAGAAACAAAATTATATCTCACTGCCATGCCCGACCTTTAGAATTGCAGCATTAAATACAGTGTTAGCTGTCATATCTTTGAAAATAAAAAAACACCTAACCTCCAAGATTTCTAAACATATTAACAATTTATTTAAGAACAGAAGGCTCTAGTATCCACAACTTTATCGGTATACAAATAGTTAACGTCAGCAAACCTTTTAAATGAGGGATCGTCTACAACCTTGGTATTGCCGTATTTGTCTTTTTGATATTCAAATTTAAAAGCATTGATCCTCTTATAACCAATACCTACTGAAAAATCGATGTAGAGCAATAAGGTTGAAAGGGTCTTAAATCATCTCATATGGTACAAAGATGAGGAATTATAACGAGTAGTGTTTATAAACAGATACTATGATTCAAACATTACATGAGAAAAGAATAAGCGGACATGGATGTTTTATTCAATGGATTTGACATTAATTTATGTTTTGCAATTCAATGCATTTCTAAAATCTCCGAATTAAAAATGTGTAAAATAATTTTTTAAATCTACAAACTGAACTTTGAAGCTACATTTGTAAATTTCCATCAAACCGTTTTCATAATGGCAAGAAAATGTTGACTCCTCTTTGTTTATTTGTCTTCTTGCTTTTATTGCTCCTGGTAAACAGGTTGATATTAAGTTTGAGTTATCTCTGTGAAGTTAGCGAATTTTCCCCAGTTCCTTATTCCCTATTCAAAATGTGAAGTGTGCAAATTTTAACAAGTCCTTATTCCCTATTCAAAATAAGAACTTAGCAAATTATTAACAGTTCCTTATTCCATATTCAAAATGTGACCTCAGCAAATTTTTATCAGTTCCTTTTTCCTTATTTACTTGTTCTTACCTCATTAATCAATATTTAAGACTGTAAACGACAATAACGCTCTTCTCTTGTGTACAGGTATTTTTATTCTTAACGCAGAAAGCCCACATCCTTGTAGCTCAATCGAGCCCTTCATGTATGAACTATAAATAGCACGTACATCAGCTAGCCGATTCAACATGGCTTCATTTCAATATGTTGCTGTGCAAGCAAATCAAAGATAGCTTCCATATCAGACAGTTTAGCTTTGAATAAATAAATGTTATGTTACACTAAACAGGTAATGTGAGCTATGAACAATGCTTTATAAACGACCGGGAAAGTGCTCCGCGAACCTCGCTATATAGGTCAATCTGAATCCGTTGCTGAGAGTGTGAAGTTAGTTTTTTTATTCGGCATTTATGCATAGAAAACTTTGCTGGCAACCGTTTCAGAATACATAGGTTTATATTTGAATCAACACATGTAAGCTTTGTCTCTAGGGTACATGTCAGCTGTAACAATGTTTAATGTATTCGCGGCCGTAATTTAAACTTCATTATAGCTGAGATGTAAAAAACTTCACATTTTAAAAAAGGAATAAGGAACAGGTAATAATTAGCTAACTTCACATTTTGAATAAGGAATAAGGAACTGGTAATAATTCGCTAACTTCACAGATCCTATCTCATATTGATTTAGTTCAAACTAAGGGTTTTATTTGGTGAACTAATTCATGCAACTTCCTATACTATCTCTAGACTCGCTGTTTGTTAAAGGGCACATGAGTAAATATTTTTGTGGATGGTAGTAGTCAGCGTGTCCGTCTGTCCGTACCTCCGTCCTTCACACTTTTTGTTCAAATCATTACCCAGGTACTAATTGTTCACATGTTACGAAACTTGATACACGTAGTCCTATAATGAGGACATCTATGTTTTGTATGTTTCATACTCTCATTTGTAATTTTCAAATTGCAAATTTTCTCAGTCTTTCAACTTCGTCTTTCACACGTTTTTCTGTTCCACTCATAACTCAGACGCTAATCACTATGATGTGTAAATGACATCTGCCTTTCCTATTTTAATTACCCTCATTTGGATATTGTATGAAAATTTTCGGATCTTCTAAAAATTTAAAATGTGGATCTATGAAGACATACTTCCTATGAAGACATATATTCTCTGCTTCCATAATACTGCTGTGGTATGTTCATACAAAAGAATGAACATTGATGTCATTTTGCTATTTTGAAGCTTTTTTATCATCGTTTAGGTATATGAGTGAACTGTCCTTTTCGTGTATACATTGTGTATAGCAAGCTAATTGAAAATTATGGTTTGCTGCTACAGAATACTGTTATTTTTGTAAAGGGTAAACGTGGACCATTTATTACCATGCAACATAGTTAGCTATAATTGGTACTTATTACCACATTTTTATAATAGAACATGGATACATAAAATGTTTGGTTGACGATACGTTCTGTGATGCATGACTTGTTTTGTGACATAAATACTGCTTCCAGGTCCTCACAGAAATAAACATTGTACTTGCGTAAGATCATACACTTTTGGCTGTTGAAAAGCCCGTTGAACATAAAAAAAAGCCTGAAGCATGTCAAGTATTGGTCTGCTAATACTTTTATTGAGCTGACAAGAGGCCAATGTAGCACCCTCAAAAGATCAATCAACGGGAATACGAATCAGAAAATTTGGCTTGTTCGATTCGGATGAACTACTGAATATGCTATAACATAATCATATTCATCATTTCATGCAACCTCAAAATCATGAGGATTTCAAATGGTCATTTTATAAATGTGTATCAAAGGGGACGTTGTTTCGTGGTTTCTATATAATAATTATATGTATCTTGGGATGATAAGTGCCAACATAAAGCAATTTTGAGGGTAATAAACTAATTTAACGTACTTTGATGTGTAAGGATTGATCAAAGAATAACATGTCTGAGTGTTCAATGAGTTAATAAAGTGTTATCACCTTGGTACTTAGTTACAAATTGACCGGTATCAGATCAGTTTTTCCACTGCTGACATCCCATTAGAAGCAATGTAAGATAAACACAACCTGGCACCCATGCAGATGATAACAATCCAAATGTTCCTGATGCACATTAGGATAGAGATTTAACAACTGAAAGAGTTAATAGAGTATTGGAGATGACAGTCATTCGACTTGCTTCAATGCTTCTGATGAACTGTCATCAGTTTCCGGAGGACTTCTGTAATTAAAAGAAATGGACACTTGTTGACAGACAGTTGGTTGATCTTCGTCAAGGCAATACTGCCATGGACCAAATGTCGTTCAACTATGGCTTCATAAACATTTTCACAATTCAAGAAACTGATAAAAATGCTGATGGTTTTGATGGTCCTTCAGGCTTTTGCTTAGATCCTCATTTCCTTCATAAGGTTATTGTTAAAACAATCTGAAAGCACGCCGTTCTTACTGAAATAAAGTGATCTCGCGAATGATTCTGCTCAACAAATAAAAAGAGTTCCAAAACAATATGTACATGGTTCGGTTAAGCCATATGAGTTTTTTCCCCTTTGAACGAACATTTAATGTGTTCACATTAAAATGGCCACTCGACGGTAGTTTAAGTGATCTGACTGATCTAGCGATACCTAAACCCTCAGAGTAGAGTTTTAAATATGGCACGATGATGAAATGGTCGACCTCTATCGCATTATAAGTCGCACCATTTTCTTCCAATATGGATAACCTTTTTCTATGGATATGGCATATCGGGTCGTGTGATGACATGTTTTACCCTCTAACATAACAATATATGTTATAAAATAATATAAGCTCATTTGAACTACCCACTGTCTGACATATATGCAGGTTTTTTTCAATGTTTTGTTATAAACTAATTAAGACTTAAATGCATTCTGAGAGTTTTATAAGACTGTAAGATGTACACTGTATACATTTCCAAGTTCCAGCTTTCTAGAAATTCGTTTACAAATTTTAAACAACAAAGAAAATGATAAGTGAAAAGTAATTACAACAAATCTGAGGCCCAAGAAACATCAACGAATGATCAATACATGCCCTCAAGAAAGAAACAATAAAATTAAGAGTTAAATGATCAGGACTTTGACATTAATAGGATGATAACTTGGTTCATCAAGCAGCAACAGACAACTTGAAATAGACTCACATGCTGTCCACAATGAATAGTTCAGTGACTCTGTTGACAGATCATGTGGACCAGTAAGACAATTTTGTGAATATGTGACTACCTGGTGTTAACCACTAAACGTGTTTTGTGTTTCCCTTCAATAACAACGTTACAGTAAATTCAATAGATTCTATTTTTGTAGAGAAACACAGCAACGTTGATTGTCAAATACCAGGATCATTTTATATCTTCCCATTGGAAAGTTTGTATTTCTTTACGATCTGCACAGCTCGTGAATATACAACCCAATGAAATAAACCTGGTTTTGACAACTGCCATTTGTATTTCATTTATTGCATACGTTTAGCATCACTAATAATATGACAACACTAATCTTTACACACTATTTTATAAGTCGAAGGTAGTTTCAACTACAGTAGCTGTGACACAATCTTCTGTCTTCTTTGCTTATCATGAATATATCAGATACATCATTATAGCTTAATGGATAGTTGATTACAATGATAAATTCAGAAATGTCATCGGTGATTAAACATGTATACAAGGTTATTTTTTCAAAATATATATATCTTCTACGACACAATATCAGTTGTCATTTTTCGGTCATGTTGAGATCGATTACTGCTCAATAGTAATTTTATTAATGCATATAAGAAATTTTACCATCTATATTCATTGAGCAATGTCGATTTTTTTCATTTTCACAAGGTACTGTGATGAAATCAAAAAACTAAAAATTAGTGAAACAGTCCTTATGGATACATATGTGCTAATTGCAAGCAGAAATAACTAGATATGGATTGTCGGATATCTTATTTGCCATGTGAAGTTTGCCCCCAGAATGTGCTATTTGAGACATTGTCATCAATTTATCGATGTCGCTATCTGTAATCAACATTTAATGTGAGCCCTGATTCTGGCTAGTGAATGTATTAATTGTTTGAAGCCTGACTTGAATGTGCTTCATCTTGTTTACAATTACAATTAACAGGGCTATTGATACGATAAACAGAGAGGTATGAATCACACGACACGCATATTGCATGACACAAGGGCTTAGTTCGACTGAACTGCAATTGGCTACTTTCAATGAATACCAGCACTTGCTTATACAATTGCGAGCTGGTCAGTCATGTTCGGACTATCTACGTTGCACAACCATATCTACGAATGCTTTGCAGCGCAACCTCACTAAGAAACAGTAGCTCCATCATGTCTCCGATGTTAATTGAACTTAAGTCAAACAATGATTCGACTGACTCGCTGGTTAACAATCGTTAGCAATTCAACGCAGGCGAACCCAGCCAATCAGCCAATCTCTTTGTCATGTTGTATAGCTTTGATAATTAGTTGATAATCAAACTCGCTTTGCGTGCCAGAAATATAAATGATCTTATTTGCTGATAAAATGCGAAAGAATGTCACAGTGTCACACACACTGATGAATACGTATCATACAGATCAACCTAAATGACCATTTCACAATTAGATTTTCCCCATACTGCTATTTTGTTTTCACTAATTTAATTGTAACTTTCTCTCACTCCAATATCTAGTAGATGAATGCAATAACATACTTCATTTGACCAACAGTGTATTATAGGTAAGCAACTATATGTTTATATATAATTATGACAGAGAGGGGAAAAGGGGACATTCTTTAGAATTATGGAATAAAAATAGAGAGTGAAAAACGTAACGGATTCTACGTTGATAGATCAATTGGTTGTGATACGGTGGAAGGTTAGCGTGAAACTTTCCAGAGTCATCTCGACCCTGCAATCTATCCTCTGTCACATTGAGAAGCTTTAGCCATTAACCAGAAGCAATTTGTAGACATAATACTCCATACAACCAGCATTAGGACTGGCTGCCATCCCTAACCAGACATGTCAAGTACAAACAGTTCACATTTTTATATATACAGTAATCCTGTTTTCCTGTTCATTCTCTTATCTTTATTCTTCGAACCGTTTACATGCACAAGCGAGTGTCATTTGTGTACTTTGTTGTATTTCCTAATGCTCCTACATTATTACTTTGTCACGAAGTAGATTTCAGAATTTTTTTTTATAAAACTGTTATAAGAATAATAATTACATATAGAGTACCCTGTAATATTTAAAAATTCCCTCTCACACAGTACTTGTTATTGACGCACTATTATGAAAAGATCTGCACAAATGCATTATATATTTATACTATTACTTTTACTAACACGTTTACAATAACAAGCAGTTATCACTAAGGTGACATGATCCGCCGAAAAGTAATACTTCAAAATTGAAAAATAATGTCAACATCAGCAAAATCGAAAGGGCCATGAATCTTCCCTAAAACAACCATTGGTTAAATAATGATAAGAAGCCAATGAACAGTTCTTGTGATATCCCGCTGACAAGTTTAACATATACAAAAAAACGTTTGCAGTGACCTTAGGGATAATATCAAGATCACTAAAATCTAATCAGCCCTTTGTCGTCCCCATTAGAAGCTTTGTGTAAGATATGATCAGGTTCCAGTGACCGGTTCTTGAGATATTCCACTGACAAGCTTAACATACACGTTCACATGCCGAAAAGTTCCGCTGTGACATGGAGCATAATAAGTGAGTCCTATGTAACACATTACACAATCAAACAATCACAATCAGTATTATATCATCACACATCAAGCTAAAATTTCATGATCTACGGAAAAAACTGACAAATTTCAACCTTCAACAAGGAAGTGGTTGACACAGTTTGTGAAAAACAAATAACTGTTATTGACGGCAACCGAGTCTGCGTGGTGAAAACAGAATAAGCCCTACCTCAGAGCTAGTGATTATCTGAACAAAGTGAGAGCCATACAACTGATTTGGGAATTAAATGTGACAACATTGGTTAACATCTGCTTTGAGCAATTCAGGAGAAAGGATTGTGTAGTTGTATTATATAAGGCAAATGTTTAAGTAAGGAAGAGAGCAGGTCGCAAATATCTCATCACTATTCAGTTTGATATATGAAAAGATTTTGTTAATGTTAAATGCGAATTTTTTTTATGTGTTTTCATTGTTACGGAATGTGTTTCCCATTATTTTTTAAATTTCTATAATATTATGCATTCTGAGTGAGCAATATTAAAGTTTGCCATACGTTGAATGATAAAATTTATTTTGTGCAAATCTGTCAATATGAATCATATCACATCACGATATATGATAATGAGTTTCTTCGCTTATAATGATTTGTAATTCGTTGAGACATTTGACATAAAACAAGGTGTGTTTCGGTATCATAAATATCGTATATTTAGAATAAAATCTTATAGCCTTTGGCAATTCAGTATGATACATAAAAACAACCTTCGTTTTTTAAGTTGAAATTTCCAAAGATTGTACATGTGACCCCCTTTCAAAATTCAATATACGTTCTGATAATTAGTGAACGATTTGATCGTTTGCATCACATGTATGTCCTCTGTGCAAATATATAAACATGAATTACATCACATCAGAATATTTAATAATGTATTCATCCATGTTAAGCCAATTTAAACCCAAATAAATCAAATGTTTCATTTCATGTGTACTGCTGTCGTTGTCATATATGGAATAATGTCTTCAGCGATATTCTCATTGATTGTGATGTGTTACAATGAAAATATTGTCCTGTGGAAGATTTCATATATTACTTAAATATAACTGGCATCTTAGACTATTCATATACACTATATGCGTTTATTTCAGTAAATATCAGTTGGTGAAAAGCCTGTCAGCGTTGTAACCTTTTAAACACCAAGCTCCTATAGCTGATCCCAAAATGACTTATTTTCACAAATGTCCTTTCTCTTAGAACAAGAAATGTCTCACTCTAAGTACGCTTCAGATTGAATCAATCAGATCACCAATTGGATCAACTTGGGCCTGATGCTTGCATCCCTGTGGTACAAAATGAAGAACTTTGACAATGTTCAGTTTTTGTCTTATGGATTTGCGTGGGTATTGTACTATTTCAGAATTATCCAGTCCGTAAAATGTAGAGATTGTTCATGAATATTTGAAACGCCTGGATCGCCTGTTTATTCAGGATACCAGTAATTTAATTCATGAACGTATATAATAGGATAAGGGAATACATTGTAACTTTACTAACATGTACAAATAATGTCTGTCAATTCCTTGATTCGTCAAGCTACAATTGTAAGTTCTAGTGACTGAAATATTTAAAGCACTTCTACTAAGAATAAGGCTCTACAGAAGAGTTGGATAACATATTTAATTTGGTTGTTTACTGTCGTTAACATCCTGCACAGTGATGAATTAACCCGGTGCAGTTCTCAAATAAAAAATAAAAATATCTCAAATTTATCAGATTCTGAAAGCTTCGTAATTGTCCAAGTTAAAGTCACAATATGTAACATATTATGGTACAAACATAACACATCCTTGAGCTTTCCAGCATTTGTGAATCAAGTTGCTTCAAATCACCGTTGCCAATAATATTAATGTGTAATTCCGAGCCCAAATCTGTAGTAAAACTGGTTAAGAACATGACGTGTTTAGACTGTCGTCTCTAAAGTCTAACGATTTGTCATAATTTGAGTTCAGAGATCTTCTAAATAATGGCTCCGGGGTTATGAAGTGTAGAGGCATTAAATGAGTATTAGAGCTGTATTTGAAGGCGAAGGATCAGACGTTTGCTGTGCTAATGTGCAGTTTAGGATGAAGAAGAACTGAATTTCGAAACTTTACATTGTTTAAAGTTGGGTTCAAGATAATGTAGGGTAAGGAAGTGCACAGTGATTACCTATGAGCTTCTGTTTACTCATTAAAACAGCTGTATGTTTAAATCAGCAGCGAAATTGACCCATTTAACACCCATCAAATGAGTTGTTTGACAATCACTTAAAGTTACAGAATATTTGAAGTCAAATATGGCAAACGTTATCAATGATTTTCTTTGTTACCAAGGAGAACTGATTGTTGCTGAAAATTACCACATTAATGATTACTGGTTCAGTAGAAAGAAAATATGAAAACATAAATTCTTGATTTTGTTCGAAAACCGGATTATGTACCAATACTGGCGTGTGCCAATTAGTCCGATGTAATTTTGTATAATAATTAGTTATTAGGTCATACAATACGTTTATATGTAAATGGAACGTATTTACGTCGCATTTACTGTATATTTTCATAGTGGCATGCATATAACATCATGAAGTACGTTAATTGCCATTGTTAATATGATTCATCTGCAACACAATGTCTCCCAGATGAACACTATGTTGTTAAACGGTTCGAAGTAACATTACATGAGAGTTAATCTTCAGTATGTCATTTTTAAGAATGTCTAAGTTGAACACATAAACTATGAACAATTAACTTTATATATATATGTAAAATGTCATTATTCGAAATTTGTGAAAGGTGGGATACATTTAAATTTACTGATTAACTTCGACAATGAACATCCGTCAAGATTTGATATTGAATAACCACATATTCCACATATATGTAATTGTGTTGTTGGTTAATCAGAGACTTAAACTAGTACACGTCATGTCAAATACTATACATTAACAACAGTGCCACTCGAAATAAACAAATAAAAGGAAATCCTTTTATGGCGAATTGTTCATAATTATTTTTTCTTTTTGATATAAGGCTTTCGAGAGTGATTATGTCTTTCAAAGTCCTTTTAAAACTGTAGAATGGTTTCCTTTAGAAGAAATTAATCGATTGTGGAAGATTTACTGATGTTGGGTTTAACACTGCTTGAACAGTATTTCAATCACTCATGGCATTAATAGGTAATGTATATGGTCTAGCTAAATTAATGATTGTGTCTTCAGTGTTTTCTAATGCGGACTTGGGATAAATACACATATAGATACGGCAAGGTATCGATGACCGAGTGGATACGCTGTTGGGACTGTCGGTGCCGCCCTTGGGTGACTGATTTGTTTGGTTCGAATCCTACTACGAACCCGAAAACGCACAACGTTCGTGATGAAGGAGATGGTGCCCCATCAATAATTATGAAGGCACCAAAGCAACCTTGATATAAAAAAGCGAGGTACTTACGTTAACAGTAACTGGCAGTCTGTAACATTACACTACGGCTTGCGATCACCTACGTGCTTTATGAAAAGAGTCCGAGGCATTCATTTGTATCACGGCGAGTTTAATACGATGTTGGTTGTGATTCATTGTACCTTGAACAATGGACACCCAGCACAATACTTCAGCAGAACACTACACAGCCTTATACAGGAATGTTGATCAAGGCTGACTCGTAGTTTCTACAGTTGTTCTGGCGACGGTAGGCAGCATATACTTCATATGTCTACACAAAGCATTTACTTGTTATGACAATCAGTGATTGAAGTTAAAGAAATTGTAGTATTGTGTACATTATACGCGTGTAGACTCCTACCGTGGATGATTTTAGCAGGCAAACTACCTCTATATAAAGGATTCAAAAATATTTTTTAAATGTTTGATACAGGACTATCTGAATATTGACTTTAAATATCATAAAAAAGATATGTGCTCAGAAGAACGGGGTTTGTTGTGTTTTAACATCCCATTAGTTAAGCCCTTTGTACTAAAATTACAGACTTGAGAATGTACTGATAATTATGTTATCGCAACACTTTCATGGTGGGGTCAATTGTCCTATTTCGAATCACAGAAAATTCAAACAAATTATTTAAAAAAGGTTATAAAGTGAGCCGAAATGTTATTGTCTACTTTGACAATGCATGCACATTTATAAACAATTATGTTTTGGATAAGATTTATTCGTTGTTTTCGTAAAACATTGACCCAATATTGAGATTGCCAAATAATGTTTCTCTTCTAAACACAATTCCATGGCTCTAAGATAAAGGTTTTGGTTAAAATGCATTCCGACTGTTTTAGGAAGCTTTGGCATGAAATCTTACTAACTCATGAATATTTTACACATCTGAAGAATCATATTCCCTAAAGGTAACCATAGGAATCGTACCTCGCATGAAATGCACACGAAAACAGTTGGTAACGAATATAAAATTTGGGCAAACTAAGTACTCAAAAGACTTCGATATCAAAAGACGAATCACAATTTCTTCATGTACATATCCAATTACAACTGACAATGTTATTGACGCAATTTGTCATCATAGTCATTGTTTGTTCTGGGATGTTCTTTAAAGCTTTGGAATCAAGGACATTTAATTTAAAAACATTAATTACCTCTTTGATCATTCAACATCCATTTAGTAGATGTTTCAGACTTCAAAGATGACCTAAGCAGTAATTATCCATCAGGTAATCTAGTTTGCATTCAAGGAGAGCTGAACCTGAATTGAAGGCATAGTAATCGCATGAAATTATAACATTCGGTACACACTTCAAATGATAAAATGTATTGTTAATATTACATTACTAAAAATGATACAAAAAGTCAAGGGTAAGAGGTTTTATTTTGGTAAAATAATGTGATTGATCCTGAATCACTTAACATTCCTTTTTTGCATGTGTCCATCATTAGCACCCTTAATTAGTGCATATTTTTCATTGATTATAGTGTAACAAACGTTTATAATCTGGGTTATTTTTGCAGCTCGTTTATTATTTTTTGTAAGGACAACTTGTCCCTTTTATAATGAGGTGTGCGTTATGCTTGTACTTTGTTGGTATCTCACCCTAATGGGATTCTAACCTACACCATCAGAATCAACAATAATCAATCCTGGCGGTGTCAACAGATCATCAACCCGGCCTTTCGAGTTACTGATTTGCCAAATTTCTTTATCTTCAGAAATGATAAGATGCCATACCCTGTCATTAGCAACAACAATTTGTTACTAACTTTATTCAGCAATACACATTAATAAGTTTGGTTTATTTGTTTGCATATAAACAATTTGCCTCCAGTGGTTTTGAGGCGTGTGCTAATGATTAAGTAAACTGACTAAATGGGTTCACTGATAACTGTAATTGTTTGGCTGTGCCTACACTCTTAAACATGTTTGATATAAGTATTGTATATATTGTAGCGTTGAATGGCGTGACAAAAAAATCTAAACATTTCTTCATCTTCTTCCTCCTCTTCATGTAATCGTTAGTCCATTATCAGATTTGTCAGATTCACAAGCCAATATTTATCTGCAAGCATGCCGGAAGGGTATTATCAATAATAACAGTAATAGTGTGACAACACAAACATGAATTTGCAATTATTCATATAACACATTGAACACTGCTATTATATTATGTTTAGCTACTGGGTATGCTGCTTGCTTTACAATGACTGATCAACACGGTAGATCGAGTATTATTTATTTACAAAATGTATCTGTATCACCTGATATCACTTTTAATAATAAGTTTTGGTAAGTCTAGGTATCCATACAATTTGTTGGCAAACAAAAGATGCATTGGTTTTCGTAAACACTTCTGGTAACAATTTACCGACACAAATATTTTACCAATTATCCAATAACATGGAATCGATATCATTAATGACATATTTCATCTTATTTAACTATTAAATATAGATCTGTTTTCAAGCAGGAGATTATCCATCTGGACTTGTTGTAGCCATGCCTGGAAGTTATTCAATATATGTAATTAAGAAAGAACTTATTGGCAATAATTTCGAATAGACTCCTAATGATTTAATACGACCTGGCAACTCTAAGCTACTCAATCAATTTGAGTTCTAATTTGGGAAAAGGCTATTTTTCTCACTCCAGTTCCTTTCCAAGTTGGTTGACTTTTCTACTGTCAATACGTCTGCCTGCTCCAGCCTGTTAGCTTAGCCTAGTAAGTGTTTGTGACTTTCACTTGATTAACGACGAGTAGGGCCTATCTCAGAATAACCTCGTCAAAGTACAACTGCTGGAATAACGAAAACTGGTGTTTCATTGTCTTTCTTCGTAAAGGTAGTTCACCAGGTTATCATGAAAGTCACATTCAATCCGATGAAATAGTGATTTAAGAAGTGGTTATCCAGAAAATATTCCTGTTATCAGGAACGAAATAATTTTTAACGTTTAATTAACCAATTGTAGAACATACACGATTTAGTTTTAACGCCTTTCTTTCCAATTGTTGACAAAATGAAACACTTTCTAATTTGAATCTCATCAAGGGGTTTTTAAACACCTTAAATATTTGTTTTCTAAGGAGCACTCCACACAATCTGCAATGTGAGAATGAAGTGTTGTTAGGCGATAATACCATTTCATCCAATTGACTTCCAAAATGGAGAACGTTAAGATCTTGCCATTGGTTTGTTGAAGGCAATTAGAGTTAAAAGCTTTTTAAATTGAGTATATACCTATATAGGGGAGTCCAAGTGGCATTGATGTGAGCAAGGCACCACTTGTTTTGAATTTTGGAACATCAGTTTGAACATTAAGGATAAAAATGCCTTTTACTGTTTGGTCCATTTTGGCTCCTGAGTCGACAATTCCTTTAACACATTGCAATTTTGAAACAGACCATCAATTCGTGAGATGTTGTGTATCTATAGTTTACATTGAAGCTACTTTCAATAATGAGAGTAGTAAATTAACTTCTGAAATAATGTAGAGTTCTCTGTTGGTACAGTCGAACCCTTGCAATTACTGCCTGACTCTGATGGTCTGGGATACATCCCGAAAGAAAGGAAAAAATGCAGATATTATGATATAACAATTACTCTGTGAATTATTTATCATGTACAATTCTTACAGCATTTCACCTTTGAAAAAAAGTATAATGTTTGTATCAATGACCTGAGGTCCCTAATATTGAAATAAAGAATTTGTATTTGAAATATGTTTCTAAATTTCACTTAATTACCTTGTTTCAAAATGTACATAGCTGTTAACCTAAATATCAAGAACTAGTTTGCTTAGTGTTACACTATTTTTTTTAGCGCAAATGATAGTCAGAATGATATGTTTGTGTTGCTGAAGCGATAGAAGGGTTATTAGGTTTGTTGAAAAAAATGTAAGAAAGATTAGATTGCGAAAATAATTTTCAAATACTGCCCACGTAGAACTGATTAAAACTATTTCAAAACTGGATTGTTCGTTTCCGGAAACTAACCATCTAAGCTCAAAATAGAAAAACAAATCCATAACAAGATAATCAACAATAAACACTTGGACTGGTTTGATATAAAACAATGTTTACCAATACTTCTCGGAGCTGTTTGTAATTGACAGTGTCAGTCTGTGCTATCATGCCCCTGCATTACATACATCAATTTATACCCGTGGCTAACTTCAATAGCTTGCAGGGAATAGTGTTACTGAGTAAAGACACTTAGGAGTTTTGTGCTCCTGGCATGAAAGCGTGTGTATGTGCAGAATAGAGTTCCGACCTGGTCCGAATTGCCCTATTCACGTCAATTGTCTTGTAATGGTAATACAATAAATATGGGTAAATCTAAACGGGGCATAACCAAAGCAAAATTAATAATGTGGTAATATTTGAAATTGCTTATATGTCAATGACAGATGTTTTTACACTAGAATAAACTTGTTCGTTATATTACATATTGACATTAATCATTCTGTGCAAAGTGTCAAGTTTTATTATTGTTTGTGGATGGACATAACGTTCCCATTAATCATTGAATATCATGTCCATTATTATTATTGACAATGGTCAATGCCAGTTGAGATTCGAGACCTTTACTTTAATATCATATTTCATCAATCACATCGTTAGTATGATTCCATCTTATTCTGTCTACGCCTACGAGTACGTTGTTTACAAGACATTAGGAAAATAAGGTACGTTTTTTACTTTCACACAATAGCACGAATCAGTAAATCAGAAGCAGTATAAAATACATGAATGATTAATGGTAATTCATTAAATAAGACATTTGAGTTAACAAAGCCATTCCAAATCGACTTTATGCTTCACATTGTGTTATTGTTTACACTGTTGAAGTTTTGGTTTCGCTTTTTGCTCAATAATGACTGAGTTTATCCCGAATTTAGACATTAGGAAAAATGTATTAGGAGTACAAATTTACTGAATGTATAGTGAGAAGAGATGGTTTATTGTTATTTGATATTGCAATTCAGTAAATGTTCAAGAAAATTAAAACATTTGAACCATATACTTTAAAACGTAAATTATTAACTTGACATAAAATATCCAATGCAATTGAATACATTACTTACATGTAACTCGATTGAAGCTAAATCAACTTAAATAATTAATTGGTATTCTGTGAGTCGTCCCATTTTTTAATACATGTGTGCAAACATTGTGAATAATTCTTTAAAACCTTCATTTCACACCTTTACGGGAGAAAATAGACAATTACGTTGAAAAACATTAAAAGCCTTCAAAAAAGAAATTTTACACAGTAACAGAAAATAAATAACCCTTAATAATGCCCATGTGTGTCTGAATTCTTGAAACAGACTAAGCCCTGCTGTAAGGCGAGTGATTATCTGATCAACAGTGAGCAAATTGAGACAAATCCATATGATTTCTGCGATCAAATGGAAACAATGGTTAATAATTGCTTTCAGCAATTTGATAAAGGAATTTGTGTTTGGGAGCTAGACATTAGTTGGCAACGATTTTGAGATTTGATTTGGTTTAATACATATTTCGTTGGGTGAGAGGCATTTGGATAGCAACGACTGTGAGACATTATGATATGACTTAATTTTTTAATGGACCCATTTCTAATCTCAAATTTGCAAAACAAAATTTCTAATTTAATACATATGTTCCTTTGGGAGCGAGATACTGGTTAGAAAAACTATTCCCTTTGGCGTAATACCTATTGTTCGTTGGGAGAGACATTGGTTCACAAAGCTGTTGTGGCTATTTGGTTAAATTTAACAGTAATTTTATTTTTGATTTATGTAGATAATGACAACTTCTCTCCTCACAGGGGTAACCCAACGCATTTCTGCTCATGTAACATGTTCTTATATACAACCATTTTCTTGTGCGAAAAACCGTTGAGAACAGTAGAAAGGCTCATTAAGTCCTGGTTGTCAGAGAATGGACTTGACTAGACAAGATAGCTATAATAACTATTGTGTAAACTGGGTTATTTCCATATATATCCTTGAAGATGCCCTTAATTTCTTAACACTGTTCAATATGTATTCACTGATCGGTTTACTATTATATCTGAACATAAATAATGTTAAGTATACTACTAAATCTTATTTAGTGTACATGGAAGGGGGGGCTGAACCAACACATTGGAGACTTTGTCAATAGAACAACTACTCCTCGAAAGTTTTTAAAGCGTGAAAAGGTATGATAAAGAACAACCTGATACAAAACCTTGTACTTTGGACAGATAACCAGAGGATTACATTTATTAACACTACTGTTAGGAAGATACAACGGTTTTACCTCCTTATTTTCTAAATGGTGACTTTTCGGTTCATCAGTCTTCCGTTTCTAAGCATATGCTACAGGGTTATCATTTTCTTCATTAACCAACTTGAAATATCCACAGCAGACTTGTTTCTTTACATCTGATCATTATATTCAAGTACATAATTTATTATGTATATTGACTGCAACGTTTATTGATTAATATTTCCTGTTGTGACTGTATATATGTTTGTGCCAGTATAATACAGGGGCTATTTTGTATGATGGTAAATATATTATTATTATTGTAATAACTGAATCTGATTTAAGTTAAAACAAATTATCACATATATTTAGGGATGTCAATCATTCATCAACGCAATACTACCACGGCCATCGTTATCCGCACTTATTCTTCATACATGTAAGTGTGGCCAAACAATCTTTACGCTAAGTGGGATGCTGCATCGGAGTAATTTACAATTCATGAAGTAAAACGTTTAACCTTTAGCAAAAGCAACATATCAATAATATACAGCATCTATCATTATCTGCTCTTGTCTTGTCTTCTTTTGAAATTTAAATACATCCAAAATACATAAACTACATGGCAAAAGAAACTTATTTCTATTCAAGTGAAATAACGAAAAACGATTTTGACAGTAAACACCACATCCACCAAGTTTAAAACTTACATTTGTGCTTTGCCCTTGTGCTCAATCAATATTGATAGATCTTTGAGAAATTTGTAAACATTTTAAATTACGTGATCTTTCTACTGTTGTTAGTGCACATAACATAGGGGTCGGATAACTGCTCATATTCCATGTTGTCACCTCTATGGACAAAATTACCTACACTATTGTCAATTATATTTTGTTGTCACCTCCTGGCTACTTCAGGTTTTCGCTTAGTATGTAAATTAATTGTATTTATTTCTCTTGATAATTACAATATTGCATGAGAATGAAACAATGCTTTCACACTTCTTAGGTAATTCACGTGCACTTGTTCACAATCATGAACAAATGCCAACAACACACGTCATACTCTAAACTGACTTCCTGATCTGATGTTGAAAGCTCTTTCGTTGTGCATACATTCTACTGACCATGTTTGGTTCCACTCCAACTCCAATACGTAATCAGATCACTTGAATTAGCCGTGTAGGGTCAACCAATTGCGTCATTAATGCTTACTGTCATATTATTGCCAGAACTGTGCAAAGAGAAATTGTCGAGAACTCAACACAATGTACTTCCGATAAAGTCAACGGGTTGACCTCGTTAAACTACAGGCTGTCAAGACTGTGTTATTACGTTTAGCTAGACGTCATCGAAGTTAATTCACCATGACTCTAACGGAAAGATTAGGGTCTGTTATTAACATTAAAATGTCTAGTCAGACTGTGAATAACAGACGCCTCCAGAAAGGGCTGCCCAAGTACGTATGTACGTATTGCGTTGGAGAAGCTCAAAAGCAACATTCGACTACAACATCGCGTAACATCATTTTCACTGGTGAATCTTGTTTCCAGTTTCATAGTGTAGTTAGACCTTGTGTGACGAATGATAGTCGAGAGGCTAAATGAAGACTGCTTCAACATAGAATTGCCAAAAACTAGAACGGTAAAACATTCAGTGTAGTGTGAAATGGAAACGTCAATGGCGCAACATACAGAAAGTAATCGAAGATACGTTGTAACAGGAAACACTTTACTTTCTTATTGCAAGATCACAATACACCTGCTCACAGAACCAACTACTTGTAGAATACTGTCTGTGATAATGAGTTTATTCACTACCATTAACAGCTTAAAATCCAGATATGAATCCCAATGAACATTCTTGGGACCATATCGACCGTGCCATTGGATAACCCACCTACTACGCTGCTTGAATGTTCAAACGTTCTTGTGGAAGAATGTGATAAGGGCGTCGCTGCCCTTAAAACACCAGATGTGGCACCACACATTATTAAATGTTTAATATAAATATGTGAACCAATCATCTCTGTGATCATATGCCAGCTTATCAATTTGTAACTTTTCCACTAAGGTAATCAGAAGATTCATTCATGTGTATAATGGCCCACATTCAAGGACGGGTGAATTGTTTTGCCAGTACAACAAAGATGGCATACATCACTAGCTGATTGACACAACTTTCCTTGTGATAGTGATGCCACAGTTAACAATTGGTGAACAACCTTTTTCCGCGTTCAAAATTATTTTTGGGGATGACAAACAGTAGTGGCAGTAGTGTATATGTAACAATCGTTAAAACACCAACACACCAGTGAGAATGTGCAAACCTTGAACATTTAACAGGGTTAGAAAATTTCTCACTTATCCTACAATTCCTCGGCAAAGTGTAATCACAACATATATATCTAGGTATATTGGGCAAGCACAGAACATAAAACATTATGTTTTTGTCACATAAAGGTTGATATTTGATATTCACATGCAGCAGACCATTGCAAAGGCTGTCTAAGTGGCGCCATGAATGACAAATAACATACGTCAGCGTATAGGTATTTACACACGTACCAGAAGACCTTGGACAGGTGAAATCAGAGCAATTCGACAGATACTTATCAATAAACTTTCACATATGGCTTATAAACGAATGACTGTCTATTAATCAATACCAAATGCCAAAAGATACTGCATTTCAATAGATCAATACTATCGAGCAAGTACCTTCTCTTGTCATTCATACCTGCTGAAGTTTCAATACAATTAAAAAAATTGTTAAAAACATGTTGTTATTTATCCAAACCACGGAATTATTTAATGACACATCATTACCGAATAATCAACTTCAACGCCAACTCTCTAAAAAGCAAATCATAAATCCAAAGCGATGGCATTATTGTTTGCTTGAATGCTTCTAACTGTAATGATTCACACTAAATCTTGTTTGGGCAAACTAAGTACTCAATAGGCTTACATTCAACCGAAAAAGAAGCGTCAAAATACAAAATACAAGATAATTCAATCCACGTGTGTTAAACAGAGATACATCATATCTTGAGAAGCAATCTAAACTAAATTTGAAATTTGAAAACATTATCTGTTAATATTTCTGAGAAACACACGCTTTAGAAATCGTCGTTTTCGAATCTCCCTAACAAGAAATAGGAGAGTCAAAGATATTCTTTTTGGCTTGTCTAATGACGTCCTACAGTAAAAACGCGTTTACATCTTTTATTAATTAAAATTTTACGTTTTATTAATGTTTAAGTTAAATGCCACACATTCTGGCATAAAGCGATTTCAACACCCAAATGTACTTCGACAGATATAAAAATAAACGTATTAAATCTGATATATGAAATCACGGGTACCGCTTTCCAATTCATGTCCATGTCCAAGATTTCAAGATCTCCGGCAGTGTATTTCGTTCTTTTACACTGTTGAAAATGTGGTGACGTTTCTTTTGCTTTTGTTTGTAGACACAGGGAGATGAATCATAATAACTTGGCGTATCTATATATGTATACAAGTAACTGTAGATTTTCATCATAATCATAGCTTGTCTTGTGATGTTCTCAAAGTTTTGACATCAACTACATCTCACAAAAACATCAATTACATGTACACGTAACTCTTTGATCTTTCGATTTACTTCGTTAGTGAAGTAGATATATTACGTTAACTACAAGAATATCATAGCCATTTCCATTTGGAACTGTAATTATGGGCTTTATTTGAAAATAGGAATATGGTCAAAAGACATGACAGTGGCAGTGAATTAATACAGTGCTGATGGCGACAAACATTCATTGACACATTTAATATTAGGTTACTAACATAGAAACCAAACCCTTGCGTGAATCCACACCTTCGAAGTCAAGCTAGCACTGACTGTCCCGACAGATCATCCACTCGGCTTGTCGAGCTCTTATTGATTTGCCAAATGTGTATAAATGAAATAAATTATAAAAAACCAAACCCTATCGTTAGCAAGCATCATCTACTTAATATAGTTTTATTTATGCATTATAGAGTAACACACCTGTATCAATCATTTGAGCGTCTTTATCAATAATTCGCCCCAGGGGTTATGAGGTGTGCACCATAATTGATAACGCGAGGTTACAAAACTAACTAAATGTCTCCGATGATAGTTGTTATCATTGGCCAATTACATAGTTTGCCATGTTTTCATTAGCTGGTATTTGTCTGCAAGCATGCCGCAAGGGCAGTGTCAATACTAACGACAACACTTTTACAATGAAAACAATAACATATTGAACACTCTTATGTCCGTATTCATGTGATAAATCGTTAGATGACAACTTCTTAAATTTGTCACATCCCATTTGCCCCTTCGTTAAGTAGATGATTATTTACATAGTATATAAGTAAAAATGATAATAACAAATACATTCGATTCGATTTAATAATGGACAATTGCATAAGACGGTTCCTAAGCATAACATGCATCTGTTTTTTTCTTTAACAGTGCTTTCAAAAAATGAGTGCCACAACTTTATCATGTATATGTTTAAACAATTAGACATGAAATCTAATCATACAGCATCTTCTTTTCTTGAACTATTACAAGTATATTTTCAAAACGGAGAATATATACATCTATTTGGAATTCAGCCTTGTCTTCATATTTCAACTTTAAACGTTTGTGGCATTTATTTCGAAAAGAATGCTACTGATTTAATTCAACCTGGCAACTCTTACGCTACTCAACAAATGGGACTTCTAGTTTGCGAAAGGGCTGTTTTTCTCAATTAATTTCCTTACAGTTTAGTCGACTAATCTGCCAGTAAGCCAATAAGTCTGCTTGCATTACCCATGTAAGCTTAGCCCATTTAGTGTTTTCGGCTTGCAAGTCCTTAAAAAGGAGAAGGTCTATCTCAGAATAACAATGTCGAAGTTCCAGTGCTGGAACGGAACATGGTTTCGTTATTGTTTTCTCTTTTCCGGCTGTGTAGTTCATCAGGACCTGGTAATCATTAACCTAATTGGAAATCAAATTTATTATGCCTTTTAGATTTATTTTTTTGATAAATGTGACCCTTGTTAATGTTCATATCGTCATGCATGCTGTGGTTCCAACCACTACACAATTAGCACCATGTAAGTTGCATAAAAACATCCTTTCTTTTTTTTAACACTACACACAGAAAACCGAATCATGAGCTGTGATCTTACCACCCTGATGCTCTTAATTGTTGATATTGTGATAAACAAATTTTTAAAAACATTTACATTTGGCAGCCATATATTTTGAATGTTTTGAATGTAAGTTTTTACTCTTACTGTTAATCAGGACGATATAACTTCGACAACTGCACAGATTCAGATCAAACACCATATTACCATCTTACCATCTTTGTTTGAAGGTTGAAATGTATTGAAATATATTATTTTCTATTGACTTATAAACTGCAGTTGGTTCATTAGAGTATTTTTTGAAAATGATACCCCGAAAAAGGGAATATGTAGTTCCTACTGGACCAACGAAAACATTGCATAAAATCGTCTGCTTTTCATCGGTCAGCGACAAATAAAAAATGGGATGGGGATTAGAGGGTTGGAGGGTAACCGGAAGTGACGTACGTCAAGGAATGGGGTGTAAACATTCGCTTACTATTTACAATGGCAAACACTGGGGAATCGGTCAGTTGGTCTGTTATTTATACCCTTTGCAACAATGCCATACCGCTGTTCTGTTGTAAACTGTTAGAGTAAACCTGATTATCAAGTTTCACTTTACAAGTGTCCCAAAGAAACGTGATATACATGTGCATTAAATACAATTTTAAAACATCAAAAGTACTTGGTTATAAATAATAATAATAATCCGTCTAAGAATTCACCATTTACTATAAATGAGCAGCATTTCACTAATTTACATTGTCAGGTAAAATATTTAAGATTTAATAATATTTTTTTGAGGAAACAAAACCGATGGCCATACTAGTTTATAGTTAATGTTAATGACGCCCAAATTACAATCGTCAATTACATCGAGTTCAAAAGGGAGTTGGTTGGTCCCTATGAGCTTGCAATTTGTTGGTTGTCGGCTTTGGATTGCATTCACAGTCTTATTAATAATAAAATAATCATTTCAATCAAATGTGTGGTTAATCAAATCAAATCAAATAAACATCGTTTTAAAACAGAACTTATTGCTATTGTAGGATTTCGCCACTTTAACGATTCAGCAAGCATGTCAATTAATGTAAGAATCGTACCTTACAAAAGTATCCAAGCGAACAATATGAATATCCTAATGCACAAGAACACAAATTGTAAACTTAAAAATCCACCAATGATAGAACTTGGAGCAGTATATGCTCCAGGGACCACAGTTCCGCACATTTTCATTCGAGTCGCCTGGTGTTAATTGAGCACTTTTTTAAAAAGCCGAAAATAAATAATTTACGGGCCGATTTTAGAAATTTAAAGCTAGTAGTTGTCAAATTGACCATGGGTACGACACATAACCTTTAACTATTGATATTGATATAAACAAAGTATAATCTTAAATTATCGCAGAGGCGTTGGCCCTCTTATGAAGTTCATATGGTAGCTAGATATGTTCATACCCAGTAAGTGTTTACTCTTACTATTAATCAATTCAGACATTGTTCTTTGGGTTGTTGGCGAAATAGGAATATATAACCCAATTCGATATATCCTCGCCAAATGCATGGCAAGGATGACGTGGTGTGTGTTACATCGTTTTTGTATACCTACAATGCTTTCGGGAAGTCATGGTTATAAGATTTATGTCATCCTATTATCTGTATTTATTACCAATGAGATTGAGATTTTCTAGAAACTACCCACACAGAACTGATTAAAGCTTTCACATTTTAAAGTAATGTACATTTCGGGAACTATTTCAAGAAGCAATCTAAGCTAATGTAAGCTTGAATAGGTAAAGGTTCCTTTTGTGATACTATGTTGTAGTTATATACTATACTATATACTATATATATAATCAACTTACAGGTAAGTGAAATACTTTTTAAGGACATTTTGTGAATAACAGAAAATATAAAAATCCACACTAACCATTTGTACGATGTCATTTTTATGTTTTTAAAGAGGCAGTAGATCGTTTTTTGGCAAAATTTATTTTTTTCAAATTTCCCATTTATAATGATAGTTTACGTCATTTTAATTAATTTTAGAGGGTAAAACATCTTATTACACAAACCAATTATCTGTAGTGATAAAAACTTTGTTGCGTATAAAGCAACAATTGCATGGCGGCCATTTTATTGTGAACACAATTTATTATTTTTTATTACAAAAACGATTCCCATGGCTTTACCGAAACATATACACTCATTTTAAACTCTATTTTCTGAAGAGAGAAGGATGTTTTACTTTTGATGAAATTATTTTTCAAATGCATTTCATCAACTTATTTGAGCGAAAAAACGTGCTACTGCCCCTTTAACACCACAACTTCGCAAAAGGTGTTACAGGCATATACTATTATCTGTTCAGAAGAATACATTTCGTGCATATTCAAACACTTGTCACAAGCAATGTTTTCAATGTTCGAATTTATAATATGATATACCAATACATTTCAGTTGTATATAGAGCCAATATTAATACGTTTTAAGTTTTTTGTTTCAAACATTATGGAAAAATACAAGCCTTTATCCGGCAAAAAATATTGTTAATTTTACAATTAGCAAATTAATAATGAAGTCCCCAGGGGAAACTAAGAACATGGGAGCTGTTAGTATTTTAACAAAAATACATTCTCATAACTCTAAGGAATATGTTTTACAACATATACATTTCGGAGTTAAGATCAATTTAAGATACTGAATTAATATTAATCAAGCTCTCCCGGAGCTATCTGTAATTGGCAGTGTCAAAATGTCCAAACGTGTCCTTGCATTAACAATATCATTTGATATACTCGTATCTAACCTTATTGGCTGCAGGGAATGTCTTACTAATAAGAGGCAAATGAGAATTCGTCCGCTCATGGTTCTTATACGAAATTCTCCATTTGTGTAGATTACTAATTGCAAATGTTAATGACGAATATCCATTATAAATGTTTCTGGCGAAGGTATGGCAGAGGAAATGGACACACTCAAAGAAAAACTAAAATGCCATATCGCTGCTTCTGCTAACCTTTTTTCCCCATGAAATGCATAATATAATCTATATACATGTACCATGTGAAATTTACCTTTCATAGATTGATGTGTTGTTATTTAACGGTACATCAGGCAATATCTATCATTTTTTTCATCAATTGATTATTGATTCATCCACCTTTAGTATATTCTTATTTCAATCTGCTGGAATGATTTTCTGGAATATGTTGTATCTTAATGGACATTATACAACCCCCTTTACATGTATCTACTGTAAATGTACTATTATATGTACACTTGCGCTGCTTCTGAGAAAACTCGCGAAGTTTAAAATAATACTAAAGACTTCTAAAGATGCTTACAGGAAGGGAAATTGAATAAACTGATTATAATTGAATGAATATAAATTTATCTAGTTTTTCGAAATATGTTATCCTTATGATCATTGAAAATTCACAATGCTTAGTATCAACGATATGCCAAGAGAGATATCACAAATCATTATGGACAAACAATTTAGGCCTCATTCTGCAATGACAAGCTTCAATCTACTTCTCATTTGGACTGACAACTTCATCAATGTCCATAGGCACCACCTGGGGCAGAAGGTCGCATATGTATCCAATTTAAACGAACAATACTACTCAGAAATATGCAGTTTGATATCAGTAACACTCGCAATGGGAATACCACGTTACAAGATTAAGACCTTTGTCTTTGTGGCGTGTGTCATGACAGGTTTAGTTTTTGTATCACTTTGGCCTAAGATGGTGGTTTAACTTGGTGTACTTGTCGGATATAGCTAGGTTTTACTGACATGAAATACAGATTCTACCATGAGATTTTAAAATCCTTGTTTTTGATTGGTTTATTTTATGGTCGAACGGAGGTTCGAACACGATTTTTTTGAACGGCGATTTTCCGCGGTTGGATACATGATGACGTAAGATTATAGGCCAAACTATGTCATTGAAATAACATGGGTAAATCAGTTATCTTCACTTAACGGTTTCCATCATGTTTTCCTTCTACGCAATTTTATCTGTGTATCTGTTTTGGAAAATTATTCTAATTTGGACCGATGTTTTAAATAGATCAAGACCGTGATAAGCCTTTATTATCATTCGAAGCCTCACGCTGACGCGTTCGGCTCCGAATGATAAATATTGGTATCGAATCTACGTTAGACTCACAAAAAGTTAAAAACACAGTAGGTTTATCTCCTAAATTTACAATGATATACTTGAAACAGTATTTTACCATGTTCAAGCGAAAATTCGAAGGATTTTCACGTGATGAGTTAATAGAGTATGTTATATGTATTTGACCATAACTTTTTTATATATACATAAACGTTTCTATGAATAACAAACAACACAACAAATGTTAACTGACAGCTCGATCTATGGTGAATTGAGGTCGGTAATATCAAGCATCGATCTAAAAAGATATTAGAATGGTTTATAAACGTTTTTAGCTTTTGGCTACAGCAAATTGTCAATGTAAAACTACATACATTTGACAATAATTTTCCCTTTAGTAATAAGTGTCTACAGCTGTATATAACACCTCTGTATTAGCGGCAATTACATACTTTTAACAATTACTGTCAAATGTCTTCAAATTATAGTCGTCAATATCGATTTAGGAATGTTTGTAGAATGGTATGATGTGTTTTATCGTAATTGTAAAACTGTAAAACTTAAACAATGCATTTCAGAATGTTAACATTTGTGTATAAAGTTGCTACCTGCTATATCAACATTTCTTTTTTGGTATGGCATATAAATATATTGACAGAAAACTCTAATTTCTCTTTATAACCATTCTCCTTTACATTGTCATGTATAGCGAATCTTGCTCCCCCAATATCATCTATATTTTACAGTCTATTCAACATCTTTCGGAAATTTGCAAAAGGACTATCAATAAATTTATTCTTCTGTTTTAAAAATATATAAAATAAATAATGTTTTAGTCATATGCACAAGTCACACAGTAACTTCAACAGTAAGAAGATATACGTGTCCTTGTTGCATAATGCACTATATATTCAAATGCTCAAGCAGGGCAATAGGTTTGAAACAAATTATACTTATTCAATCATTAACGACATTACATAAAGGTTTGAAGTTTGTTATTTCTTTGATTGTGTAATTTCCCAATAAAATGTGATTGTCCAGAATTCTTGCTTATCCATATATAGCGGATAGTTGAACTATTTTTCAATATCATTTATGATTTATGGTAGAAATAAGTCTCAATAAAACACATATATCATCAACTTTGTGTTTTCCGAAGGAATAATATGTGTAATAATAGCTGGTTGGACTTTTTTTGTGAAGGATTGGAAGAAGTGTTGTCACAACCCCTAGTGTACAGTACACAACCCTGTGCACTTCAAACAACCCACGAATCCGTTGGTAAATGACCAGATAGTGGCCACATGAATACGTGCAAACACCTAGTTGCAGGTACAGCAACGTGCAGTATCCTTGGACAAAATACTGTGACTATGTGTCCTAGTTCACCCAGCTATGAATGGGTACCTCGTAAGGATGAGCATGGTGATTTAACTTGGTGCGCCTAGTGGCTTCAAAAGTTGCATACTCCAAATGGAGCTGAGATTGACAAAGAGTGTCGTTAAACAGTGACATCCAATGATCGGGGGCAAACAGAGCGCCTTTGAGCAGCTTAGCTTAGCTGGATATTGGCGCTATACAAATGTTTATATGTATGTATGTATGTAAGATTTAATTTGAAAATTCAATACTTGGAGTAAAGTTTGATTGAAACCGCTGATTATCTATTAAAAATATTCACATATATTTTTATATTATATTAATGTTTCCGATATTAACAACACATGTATACATATATTTTCTGTATGCTATCAGTTCTATGATTTCAAGAGTGTTATGAGAAATGAACTGATATGCAAATGATTTGACCTCGAGTTATAAGCTACCAGTTTCAGTTTGGGAATAAGTAACCAATTCAGCACCATCCGTGTATGCTACCATTTCTTCCATCATTAATCATGTTTGCATTGGACTGTGAGCTTAGCTCATTAAATGTTTGTGGTCTTTGGTAAATCAAACAAATTCGGAAACTAATTTTATGGAACCTTCTCAAATAAAAGTCCAATGGTGGCAGAGAAACGTTCTAAAACGTACATTTAATTCTGAACTCTTCTTCTTCATTGCTATTTCTGTGCTCTGAAGTCCCGTATCAATAATTGTCATGTGTCACTCCTCATCTGTTAACATTTTAAAAAACATGATTGTTTCCTTACAAGGACTATGACTTCATCCATATTCTACTCTACTGAAAGTCTTTCTTTATTTCATTCAATTATTAAACCATAGCCCACAGTTCGTCCACACATATTCTTCATCAACTTCCAAACGCAAGGCATAACTCTTGCCAGTCTGCATTACTGGCTGATTTAACCCTTGCGGTATTTCCCTCGCTTTCTTGTGTCGAGGCAGTGAATCCCTGCACTGGAAATGCATAGTTTGCCTGGATTTATAAACACAGATTTCTTAAGGAAATACTGCAAGGCCTAAATCAGCCAGTAATGGAGACTGGCAAGAGTTATGCCTTGCATTGGGAAGTTGATTCTTCATATGAAAGTGGCAATGTCAAAGCGTCATTCATGTCCTTGCATTAATTTCTTACATTAATTTCGCTATAAGTGTATAGCTTTCTCCGACCCCAATAACCAGGAACAATACACATTTGATTGGGACCAATTATGTGTTACTTTCTTGGGATCAGACATTTCACAGCTTAAGTGTACAAGCTCATATTGTTATATTGTGAACGTTTTAACTGTTTATTTGTGGGAAATGTGTACATGGAAAGATGTGATGCATAAGGCAATGATAAAAGAAAACAATATTTCATTTGAATTCTACATTGTCTGTGTCATAAATATGCCACGAATGTGGAACAAATCTCCAGAATATACAGTTCGTTTGATAGAACGTCGTGTCCAGTAACAACAAAAACGAATTAACTTTATCTTTGGTAATTTATGATGCAATACTAAGATTGTTCCGAAAGAACATAATACTCACATAAATTAGCCAGTTTCATATTGATATTGAGAGTAGACAGTCTTCAGTCACTAAAGGTGCTTGTGTTGATGTGGATCACACATGCCAAACATTATAAATAGTGTTATTTAATCGAGAGGTACTGACCTGTGCTGAACATTACCATTTCGATTGTGGTCGACTCAGTATAGTGAAGGTAGAAAAGTAAAAGTAGTGATTTGTTTTAATCAAAAACCAGGCAGAGATTGACACGAGTCAATTAGTCAAATGTAATTTTGGAAACTTATTTACAACAGACAACAGGACAATCTTGGGTTAATGTTCAATAGGTCATATAACTACTAATCATGCAAATGAGACGGTTTCGCTTATGCACATGTATAAATATTGTATCCCTATTTTAATTGGACACTAGTAAGTATGATATATTTGGCCTTTAGGGATGAATGGCAAGTTGAGTGAAATTATTTGAACTGAAATCAGTACATATGGTATGTTGGCACGTATTAAAGCCAAATGAAATATTATGAAATACAATTGATGTATCTTTAATCATCAGCTACATGTACATTCACACCATTACGTATGCTATGGGATGCAACTTCTTTATTATTTACAAATGACCTTCCTGGGCTACTTCTCACCGGGTGAATGATAAATGTTATATACATGTAAGTTATAATGTTTGTTGCCTTTTCTCATCTTTTCCGTATATAATCCGTGTTATAATATTTCATTTCTTCTATGACTGTAAACACATTATTTGTCAAAGAAATATTTCTTGAATTTTGAATAAAATAATCCAAGCTTAGCAAGTTCCAAATTTCATTGCTATTTGGATTATGTAACCTGAAACTGTTCTTTACGACAAAGCCAAGGATAAATAGAGAATCTCACCCAAGAGTCTTCTGATATCAAATATATCAACACGAGTTGATAAAAGTTACAAATATCCGAGGCTTGCCGAGGATATTTTTACTTTTATCAACGAGTGTTGATGTATTTCATATCAGAAGACATGAGGGTGAGATTCTATTTATCATCCAAAATCATTCTTATTATGTTTAAGTGAAAATAGTGTAAATCTCTGAGCACATCTCATAGGTCATAGCATTGTGACGTCATCATGTTTATGACGTCATAGCATTGTGACGTCATTTCTCGATGATGTAAAAGCATTGTGATGTCATGTAGTTAACGGCGACAGGGCATTGTGCAAATTCTACTGCCAAAAAGATATCTCCTAGGAGATATTGCTTGATCTCACACAAGCGATATCTCCTGTGGAACATAGTTTTGGATGATAATATACAAAAACGACCTAGTAATGCAATATCTGCACTTTAAAATTCTTCTCTGCAATGACACTGAATATGTACATTGAGAAGTTGGATATAATTACTCTAACTTGGCCAGGTATCAAATAATATGTTATCACGCATGTTATTTAATAACATTGAATTGAACCTGAATTAAGGGAACACGTTGAAATCGAATAGGTAATGAAGTTATTCGTGCATTTAAGAAAATGCGTGTCTAGTTTTAAGGGCATTATGAAAAGAACTGCATGTAACCAGAAATATTGTAAGCAGTAAACGAGGTAATTTCCATAAACAGTGTTCACAGAGAAAAGAGGACCTCCTTGTAAAAAAATACTCTAGCATAATAAACATATAACATGAATTGTCATGTCATAACTGAACATTAAAATTCAACATGCGAGAATGACAGCCCCATAAAGATATATAAAATTTTTTATAGGCACTGATCCACTTGATACAATATGATATCATAGTAAAACATAAAGAAAAAAGATTTAAGAAGCACAATTCCTTCCTTAAGAAAGCAATGAACGGGTCAAGACCAATCAACACTGTGGTGGAAGTTGACTGAGAGCACTATTGATTGTGTACAAGTTCTGTAAGGAGTTCTGCTGACTGCTCCTGGACACCATCAGACAAGAAGACAGAGTGGTGGCTGAATCTTTCAGAAATAGTTACTTTCGTATTTGTTACCATCTGCAAGTCGGTAATATAAGGACTTCGTTGTATTGTGGCTCTGTAAGAATCAATTACCACAATTGCTATTTTTAATTCAGGTGCACGTTATTTATTTTGTATTTTGTGGCATCCTTAATACATTTCTACACAGCTACACAGCATGTTCAACACTTCGCATATAATGCCAAAGGGATGTTACTGGTTCTAAAGAAAGAAAAAATCAATAATCACACATTTCATTGAAAAATGTCATTGCAACATATAGCTAGTACATGTCACAAAGTACTTGAAACCTTGGAAAATCAAACTGACTAAAACAAATTAAAGCTTTCAATGGTTTTTACTTCACTGTATAAAACGTCTAGACAAGGTTGACTTGCCAATAACTTTAGCAACGATCCACAGAGACTTGAGCTAAGAGTGACAAGATGGATGAAGAGAAAGTCACAGTGGGGCAATACGTTTTCTGTCATCAGAATCTGAAGCTGTAACATTGTACACGATTACCTTTATTGTATAGAATGCGGATACACAAATCCTAATCATTGCCCTTCAAATAACAAAGAGATTTTATATGTTCTCTTTAAGTAGTATTTAGAAGTCAAATGGCAGAGATGTACACTATTTTCATTGAAACGTAATAAGAATGATTTTGGATGATAAATAGAATCTCACCCTCGTGTCTTCTGATATGAAATATGTCAACACTCGTTGATAAAAGTAAAAGTAACCTCTGCAAGCCTCGGATATTTGTAATTTTTATCAACTCGTGTTGATATATTTGATATAAGGACACACTTTGGTGACATTCTCTATTTATCATATACTTGCTTATAAATACGAAGATTTTGCATGTATGATAGAGCCTCTTCCAAACACCATGTATCACCCTGTCGGGCAGATAACCTGTATCAACCGGTCGTCAAGGTAAAAAACCTGTATCAGCCCTTCGTCAAGGGACTTGAACCTCGAACCCTAGGTAACGTACGAGACAAATAGATCAAAGTCGCGAGGTATTTAGAGTTGTCTCCCTTTGACGTTCAACTAAACTCCTCACAGTGATATTACGTCTCTCATTATTGAAAAAAATGCCGCAGTTATTTTCAGACCGTATATTTGTGAGCTTGACACCATCATTGAATCGGCAGTTGCCGTAGAAATGAGGTATAGATCTACTTTGAAAAAAACTAAATGGGTACAGACTGCAGAGCAAATGTGAAACCCAAACACCGTAAGGTAAAAAGGTTACATGAGAACTTTTTCTGAGTGAGCTACGATGTGTTATTAATAGATTCAAGAATTAAAGTTTACGAATATTTAACTTAATTGGGTGTTTCCATAGGTGTATATGACCTCGACCTCGAGCTAAAGCTCTCGGGCTGATATTGGGGTCTCAGGCTGATACAGAATGTGATATGAAAACACCCATACAATACTATCTATATATGTCATACCAGATTTTTTAACAGGATTTACGAGTCAGAATCAGGAATGTGCTTATCGTTAGTTATGCTAAAAGTAAACTCACCATTGATTGTGTACATACACAAGGAAACCTTTAATATCAAATTTGCCTCTTATATATTCTAATGTATTATTCGCAAGAGACACATCGTGGTAACAAAATAAGCTTTGTAACATCTGAATCTGACAGTGATTACATATATTTGGGAAGGTCAATCATTTCATCACTGCACTGATATCACGGTCATCATTATCTGCTCTGGTTGTTCATAACTGTCAATCAGCAAATCATTATTATTAAGTTCAGAAGATCTCTTAAATTCACAAAATTTGAAGAAGTATATTTTGAATCATCAACAGCAACGAATCAATATTAATCTGCATCTATGTCATGTTCCATCATTACCTGCTCTGCTCCTTTGCAAGTGTAGATACATTATTGACATTAAAACGATTGTCAAATATATATTAACAATCGAGCAAAAGAGCAAGTATCATATAAAACATAATTTCTGTCGCATGAAGATAAATATCCACTTGCATCAGACCAATGCAAACGCTATGTCTAAGTGACGCCATACATGACAAATACCAAAAGTCAGCCAGTAGGTATTTACAAACGTGCCAGGAGACCATGGATAGGTTAAATCGATAGGTTATTCGACAGTTACTGATGAATACTTTTACATATTGCTAAAAAACGAATGACGATCATTAAATAAATATCAAAAGTCAAAAGTAGTGCATTTCAATAGATCAATAATAATCAAGCAAATACATTTTCTTGTCATTCATAACTGCTGAAGATTCAATCAAATTAAGATTAGTGCCAAAATATGTTGTTGTTGTTTATCCGAAACACGTAATGATTTAATCAAACATCAATACCAAACTACCAACATGACTTCAACACTAACTCCCTAAATCAAAAGAGATGACAATCTTCTTTGTTTCTAAAGGAAATTGCAAGCTTTAATTGACATCTTATTTGAATAAGTAAGGAATCATTAGACGTATACACAAAGGACGAATCATAATTAGTTCAAGTTTGTATACTTACAAGTATGTATAATTATAATTATTTGAAACATTTTTTCATAAAAATCCTAGCTTGTCTTGTGAAAAGGCATGGCAGTTGCGGTGAATTAAAAGACTGCCTATGGCGACAAATATCAATTGACACATTGAGTATTACTATTAGGTTAGTATTCGGTTGGGAAAAAAACCCAGAAATATACGACAACCTGTCGACATGCTGTGCCAAATACCAAACCCTATCGTTAGCAGCCATCATTTACTTAATATAATGAATTATAGAGCAACACATCTTCATATCTCATTATTTTAAAGCTTGTTTATTATTTGTTTGCATATAAAACATTTGCCTCATGTGAGTGTCAGGTGTGCACTGTAATTGATAAAGTGAGGTTACAAAACTGACTTCATGTCTTGATGATATTTGTTATCATGATTATCTGCATATGTACATATTTTGACATTTTGCAGTCCCTCTCAAATGACAATCAGCTCGAGTCGATTTATTAATAATTGATTAACATTATTACTCAACACATGTGTGATACCACCGCGCGCTGCCGTAACGTCGCAATTGGCGCATGACGTCATATACATTTTTGGTTGACGTCACAATAGCCGCGCGACTGCAATAGCGGGTGACCTATTTGCAAGTAAGCGTCACTGACAACGATTTTCGTGCAATTCAGCACTATTTACATCATTGCGTAATAAATAAAATGAAATATTAATTCGTGAATGGCATCGTTAAAATACCAAACCATTCACTCGTTTCATAAACATTTTATCAAACGGGACATCGTTTAGTATTCTATATCTTTAACAGTGCTTAAACAGTGTTTAAACAAGTAGAAATGAAATCGAATCAAATTAATTTAATTCGACCTGGCAACTTTAGCTACTCAACAAATTGGTCTTCTAGTTTGCGAAAAGAGTCTTGTCCTTTACATTGACTCATCCACTGTAAGTAAGTCTGCTTGCATTACCCATGTTAGCTTAGCCCATTTAGCGTTTGTCGCTTGCAAGTGCTTAACGAAGAGAATCAGAATAACCATGTCAAAGTTCCACTGCTGGAACAGAACATGATTTCAGATTCTTTGTCCTTTTCCGGCTGTGTAGTTCATCAGGACCTGGTAATCATGAACCTAATGGGAAATCAAGTGTATTATGCCTATTAGAAAATGTTGTTTGTCGATAAGTGTGACGCTTGTAAATGTTCATATCGTTAACACATTTGATAAACAGGTTTTTATGAACAATATATTTCTTTTATTGATCACTCAAAAACAATTGCACTGTGGAAATGAAGTGGTCAAGGCAATATAACAGTTACTGTTTTCCTCCCAAACTAATGTTTCATGTATACTTGTAGCCCGTGTAACAGTCGAAATTATAGCAGATACACTGCAGAATAGAAATTATAGATATGATAACGTTTTGCTCCTTTGGATAACAGTATTCTTTGCCTGAAAACACATGCTAAATTGAGTATTTCACCTAAATTAGAAGGTAACACTATAGAATATTTTTTTCTAAATTAACATGATGTGGATATATACAGCGATGCAAATGGATTCCATCTCCTATAGCATATTTTCATATTGAGATATGCTTTCGGTGATCATGATCTTGTCTGTCTTTAATTACTGATAAATCTATTTTAAAAATCGACAATTTGACAAGGTTTTTTTTCGCTTATATTTATTGGTGAATACAGACATAAACAATACTGGTTGAATGTAGCTTAAATATGAACTATTGTACTATTGTCTAAACTGGAATGCGTTTATTGATAAAGCAGGTAAGAGAGATTTTTCTAGAAATTGTTTAAGAAATACGTTAACAGAACTTTTTGGGTAAGCCAAATAAAGCCATGTGAAAAGAATAGATTTCTGAAAACTCGGTAGTAAACTATGCTTCCTCTCATTGTTTGACCATGACATTGATTTTGTAGACTTTTTTAAAACATTAGATGTGTGAATGAGAATGAAGATATTTAATCCTTATAAAGGATCTGCATGTTGTGGTTTCAACCACAACACAATTAGAACTATTTTATTTGCATAAAAAGCATCCTTATATTTACTTAAACGCTACACAACAATTAACAAAAAACAGACTTTTAAATCAAGAGTTGTGATATATCACAATTAACTTTTCTAGCTAGATTCACACGTCACATATTACCTTCTTGGTTTTTGCGCTTAACTTTTGTGACAAACAAAGTTTTAGATTATCGAAGAAGTTTTGACACTCTTTTGGAGTTCATATGGTAGCCATGTACGTAAGATTTTACTCTTTCTCTTTTTTTATGTTTTTATTCCTCAGAAGTCACATTATATCACGTATATGTATACAGTCATACTGATAATGTTTACAAATATTGTTACAGATAGAGTAAACAAATACATTCTTTGTTGATTTGCATGTTATGTCAAGTAAAGAGTGTTGACATTTTCATACACAATGCTATGGCCTAATCATTGTAAAACAATAGTTTCTTCCAGCACATTGTAAATAAAAGGATTGAATGGAGGATCAAAATGGTCAATATGTAGAAAGTAATGTTAATAGAGTGTGGAGTGATGACCAAACTGCACAGAATTTTATCTGAATAAGCAATGTATTTGCATAATGTAAAGTATCTTCTTATTTCATTTTTAATATGTTGAAAATTTGGCTTTGAATGTTTTCTGCTTATATTGTAAATGTGTTTTGTACACTCAGACAGATTTAAGGGGTTGTTATTTTTGCCTTTGAAGCCAAAAAGTATATTTTCAAGATTTAATTCAATATGTCTTCACTCAAGGTTCCAAGTTATGATGCCGACTCTCTCCACCCACCATATTCAATATTACATTTAAACAGTGAATGTTGAACAGATTCGTGTGTCTGTTTACAGAATGTACAAAGTGGTGAATCAATCAAACCAATTCTGTACATATAAATTTTGAGTATCCTTGTATTGAAAATATTTCAAGTTCACACTTTGTGTACATCTTCTTAATAGTTTTCCTTTCAGTCTGTGTAAGTTATCATCCCAAACTTTCTACCGATTTGAGCTGACCTGATGTTCTTGCAAATGTAAAGTTACATAATTACTTTTACTCTTAAACAGTTCAGATAATGTTCTATGATTTGCTGACAAAATAAAAATATATAAGAAATATATAATTCCATGTAACCTAACCAAATGCACAGCAAGTGTGACCTGGTATGTGTTCGACCATTTTGTATGTCTACAATGATTTCGGGAATTCCTGGTTTTAAGATTTATGTCATCCTATTATCCGTATTTCTTACCAATGACTTTGAGATGTTCTAGAAACTACACACAGAACTGATTAAGGCGTTAACACTTTAAAGTGATGTACATTTCGGCGAACTATTTCAATAAGCCATCTAAGCTCATAGCATAAATAAAATGTAAGCTTGTGGAAAAGGTATGTCTCAAAGTAAGTTTCCTGTGTTCTTTACTATGTTGTAATATTATATATTGTTCACAGTGAAAATGTTGTTAATGACGGGTGACATATACGGAGCTGGAGTTTTAAACTCAACACTAACCATTATACGAGTTTATTGTTTGTGTTAGCACCAAACCAACTTCGCAAATACGTTGCAGGCACATACTATGATCTTTTCATTAATAATATAGTTAGCATATTCAAACGTGAAAGAACGTTTTATTGCCATGAATAGATATAGCAAAATATAAATAGTATGTATTGTCACACAGATGATATCTCTAATAATATGTAGTCGAAACACAAGTCACAAGCACTGTTCCTAATGTGAATAAGGCATAAAAAATATATTTCAGTTTTGTATAGACTCGATAATAATAAAACGTTTTTTCAAACACTACATAAAAATAAAGAACCTTTATCCGGCAAAAACTGTTATTAAGGTTACAGTTAGAAAATTAATAATGCAGTCCCCAGAAGAAACATACACTCTCATAATACTGAGGTACATGTACATGTATTACAACATAAACATTTCAGAGTTGAGATCAATATAAGATACTACACTGTCGGCCAAAAGAAACGCCTACTTGTTTTTCCTGAACATGAAAGAACTAAGAACTAATTTTTGAAATATAATTAATGGTGGTCTCCACGTAATGCTGAAACAATGATTAATATGAACATCCATTGAAATCGTGGAAAAACTGTGATTCAAGTCAACAACATTCATTAAAATCATGCCCGGTCGATTCACTTGCGCACCGTAAGCACGTGCATATGTAGCGAATGCGCGTCTGTATTGTTGCTCATGGTTGTATGAAAATCTGTTTCAAATGTTTTAGTGATCAAGCCCTGATCGAAAACTGAACAATTTCTATTGTCTCATATCAACAATCGCCATTCTTTTGTGACATGAAACATCTGAAATGTAAATATATTATGCAGAAATGGTGTAACTTCATAATGCTATATTGCTATTACGAAATCTGGTAGGCTTTTCTTTTGGCCGACAGTGTAAATTAATATTAATCAAGATCTCCCATGGCTATCTGTAATTGGCAGTGTCAACATGTCCTACCATGACCTTGCATTAACGATGTCATTTGATATACTCGTGTCTGACCTTTTTGACTGCAGGAAAATTTCTTACTAACTAGAGGAAATAAGAATTCGAATCGTGCGTTTATGGTTCTTATACGAACTTCTGCTTTTGTGTAGATTACTAATTACAAATGTTAATGGTGACTATCCATGCCAAATGTTTGGCAAATGAGCTGAGAAAACTTCACATCTCTGCATTGATTACAAGACAAGGCGAAACTTTTTCCACGAAATGTATAATGTAATGTGTATACCTAGTGAAACTTGCATTGAATTTCATAAATTAAAGTGTTATTATTTACCGGTTATTCAGGCAATGTTTATCAATTTCTGGAACACCAATTGGTTATTGATTCATCCACCTTTTGTACTCTGAAGTTCCATATCAATAATTGTCATGTTTCACTCCTCTTCTGTCTACATTTTAAAAAACGCGATTACGTCCTTACAAGGACGATGCCCTCAGTCATATAATAAATGACTAAATCCATATGCTACTCTTTCTTGATTTCATTCTATAATTAAAAGGTCGCCCTCAGTTCCTCCACACATATTCTTCATGAGTGGCAATGTCAAAGCGTCCTTCATGTCCTTGCATTAATTACCGAACAAGTGTATAGCTTTCTCAGACCTCAAATTTGATTGGGTCCAATTATGTGTTACTTTCTTGTGATCAGCCATTTCAGTGTACAAGCTCATCCAGCCTTTACATACTTCACAAATGTCTTGAAATTAAAGTCATCAATATCGATTAAGGAATGGTATGATATGTGTTGTGACTGTCACTGTTACTGTATTAACAAAATATTCATTTCAGAATGAGCACATGTGTGTACAAAATTGTTGAATATTATCACAACAATAATTTTTGGACTGTGTAAACAATAAATCTAAGCATCATACCGGTTTGTATAACTTATAAGTTCATATATATGAGCAGAAAAGGCAAATTTCCCTTTATAACCTTACTCCTTTACATTTACATGTGTAACGAAACTGTCTCTCCAGCAACAATCTTTATTTTACAGTCTATTCGACATCTTTCAGTCTGCAAAATACTATTATTTAAATTTATTCTTCTGTTTTATTAATTTACAAAAGAAATAATAATTAGGTCATTTGAATAATTAACTAAGTATAAATTCATTACTTCAACACTAAGAACACATACGTGTCCTCGTTGAATGAAACACTATTTAATTAAATGCTCAAGCAGGGCAATAGGCTTGAAACAAACTATACTTCTTCAATTATTAACGGTATAACATATAGATTAGAACTCTCTGTTTTCTTTGATTGTGTAATTTCACAACATAAATGGCTAATCCATAAATCTTGCTTTTCAATTTATATCTATCTTATGTTTGATATTTATATTTGAACTATTTTTAAAACTATTCATGATGTATGGTAGGAATAAGTCTCAATAGAACACACATATTATCAACTTGTTGTTTTAAGAGAGAATACTATGTAGAATATCAGCAGATTGGGCTTTATTCTGAATAACTGGAACTTTAAAATTAAAAACTCAATACGTGGAGTAAAGTTTTATTAAAACCTCTCATGCTCAAATAAAATAATTCATATACATATTTATATTATATTCATCTTTTCCGATATAAACAACACTTTATTTAGGGACTTTTCATTTAGGCATGTTTACATATATTTTCTGTATGCATTCAGTTATGTTCTATGATTTTGAGAATGTTTTGAGAAAGTTTTGAACAGATATGCAAATGATTTGATATGACCTCGTAGTTATAAGCCACCAGTTTCAGTTTGGGAACAAGTAGCCACTTCAGGACCAACCGTGTATGCTAACATGTCTTCCATCATTAATCATGTTTGCATTGGACTGTCAGCTTAGCTCATTAAATGTTTGTGTTTTTTGGTAAATCAAACAAATCCAGAAACTACTTTGTGGAACCTTCTCAAAGTCCAATGGTTGCAGAGAAACGTTCTAAAACGTAAATTAAATTCTGAACTCTAACTGTTCTAAGTTCCATATCAATAATTGTCATGTTTCAGTCCTTGCCTGTTTACATTTTAAAAACGCGAGTATGTCCTTACAAGGACGATGTCCTCATTCAAAAACACATGACTTAATCCATATGCTTCTCTACTGAAAGTCTTTCTTGATTTCATTCTATAATTAATTGGTCGCTCACTGTTCCTCCACACATATTCTTCATACGTGAGTGGCAATGTCAAAGCGTCCTTCATGTCCTTGAATTAATTTCATTATAAGTGTATAGCTTTCTCAGACCTCAATAGCCAGGAGCAATAACAATTTGATTGGGACCAATTATGTGTTACTATCTTGTGATCAGCCATTTCAGAGCTTAATTATGCAAGCTCATATTGTTATGTTATGAACGTTTTAACTGTTTATTTGTGAAAACGTGAACAAAGAAAGATCGCATAATTCACATTAAACAATGATAAAACGAAACAATATTTAGTGTTTTCATTTGAATTCTACATTTTCTATGTCATTTATATGCCACTTGAATGTGAAACAAATCTTCAGAATATACAGTTGATGAGACGTTCTTGCCAGAAACGACAACAACAAATTTACGTTTTTCTTTGGTTATTTATGATGCACTGTTAATATTGTTCCAAATGAACATGATACTCACATATAATCATTTAGTGGCATGTCTCATAATTATATCGAGAGTAGTCAGTGTTCAGTCACTTATATAATTAAATGTGTCTGTGTCGCATATGCCAAACATTATATATGGTGTTATTTAATCCAGAAGTACTCACAGTTGCCGAACAATATGTATGCCAAATGGTATGTTGGCACATATTAAAGCCAAATAAAATATTATGAAACAGAATTGATTTAGCTTCAGTCATCAGCTACATATACATCAATTCAATAACGTATGCTATCGATTGCAACTTCTTTAGCATTACCATCATGACGTTCCTGGGCTTCTTTTTTCCCCTTCATCAAATGTTAATGTTAAATAAGTTATACTTTCACATTAAACACAGAATTTTTTCTTGGAATTTTTTAATAAAATAGTCCATGCTAAGCAAGTTCCAAATTTCATTACTTTGTATTATGTTACCTGAAACTGTTATTTACGACAATATATATAGATGCAATATATATTGATGCATTATCTGTACTTTGAAAGTCTTCTCTGCTATAACACTGATTATGTACATTGGGAAGTTGGATATAATTACTCAAACTGGTATAAAATAATATCATTTCATAATGTTACTGTATAAATTTTTATTAACCATGACTTAAGGGGAAATGTTTGAAATCTAATAGGTAATGAATTATTTATTGCACAAAACGGATCAAATTGCATAAGCAAAATAAATGTAAGCAGCTAACGAGGTAATCTACATAACCATTGTTCAAAGACGACAGGGGAAACAATCTCCATGTAAACATTACTCTAGCATAATAAACATATGAAATAATTGTCATTTTTCAAGACAATATATATTTCATGAATAATTAGCACAACTAAGCAACACATGAATGTACATTTTTATCTTAATTTCGCTTCTCTTATCATTCTATTCAGGAGCTAATGTTGCATTTGGTCAGTATAAATGTCTCACATGTCTGACATACTCTCTACAAATGTACTATGCCAAAATCCATCCTGTTCTACAGTCTGTTTGCATCATTAGTTCTTCAATATTAATGTTAGAAAGGTTTAAGCAATCCTTTCTGAAAGCTTTTTTCGAATCATTAATATCATATTTGCATATAGAACCATTAATAATCAAGTGAAAACAGATATTTTGATATCACATACACGTTGAACATTAAGATAAAACATGCGAGAATGTCAACCCCATAAAAATATATAACATATTTTATAGGCACTGATCCACTTGATACAATATCATAGTCAAACATCAAGAACATCGCATAGTGATATACTCTATGTGTACAAATACATTATTTGAAGTGAGACAATGGTCGGTAATCGGCATCGAGAGTGCAGTGTAAGAAGATTGACTAATTTACTTGATATAAATCCCCTTCATACAAAATGGATTGTAAATACCATATAGAAACAATATTTTAAGAGCACAATTCCTTCCATAAGAAAGCAATGAGCGGGTCAAGTACAATCAACACTGTGGTGGAAGTTGACTGAGAGCACTATTGATTGTGTACAAGTTCTGTAAGGAGTTCTGCTGACTGCTCCTGGACACCATAGGACAAGAAGACAGAGTGTTGGCTGAATATTTCAGAAGTAGTTACTTTCGTATCTGTTGCCATCTGCAATTCGATAATATAAGGACTTTAAAGGGGCAGTAGCACGTTGTTTTTTTTTTTAAATTTCCTTCTAATTATGGAACCATAGGCACTTATTTTTTAACTTGTTTTTCGGAAGAAAAAATGGTGTTTTACTATTGTTGACATTATTTTTAAATACATGTCAACCAACTTATTTCGACAAAAACACGTGCTACTGACCCTTTAATATGTTGTACTGTGAAATTTGAAGGTATCATTACCCTGACGCTAACACTATTACTGCCACGTGGCTCTGTAAGGATCAATTGTCATAATTGCTAATTTTTCAAGTGCGCATTTTTTATTTCGTATTGACGACCTGTGTCATCCTTAATACACTCATACATAGCTGAGGTTCAACATTTCACGCATAATGCCAATGAAATAGTTCTTATCTTCATAGCAACACATTTCATTGAAATTGTCATTGCAACATATAGCCAGTACATGTCTGCACTTTGAAACCTTGGGAAATTAATTTCTACATAGCGACACAGCATGTTCAACACTTCGCGTATAATGCCAAAGGGATGTTACTGGTTCTAAAGAAAGAAACATTAAATAATCACACATTTCATTGAAAAATGTCATTGCAACATATAGCTAGTACATGTCACAAAGTACTTGAAACCTTGGAAAATCAAAGTGACTAAAACAGATTAAAGGTTTCAATGTTTTTATACTTCATTGTATAAAACGTCTAGACAAGGTTGACTTGACAATAACTTTAGCAACGATCCACAGAGACTTGAGTTACGCTAAGAGTGACAAGATGGATGAAGAGAAGGTCACAGTGGGGCAATACGTTTTCTGTCAGTGGAATCTGAAGCTGTTACATTGTACATGATTACCTTTATTGTAAAGAATGCGGATACACAAATCCTAATCATTGTCCTTCAAACAACAAAGTGTATCTTGATTTTAATTACTGGACAAAATAAGTGAGGGATATAGGAAATTTTATGATTGATGTTTCATCAGTCGCTCAATGAATGAATAAATCAGTATTCATAGTTTTAAATATCCCTATCTATTTTTGTCAAGTAAATGTCTCTGTAAGTAATAGTTGGCTACGGAAAGAGCAAAGCTAGGGCGTGAGCTTATATTACAATTGAAAAGAGTAACTACTTATTTTAATTCCAGAGCATTCCATGTGTTCTTGTACATGTTGCATGTGAGAAAATTATATTATTCAATTATCCTCAAAGTAAAATGAAGATATAAGATATTAGTGTACGTTCTGTGATAAATTTCAACAATGAGTCAATGACTGAGGACGATAAATACCATTAACAACATGACCAAAATGATTCAACTTCTCCCTGCCAATTAACGGTGTCATTTATGTTGTAGAGGTACATGTACAGTGACAAGGTTCATTTTATATCATATGTTAAATCAGTTAATAAATATCCATAGATGAAACACGAAATAAGAATTACTTCATATGCGTCCAATTAAAACTAACAAGATCACCGGGACAGCATTGTACCAGTGTGTTTGGAATATATGATGACAATGTCATGGTCAGTGTCTAGGCAATATACAATATATGTCATACCAGAGTGTCTTTTGCTTCACAAAACTAACAGGATTTACGAGTCAGAACAAGGGATATGGTTACCGTTATTATTTCTGAAAGAGGTGTGGTCAGGTCGAAACAAATGTAAATACTCGGCGTAATATGTACATAAGCAACAATTTACACATAAGCCCAAACAGTGTCAGTGTCACTATGGTCACTTCACAATATTCAAGTATCCTTTTAGATGGCGATAAACAATTATCTACGACATGAACACAGTTAAATACCTAGGAACAAAAATCTTAAACTTGCCCTAACCCATTATGACAATGACGCTAGCATTGTGGCGTCAAAACGGTTGATTACTATGACGTCATGCAAAGGCATTCGGTAAACACATGCGCATGGAGGAAGGTGTCAAACTTGGACAAATTTAACTAGTTGAAAACATGCTACTTGAAACTAATTCATATTGAGAGTTATTTGTGACTTATACCGGTGTACACAAGTTAGAACATGACAATGACATCTGTCAACTTTGAGTAAGGAACACAATAGAAAACTTAAATTTAGAGTCGGGCCGAATCTTGTGAACATAATGTATAAGTTCGCGGTGATTCGCCCCAGGTAATTTGCTGGTATTCATTGTCATTCAACATAGGCAAATCAACCAATCGGAATCAAAGATACACCGAAATCCTGTTACTATGATAGTTACAGAATCAAAGACTACACATTTACTGCATATGTTTCACAGTTTATTATTGGTTTTCAAATATTGACATGAAAATATATAAAATTTTGAGTGGAAGTATTTTCTCGTATTAAAGTTTCAATATGAACAGTATTATTTTTTATTCAATACACATATACATTGACAGACGATTACCCATGTGAGCTCAATAAATGTACAGTTTCATAACGTTGCTGAGTTATGTGATGGAACATATGTCTGAGGAAATGACAGCATCATGACTTATACATATGGATTCCTATCCAAAAAACATTTTCAGGGGTTTATGCTTTATGTAATACCTAAAACCCTTCGCTGAAATGGATTTACAAGTCATATTACTACGCATAAATAGCGTATTTTTATTTGCTGAATATTCTACAGGAAAGTCCATGTTTTAAAAAGATTGTACACGTTTGCATCAAACCATTCGTTTTGATATTATATCAACAAAAGCATATTAAGTATGTAATTTTATGTTTGCAAGAAGTTATGCTAAAAGGTAAACTTATTGGTGTATACATACACAGAGAAACCTTTAATATCACATTCCCTTCTTGTATACTCATTTGTTTTAGCAATACATTATTTTCAAGAAAGACTAAATTAGCTCGTAATATATAATATCGACACAATTTTGAGTCAGTGTGACATTATCATTCTAATTCTCTGTTTACATTAATCGTTTACTCTTAATTGGATAATTCAAGTATACACAAGCGCCATAGGTATTGTGACGATTATCCATTTTGACGTCATAGGACAATGAATTGCTATTTTATTTTCAGTGAATCTGATGAAGGGATAAGACAAGTCTCGATCATGTTTAAGAAACACATACCAGAATAAACTTTACAAAAGATCTTCAGTAATTATTCGTATCATTATTGCAAAAAGTCAACCATTTTTTTCTTTTATGCGTAAGACTTCAGTCTTATAAATATTTACAATGGTTAAGACATATTTACTTTTTTTTTAAATGAACCGGATATATAATAATACCATTATCCAGAAATCAGAGAAAAAAGTGTAAGATGAATACATACATCTGCACGAGTGTTTCTGACTTTGGGATCATATTCAATAAGTACACTGTATTTTATATGACATGTTTGTCCAAAGCAGCATTAGCGTCTTTATCGTGTGTTACTCAAGGTCACAACATTCCAACTTATGCTCTAAAGTTTCAAATGATGTGTATTATTCAATTCTATGAGCAAATTAACAGTGAGTAAAATGTAAGCAACCAAATAAATTGATTCCTTATAATTATAATACAATATGTGTTTTCCCAGGATAGCATAAATAATCATATTTACAGCTTTTATCAAATATCCTTACCATAAAGAATGTAAATGGAATGTTTACTGAAACAGTGAAAAAAGCACATGTAATCAATATTCAATTTTGAAACTTGTGTGAATGGTTGAGAAAAATATTAAAGTGTATTTAAGGATATTTGCCAGAGAGATAAACATGTTTCGTTTAAGCAAAAAAAAATCGCAACATGTTTTCTGAATATTCTCTAGCAATTTGTTTGTATACGATTCACGATTTACGAGGGTGTTAAAGGCGCTGTAACACGTTTTTGCATATATTTTTTTCTAAAATTTTGGCGTGGAACTCTTCAGTGTGAGAGGTAGATGTGTAGGTCTGATGCGACTTTGAGGGTTCAGACAGCAAGATGAATTACCACACCATCATGGTGTCACAATTAAAATTTTACTCTGAGTGTATAGGTATCGCTACATCAGTCAGATCACTTGAACTACCTTCGAGCGGCCATCTAAATGCGAACACATACAAATGGCGACTCGAGGGAAATAGACTCGCATGGCTTAACCGAACCATGTACATTCGTTTTAGAACTCTCTTTATTGTTTAGTGTTAATTGGCTATTGGTAATACTCAATTACCTTTTCATGAGATCGCTTTTTGTCAGTAAGCAGAACGTGCTACAGTGCCTTTAAAGTAAGATTTTGGCGATGTATTACAAAATAAAAATATTGAAATAAGTCGCAAAGTCAAGTGTAAAGCTCTTCTGAAATCTAAATCACGTGACCCTTACATTAGGAAGGAAAGGCAAGGAAAATTGAAAAGGAATTATCGTCTGAAATCGCCATGGAGATTTCGAATAATTCAATTGTTTACATCAGTATTTGTAATGGATATCTTTCTTGTATAAAAGCTTTCCAATATAAATGTTGATTAGATGCTATTGGCCATAAAATGAACTAAAGTCTTGTCTTTCCGTCGTTATACCCTGTTTTTAGAAGCAGACTAACCAACGTGTAATGATTTATGGGATAAGTGCATTGTGTGCTTGAATAAGAGACCGCTTGCTAGTATGAATGTTTGGTCGGCAGAGGCCTTAATCACGCCCTTCACTACTAAAGAAGTCAAAGTATGGCCAGAGTATAATCTATTACCACCAAGTAATAAGGCCAGATACGACTGAGGGCCTTACATATGGTAATAAAATCCAAATAGTCGTGATGAAACTAGGATGTACTTGCCAGTACCAAATTGCGTTCTCTTCCTCTTGGAGGATGCATAGATGGCTCATCGGGACTTGCATCCCTTTGAAGTTAATTTAGAAGAATTAATTTCGAGACGGAGCAGGCACAAAATGAATTAGTCCCGATTCGTTTCAGTACGGCTTTTCATTGGATCCTACTCGATTGGTGGGGAATACACAACAGTCGATGTGAAGCTAGTTAAAATATCACCAATGCATCTTACTCGCCCACCAAATTACAATCATTGTCTTTAACAACGCCGTCGGTATTAGCTTATTGAATTCACAGAAGGCGTTTCATGGTTTCCAAGTCGAAAATGCCAGTCGGAGCTTTTCGATTTGGATCAGGGAATATGTAAGTGTCTTTTAAACCCATACTTGACTCAAAATGTATGTATTTCCCTTTGAACAAGCACATAGCCAGACAGTGTAATCATGCAAGCCCAAGTTTCTGAGTGTTCGTATGTGAGCCGGAGCACTATGATACTCTCTCGTCTGTACGGAGGGCGGTAGAAAGATCGAAACTTTTTTCGTTGCAGATAAGGAGTAGGGAGAGCTATAGAATGCGTTGTGTAAGCCTGTTACAGTTGGTGTTGTATGCATATTGTATACTAGTTATAACGTGTTGTAGGCGCTTGAACCAACGAACCAGGGCCTAGATTTTCGAAGCTCACTTAGCGCTAAGACAGTCGTAAGTGCCATACATTAACATTACTTACAGCTATCTTAGCGCTAAGAGAGCTTCGAACATATGGGTCCAGGCTATTTGCTTTACGAGTATGTTTGGTACTTGCAATCGTTTATACATCTATATGTTTGACCGTGAGAATGTATTGAATCAATTATGAACTTTTGAATGGCATGAAAAAGTCTTGTACAATTCACGCCACACATGTTTACCACTGACAGGTCCACAGCACACCCTTTTCAAGTGATAGATTAAGGCACTTCAAAAGATATGTTTATGTTATATTTATACATACCAAATGAGAATGATATGCCTTGGTCGGATATGTCGATAGTTTTCATGGTCCCGTGAATATTAAGACCTCGGTGCTCGACTCTATTTCAACTTGTCGTGAAGCAAAGAGAGAATGAGAATTGTAACATTTGAATGTGTTAAAGCTTAGCACAAAAGTGTTTGCTCTCAAATAGGTAATATTTCACTGACTGTGAACTGGATAAAAAGGGTAAAGTTGCCCAAACGCCAAATATGTTTTCACTCGAGAAAATTAAGTCTGCTTTCCGCTTTTTTAAAACACATTGCACTACCATTTACCTCCTGATGTATATGCTGTATTTACGTTGTTAGATAAACTATTATATATGTATATCATCCTGATTTGTTCCTGTAGGTTGAGACTTTAAAAAGTAAAGGAAAGGGGGAAATGGTTACATTTATCTATTACACTAGATTTCTTTAAAACTATGCGGACAATATTGGTATACCTATCATGCATTCGGTTCGTGATATATCTCTGTAATGAAATGAATGATTGGTTAAAGTTGACACAGCGAAAGGATTAAAGGCGCTGTAGCACTTTCTGATTAGTGAAATATAGTGCTCTCACAAGTGCTCTCCTGAATCAATAAAATGTGTTCTAAAGCGAATGTACATGGTTCGGTTAAGCCATGCGAGTCCATTTCCCATCGAACGGTCATTTTATTGTGTTCACAATAAAATGGCCGCTCGAAGGTAGTTCACCTACCTAAACACTCAAAGTAGAGTTTTAAATTGGTGCAATGATGGAATGGTCAACAATTTTGCTGTCATAACTCTCAAATTCCGCATATGACCTACAAATCTACCTCTTTCACTGACGAGTTCCACAAAATGGTCGCTTTATACGTCGAACCATTTTCTACGAATACTGATAACGTGCTACATCGCCTTTAGCCTAGGGAAACTGCTCGATGCGTTTGTATATGTGTGATCAAATAACACAAACTTCCGATATTCAAAAGATTTGAATGATTTGAATGATAATTATATTAAGAAACTGAAGTCAGTTATAGTCATACATAGACCCTAGTTTTACATTTGAAAATAGATAAAGTATCAATATAAAAAGTGAGACAAAACACGGACCCCTAAATATTTCCTGGCTGGGGCCAATTTCGAACCAGAATGACTAATTTCTTCAAATTGACTGAATACGAATGGTTTGACATGTTTCAAAAACTGCAATAGAAATATCTGATATCTGTTTACTATATCTGTAATAATCAATGGTGTGCATACCGATCTGTGTTGTATTTTGTAGTCAATGTTGTATAGTATCACTCGATTTGGTGTATTGTTTTGCTCTGTCCTCGTTGTATCGAGTTTTGTGTTTCATCAATAATACTTTCAAAATGTAAATATACTTTACACTGCATTTGAATGGTTGTATTTTATTGACTTTCGTCTGATTTTGAGAACATTTACGTGATAATAAGAAATACATGTCATGTATATAGTGAATAAATGTAACATTGTTATATTTGATATCACACTATCAGTACACAATTTTCTACAAACAGTTATCCATTCGGCCACCGTGACCTCGACTCAATGGCTGAATGAGTTCTTATCCAGCAAGGGACTCGTCCCGATTTAAAAGTACAATAATGTTCTATTGGAGATAGTGTGATGCCAAATATAATAATGTGGCATTAATGGTGATTATCATAATATTCCTCACGTTTTGTATCAATCATACGTGTAGGTGTACATCATAAAACGTCTTCTTACACTGCATCTCATTCGTTGCATTTTATCATCTCCTGTATCCTTCATTGATGTTATACCATCTTACTGAATAGCAGCACAGCATTTATTATTATATTGTACCACTCAGAGTCCTGATTGCTGGCATTCATGAATAATAATCAATCTGTTTACGTATCAAGCCGTGTTTATTGTACAGGTACCTATTGTATCACATTAGTCCATGTTTTGTTGTATCCCTGCTTCTGTGTAAGTGATATAGTTCTTATCGTATTATATGAAACTTTTCTGTAGTGTATTAATGCCTTCTGTATTGTGTTTATATCACATTGTTACAGTGCACTTCTCTATTACGCCCGTCGAATTATATCACTTTCTCCATTTGTATCAATGCCTCCTATAATGTATCACTTCTTTTTCCTTCCAGCCCGTGCATTGACATGATTCATCTTGAAGTAATGAGTATTGGAAATCTGGAAGCAGCCGGCAAGACGAACAATGTTTACAGCATGCTTGCAATTAGGATCGGAGATGTGTGGTCCCGCCCCACAGTAGCGGCGAGTTTATCGATCAGTCTCGCCGAATGTCCGCCACTCGCTCCACCTGCACAAATCACCTTACTCATGACAGCAATCAGAGCGCGCCTTGAATGTCACGCCAATGATTCCTCCTGTCATTAAAATGATATACAGTCTATCTTGAATCAAGACGTGAGGGCTTCCTTTGTTGAGAGTAGGATGGCCGCATTTCTATCTTGGGAAGATCCACAGATCAAGTGAAGTTATTGGGACATTTCTGAGCCGGACAGAAACTTATTGCCAACGCGGATGGTGTAAATGAAAGTTTCATATAGAGGGGGAATTGGCCATGAGGACAAAGAGAGGTTATAATAGCAGCGGGAATTCGGACAATTCCTCACCTTCCTTGTACTCTGTTACCAAGTGTGAAGTGAGCAAGTGTGCATAGCGCCTAGATACCGATTGTGCAGTTGCCGTAAACGATTAGTGCCTACTTTCACGGCTCATTGGCCCAATCAGACCACGTGACACACCCCAACGAGTTGCGCGCGGACGGAGCCATGAGGTTGTCATTGTGCGATTACAAGCAGACGATTTCCGCTTGTCAAAGTAAAAGCCTTCTGGGAAGTAGGCAAAGGGCGAATTCGAAGTATGAATCGTGATGACATCAGTTTTTAGTGTTTTCTTCAACTTTAGTGTGCATAGCGATCACAGGTGGATGTACATCACCTAATTAAAACTTTCTTTGCATTGAATCTAAAGTAGGCAGACTGCAATGTTAATCAAGTGAGATGAGTATTTCCGTCCTTCAGGATAAAGGCGTTCAGAATTGAAAAAAATAATCCAAGTCGATTGTGGATTCTTTGCTCGTGTACAAAATAACTTTGTAACAGTTGTGGTTTGTACATATGAAGTGAGGATGAGTCTGACATATGCATGGATTACACTGGCTGTCCTTTCCATCTTCAACTGCGTCTGCAGAGGTAAGTTTCACTGTAGAAAGTAACAAATAATTATGTTTCAGGCGGAAGAATGTATCCCAAAATGGCCTCAGATACGACTTGTGGTAAATGATGTTTGAAATGTGTTTCTATTTCTAGATGTTCTTGACATCAAATGACCTTATGGACGAATGTATTTCATTTTTGCTGAATTTGATTACTTTTAATTGAGTGATTTTCTCTAATGCATTGCCAACACAGGTATAAAATGATCGAATACCATACTTAATATTAATTTAAGAATCTATATTGAAAAACGTGTCAACCTTTTGTAAAATTATCATGTTTTTATTCAAGACATGGATACTAGGCGATTAATTCATGTTTGTATATTTATTCAATATATATAATATATATATATATATATATATATGAAAAAATTGAGGAAGATCTCACGTGAAGTAAATGTATATAAAAATAAAATACTTCAGACGACACTTGCTGTAGATATCATTTTAATGATGACTGTATGCGTCGCATTTCTGCTTGTTTACAAGTCTTTTCAACAGTTTGGAGCATTTTCAACATGGCGAATATATAGGTAGCTATATAAGAAAAGACTTGTAAACAAGTCGCAATGCGACGCATCCAGTCATCATTAAAATGAGATCTACAGAAAGTGTCGTCTGAAGTATATATATATATATATATATATATATATATATATATATATATATATATAGTGTATCTTTCAAATAGATACGTCTATGTTCCTCTGATCTTACGTTAGCAGTTTGCAGCTTGAGTGAAATAAAAGTTCAGCTCACGAAGTTCAGTTCAGTCAGATAGATTTTTTATCTAATTTAATATGTATTTCAATTTGATAACGGTTACTGTTACACTTTAGGCTTTATAGAAGCCCGCCCGTTGATAACGGTGTTGCTGGACATAGAAATACATTAAACTACCATTAATTCTCAGATTAGGATCTCATTTCAACCAGTTCCGATTACAAGTAAAATGGTAAAACAATACCGATTGATAAAATGTAGGAAATGTGATCAGAACTACCAAATGTGTATCATCTATTTTTCAAGATATCTGGTCATCATGAAATTTATTTTTCAACAATTTTATCGTCGGATAAAAGTAATCTTCTACTACATTCTACTCATAGATGACTCCTTATCTTTCCATACTGGCAGAACAATCCATTAAAATATGTTAATTAAGAAATGTCGTTGTATACATTAAAGAGTTGCCGTTGATTGTAGCAGAGAATAAGACTGATGTGAATCCGTTTTAGATAATGTCATTCTGTATTTTTTACGTATTCAATCATCAAATAAAACTATCCATTATTAATGTAAATTATTTTGGTAATTTGGCATTTATTTCTCGCTCTTGGCGAGCTATCTTTACAGCTGCATCCCGAAAGTTTGTTCACCTACTTGTATATCTTTCTGCAAATATAATGTTATTTTTCTTTCGTTAGGACGTCATTTGCATTCCACTGTACTAACAAGGATCATCCATGTGGATGTATATGATTGTGTATTATTGTGTATCAAACCTGCTATGTGATCTTTCCGTCAGTGGTGCAAGTTTCGAACTTTGGCATGATAAAATATACAGAAGGGGTCATTTTTTCGAAATTAAAATTTCCTTAATTTTGAAATAAGATTTTCCATTTCGACTTAATGGGAAACAATATTATCACAAGTACATGGATATAAGAGAAAATGTCGTTGTGATGTTTGACGCAGTTGATAACCTATTTGATATTTTAAAGAAGAAAATAAAATCTGGAATGCCCTGGTCACTTAAACGGTATGCCAAAAGTAGTACGGTTTACAATGAGGTATAAATATAGACTATGTTATAACACATGCAATAGTCTCTTCACGAAAAACCACCTGTTCGGTTTTCGCGTGTGATACGATGCTTCTAAGACACGCCAAAATACATGATATTTGCACTAAGAAACACAAGGAGGTGAACAATGGGATGCAGTTGTAGCTTCTCTAGTAATGTTATGGTTCGTGGTTCAGATTCAGGTTTATCCAAGATGGACTCTTCCAGAGATGATTAACCAAGTGATACAAGTGAATATTCTAAATGTTTAAATATATGTTTGAAAAGAACATACATCATGCGTGTACAACGGGTTCTTCCTTTACTAAGAACAAGGTCAATCTTACTTCTTGATTAGATTTAAGATTTGTCTTGATGTATTAGTTGTTTTGTGAGAGGACGGTTTGTGTATACGGCTCTACAGTTCAATCCAATTTAGCTCCATGCTTTTTTTTATATAAAACATACATTCAGTCTCATCAGAGTGAGCAAATTCGCCAAGCTCGACACCAATTTCACAATTCTTTTTGATATACTTCTTTCTGTGCCATCTCAGAAGTTGGAAGTGAAATAAGGACAGGTGTCTTATTGTAACTCTATATAAAAATATACTTATACAAGAATCTGTATTTCGGAATAAGGAAGTTCTTAATACTTGTTCTCATTGGACTGGTGTAGAGATGCAATGTAATGTAGAAAAGTGAATATACTAGCTTATTTACTAATTGTTCACATGTAGGTGGTGTAAGTCTACATTTACATAAGATGACTCCATGACGTAAATGTACACGGTTGTGTACAAACAATTAAATTGGTTTGTAGATATATACGTTTACTGAAACCGAACCATGATTTTTTTAATATAAAGTACATGTAAATCGTAGTTGTAAAGCATTGTGTTTCTGCTACCACTGTTTATTCAACTTCAAATTTCAGGTTTGAAATTAACATCATATAAGCAGTGATGAGTCACCCTGAACAAATAATATTTAAGACACCGAGATTCTAACCAGACGTATTCGCTTTGGTGGAAACACGCAGAAAGAAGAATGTTAAAGGTGAAGGACACTGTACAAGTACTTACATTATTTTAGCCCAATGAACCAGATTTGAATTATTCGCTTGAAATGTTAGCAGACATTGATTTATGTCAAACACTTTTTCAACTTCAAGACCCTTAAGTTCATGACGTCATCATATTATCTGTCATTTGAAATCTTGCTTTATGGTTGCTATGAAAGTGAAAATTTCTTTTGTAGACGATGTTATAACTCAGTGATTGGAAATATTTAACAAGGAAGAAACTAAATACAAAGTGTATATATAATAGCATAGTTTCCTTTGCTGTCAAGCGTACAGACACGTCCGGTGTACTATTATATAACCTTTAATGGAACTGTTCTTACTTTAATGTTTCTGAAAGACATTTATACACAAGCTTCATAATGTTACGAAGTATGTATGCACAAGAGAACTTATTCTTATATATCAGTTTACTCTGTTCGTACATGTATATGTTATATATCATTCGTGCTATATTTTCATGATTTTTATCATAACGGTTTCGCTTTGAATAAAAGTAAACACGGTCGTCAATCTTGCTCTTACTTTATTTGTTGAAGAATGAAGACGCATTTTATGGGTATACAACTTCTTTATATGCAACTTCTTTCTATAAAGCGATGTTTATGCGTAGAGTAAGGAGATAAACATCGAAAACGAACATCACCTTAACTAACACAAGTCCAAAAGGAGGAGAAGAAAATGTCTCGCTTTTAAATGTCTCCTTTTCATCCTTACAGTGTTTACCTACTGGCAAGTTCTCATCTGATAACGTATCCATAAAGGTAGATAGATTATGTTACAGATATTCAACAATTGGTGATCATCGGGTGAAAGGCATTTAATGATAAATAATGACTGGTATATATACGTTTTTAAACCACAGGTTTCTACATAGGCATACCATTCATATCAAAACATATCAACATGTTAAGGATGTTCGCTCCTCAAATTTATAGAATTAAACTTTTTTTCTAACTTATATTTTTTTAAAGATCAAAGTATATGATTGAAAAATCAGCATTAAAAAATAGGGGGTAGTGTGGGTTTTTTTTCGAGATATGACTCCTGTAAGATAGTGGGTTGAAGTACAATTTTAACATGGGAGTCTAAGGGAAAATGAGAAAACAAACCGCTAAAAACTTTAAAATACTAAATTTCTAGTATTAAACTTTTTTCCCTTTTCGATATGTTACAAAGTTCATGTTCCCCTACCGAAATCGATGAAAAAATATATATGGTAGTGTGATTTTTTTAAGCTTTGACTCAAAATGTACCTGAAAACCTCCCTTTTTAGTCAAATTTAGGCCATTTATGCTGTTTAAGCACTTTAAGAGGTTCTAAAGTCACATTTTCTTTATTTCAATTGCTTTTTAAAAGTATGTAGGTGATGTGGAATATCATGAAGTAAATACAAATGACAAAAAATCTTTACTTAATCATATTTCATTTTTGAAGTTCAACAGGAAGGAGCGGACATCCTTAACTCTAACAGTGCCATGCTTATCTCCACATGGCACTCAGTAATGCCGAGTCGTTAAACGTGATCACAGATAAACTTGTCCATTAAAGAGAAAGATTAAACCATTGGTTCTCCTTAGTTAATGTTTAGATCATTTTCGTACTCTGACATCAAACATAGCTCTTACATTATATTGATTGTGAACCATTTTTCAAAAGAAATATATATAAAGTATATATCCGTTTGAAGAGTATAGTAGAATATAGTAACATAGTTTATATTAGCATATACTCAAACATAAGGGTTTTCATGATCATCAGTACAGTACAGTATTATATTATGACTGGCTATCTTTATATTTGCACAAGGTAAAAAAGGATAAAAAGCGTATGTTACAACGAGCAAGTGTGTCATACGATATTTACGCAACTAGAACAATTTCAGTTCATCCCTCGCCTTCTGAAAAGTAACATGCAATCACTTGTAAAATTGTTTATGACAAATGTGCTCGTTTTATAATATTAATGTGTGTACTATAGTGATGAAAGCACACGTGAAGGTACTATATAGATGAAAGTACACGCGAAGGTACTATATAGATGAAAGTACACGCGAAGGTACTTGCAGACCAATATGCAATTGTAAATGGCTTCTATTGGTAAGAATTGAGAGTGATTGGAAACAAAAATGTATTACCATTACCTTTTAAATAGTCCTTTTAAATGCGAGACATCCAGGGAACTTGATCACAGGTAGATTTATCCATTAAATGAACAGATGGACAAAGGTTAATGTGTAACATGAAGCGTTAGTACAGATCGGGTAATGTGTAAAGTGAGCTAACGATACATAACGTGGTCGTCGACAAAAGGATAAACAAGTAAAAATAATTAATCTCATCTATAAAACCGCCAATTTCTCATTATGACTGAATCATGGGAAGATAACAAATGTACCAGCATTCATTACTGGAGAGAAATACATTTCTGTACGAAGGAGAATATGGCATGTCAACAAAGTTATTGTTCATATTCTGTACAGCTGAAGAAGGGTGGTATGTCAGGAGTCATTAAGATGTCAGAAAACACTCAGAATCACTGTTATTTGGACACCTGAAACCATGTCGTGATCTCAATAGTGTAAGGATGAATCTACACTTCGATGTCTTGTATTTGATTATATTGCCACTGTATACGTAAACCGGTATATCTATAGTTCACAAAGCTACTTGTTATTTATTTGTTGTTAATGTAACTTACATCTTGAAATTGTTTTTACATTATACGATGTTCATAAAACACGTTCAACGTTAACATGTCTTCTCATGTCACGATGTTTTAGCCAATTAAAATATTTGTTAATTTTTAATTTTCCTTCTCGTTGATAGAAGTGTATCTTCACAGTCACAGCTTCTTCACCCGATATGGTATTCCCCTGCTGTCGCATCGAGGTGCAATTAGCATGTGATGTGGGATGTCATGGTGCCTCGTCGGTTTCATCTGAATCTTATCTTTTTGTGTTTTCAGGGGAGATAATTCAATGTGCTATAAAACTAAAAGTTTGAATTGATACTTCGATGTTCAGGGCAAAGTTAGAAACCTCCTCCTTATATGTTCTTGTGTAAAAGCTTTAATGGGTAAACAACTGACTGAGTCAATACTTATATCTTATATGTGTTGCCCATTTAACCAGCTTGTAAATGTATGTTTTCATTATCATATGATGAAACAAATTACAGAAGTCAAGAAAATGTTTTGAAATGTTTACCAATATGACCACCAACTTTAGAATATGATAGTGTTTGAAGTGAAATAGGGGGTGAATTTATTTAGTTTTAGTTTAATTACTTGTGATGTGATGATTCTACTGCAATTGACTCAATAGAACATCAACATTTTCTTTACATGCTTAATGCTCCCATTCATTCGCATCTTTGGGTTGTCGTGAGTTGTAAATAAAATACATGCATGGATATTGTAAATGGTTCAGCGATATATTCATGTAAATATCAAAGAGACAAAGAATTGTCTTCCGTGATTAAAGCAACATGATATTATTTCTTTGGTATGGGGTTCCAAGACGCTTTATTCCCTGTGCAAAAGACGCATCGCTTGAATGTGCAATATTTTATTCCCTCTTCAGAAGTTTCAAAGGGTTCAGAATAATGATGTTTGATCTTTGACAATAGTTGGGGATATTAAAGAGATTTTTGCCAAATTTGAATAAATAAAGCGGACTCTGTAGTAATCAAACGCTAAAAGATAATATTTAGCTAACGGATTGCACTGTTTGTACATACTACAAGAAAAGAATAAGTATAGGAAAGTTAATACATCAAGATGTTTAAAGTATTAAAGACCTCCGTTCCATATCTTGGGAGTTACAATAAAAGTCACGTATTTAAAAACAACTAGATACAGGTTTTCATATAGTACATATATGTAGAGTGCTTATCTGTATTACTACGCCCAAATGCTCAAAGATTAGCTAGAACTGATGTCAGTCTAACTTCCAAGATGTATCTCCCCCGATTGAGAATAACAATTGTCCAAAGAAGGGTTTACAGCTTATCTTAGCCTAACAGTCACCAGTAATATATCAAAAGTCTGGGTGCATCACAGTGCATGTAGGACCGCTCTCAAATATCCAAATACATTTGAATTTTTCCCCACACTCAAGCGAATGCTCACCAATGAAGTTTCAACTATTCTTAGCACAATGCGTACTCGTCAATGCTCATAATAATAATGAGGTTTTTATCGCACACCTTTCTATCCCCTTGCGCATGCTCAAGGCGTAGGGAATATTATTACCATGGTCTGACCCAAACTGACATACATGTCACTAAAGGATCACCCCAATACAACTTTACCAGGTACCCATTTGTACTGCTGGGTGACAGAGGCACAGTTTGAATAAGGTCACTTTCCCAGGGTGACACCATAAGTCTCTCGACTTACGTCTTAGTGCGGGACAGGGAATCACAATTCAAACTATCAGTTTATTTAGCAATGAAACGGGTCAGACACTCATAGCGGTCAAATGAGCTTTGCACGGGACGTGCTCGGGTTTTGATTAACACCTAATTTACGTCCAATGATCATTCTCCAATGCTCAAAGATGAAACAGGTGTTTTATGCTCTATGATCGAACTCGAATATTCCATGACTTGTATGAAACAACTTGTTCTGAAGCAGTAATATACAACTGAATGCTATGTAATTACTAAAAGATACCTCAGCGTTGACTCTGACGAGTGTAAATGCAGAACTTCTGCAAGATGTACGGCTTTATACACATCCTTGGATAATTAATGTATGATCCCCTGAACAGTATCAGCTTAGGAGTTTTGTGGCGATTTTCGTGAGGTCCATTACCGGCTTCGTCGATTAATCCTGTGACGGACTAACAACCAACTGAAAACAATTATTAACGAAGAAAGCCTGAATTTTAACAGGTTAACGTTAGTTGAGGTGGTGTTTTTATAATTTATCCTATGGTACGTAACCCCAAAAACAAGAATTCTTTAAAGTATTGTACTGATACAAATACAAATATGCTATAAATAAATTAAAAAAATGAAGAGGGAAAGTTTGATTTTCCAGAGAAACTCCCTTTTGTGTGCTTACATTCGTTGTCCAATGCACAAAACATCACAAAATGGAACTGAAAATGATTGAAAATTGCCAATTACATGGAACACTAAAACGCGATATTTCTATAAAGCCAAATTGAATCCCTTGAAATCTTAAAAGATTTAACAATTGAAATCGATATGTGGAAATTTCAAGTTTTATATAAGATACCCTTTCAGATATTACATTCAGCGTCTTTTAAGATTTTGATCAAGGAGAATTATTTTCTCATTTTAGCTTCAATCAACGTGTAAAGTTGTGTATTTGAGTTGTCATGCTCCTTTTCTAATATCACAGCAGGGAAATGAGATGAAAAGAATGGAACTGATTGTGATAAATTGTACAATAGCATGGGAAGGATCATCCACTCTCAACATGGATTGATAATATTATGTGTGATATCAGTTCTTGTGTTGATCAGCAGTCCCTGCGGATGACAGTGATGACAGATAAAACAAATAAAGCTTTTATCAGTTCGCTGGTCATGTATGGTAATGTAGATGTAAGATAAGAAGCAGGAGAACAAATAATTCAAAAGAAATGGGGCATTATCTATCGAAACTTCGGTTATAACGAACAGCTAACATTCTCGAGCTATATAACCTATATGTACATGTACCTGACACAAGGTGTTCGCATTCAAAATAGTTTGTCAATGATATGACACATATATACTTCTTTGGCTTTATTTTGTTGATTATCTGTCAGACATTAAAGAATATATATGAAATATTGTAAAGAAAACATTAAAGAAGGTATATTTTTAGACAAAACACAAAAGCTAGTTTCTTTTGGGCAAAATACAAAATCTTACGAAAAGAGATTCAACTATTATTCATAATGCACCTTCATATTAGTTCTGCTACTTTATGCTTTTAATATAAATGTAATGAAGCAGATAGGGCTCTTACAAATTCATAAATTTTGGTCCAAAAATCAGTATTTTAGAAATAAAGTTTCCAAATTGTTGATCATGACACATCTTCATATTAGTATGTATGTCCATGCCAAATTGGATCAAAATCGGATGATCGATTTTAAAGTTATATGTTCGATAGGCCTCACTATAGATGGACAGACAGAGCCCATTTTAATAAAACAAAACAAAAACAAAGCAACACACACTTCTGAAGTGAGTTGAGGCAGTTTGGGGTAAATGCCATTTTAAAAGTATGCCTTGTCATTATCACGACATCTAGCATTACAACATTACTGTGAAACCCGCGAACATCGACTGTGTTGTAATTAAATGTAGCTCTGCACACAAACCGTACTGCATTACCGTACAGCAGGCAAGCATAACCCGAACTGTTCATCCGAAATCGAACCGAAATAACCAACCCGTTCCCACACTTCACAATATTACAATTATCGATATCGAAGAAAGAAGTAACTCTAAAGTTTACAAAGACTGAAATTAAATGTGAACTTGATAACTACAAAACCATCATGATCGTGCGATGGGTTATTCATGAATATTGTTGTTATCTATATGTAGGTGCCAACCACGTTAAAACCGTGATTGTTTGGTTTATATCATACCTAAACGGAAAAATTCATAATGACACGGTTCCTTGAAATCCAATAGGTGTATATAAGCTCACATTCTGAAGCAACCGCTAACATTCAAGTATGTCCATATGGCGACAAGAAACAGGAAACCAGACTAAAAATACTCGATCACTGGCAAATAAAACACCGGAGAAAGAACGGGGTCGCCAAAGAGGCGGTACAGTGGCGCTAGGTAAAGGTTTCCGCATTAAAAACTCGAGGATATCTCCGCATTAACAACTGAACTTGTCTTCGTAAGAATGAAACTATTTTAACGTTAAAAAAGATTCCACGAAGGCCAAGGACACTTATGGCAAGACGATGATGCTCAAGGGGCATTCACACGGGACCAAATAATACATCTTAATTAAGAATAACAAACTGTGAATGAGTTCAGAGGATTCCCACGAGTCAAGCTATTCATATGATACTGTTTAGAACGAAGAAGATATCACGATTTTAGCATGTATACCTATGGTTTAAATTGCACGAATTGCCGGTCACATGACACATGACAAATATCAAAGGATGAAAAATTAAATTAATAATAAATTGAGATACAATGCAGTTAATGGAAACACTTGATCTATTATCAAATGTATCTGATTGATAAACATTGTTCAACAGCGAGATACTATAGCCATGTATATATGACACAATGATGTAACGTCTGAGGTTCACTCCCAATCCCCAGAGCGCAAACACCCACCACGAGACAATCGACGGGCACTTCTGTAGATTGTTTTGGGAATATCATACTATCACGTACACGTATGAGCGCCTACACAGTTTTACATTGAATTTAAAGCATTTTGAAATCAAGGACTGAAGCTTCAAAGAAACCAAGATATTCGGATAATATGCTCCTTCATCGGATTGGATGTGGAAAGTATCACCTGATGAAGGAGTGAGCATAACCCCTACATTCCAACTGATAAAGGAGTGAGCATAACCCCTATATTCCACCTGATAAAGGAGTGAGCATAACCCCTATATTCCACCTGATAAAGGAGTGAGCATAACCCCCTATACATTCCACCTGATAAAGGAGTGAGCATAACCCCTACATTCCGCCTGATAAAGGAGTGAGCATAACCCCTACATTCCACCTGATAAAGGAGTGAGCATAACCCCTACATTCCACCAAATAAAGGAGTGAGCATAACCCCTACATTCCACCTGATAAAGGAATGAGCATAACCCCTACATTCCACCTGATAAAGGAATGAGCATAACCCCTACATTCCACCTGATAAAGGAATGAGCATAACTCCTACATTCCACCTGATAAAGGAGTCAGCATAACCCCTACATTCCACCTGATAAAGGAATGAGCATAACCCCTACATTCCACCTGATAAAAGAGTAAGCATAACCCCTACATTCCACCTGATAAAGGAATGAGCATAACCCCTACATTCCACCTGATAAAGGAATGAGCATAACCCCTACATTCCACCTGATAAAGGAGTGAGCATAACCCCTACATTCCACCTGATAAAGGAGTGAGCATAACCCCTACATTCCACCTGATAAAGGAGTGAGCATAACCCCTACATTCCACCTGATAAAGGAATGAGCATAACCCCTACATTCCACCTGATAAAGGAATGAGCATAACCCCTACATTCCACCTGATAAAGGAATGAGCATAACCCCTACATTCCACCTGATAAAGGAGTGAGCATAACCCCTACATTCCACCTGATAAAAGAGTGAGCATAACCCCTACATTCCACCTGATAAAGGAGTGAGCATAACCCCTACATTCCACCTGATAAAGGAATGAGCATAACCCCTACATTCCACCAGATAAAAGAGTGAGCATAACCCCTACATTCCACCTGATAAAGGAATGAGCATAACCCATACATTCCACCTGATAAAGGAGTGAGCATAACCCCTACATTCCGCCTGATAAAGGAGTGAGCATAACCCCTACATTCCACCTGATAAAGGAGTGAGCATAACCCCTACATTCCACCTAATAAAGGAGTGAGCATAACCTCTACATTCTACCTGATAAAGGAATGAGCATAACCCCTACATTCCACCTGATAAAGGAGTGAGCATAACCCCTACATTCCACCTGATGAAGGAGTGAGCATAACCCCTACATTCCACCTGATAAAGGAGTGAGCATAACCCCTACATTCCACCTGATAAAGGAGTGAGCATAACCCCTACATTCCACCTGATAAAGGAATGAGCATAACCCCTACATTCCACCTGATAAAGGAGTGAGCATAACCCCTAAATTCCACCTGATAAAGGAGTGAGCATAACCCCTACATTCCACCTGATGAAGGAGTGAGCATAACCCCTACATTCCACCAGATAAAGGAGTGAGCATAACCCCTACATTCCACCAGATAAAGGAGTGAGCATAACCCCTACATTCCACCAGATAAAAGAGTGAGCATAACCCCTACATTCCACCAGATAAAGGAGTGAGCATGAACGTCGTGTATCTACACAATACAAAAGTTGTAATCGATAACATCTTGGTTTCTTATGTATTCCACTTCTAAAAGCCCCTAAAAGACTCGAAGTCTCACATTTAATTAATATTATATATAGTTAAGATTTCATTAGGGTTTTCTCGATACTTTAATTTTGTCATAGTCGGTTCACTTTAAAATACATCAGTATATCCATTTATGGATGTTTTAAAAGTCTGTAATTTGGGAGTCGAGTCTTATGCTTATACTAACCCACAGCAAAATTTTCTGTTTGACAACATCTCATGTTTTCGTTCATGTGGTTCTTTTAATTCAGGATTGAATTACATTCACGACCAAACTTTTCATTTTCTAGAATTCCGACCTCTATCGATTATACGGGGTAAATTGATTTCTCTTACAAACACAACTTTTCAAATTGACCGTACTCATTTAAATATTTATTTGTATCATTTATCAGCAACTATAGGGTCCACGGCAGTTTTCATGGATCCCATTGTTATAACGAAATGCATGTTGGTTCTTTGCTACGATCCATTGATCATTAAAAGGGCGCATGTATCAAAAAAGTTCAGTATCGAAAACGTGTTTGTTTCTTTCTCGACTCGTTACGTGTTGAATCGAGTACTACGTGACGCAAATAATTATTGCTGACTTCAGAAAAGTCCCACCCGTAGCAGTTGCAGCTCAATTTGTGTCATTCCTCATGCATCAAACATCTTTACTCAATGCATTTCTCTCGGTGTTTGCGAGAAATTATAGTTATCGGTAAGTTATAAATCGACTGCTCGCAAATGAGCGTGGGGAGAGAACAAAATGGAACTTGGATCAATCAAAGTTTACCATGTCGTTTAGATAAAGAAGAAAAGGTTCCCAGCTGTCGAAATGTAACGAGATTTCGAACAGGTAATTTCCGTGTGAAATTGACGCTCTTTGCTGTCAATTAACTAAACAAAGTTGACGTAATGTAGTTAGTATTCATGCAGTTAGCCACTCACCGATTGACTTTGATATATATTTGATTAGGTGACTTAGCACCAGTTTTCGCTCACTTCTCTAAGTTGATCGACTCCTGTGCCTTTATTGAGTATGAATCGTGAGAAAAGGTAATGAAGGGAGTCCATGTGGGGAAAGATGAAAAGCAGGATCAAACTGAAAGTAATGGGGTCCGACAGCATCACCTTAGAGTACACCTCGCTCCTTGCAAGCGTGTTTAAACTCATTTACTCTAATATTCTCTAACGGTTCCAACACGAGCTCACTGAAATGTAATATTTCCGTTTTAAATTGTGAAATTATTATTGAAAAATGTGGGAAGTGTAGCCAGGTAATTTTCACATGGATCGCTGAAAAACGAGGTAACTGGAAAAGGGTCATAAATGTACCCTCGTGGATAACCATTGTTTATTGCTGAAATCGTTGCAGTTTATTGTTTATTTTAAGTTCCCATTTATAAAGTCTAATAGAAAATAGAAAGCTTATTTTTTGTTACCGCACATCTCGCGCAACAGACATGGTTATATGTGTCATGTAAAATCTCCTATGATCTCGATTGACATCGTTCTCTCTCCAAACAAATAAAAATAGTATTATTTTCTTGATTTCGTTCTTTTCCAATTTACATTGACATAACCTTATTCCAAAATATGGAGGTTATTTTGATAAGATACCGAGTGAGAGATGGTTGTCAAGAGAATGTTCAATACTTGTCACACAGGAACATATGGTGTGAAAACCTCCATTTCGTTGACACTTTAAAAGCTCTCCTGGGAGTTGTTAGCTCATAAAGATGCCAACATGATGACAGCAACTACTTTAAGACCCTGGACCCACAACGTTGTCGTCACCTTCTCTACCGTGATCTCCGTGTATCTGTTTGTAAGTAATTTCGAGGAACAGTATATATCACTATACCAATAGTTTATATCATGTAAGATCTTAATGCAACCATAACTATATCTATCTGTATTAACATTCAGAAATATCCGACGTTCATATGAAAATATTTGATTGGGTTTGTTAGAACAGTTTGATTGGGTTTGTTAGAACAGTATATATAAAGACTGACGACATTCAATAGAAAGAAGTTTCACAGTATGTCCTTAGTGTAATACCACTGTAAAAGATGACATTATTTTGCCTTTATTTTTCCTCAGTTTTGCTGAGTTTTGCTATGAAAGCAAAAAAATATTCAGAAACATTACTGCATACATTATCCTTCAACTGTCTTTAAAAAATGAAACTGTAAAACGTTATAGAACACTTTTTGTAAAACCAACATGTTATCTTAAGAAGCAGTACATTATCGGAAAAGTCATTCCTGTTGTGAAATGTCTCCAACATGTCCGACGACATGCATACTTTTTATCATTGTATATGAACCTGAAGTAGAGTAAACATCTTTGACTTGACTTGAAACTCCAGAGACAGATAGATATTGTTAATACAGCCATTATGCCGTGTTAGTATACACATAAGTGTAAGACACACTCGCCATATATATACTTTTATTTTGTTTTGTAATGATTATTAATTCCTTAAGGCCAATGCAATGATCACAATTAGGAACATCATTTCAATTCATTTTCCTAATGGTTTGTAAATCTCCAAGAATTCAATTTTGTTTAGTTTTTTTTTATACGAAAAACTCAAAAGTAATTTTCTCATAACCATAGATTCGCCTCAAACTTACATATAGACTGTAGACGTACCCTTCTTTCTAACTACTTGGTCCCTTCTCTCGAGCTCATTGTCTTAACCTCTACAGTTGAGTAATGATCGACGGATCCATAATAACTGGTTGGACGTACTCAATGACCACCATTGCTGCATGATGTATGGTTGGTCGCCAAACTGTAGGTATATAAATGGTGTGCTTTATTACTTCACTGCCTGAAGACAATGCGCTATAAACTGGGTAGTCTATTTAAGTAATCGTAGACATCAAAGTGAGAAAAACAACATCTATTATCCGTAAGTCCTGTGTTTTAAAAATCGTCCTCCCTCTTTGTAAATAAGTAATCGGAATGCTTATGAATTTCGCCATTATATAGGAAAACAATATTTTTCTGGATAACAACTTGATGTATAACTTGATCGGCTTTATAGAACGTTGCTAGGAAACGTTTGTTCTGCGTAGGTGTTTATTTGCTGTACACGTCATTTTATTGTCTCTGACTCTAGTGTCTGAGATTCTCTGTATATCTCTTATATTTCTCTTCTGTAACATTAGCAAAGGTGAAGAGGTATTGTGTACTCAATGTTCTTACTATATGTATATCACATTAAATATGTTGATGCCATTGTATGCCTTATACACATTGTATACTTTTTAGTATACTACAAATGTAATTCTAATTTCAAACTACAGGATTGATAAAAGTTCAACATATCATAATTAACATTGCTTTTAAAATTTAACACGGTTGTGTACACTTTCTACATATTGTTTCTTTATTCGTTTTCAGGACCTATACATGTATTGACTAATAAAACTTTTCAGACTTCTTCGAGATCGACGAGACGTACAGTAAATTTTGTATGTCGTTGATTATCATAAATCCAAGTACTCATTGATGTTCATCTGTGTGGTAGACATCGTTCGAATATTCACGGAAAAGTCAGCATTTAGCATACAAGATGATATTTAGGCTTTAAATAGTTTAGCAATAGATTTGCTTTACTTTGAAAGTATATCGTTTTCTTTAGACCATAACATTACCAACATGGTGATTTTTCTATTCAATTATTCACACGAGTGAATCATGCATCCGAAAGAATTTTCCTTTAAGCACATATTATTCTGATGTAGTAACATTTGGCATTTCTTTTGTCAGTAAGTCAAAACCTACAACAATAATTATACATTTCTGAGGAGCAGCAGAAAAAGACTCTCCGACGGAGTGGAAGTTTGGAAGTAAAGCAATATTTTCTTTTACCATTCAGTATGCAGTAAGCAATCTAATCCCAAGTGCTCCTTGAAGTCACAACTGGCTGTACTGCTTGGTAGATGCTGCACATAAGCATTGCAATTTGTTTCTGAAGAACCGAATTACACCAACTGACACATCTTCAGGACTGCATTTGTACAAAGCCACAATATTAAGCCACAATATTAAGTTTTTCTGATGTAACCGCGAACGATATAACGAGACATCTGTAACGTGTATGTAACTTCTCCCTGAAAATGAGTTCACGTACAGTGCTTTTCTTGTAACTATTCACCAGTAAAAGAAAACCTGAGCATGTTATTTCCTCATTGAATCAGAGGCTGCACTTCAATCACACTTGTTATTTGTTTGAGTCATAGAGTACGTTAGTGTTCCTTGTTCAAAAATGAGTTATCAATTTATATGTAGATAAATGATCTCAATCGCTGGACAAAATCAACAGCATGTTGAAAACAAGTTCCATATCATAACAAGTGTCAATAAATTTGTTTAAAAAAGAAAAGGGCCATATCCATTGAAGCGCGGCACTGGATGTGATGCCATTGGATGGATTTCCCTTAAATGGGTGGAATGCGATTAATGATATAGAATACAAACAAAAGGATTATCGAGATTGGGAACGTTGCAAAAGGTTGCAAAGAAACGTCGGAAAATCGATCACGATGCACAAAAAGGCAGTATATAGAGATCTGAACATCAACTTTCCCCAAAGAGCAACTCGCGCTTGTTTGTATCACTGCCTAATGTGGTCCTTGGTGCGTTTTATCTTTTTTGTCAGAGATTACTGATTGCACTGCCATGTTATGGTGCAGCATACTATTACGCTGGTACAGAAAAACTAACGAAATACTGCAAGGCTTAGATAAATAGAAATGAGTAATGACTTGCGGGGGAGTTGGTTGAATGTTAGCAGTACATTCGATCAATGTTGCATACTTTTCTTCCTCTTGTCCCAATCTATGCTTGCAATGTACATGTGTAAGTTGGCTACACGTTCATTTACGGGAAAATTTTAGACTAGAAAACACAATTACTATTGTTTTGGGGTCGGAACAGTAACCCTAAAAACTACATTTTGATTGAAAGGTTTTGTTGACAATTGTAAATATAAACATGCTCAATGGCTTTTAATAAATAAGAATAGTTCATCACTAACGCCATGGTCATGGTTAAGTTATCATTATGATAAGATTTTATCAAAAACGTTCTCCATATTCGTTCTGTCTGTACTGCATTGGTAATATTAACTTTTCATTTTGATTTGCGTTAAGTTCTTTGATTTTTCTAAAAATAAGTAACAAAATACGCAATATGGAATGTAATATATAAATACAAAGCAATTACAATGTGACTGTGACATTTTACAATTTTATTGATTTTTTATATGAAGTTCATTATAATACACAATCAACAGTTATATTTTTTTAACTTTGAAGCATCTTCTGATAGGAACAAGTTTTTAATTGATAATGCGTTTGAAAGTTCTATATGCAATTGTAAAATAACTTTAGATTACGTTACTTATAAACATGGTGATTGATTAAACTCTTGAGAATCTTAAATTATCACAAATAATCCGCTCAATCTAAAACAAATCGAATCAGAATTTCTTACTTATGGTTTATACAATATCCAAAGATATATAAAATACAACACCTTCAATCTACGAAAGAAATGTTGTTTTAATAAATGTTATGCTATGTGCTACTTTTCTTGTAGTGCAATGTTCTGATCAGAAAAGTGGCGAATGGTTTCCGTTTCCCCCTCGTAAAGATAGTTTATGGTCTAAATGGATGAGTTATACTTGAGATTACATGCTGGCATGTTGGAATGCATTTAGCCCAGTGACGGAGAGTGTCGATTATTTACGTCTCAAATAATCTAATTATCTGACAGCCTTTTATCATATTTCTCCATTAGTTTTTCAAACGTGACTTTTTTGGGAAATAAAATTCAGATTTACTTTTATTTATCCAAACCCCCTACTTAAGGTTATCCCTTACTCGACATGCTCTGCAGAATGTTTATAGATAAACTGAATAAATTATGTATACACCGTATGATTCAAACTATTTATGAGAAAGTGGCTTTTATATAATATTTTTTCTCAATTTGGTAGTCATGTGTCTTCCAAATGGCACCACTATTCACGCTATTAAGTTTAGTTGATAATGAACTTCGATATTCACTGTTAGATGAGTGTACTTGTTACTTGTGACCACAGTTCTATGGCAATGAATGTAATATGCATCTATAATCAGCATTGCAGTTGAATATTACATCATTATTCATTCTCATATTCAGCTCAGCACTAACGTTAAATATTTATATTTATCTGTTCATATATGCATCTATATATCTAGTGCAGGATATAAAAACGGATACCTCTCTACGATTTCGGCATGTGAAATACAGTACCCAAACAGTCAACACAGTAATCGTGGAAATGCTAAATGTTTTCAGTAAACATTTGTGAAAATATGTGTCATACGTAGTTTACACCATCTTCATGAACAAAGCATATTCCAGGCCGGATATTTAAAAATAAAAACAATATATTCATTAATGTGCTTGCGTGGTCTTGTGCAGAGCTCGGTCGACCGCTTTCAGTGTAGTTCAGCAACAGCGGGCGGGTTGGACAGTGGATGGGTTGGACACCCGCTTTGTTGGTGGATTAAAGTGAGATTTTCAAGGGTTGATTCCCTGCCCCACACTGAGATATGAGTGGAGAGACTTATGGTGTCACACTAGGTAAATGACTCTGTAAAACATGTGCCAAAATTCCCCAAGCAGCAAATGAATACCTGGTAATCGTCGTGATGGAGGTGACAAATATGTCATCTTGGATTAGACTGGGTAAAAATACTCCTATAGCGCCTTGAGCATCCACTGAGTGGGTGGATGATGGCGCTCTATAAATTTACATATTGTAGTTTTATTAAAGGGACAAAATGATTAACGGAATAATAAAAATGAACCCATCTGTTGACACAAAGGCAGGCATGTCCTATACCACCGGTAGCAGCTGTCTCCTAGGACCTGAAATAACGGATCCTATCACTTCCTCTCATAGCTAGTGCTATCATGTTTTGCAAAGGTGTGAACGAATCAAAACCGTGGGCTATCTCATTTCATGACATTCTGATGAAGAAGGCTTTAAGTAAAAGTGATCCCTTTTCGAGATGACGATTACATCTGCTTGATGAAATATCCGAACCCATGGGATATCCATTATTTCAAAACCTTGCATTCTTAGTGCTTTAATGTGTTTTGGGGAGACAGATCAAAGTCCTATTCCAGACATAAGCCCTTAGAGAAAAGAATCTCTTCTAAATCTCACATGGTTGAGTGTGTATAGTGCGAATCTAAGATTTTGTTCATTATAAAATATTTGGAAGTTGAACACATGTGATGACAAAACCTGTTGTGATTTCAATATGGGCACGATACAAGAAATACCATATTTGATGAGTGCATTAAAGGTATTTATAGTATACACAGTCATAGAGTAAGCATTTACTAACACACCAATCAACTACAATACATGTGTATAAACTACATGGCGAAACGATACCCACACACAATGCAGCTAAATATTTGAATGCTTTATTAGTGTATGTCTTCAAACGGATTTTTTAAAATTATTTAAGCTAGGACAAATGAAATTTACCTTATTAAATTTGATCTGAATTGTTCAGTCAAGTTTAATTTTTAATTCAAATCTATTTGGATATGTTGTGTAACTTGACAAGTAACCTGTCGCTGCCTCTAAACCACTATCATCCTTTACAATGAATAGTCTACGTCAATATATCAATTTCTGCTAAACGGGAACGCGTAGCTCTCGCTTTCATCTGAAATGACCACTAATAATTTGACGATAATTGTGTTTTCGGCGTTTTTGCCATAGAATCAATGTTGGATTCATTAGTGATAAACTTTGTATATAAATAACCTCCCCATTCAAGCTGTTCAATAAGGCGAAGGCTTTGTGTAATTGTAATTTAGGGGCAAGTCTCATGGAAAAAATTATATTACATTCTGGCTAAATATTTTTCATTTGCAGGGTGTTTTTATGTCTTGTAATACTGGCCACGATATTACAATCGATCCATTAATATTGTCCATTTAGGTTTATTGTCACATGGATACATCCGACGCTTAAAGGAATTGTATGGCATAATGAATTGGAGTGCTCCAAGGTTGCCCTCAGACCGCGTGTTAGCGGAGGTCTTCGCTTTATGGTTACATTGTTTAAAGTTCAACCGTTCTTGGTCGCTTGTCTTGTTTATTTTAATCATATCAACCCGACCGCTCGTCCACATGCACGCCAATTTACCAGAGGTCTGGCTCGGGATGCATGTTGATACAAATGCAGGCGTCCTGCTCCAGTCCATATTGTCCATGTATCTTCCAATATGATGTGGGAAACGTGCAACCTTTTAAACTATTGCTACTGCCAGCCATCCCGCCTGCAAGCGTTGTGGGGATTAATTTCTTCATTGTTCAGATCTTGTCAGTTCCTCTGCATACGATGAAAGCATTAAGTCAGGGTCGTATGCCAGGCCAGAGTGAGAGATACAAGCTAGCGGTACTGGGGGCAGTGTTTTGTTCACATGACAGTGACACAGGACCAGCTAATCTTGTTTGAAGTTACCATCCACTGTAATGTCCCTGTAGCCCAGGGAGTCGTGTCAGATACTTCACCAATTTCATCATACAGCGTTAAAGATTTTTTTCAAACACCAGGCTTTCGAGTATGCTCTTCACATAAATCACTGCCACGCAGATATATTTTTGACTCGTCAATATTCTCTGAAAGTCCTTCTTTTGATATCTTGATTACCTTCAATGATAAGCTGTCAAAAGTTTAAGCGCTCTATGTATCATGCATGAAGTATTCACCGAAATTCAAAATAGGATCTACCATATGGTTAGAGCACTTCTTGGACAAAATAAAAGGGAATCAGTAAAGAGATGTGTGTAATAATATTCTCACAGTATCACCTTTTTCATGATTATGTCAACCTTGAAATTATTCATTTCACCGAGAGATCACATTTTAAAAGGAGTTTGTCATTTAAATCAGCGACGGTTACTATGTATTCTGTGATTTATAGCAACATGATTTGAATGAAATGTAGATAATTTATCATAGTGATTTTCTTTAACTTTGAGACAGTATTTCATTAATGATCATCATAAGGTCGAAAGTCGATTATAATATTTGTTTTAAGAAGTTAATCTCACTGAGAATAGTTCTCTTTAGTAATTAATATTCGTCATATTAGCTTATAGGGTGTGTATCTTGAAGACATAACCTTACCTAAAGCGTGGTTTCAATTATATAATTCTGTATTTACAAAATAAATTCAGATCGATTTACATCATGTATAATACTTCAAGTTAACGGATGTAACTGACAGCCTTAATAGTCATTGATTGTCATAGTACTCATTAAGATGGAAACTAAACGAATATCAACTTAGTGTTCTGTATCGTTTCCTTCCGAGCTACCTCAATGGGCAATGGGGGCGGGATAGCGCAGTGGTTAGCGCGTTCGGCGAGGTCCGGGGTTCGAATCCCGCCAGGGGCACGGCAACTTTGTCTGCATCAGAGAACTGTTCTACACGCAGTAAGGTTTGGGTGCAATGCTACACTGAATTTCGGCGCAGTACCACCCATGGTTCGCTAGTTCCAGCCGCTGCTCGCAGGTTTCACCGCAGTGCATAGCCACATGGCATTGCGGGCTTTCTCCCTGCCGTAATACTAGCAGCCACGATATAAGTGAAATGCTCTTGAAAGCGGCGTTAAACCCCAACTCACCTCACCTCAATGGACTATACATTTCATCATAATCAGATAGTTTTAGTGGATCATGATTCCCTGTTCAATACTGATTCATAATTTTGGAAATCAGTATCACGTTGGGCGAGTACATTGGGTACATGAAGATGCCGTGTATGACAGTTTGGTTAAAACCGGTGTACTAATACGAGCCATCATGCTTGGACAAGTGCTCCAAATGCATGGACTTAGTCCTGATATGGATAGAATGTATTTGGGTTCACATTGCTACAGGAAATTGAGGATACCGAACATCTTGCTATAAACAATGTACATAACGTATCAAGAGACTATGGGCGTGGAGTCATGTGGATAAATGTATATACGTTATCTTTAGCAATATATTGGGTATCCTCAACTTCCTGTGCACATTGCATCTTAATTCAGTTTTCGAATGCGTCCAAGAGAACAGTGATCTACGAAGGAGAACACAAAAAGAACCTCTACCACACATTGAAAGCAAGGGGACGTAGTGAATCACAACGGTATCATAACCAAAAGAACATTACAATTGGTTTATACAATTTGTTAATGGTTAATTCCAATTATGCGTACAACCTTGGCGAACTAACAATGGAATTAGGCGGGTAATTTTCCCTTATTCCAAGGTGAAACAGAGTACAGAGGGTTCAATCAACAAAGATTAATCGTTCATTGATCTTCGAAGAGTCTGGCAAAAACAATTGACACGCCTGCGTTGTGTTTGCTTCTCAAATAAGCTTAACGTCGTAACCACTATTCTGCTACTTGGCTTTGGTGTCTAATTCAGACATTAACGTAATACTGTAAAGTTGTTTGCAAAGTACCAATACGTTTCTTTACAGGGGTATCCGTGCATTGTCGTTCTTGATAATTTAATTGTCAAGTTGTCTATTATAGTTACATCGTTGGAATGTTGAAAACGATAGCTTTCTCAATGTATCAGGTAAAATCATGTTTTTACTAAAGTCTTACAGTAAGTATCAATCATTTAAGTATTACATGATCTCAAACTATCAGGGCTGGGGGACGGGCCTTATTTCATACACTGACAGTAATAACGTGTATGTGCTGTTGATATGTCGATCATCTTTCAACTGGGTTAATTATATAATAATAAAAGAAATCTGAATTTCAGTTAGTTAAAATATGTCAATTATTGCTTGACAAATTGAATAAATGCCCTTTTTCGTAGGTATATTTTTCATAGTTTACTTTTCAGTATCATTATATCTTTATTTCATAACGAAATATTATTTTCAAAAGATTCAGTTAAACTGAACAAGACAGATATAAAATATATTATCATGTGTAAGTATTTGCCAAATATGTAAATTTCAATTTAATGTAAATATATCGAAACTGTGAGTGTTTTTCAATTTAATGTAAATATATCGAAACTGTGAGTGATACTCTCATTCTGCTTTTGATAACAATGTCATTTTAAACTATGCACGTCAGATGATTATGAGGTTTCCAAAGTTTCAACATGTTGAAAGACCATCGTTCAAAATGGTAATTTCTAGCTTGAATGTTTAGATTTAGTTGGTTTCCAGCATCTTGACACAAAGGCGATTTTCATTTAAGGACCACAAATCATTTGAGAGAGGAGGTTAACTTGATATGTTTGCTAAAGGTGATTTCAAATATTATTCTTTATTATACGTCTTGGTATTTGTTTGAATTTTGAAGGCTGACCTTGTACACATTACATTACAAAACATGAATTCAAAGTCATGAATGTTTAATACATTTCTGTTGAAATTAAGGTCATGGAATTCCAATTCGTGAATCGAACACACTCTTTGTTGTACCGCTTCTTTAGAGATTAGAAAGTTGCAGCATTTCATTAAAGTTTTTAGCGAAATTTAGGTCATGGAACTTTAAAGTCGAAAATTTAATGTTTGGCATGTTAACATATTCCATCAAATATTAGAAAGCTTTCAGCGTTATATACTGTGAAAAAGCAAGTGATCTCAATGCCGTCAGAAGGTTTACCATATCAAGCACTTTTAAATTCCCAGTGCTCTCAGACTTCATTGGCTATATCTGTTATTCATGAACTTTATTTTATAGTGTTGGAGATATGGGATATTCTCTTTAGGACCACAAAACAAATTGAAGCACCTTTGATGTCGAAATAATCGTGGCCATTGCCAAAACCCATGGATTTTGCATCATTAACATATATGTGCAACGCATCTCATTCCTTAATATGAAATCCCTGTTTTACGATTGACAGCATTCCCTTTTAATGTGTTTTCTGCTTTTTCAAATCAAACTTTGTTTACATTCTTTCCTTTGTCGTTTTGTCATTATTGTCACTCACTAGTCTATCATGACTGCAAACGCAAAAAGGTTTATTTTTTTGGTTTAAGCTTTCGTTACCTTACACAGTAATGATAATGATTATCTATTTCGATAGAATGTACCTCAGCTGTGTCAATTACATAAGGTTGCTAAATTTAACCAAATATTTTTTGTTGATTTCAAAGATTTTCTTCAAACATTTTCTTGGACTCAAGATAGATATGTTTTTGATGAATTCATGGTCAAGATGGACATAAGATACTCTATTGTTTACTTATAGCATAAATATAACCTTTGTGTCCCCTTTCATTTCAACTTCTGTGTACATTCGCTTCGTTTATAAGTCATAACTATGTATTCCATTTATTTCATGATCCTGCCAAAATCTATTTCAATCTTGCTCAACACTTTTATTGCTCCATGAACAAAAATGCAAGTCAAGTCCTGCACTGTATGTACGTACAAGTTGCCGTGTCATTAAACGGAACCAAACTGACACCCATGTTAATTCATTCCATAAAAATCAAATTGAAATGCATAAACATCAAATTATCAGCAAGAAAATCACATACATGTCGCATTTCCATCCCCTTCTATGGATCGTTTATAAGAAGTTCTTTCGCTAAGGCCTAATAAAGTAGAAGGATGCTTATTTACTTGTTGAGAAGTAATTCAACCGTTTTTATGTCTGTCTGCCTGGGACATGAGGTACTGAGAGAGCAACATAAAACGGAATCGTCTTCAAGTTGGGTGTTTGTACAACACTAGCTATGACGCTCTATTATCGCATTGGTCGACGTAAATCACTTTTCTTTACATTTCATTGGTTGAATAGTGACATCACGTGAGATAAAAACCACGGATATAGCCCAGGGTGATTGTTGGGTTATTGATGTTATACGATTGCTGAGTGCTTACAATTAGAGCCATCGTTTTCGGGAACTTTGATTATAGGAATGGAGAATGATAAACAGTTACTTTGTGCATACATATAGTTGTTGGTAGCTTTCATTCAGTGGATTTGAATGTTATTATCAAACATATTTTGAAAATTTATTTTTTATTTCATTGTTCTTTTGAATACAAAGTTTCTCGATTTAATTTTCAAGGTAAGGGAACATGGCGCTAAAGAAGCAAGAAACGTCCCCACATATTTAACAGAGTTAAAAATGAAATATTGATGTCGGAGAAAGTCGATTTTGAATATATTTGACGGACAAATGTTTTGTTAAGATGTACTCGCAATTGCATACATAAGAGTTTGATACTTTTATTTGTAAGTCTGTTCAAATACACTTCGGGTGCTAAAAGCGCTTCACAAAAAAAGCCAAAAATCGCTTTTTTAAGCCCCTAACTCGTCTATCTAAAAAGATTACAAAACGACGTTTGTTTCTCAGAAATATGAACAGATACCGTTTTGAAAATTCATAGTTAGTATTCTTAGGTTCTAAAGACATTTCAGTCGTATTTAGCGCCCTTCGATGGAAATATCTTGTATTTTATATTTTGGGACGTTTCTTTTGCACTGTCGACTAAATTTTTCTAGTTTAAGAAGACACCGTAAAAACTGACAAAATTTATTATTAAACGTATTATTTTTATTCCACTGTTTTATTTCATCATTTTATCAGACGTACGAACTCTGATCGACGATTAGTTAGGTGTAGATGTAGTCATGTTTGATGTTCATATACTTTCCTATTAGTATAATAAATGAACTTCAGTTGCATGTATCTGTTGGGTTAAAGGGAAGACATGTATTTGAAAATGAGACTACGATTTTTACTAGATTCAAATGACATTTATGTTAATGCGTCTTGCTGTGTGTTATTGAATAAAACATACAACTGTCATGGATTTGGAAATGTCATTTTTAATTTATTGTAAGTATTGCATTGTTCTCCAATCATAGTATTGAAATTGGAAACGTTTATTGTACAAAAAAATATCACTTTCATATATACCAAACCACATAACGACAACTTATGATAACACATAAGAAATGTCGCTGTTCACAAACTGTAAGTACATTGTATAACATTGTTTCCAAGCATAGCATTGACAATTTGAAACTTTTATTGTACCAGCATTATCAGTTGTCATATGACAAACACATTTCGGCCGCCGATAACAACACATCAGACTATGGGTTATGATCATCCATAAAATATTTGTCTCCTTCATCACACCAACTTCTAGAATGCCTCTCAAACAGTTTACATCAGACTATGCTTTCATTATGATAGAATTCTCCTCTTACATGTATACCTCCTCCTATTTCTTGTGTACACTGTACGTAGGCACTAGATGTTTACCTACCAATCTATTTTCAGGAGATTGCTGATGTGTTCAGAACATTAACATCGACCTTTCATTGTTACAAGAAAATCACATACAGAATGCAACAATGATAGATTTGTAGAATTTATTATCAAAACATGAATAAATACAGACATCACTGAATTTGCAATGATCTAAAAGTAGCACAAAACTATATAGATAGTTTTAATTGTTTTACTCGTATCACATCCTGTATCTGTCCGAGAAGCTAATTCAGATTGATATCTTCAGCTGCTACAGGATTTGATCTGAAAACATCCCTATCAATGTTTGTCATATATGGTAACCTTGAGCTCTAAGTCTTGATATGTATGTTGCTGACTGACTGATACTGTTTTTGTCCTTGGATGATACAGCCTAACTGTTCTGCGGGCTGATATAAGGTGCTAGATGAAGGATCTTTCGCACATGCAACATATCCGTATTAATAAGCAGGTATATGAAAAAACCTTGTGGGCTAATTTTGTATAAGGACACATTATTTACTATGTCATGACACACATGGCATTTTTACTTTCTAATGACCATTTATTACTGTAATGTTGACAAGAATTTTGAAATATGCTCATATCAGTGATGAAATATAGCACAGTGCAATACTAAACAATGATATAACTAATAGTGATACCCTTCAACATTGCAATGTTTAGATAACATGCCACGACTAAATCAATGATTGCAAATGTTTGCAACTAACATGACATTGTCTACCGTCGCTAACGATGAGTCTGATTAGACACATTCACTCGATTTTTATCAGCCAGGTTAAAACTAGGTTCTTCATATATATAGTTGTGTTACTGGTAAAGAGTTTCATGATGATGATAACAATTGAAGATATTATACAGCTACTAAGGTTCATTAACAAGAATTTGACAAGTCGACAGTCAACCGGTGACTGTGTAGTCTGCAAATATAGAATGTTAAAGATATTGAGTGCTGTGCTTCATGAGATAACGCGTTTAGAAGAACGGGCGTACGGACGGACACCGCTATATACATAGTCCTCCATAGTTCCGCGTTGCGGCAGGGGACAACAATTGAAAACTCAGAGACAGTAGCTTTACAGCCATTTTAAAGATGGATTGTTAGAAAGAGCCGAGTCTGAGTGCTGGTTTGTCTGATTAATGGAGACCGGTAACCTACATTCTCCATGTGTCCTTCATGACTAGAGAAGACAATCTACTGGTCTGTCCAAGACAACCAATGTAGTAACAGAACCTAAACATTGTAGAAATTAAACTAAGCGGTGATATTGCCAGATACTGCTTTGTTTGATTAGCCGCTCGGACTACTGAAGACGTAGCCGTATAAGCCCTGTTGATGGCGGTGTTCCTTTCCTCTTCTCTCCGCTCATTTCCGCATGTTGCCAATAGAGGCTTTAATAAGAAACCTTTGAAGAGCGAGCGTCCACCAGCAGTTTGTAGTGATGGACGAGGCATTGAAATACCCTGTGATTCTTGTAGTGGAACAAGTATACGCCTTAATCAATGCCTTCTGTCTTGGGATACAATACCCATAGGTTCTAAAGTTTTGTAACTTGATTTAAACTTTTGCTTTTTGTTAACTTCTTAAGTGAACAATACTGGACCGTGGGTTTTTTCCTGTTGCTCTATATCTTAGAACGAATATGGTTTAGACATTAAAGTGTATTTGATATGGTGTTTCGAAATTCAGGCATTATGATCAGTGGTTCTTCGAAAATACGAATTGAATTTGTGTCATCTCATAAGTATCTTTGTGTGGTTTTCATCCCTTTCATGCAGTAAATATCAACAGTGTATGTTTTTCAAATTAGTAAATGGTTAGTATTTTTAATTCTTTTTAAATCAGTTTTGTTACTTTCTCACCCAAGGATATCATTACGTTGTTTGATTCTATTATTATGCCTATTTAACATTTTAATCGTGTTTTTCTTCCTGTTTTAAGTATATATTATTAAGTTTTTACTATTTTACAAAAAGTGTTGTTAATAATTACTACTGTTATCAACTTTAATAGCATCTTTGTATATTCTGTTATGTCTATATCAAAAGGTCCTTTACTCTTCTTTAAAAACATGGTTGTTAATAATTTATGTTAGTATTGTTGTTATAAATTTTAAGTACCATTACACTTATTAAAATGTTAAGTACTTTTCTACTATTCGGTGTATATCACTTACTCTTGTGAATAGTCCAGAGCTCACATGAATGTAACCAAAATTTCCCTCGTGGATAAAATAAAGTCTTATCTTTTCTTATTTTGTGTTATGGATTTGAAGTATGAGAACACCATGTTGTAAAAGTAATTTAAGGCTTTCAGATTAAGTTTTATAGACATTGCTCGGAGTCGCTAGAAATATAAATAGCATCTAGTACAATGTGGTAGGGTAGCTTTACATTTTTATTGATATACCTAGAACGATCAAGTATTGGTGTAAATATGTTCAATGAGATTTAGAAGTCCTCCATTTCAGGGTTATGATACGTTGAAATATCGTCGTGATTCGTGAGAAATTTCTTCATTGCAATGAATGTAAATACATGTAGGTTAACTACATTCATTGCAATAAAGCAGTTGACTGTCCATACGATATTTTCTAAACTGCTTTTCAAGAAGGAAATACGCTATTATATTTGAATGCTGTTTTGGATTGGGATTGCGTTCTCAGGATGTTTGTGAATTATGCAGACTTTGAAACTCAGGCTTTGGTTACAAGCATTTTTATTATGTAATACAACATGTAGCACGTTATCTAAAAGAATATATCACCCCATCTTTGATATTTCACTTAGTAAATGTCAGGTGCAGCAATTTCGGGCTAGGTATAGATTCTACCAATGGTTGACAGAGTCTAGCTTTACTGAAAACTAGATCATATTTACTTACACTGAATCGTGCTTGTTTGTTTTCAACAGTTAAGTGCCAATTTAATTGCTGCCATTATGTTTTCAAGGTTTCTAGATTTTATTAACTCAATTCCTGTATCCTGTTTCATACAGAATAAATCGATCAAGCTGACAAGTATAAGCAGATACAAAACATAAGTAGGACAATAAATATGTACAAAATACTAGTAACTAAAAGTTTAAGTAAGTTTATGGGAATAGTTTATAAATAATTACAACTGTTTTATACATTTAATCTTTTTGTGGTCAATAATTGTTTCATTGCTAAAAAGTTAGAAAAGTTCATAAGGTATGTGGGATATACTGAAGACACTGTTGGAGAAGAGCTTCACATCGAAACAGATAATGAATCTCGTCTCCCCTAGCTGGTGAATTACATTAGTTAAATAAACGTTCATTTTTAGGAATATCTTTCCAGCGTCCGGTTTTAATCGAAAAGTTATGATTACTTGTCCCCAATTTCGAAATTGGATAATATACAGAACGAGGCATAAACAGATCATTTTCCAAACAAAGGGATGTCTTAAAGATTTGATAGTACGTATCCTGTTCGAACTATGCATGTACAACACATAGGGAAACGGTAGATAGCGTATGAATGTGCATCGAAAGATAGCATGCTTGAAAACCTCTTTCGATTGTTCGAGATTGTTCGAGATTGTCAGAAGACTATATCACATGCTCACGGTTCTACATGTGCGAGGAGGGTTTGGAGTTCGACAATACTTTAGTTGATTAAGAACTATAACGAATGCCTTCATTATGTTATGAATTATTTCATTGGTCGTTAACTTTCTTTATTGATGTAAATATGGAGAAATTGAAGTGGAATTGGTTTAAGGTTGCTATTGATCAAAAAGTGTTAATAATTAGTTCATATCGACTGACATCACAACATACATGTACATTGTTGAGAAATATCATTCCTCATTCAAACCTTTATCCACATGACTCCAACCTCACAGTGGAAACTCGTATGATATACTGATCTTGCCAATCGGATGTGGCGCTCTGGGAATTGTTTCAGTACGTTTCAGATATCGTTTCTCTTTTAACTTGATTTTTAATGATCAAACCACGTTGATTGTGAGACCTCAACACAAGCATCTGTCTTTGTCGTTTTAAGTATAGGTCTTAAGAAAGTGGGATCCTTTCTTGCAGTGGCAGGCCATGAATGATGCTTGCAGCCAGGGCGATATATCATTGCGAGGACGGAGAACGCAGTTGGTGTAAGATATCCCCCTGTAGTACACCTGGTTGTGATAGTGTCCTTTCTGAGAAAGAGAATATCAATAAGCGATTCTCGTACACAAACGTATATCAACAAGAGGAGACAATTTACTTGTTGGTTGTTTTGTGGGTTCCTAGTAAGTTCTTTTCAATGGTGTATTCTGTTTAAGGGACCATGTTTTGCTTCACGGGGTTATCGATTAATTGTTAGGGGAATCGGTGCTGTGAAAAGGTAATCGTTCAAACAGATGAAAGTGTTCATACCAAAGAACTGCTTTACTGTTTAGCTCACGAGGGTAAATAGGCCAGATTTGTCCATGACTTGACATTGTCTTAGGCGTTCGGTCGTCCGTCAAATCCTTTGTCAGTAAATTTTCGCTTTTTCAATTCTCTTTAAGAACCGATGAATCTACAATAATGACATCTTGTGCACAGGTGTTTTAGCCAATGCGGATTATAGATTTGGTGACACTGTGTCGCTACGTTGTGTAAGGTACGCCCTAAAAACCTATTTTCGTCATATACTATTGTATTATTTAAGGCCTGAAGCTACTGAGTCAATTATTCTAATGTTTCTATATTGAACTCGTGAAATAGTGAACATACGTTCTTTTTAGATGGTTCATTAAGAAATGAAGCAATGGTGATTGCAATGGTAAAATCAATGATTGTGTAAATCGGTCGACATGATCACTCAAGTAATATCTTGATCAATTTATGTCAGGTTTTAAAAAAGGTGTTGCCTATACACAACTAGAGTAGTGGCAATACTTACTGTATATGTTAGAGCCGAAGTCGGCCACTTTCATGAATATACGATGCAAGATTCTAGATATTAACCTGCCGTGGAAACAACATTGCGGATAATATAGACTCATGAAATTGATGTTGACTCCAGAAATATTGACTTCTACCTATCAAATATTTGTTATCATATCATTCAATTTTGTCAAGACATGTTCAAAACTGGTGTTGGATGTCATAGTCAAGTTTGTATGTCTAACTTTAGATATAACAACTAGTGGCACACACGGAACGTTCATGATATTCAACCTTCTGCCACGAGAGCTTCACTCTAAAGATATGCGTACCAATTATTTCATTATGATTCATAGTATAAACACAATTTAAAGTTATATATTTCATTAATATCCACGTTTCAAATGACCATTGTTTGGTTCGCTTACAGATCATAATGGTGTATGTGAATAGGTAGATGTAAATCTATTTAATACAAAGTACCCGTGAAAGGTTCCCATAGTTACTAATGTTCCATCCCGGACTAGTAATATCCATGCATAAAAGAAAATTTGGGTTTTACGACCTTCAGAATTGGGAAATGAGTTTCCCAGTATAGCAATCGATAGTGCATGGGATGACAATTAGAACGTTTAAAGCTATTTCAATGCGGAGCCTATCATTGGACGGTGTCCATTGAAACCGTTATAGGGTAACCACGAATGTATTTTTTCCTAAGCATGTCAAATAACTGTATTTATGAATGCGCTCCTGTAAACCGGAAATAGTTTTAGGGAAGCAGCTACTTTAGTTCGATTTAAAATGATATTATTTAATGCTACTTGGATTTACTTTTTAAAAAGTAAGTCCCCTCGTTCGTCGGTATTATATATCATAGTGTGATGTACCGATAGTTAGATCGATTGAATTCATTAAACGGGTTACTGTGAATGTGTGTTGAAGGTTAAGTAACGAGTGAGAACATTCCGAACAATAAGACCAAGCATGGGATCCTGTATGCAATTGAAATGAGAAAACCTGTTACACGTTAACGCGTTCTTTTGAATCTCGTCAATGAGAATTCCCCTACTATATTCATCTGATACTGGGTATATAAGAAATTACAATGTTTATTCATGACATGTCGTCAAACATCTGAATCTCGTGCTACATATATTTCCATTTCAACTGAAGAAGTGACACCGGGCATGTCTTTAAACAAATGACACAAAATCTTTTGAATAATTAGAATGAAGACGAGATAGAATATAAAGAACCATTGTTGCAGTTGTCTGGCACAGTCGATTGGATTCTGTATATAGAACAGATTAGGTAAGAAACTCATCACTATGCGGGTGCTGTGGTTGAATGAATACAGGCGCATGTATAAATGTACATGCACTTAAATATAAGGATATATTTTATAGTCATGTGCTTGATAATGGTGTTTGCATCTCACCGAAACGTGACGCTCTATCGCAATAACGAAGTTGCAAATCCATAGATATCGTTTCTATTATTTGCATAAATGCTGTATCTCGTTTCTATTATTTTCATAAATGCTGTATAGGTTTTATTATAAAAATTTATTTATATAATACAATAAATGTTTCATGAAAACATGCTGACATGCTCTTAATCTCCTTGAATTCGGTAAATAAATCTTCAAGTAGAAAGAGGAACACTGTGCATTTTGAATATACAGTTTGAACACGCCTCAAAAACGATTGTGCTCTCTAGTTTTGTTATCCAGCATTAATGCAGTAATTGTGCAGCGACTGCGTCCTTGCTTGTGTAGTATAATGGAGTATTGAGTTCTTCTTGACGACGACAGACCACTTCAGCGGTAGACAGTGAGGGATGGTGTAACAAGGGCTCCTTTCTTAGCACTCTGTAATGTTTTCAAGCACATTATTCTCTCCCAATTCTTCTTACATGCCGACTATATTCCGTCCAGGCCATTACACATGAAAGACTTACTTATTTCCTAGGATGCTAAATAAAGAACACATATAGATCTCTCCTTCCATTATTTCTTATCATCTTTCTTGGTGTTTCGCTGGTATTGTATTCTGTTTCTTTTGAGTGGGTGTTTATCTTCTGAATAATAGTTTCATATCAATATCGATTTATATAACCAAGGGATATGTAAATATATTTACTTGCTGCAAGGCCTTTGCCATACTGAAACAGAAACTTCTACACTTTTGGTGTTTCTAATGTGATAATCTCCCTACCAGTGTGCTGACGCTCATGTTTCCCTAGACAGTCTTGCAGTACAATTTGTGATCATACTCAGCATGTTTCTGTCCATGCGTAAGAACGAATAAACGGTGATATCAAAGAAAGTTTATCAGGATTTAAGATAAATCTTCTCTTTGATGTTACGCCATTTAACAATTTTATCACGCACAATTAGTTTTGATTAAGCTAATCAGGAGTTGAATATTTTATGGCCAATTATTTTATTATATTTTTAAATTGCTCTATCAGCTAACTGTTTGATTGACATAAGATGTGATGTGAATGTCATGAATGCTATTTCACAGGTGATTACAATAAACGAAAGTCTGCATTTGAGGATGAAATTTTCAAACCATCAAAATCATCTAAAACTATAAAATATCGTAACGAAATTCTTCCAAATAATTTTGAAAGTTATTTTTTCAAATCAATGGTTTGCTATCTAAACCATTAACCTAATGTAAACCAATATCACTCTGCTCATGTTGTAACTCACATCACGTCAGTCTAAGTAACGATGTTACTGTATGTAGTTCTCATGATGAAGTCGGTCAATTAGCTTCAGCTTCTACATGATGCTATTACTTGAGATCGCTCCATGTGAAAACCAAATGTCAGTGGCGAATAATACGTTTCAGCTATCATGAATTTCAAAAAGTTGTGATAACATAAACTTACGTTACAAAGTGTTCATGTTTCTCAGACATACATGTATGTATTCATATGTAAACACTTAACCTTCTTGACTACTTTCATCTCAAATATATATGTTTAATCCCTCAACACGTCTAATAATATTTAGCTTTGTAGATGTATATTTAAATCAGGCATGAACAACAACCTGATATCAATTAAATATGTTTAGGATATTTAAAAATAGAAGAGTGTTATGAATGTTTCCTTAATGAATGAGTACGTCAGTGTTCTTAATGTGTCTTTAATAAATTACTCAAATATTCCTCGTTCGTTCTTTCCTCTTATACACAGTTATCAAATCAATGACTTTTTAAATTCACTATTTCACAAGATCCTTGAAATTCAAATCACATTTCACTTCTTAAGTGTACACCCTTTTTCTCGGAAACTTATTATTGAAAATTCGTCAAAATTAGTTCCTCCCATCAACATCTTCGAACATAACTATGGTGCTTTAATAAACATAATGTTCGTAGTCATACTGACTTTTAGTAGAATATCTAGAAAAACATTTCATTGATTTCATTAAAAATTCACAAAAGGAATCAAATAATAATAATAATAATAATAATAATAATAATTAATAATAATAATAAAACTTTATTACCTCGAAAGGAATTCATTTTGTAGTGTGAATACTGCTCGATTTCCGAAACGTTTACAGTTAAGCTGTTACGCTCATGATAAAAGAAGTTGTCATACCCGGTTAAGCAAATTCTGTTGAAGTGGCACTTTTTAATTTGTTTAATGTCTGCTAACATTATCGATGGTGTTATTTTATCAAGAAGTACGTATACCGACTGGTGTGCTGAATAATACTTTGGTGCAAATATTTTCAACAAAGAAAAAAGGACAATGTATCGCGACCGTCGCACTAATAAGTCAAACGTATTTTTTCTAACTTTACCAATGTAGACAGAAAGACATATTTGGGTTGGTAATGTTACTATATGCAACATATTGGTTGTCACGATTTGTCATTTGGGGATGAATATGCATGCAAAATTAGGTATTTCGAGTTTTAATCATTGCATATGGTAATTTGGTACGTGTCAAGGCCAAATAAAATGTCAAGGATATATTATAGTGCTTCCTTCAAAGGTAGATATGGTTGCTTCTAAGATACATATTACTGAAGTTCATACGAAAACAGAAGGCCATGTTGCGCATAAATTCTATACATCAAACATGGGAATATGTATGTCTTTACAATGAACACTGGACTATTTTACCACATCTCTGTGTTCTAGTGTATAATAAGAACGATATCAAAAACAACAAGTTTATGTCTAATCTTTTCTAAATAATACATGATTATACCAACATATGCCAATGTTCTGAAACATGGAGATGAGGCAAGGCGATTTGTAGGTTAACGCCGTTTTCAAGAATATTTCATTTATATACATTATCGGTTGCTAGTATTATTGCAGGTAGAAAACCCGCAACATTATTGTCGCTATGCTGCGAGCATCGACTGGTACTAGCGGACGATGGGTAATACTGTGCTTAAATTCAGTGTAGCATTGCAACCAAATCTCACTGCATGTAGAAACGTTATCTGCTGCAGACAATGTTGCCGGACTCATGGCGAGATTCGAACCTCGGAACTATTGATCCGAAGCTGAACGCTCTTCTTATTATAAGTGTTTCACCTCTAAATGTTCGTCAACGATTTGATTGGACATCAATGTCATATTCTCTTTTTGAAACGTCCTTCATATTCGATAGATATTAACAATATTAACCATCAATGTATTTACGTTTATTTTCAGTAGATGAAATTTGTTATATATAGAAACATTGCTTGGTGGCACTTGTCAGTATGTCGGTTTTCATGCTGCTTTAATTCAAAACAATGAAATGGTTAATTATAGGAGGCCACGTCAGGTATCTGCCAGTTTTCTTCCAGTAATGTTTTATTTCGCTTGATGAAACACATGATCATAGTTATTGAGTTGACAGAGATGAGGTTTGCGCCTTTAAGAAGTTTTCTAATCGATTTAAAGTCCCTTTGTCATGTCAGTGTTCATTTGGTTTATATTCATTAAGATCCATCAACAGCAGGAGATTATATATCTGAATCTCATGAAAGGCTCGCCTTGAAAATAACAACCCTTTTTTTCTTTTGATAAGGATAGGATAGAAGTAAGCCTGATTGTAAGAACACTGTTTGAATTGAAAACATACATTTGTCTTCTTCAAGTTCTTCGTTTATATTGACAAGTTCTTTTTGCTTGATAGTACGTACAAGCCATAATGCGATTTTCATCAAGAAAATCTTTTACGGTGACAATTCCAAGGCAGCTTTTAAAACATTATCACTTTGAAGTTCTTTTTATTGCAAACCTATCACTTTGTTCAAACATAGGAAACATGAGGATGCCCAGAATTTTACAATAAAAAGGGCACTGAGCGTCACTGAATTTGATTCGTTTTTCTTTTAGAAAGTAAAGCTTAATGTCATTTGACAGCTGGATGTCTCTCCATAACATAAAATGAGAGTCTAAGGTCTCAAAGTAGATTAAAGTACAAACTATTTAATCTTTTGCTCAGTGTGTTCTTTAACAATGTGTCATAAGAAGACCAGCTGGTGTTCGTATTGGATCCAGGAAGGCCAGTTCAATGTACTTCTTTTGGCACGGTAATTCTCATAATTATGCATGATATAATTCCCATGTTTCCCGGTTGAACGAGAACTTTCTCAACACATTAGGACGTGAAATATTGCGGAATTAGTTGTAAGAGACAAGCTACAACGAGAATTATTTTCCAATGCATTAACACTACTCCGCTGTTTCTCATAAAAACAAAGGTACAAGTGACCAGAGCCGACCTTACCAATTCATTGAGCTGACATCAGTACTGATTGTTTGCTTAATAGCGTTTGGAAGAATAACACATTTCATACCGAGTCATCAATATTCATACACGATCCCGCTATAAGTGCAATACCACCAAGCCACCAATAACTGTTGAATAACTTTCACATTTCCATCGATTGGAGCGAGATACTTTACCATTAATGCAACTACGACTTGAGTAACCGATTTAAAAATACACGATACACCATTGTTTGATGTCTAAGCAGAAATTGATCGAATAGAGTTTTCCTAGCAGTCAAGGCGTAGAACAATATGCTGGTAGGCAGTTTATATTCCGTCATTTAAAGAAGTAAAGTTCCAAGTTGTAATCCATCTATCATTTCATTTCTTCTCCTTAACAATCTAACATATCGATTTTAAAAAACGAAATTCATAAACGACTTCATCGTATGATTCTAGCTTAGAGTATATGATATATTTTGTCTATTCATGAGGTGATCAAGTAATAAAAGAAATACTGCTTCTGTGGTTTATATGACTAATAGAGATATATATAAAGAGTAATACAATGATTTCGATATTACATTAGGTTTGTGATTGTAAAGTTAAGATCACATAACAAGATGGAAACAAAATATAAGCAAAACAAATTAAAAGTGTACGAGGATTGAAATTTTCAACTAAGGGGTTCAGACAATTCATGTTTTTTAAAATTAAGTAAAAATAGTATCAAAATGTCAATATACTAGCACTGGTCCTTTCTCCAAAATCTTACCAAATAAAACCAGCAAAGGTTGTCTGACAAGAAATATGTCAATAAAAGTGGTTATATGAAATAAGATAAACATAATCTTTGAGTTTCAGAAGAAAGCTTCATTCAGATAACTTGTTTTTGATATTTGCATTTATAAAATGTTCAATTGGTATTTGGTCTCAAAAACATGTTACGTTGTACTGAAAATGAAAATGAATATTGGTTGCTGTAGTGTGAGTAATTACAATCTTTCAAGTCAGCTGCTCAAACTTCAGCATTGTGCTTTTAGTCAAATATTTCAATAAAAGTGGCCTACTGACATACGCTTGTCAGTGTTAATTGTAATGACCCCTCTAAAACAAATAGAAGGGTGTAATTAACTGTTGAACTGGAATATTATAGCCTTTTTACCTATAGTTGTCAATAATTATTGAAGAATGGATGACATTTCACCACATTTCCTTATTTTCCAACATAAAAGTTGTTTTGATTGGTGAAAGTCAACTTGGTAACAAAAATGATGTTTTACCCATCTAAAACCTAAATTTTATCAGGTAGGACGAAAGTTTAAAAAATCCGTACCATTACAATTTCAGTCTTAATTTCTTAAAATGTAAATTTGAGTCATTTTTAGATAATACACTTTTCACATGTCGAGCGTAAATTATTCAATCAAAGTATCGTAACGCTCCCACAACACCATATTTCAGTTTTGAATGCGGGGGTGCTCAACTTCTTTCCATATGTATATACATGTATGTCCTATCTTAACGGTAGTACACTTTTATTTCAAGTATTTATTATCATTTCTTTATCCCTGTTAAATATCCATATAAACACATAACATAAGCATCGTTTTCATAAGTGAATAAATAAGGATTCTCCGAGTTCTCTACGTGAAGGAAACATTATTGATTTGAACACTTGACGGAAGCACAAATTCACCAAGACTCCAAGTCTTATCAAATGAAATTAATAAATTGATATAATATTATCGTCATTATTGATTATTGATTCAAAACACCAAAGCTCACAAATGAGAGTTAAAGAGTAAAATATCTCATTTTTCGTTAAGTTTGGTCAGTGTGTCTTTTTAAAAGAAAAACTGCATAAATATGTGAACTGACCTACCTTTTTGCTATTGATCGGTTGGAAAGTTACCATGTTCTTGACATAGCAATCATAAATGTATGTAAAGTTTCAAAGATTTGCAAAAATCCATAGTATTTATCCGCAGAGCGTTCAAATACTAGACTAAGTTTATTTATTCATGGAGATTCAGCAATTTGCATTTGACTTCCATTGAGCATCTATGTATGAATTTCACATTTCTTTCACTTGGTATATACGCGTTATACCTTTCAAATATTGGTCTGGTCTGTGTTGTATTTGTTTCCTACGGGTGTTCTAGAAATAAATGCTGTTAGTTTGAAATTGCTAATGCAGTATATGCATCAGGTCTTTGAAGGGCATTTAGAAGTGGTATACATAAGAACAGGAAGATTTTCTGGATAACAACTTCTTTAATGTGAAGATACACGACGTTTCGGAGTACATACTCACTCCTTCATCAGGTGGAATGTAAGGAAATAACAAAATATGGTACATTTATATAGCAAACAAAACAGTGGTAAGTAAACTCAATCAGGGAGACTAACATACATGAGAATGGTATACAATGGGGATTTGTAATACAAACATGATGGAGATGAAGCATGAGAATGATGAGGATTTGCAATACAAAAATGAATGGGAGTAAGTATATGCATGACAACAATTATTAATCAAAAATCAATAATTGCATCAACCAACTCTTTTGCTGCAGATACTGTTTCAGTTTAACTCATAAAATTGTCAACAACAACAACAATTTGCATTTGTGCCAAAACGTACATTTTATTTTAACAATATAGATGAATAACATTAACATACATATAGGTGCGAATTTTGGATGCGAATCACTTTTGAAAGCGTAAGTGTCAATTTCTCAAGGGCATATTTCATTTTACAACAAAAAATAAATGTGTTATATTCAAGACACATGGGCACCACAAATAAGGCTTTTGTAAATCAGGAATTGTTGTAAGTATTTGATTAGCATAAGAGAGAAGATGTTTTTCCAAATTGTTTTAGATCACGTTACCAAAACATAACGAAGACATGCTTTCTGTGTAAATTATATTTAATTTACTTTTTAATTTGTTTATTTCAAAACCTAAGATCTCCTATTGTTTCAGTTCAATGTCAATAATATAGGGAACGTAAACTTTGACAGTAGTTTTCCGTCACATGAATGTTTTGTAAAAAAAAAATTTATATATAATTATAATGTATAATAAGATGAAATGTTATTCATCAAACGTTTAAACAGAAGCAAACGCAGAAACCGCCTTACCATTTTTTAATGAACACCTTAAAACGCCTGAACAGAAATTATTTGACTGTTATAATTGTATATCAACAGTTTGAACAAAAGCAAGAGAAGAAATAATTTCGCTCTTCCGGAAGACAAGGTTTCCTATAGAGGTGACAGCAGATCGATGATGCCTTTAAGTGACCAGAAGCCCATACAATATAAGACTGATACCCCAGTTGCTTTACTCTGCCACTTGTATCATTTGTTTTGTTGAAAGGAAATCAATTAAGCCCGAAAACAAATCCCTTGCGATGAAAAACCAAGAAAACTTCATTTTCGGCAAGAGTGTTATTTCCGTCCAAATAAAAGAGCAATTCCTGTTTGAAATCTTTAAGCAAATTGAATTTACTCGTCAATGCCTTCAAATTACTCACATAGGGTCTTTGAACTTCTAGATTTGTATGTTCTTGTGATTTTTGTTAGGCAGTTATTGGCATTTTTTGTTTTCTCACTTTTCAATCAAATATGAATAGTTGTTTTGTTCAGAAAACACAGCATAAATAAATCATTTGTGTGACTTGATTGTGAGATTTGAAGGACGTAGAGTTAAATTTTGGAATAAATGGACTGTTAATTCAATGTTATTGGCAAATATTTTCTGTGATTTATTTAAACATTAAACGTTGATGAACATACGATGAACCTTTCAATTTGTACTATCTGTCCATGTCTGCTTTCTTAAAAACTACTTTATACTATACAATATACCAAAAAGAATTAAGTAAAATAAAAATGTTGATAATGTACATATGTCTGATTATTTCACAAAACAAAATAAGGAAAACGTTTGAATGTCTCTTTTGTCTATGTTTTGTATATCTATTGCGATATGAATATTTCGTGTCACTTACTTCAGTAATAATTCACAATTGCCATATGTTGTTCCTTCTAGTCAAAAGTACTTCCGATATTTTTAAATGTGAATTAACAGGAAGGTTGGAAAAAGTATTCGAAGTGTCCAACAGTTTAAATATTATCCAACTTTTAGCTAATTAACAACATTTGTTTAATTAATTAGGACTTTAGTTCCAATATCATGTTTAAAGAGTTAGGTAAATGTGTGGTACCACAACCTAATTCCAGAAACAGTTACGACATTCAATGTAGAAAAACAATTCCCTATCACATGTACAGAATGATAATTGTATTATCATCGGGACAGTCTTGTAAGGTTTACTCAGCATATTGATCGATAATGCAAAATGTGACATTTCGTATTGCTCTTCTCTTCTTAAGCAAACCTATCCTAATCATGATAGGGCAATGAAGGGCGAAACGGCATATGACACTGATAATTATTAATCAGCATTAGACTGTTTTGTCAAGTCTATTTTAAGATTTATTGCATAATTCGGTCAATCAAAAGATACAAACGTGGAAACGTCGCCTCTTTTAGGTACTGGCAGAACTGTTCCGACAAGCTACATGTCTGACATTTGAGTACATATCATAATAGTTACGATGGATCCAAATAGATTATCAATTTCAACAAGATATCGTCGCAGATTTAATTTTTTTTTTAAATAATGGTCTCGCATAGGAATTCGCTTAGCAAATTATTGTACCTCTGCGTAAATTCTTTTAACTTAGAAGTCCGATCTTAATGTGCTCACACAAATAACCGTATGTCTATGAATGGGTTTCCCGATGACTATCTCTAGCATTCATTAACACATTTATCGAATGGGAATCATTAAGACCATTCAAGCCGACATTCCATCATTGTAGTGATCTCCTGGAGTTCTTCACACTTCAAGCATGTTACTAAAGCTCTACATGTCCACTACAACACGGCACTTAGGATCTTAAAGTAAAGTAATTGCGTGTGTGAATGAACATAAAGCACCATATATACATGTGTGAATGAACTTCAAGCACCATAATTGCTTGTGTGAATAGATCTGTACTTAAACAGCTGCAATTGCATCTAAAGTACATGATGTCTCGTTAGTACCAGATCACTCATACTGCACTAATATTGCACTTGGACCTGTGGTAGTGACAATTATTGAGCAGATCTTGTCAAAACAAGTAAAAGGACCATTTCCTCTGGTGTAAGAGCAATGCCCATCGTCAGCTCCCGTCTCCTCATGTACGATACGATCTGGGTGATTAGCATATTGTCTTGCTTCCAAGATGTAGTTGTTCCCACCAGCAGAGATAACTCGTGGGGGATCTGACTCAGCATGAGATATGGCGCTGAGAGGGCCTGCTCTTAGTCAGTAATACTGCCCTATTGGTTCAAACAGTTGTTGCATGTCTGCAATGTTGTATTTGATATATGGATGTCCAATAGTTTGACATATTTCGTACACTGAACTAACCTTTTGAAAGTAGGTGTATAATAAAGGGGAATACAAAGACTGTCATACAACACTCGTGGCATTTGTTGCATTTCATTCCTGCATTGTTTTTTTAAGTTGACATGGGTGTACAATAGTTGATAATAGTAGTACTATAATTGCATATATTCTTCAACATGAAGGATGATCATTTGAATTGAATATTTATAACTCCTGCAATGGGACTCCAACGATAAGCATCTGAACTCTAATAATAATACCTAAGTCAGCAAAAAACGTCTTAATTTTGAGTTACACAAGAAATCTTTCTAAACCCCATTATGGCACTGCTGAATAGTTATCTCAAGCAGTAACATTATAGTTGAGATGATTTTTTATTCTCCTATAGCATGTAGAATGTAAAAAAGATTACCATAATTCACGATTTTCAATGTACTTTAAGTAGATTAAAGTCTAGTAGTTAGTAGATATGTCTACATTTCACAATATATGTATCCACCTAAACCAAAATAAAAGCCATTGAGTGCTATGTCATTGATTGTTCTGTTTAACCAGTCAACGGATATCGTCCGATTTTTCCTGGAGCACTATCTGTGAGCGAAGCGAGATAATTAAGATGGAGTGTTTTCACAGATTGGATGTACTAGATAGAGAATACTAAACACGGTTCCGTGTTATTATATATTTATGAAACCATTAAATTGTTTGTATTTTAACGAGCGAAATTTACGAGTTTCATAAATATTTTATTGCTCGGGATTGAGTTTAGTACTTATTTAGTGTTCTCATTTAACATTTAGCAGAATAATATCTAAGTCCATTACGAGTTCATTACGTTGACACTCGTTTACACTGTCTACAGGATGTCAACGATATGACATCGGCACGAACACCTGCTCGTCCTAGTTTCGAGACAGTTAAACTGTTTCGAGGCACCCCGATGATCTCTGCCATTGCAGGCCTACCAATTAAACTTTCCCATGTGCAGAAATACACGAAATAGCTCACATTAATCTTAGATATAGAAACCTAAACATAATATCGCGACAGCGCGACACAAAACAGAAAGAATGGCACTAAAAACTATAACTCGGACACATAACATCTCTTTACTGCTTGCAAAAAAGTCATGTCACCACCCCCTTACTGCTTGTCAGACAAGCACCTGAACTGCCCCTTACTGTTTGCTAAAATTGTAAAATTACCCCAAAAATAAAATTCAATTAAATCCAATATTTTTTAGATAGTTTTACTCTTAAATGACCCTTGGGTGACATCAAATGTCATTTTTTGTAATTTTAATATTTTGAAGGCTCGTTATTAAGGATTAATGAACAAGTATATTTCTGTGCAGCGAAAAAATGCATATTTACTGTATTCAAAATAGTAAAATTACAAGGTCATATTGATAATATCTTTATTTCATGTTCTTATCATTGTACAAAATGAAAAAAAGTCCCTTATCATATTAGTAATTGACAAATAATGACTCAGGTTAGAAAAATTTACATTTTTAATGTTGATTAAGGGGAGATAATCCGGTTCAATCCTTATCGACAGAATAATGTTGTTGATCCTGACTCAACATAAACTTGCTCTTCAGGAAAATAAACATTATTGCTTCAATTAATTAATTATATTTAAATAGCAATCATATTGACTAATTAAAACATAATTTAATAGATATAAGTTAGTTCTTAAAATCCTAAGTCTGCTTGTATAATTTAATCTAAACACGATTTCATGTATGTATGAAAATAAATTTAACAACATTTTTAAAAAAATATTCAAATACTGATTTAAGATAAATATCAAACTTTCCAAAAATATCTTAATTCAAATAAAACCCACAGAACAATGACTTTTGTTTATCAATCAATTAATAAATTAATTTAAACTTTAAAATTGTTTTCAAATTCAAACATTTTCAAAATTATCTCCCTTTGCTTTGAAGACATTGACAGAGTGGAACTGCAGGCACCAAAAGTTGTAATGTATGTCAACAAGAATTTAATCTGATTCCCTTATTCAAAATTCACTGTCGAACAAAGAGATTGAGTTTTCAAATTCATTGGAACAAGGAAATGCCTTGTACGCAATGATAAGAACAAATATGTTATGTGTAAACACATATTTATAATTATTACAGAAACAGCAATCTCGTAGGCAATGTAAACACTATCACGCTGTGTCCACTTCCGGGTCGCTCACAACCTGAACAATTGTTTTTCAACGATGTAATGACTAATGAAGCAAAGATATGACCATTTTTGTTAACAAATATATTTCCAACGTGTAGATAAATCACTCATATCCTGTGCACCGAATGTCAATTAATGTTCCTGGACGAAAACAATGGCAAGTCAACATTACAAACTGTTTTCCGCTATTGCGATCGCTCGTTCGTGATTGGCTGAAATGTCCCAAAGTTTTTCGGAAACAGCTGTTGTTACCGATATGCTTTCTTTAGGACGGTTTCCAAAATTTTATTTTATTTTTTTCACATTAAAAATATACGAAAATAACCTCATGTATTCCGTAGAATGCATGCATTAAATACAAAAGTTTCTGCAGGGTGATTTTACAATGAATCATTTTCTCGGGTAGTTTGAAAAGTCGTAGAATTACTTTTATAAGCAGTAAAGGGCAGAAGCGTAGGGTCGCGTATATAAGCAGTATAGGGTTAATAGGCTTGTATTTTTAAAACAAAATTGTTTCCTGTCATCCCAATGTCAGGGGTGGAACGCAGTGGATTCTTTGCACTTGCAAGCATCGAAACTTCACTCCAGCAAAACGTGATGTACATTAACTTTACAATATATTAAAATATCTTCCACGGGTGTGTAATAAACTCACATCATATGTCTTTGAATTTTCCTTCACAATATACCTGAGATAACTTGTTTGTGAATTTGAGATTATCATGAGACGACATCTGAAGTTGGAAATCTAACAACCAAAATAACTAACCCACTAATTCAAATGTATGGTGCATAATTTTCAATAGTACGTGCATAGATTTATGTAGGAGATTCTATACATTTCTATATATTTTCACAAAATCAATGAGTAAAGTTCAGACTGAATCTGACTCAACATGATATCACTGAGATCGTACATTTGTGTTAAGGGCTGGAACCATATTCGATGTGCATACGTTGAGTGTATATATAAAGTAAGAGAACTATTCTTATCGCCTATCAGCCTCCAGTGCAAAGCAGACAAGGATGGTCGTAATTTTGAAATATAAGGTAAAAAATTTATATCAAGTATCCATATACATGTATGGCATTTGGCAATAATTAAAGTACTACCATTCAAATATGTATCCATGACATATACTCAAAGATGCTATTGTGACTTATCAGGTGATTTACGATGTTTTAAGTAGCTAAGATCTAATAAGTGCCACATGGGTCACAGCCTAAAACCATTTTTCTGTCTTCTGCTCCGGAACCGAAAATCCAAAACTGCTGAAATCTAGTGTACAGATTCCTTGGTTAATTGAGAATGTATATGATAGATTTGGATTTGCCTCTAGTAAGGGTCACAGGGCCACGACCTAAAATCTAGTTTAATCTTCTTCTCCAGATGATAAAGTCCTGAAAGTTGAAAGCCGGTGTACATACATGTACAACTTAGCCAATGAGTTTAAATCCTAGTTTTGGTGACTCTGTGGTCCATATCATCATGTGTTAATCAAATATTTTTACCAATTCAACATATCATATTTTGTAATATTGATATCAAAATTCATACGCGAAGTGAATATTCATGTTAAATTAATTAAAGGTCAGCCGTTATTGGCAGATACATATTTACTAGTCCTAGGACAGCGATGCTAAAAGGGACAAATATCTGGTGGCTATTTACAGTTTGGTGGAGGCAAATATGCAGCCTATGTAATTTTCAAAATCAAAAGGATGAACTTGCAACGCTTCTTTTCATCCCGCCACTGTGACCTAGAGCTAACGTCAGAAACTGACGTTATAATGCTGACGCTACTGGCGTCCAATCACTGTGTGTCGTGTGCACCATTGTATAGGGGACCTCGGCCATGTATTGCCATTCACTGGGTTAATTAAATCGCATAGATGTGCCGAGATGCGGGGAAAGGGACCGGGAATCTTATAGTTCTTCCGCCTTGCCTCACCCCGGTTCAGCTGTGCCAGTGGTTCAAGACAATATATCCAATCTTGTCGCGCTGTGACTATCATTGATCATACTAGTACTGTGTTCTCCGATTGGAACGTAAAGTATAGGCATAGAGTTGGTGGAATATACATGTGGGATGACACTGTTACAGTGATGGTACATCAGATATCATTACCCAATGGAGAAGCATTCAACGTATCGTGCAGCCATGTCATTTATGTTATTTTGACTGTCGATAAAGGTTATGCTGCTACTATTTGAACGTTCATAAACAAAATAGAGTCATTCATTTCTGCTGAAATGTGATCAATCGTGAAACGTATTTGTACAAGCTTTAAGAAGTTTTTTTTACTGATTTGCCTTAGTTTGATTGAGTGTGCAAGCAATGTAATGTGTAATTGGTTTCCAAATAAAGTTGCAAATCTTTGAAAAGTAAGTATTTACTAATTAATGCAGCTAACTGAACTAGGGACATATATAATGTTATCTGGTCGTTCTGCAGTACATAGGAAAACGGAGAAGCATGTAAGGTGTGGTGTGCCCTATAGTTTCGCCATACAGTCATACAGACATTATGTTTTCAGTAGTTAGTTGTAATTGGTGTCACAAATGCATATGCGCTCGACTATCAATTATGAATTCATCTTGAAAGTGTGTATCGGTCTATTTGTAAAGTTATCTTATTCAGCCAAGTATATTTGTATAATTATGTATATCAATAACTCGGTGTAATGACTGAAATCATATGTCCTTGCTGTCGTAAACCATATACTGGTTTATTTTATTTTACGATACAAGAAATGACAATGATAACACCTTAGTGTAAACTAAAAGTCAGGTATGTGTAACGCGGAATATAGTAAGTTTGTTTGATATGTACATTAACTCACGTTATGAAAACACCATATTCTCTCATTTTAACTTAGCAGGCGAAAACATTACGTTAGAAATGTGGTGTGGCATCCTTGATTTATTAAAGCAATGGAAACTTGTTCAGTATATTCTATATTCAATATTTTCGCCATGTGCATTTTGAAATACATAATATAAGAGATGACACTACACATGAAACAACGAAGATATCTATGAAAATTTATATTTTAAAGGTCATTTGGTTTATCCAATGTAACAAAATTAACAAGGTTAGCCCATGCCAGGTACAATTAAATTAAACATTCATCCGGTAATGCAGATTGCATTTTTGTTAAATACCAAGTTGCTAAGTTGATGTGCAGATATAAAATACCTCTAATGTTACTGTGACACAAGGTGCATTCCTCAAGATGCGGTTCAGCAACAATGGACACAGTCTCCACGCGGATTGGTGAAACTTTTCATGGCTGGGATTTTGCTCCTCTGCATTCCACTAAGGTTGACTTGTGCGATCATTACATACTTTTAGGATACCTCGTTTTGAGGTAATGCCAATGTGTGAATCTGTGACCATACTCCTCGGGGTGTTGACATGAAAAAGGAAATGTTTGTCCTGAGTTATGTAATGAGTTACTAATCGATGTAAATAGCTGTCGTATACAGAGATCGTGGTTTCGATCAAACATTTTGGATTATATTGGATTGCTTTGAGGTGACTGCTTGGTCCCATGAAGTCAAGGTTGTTGTGTAGCATGGCTTTCGGTGTCGAATAATGCCCTGTTCCACAACGAAATTTAGTTTACCAATCAAATGTAGTCCATTCTTTAATATAGGTTACAGTTGATGGTAATGCTACCACCAATTGTAAGTGTTTTGAGGAACGGTACCCTGTTAAATCAGTACTAAATTAGATCCATTTCAGCTATGAGTTATTTGATTTGACACTCCAATGACAAGTTTTCCAAACTGCCAAAAGTAATGGATTAAAATGTTGATCGGTATTCTATGTTGGCACGCTTTGCTGATAATTCATTCTCAATGCGTATCAATAACAATACCTTGGCATATTCAGTTTCAGTTATTATGCCAAGAATACAGGTTTGACAGGAAACACTTTTATTGGAAAATAATTAGTTTAGAAAATGAATTCGTGTTCTAAATTTAGGAAATCTGTTACGAAAAATCCATACCTGTTTCGGCGTTAATATGGTTTTATTTCAAATGACTGGCTATACATACAGGGTGATTTTGTATTATTTTTAAAGTGTTTTTAGAGTGTTTTATCAAACACAACTATGAGAACTGTAAATGTTCATGTAATGTCACTTTAAACAGTTTGTTTCTCCATCCAAACTATTCAAAATGTATTGAACCAATTATATACATTTGATTACTGTATGAATCTGTTTGCTTCATTGCGTTGGGGCAATCGGTCAATGTTATGAATGAAGATACTAAGCGCAATTAAGTATATTGAAATAAGATACATAGAACCTTATATTCAAGTATGTACAATATGTACTTATTAATATTATTTATTTAATATAATGATTGGTTATCAAAAGAATGTTCCTCATGATGAGTGTTGGAGTTGGTACATGTCTATTTCACTGTATCTCATGGATCTATATATCCAGTATAGGTACTGCACATTGATAATTCAAGTATGTGCGTGTACCTTTGAGATTACAAGTGTGATGTCATAAATCATACTTCTCCTTCTGATTTTAGCAAGTCCTTATCAGATAACAATTGGCCATTGTTGACTGAAAAAAAGTGACAGTACTTTGTTGAAGCAATGGTACCATACAATAACTTTTATCTATATAATTGTCTTGTTCTGTACAAGCTGGTCATTTATCACATATGGAACTAGATATGAATCTTTCCAGTAATGGTTCTGTGCACTGGCAACATTGAAGGAATGCATATATGGTTGACTTAAAGGCATTAACACCCTTCCCCAGCAAGCTCTCACTGGCTATCCTAAGTCTTGCTGCATTTCGCCAGCTTTTCTGTGTCAGCGTGGACTTGGACTTGGCAGTGCGATCAGAAATCTCTGATACAGAAAAGGCGATAAATGCTGCAAGGCTTAAATTAGCCAATGGTAGAGACTGGCGCCTTGAGGGAGACATTGCACCCAAACAGGGATATCTTCTGTAGTTAACATGTGCTTCTATACACACAATTGCTCTCATTGGCCGTTTGGGTCATGAAAGTCACCTATGTGCACGTGTATCTTAATTGAAATCAATTAAGTAATGTGATTTTTTGTAAAATCGTAATGTAGATGTATCAAGTGTTTTGAATGGGTTTTTTTAACTCTCTAATACATCAAGTACTTTGATTGATTAAAACGTTGTGAAAATAATGAAAAATTAAACATGATACTCTAAAAGGGATAATTCTGTTGCTCATAATGGAAAATCAGAATTTTCGAGAAAAATAACTGTCCTTATAATCTACAATGGATCTTACAGTTGTAAAGTATGTAAATATCAAACATTGCCATGTATAAACTGTAAGAACAGGAATATTTTCTGGATAACAACTTCTTTAATGTGAAAATACACGACGTTTCGGAGTACATACTCACTCCTTCATCAGGTGGAATGTAAGGAAATAACAAAATAACATTTATATAGCAAACAAAACAATGGTGAGGAAACTCAATCAGGGATACAAACATGATGGGGGGGGGGGAAGTAGATAAACAATGGCCTGTAGGCTTAATTGAAGATGTAAATAAACACACATGATGAAACGACGGAGGCCAATTGGCTTTATTGAAATTGTTAAACAAATAATAATTACAGTTGATTGGAAGAGAGGCCAATTGTTGATGTGGGTGGCTTTGAAGTTGTTGCATGGTTATTGGAGCTGATAGGTGTTGATTGGTGGGGACTCCTCGGATAATTTGCTCCGACAGGAGTGGATGGAAGGTAGGGATACTTGGATTTGGTTTGGTTCGGGTCTGTAGCTGAACTACGAGTGTGTGGTAAATTCCAAACGACAAATGAACATCATTCAGTGTGAAAGAGTTCCCTATCTGAGACGTATTGTAAAACATCATAGTATTAAATATGCAAACCGATTAAATCTCAATGTATATCAAAGCCCTCTTAATCACCCGTGTTCATCGTCATCCGATATAAAGACATTTAAATATATAAGAATGATACCCTAGATTTAATTCACTTGAATTACTTCATACAAGTGGAGAGTTTCAATACGTCGTTAACACACGTCACTGGAAATATAATCATATCTTTTGATAGTTTCAATTTTATCTTTCAATGAATCTTGAATAAGGTTAATCAACGATCACATTCAAATTGTGAACGAATGACGCTGTTAGAGTAACGCTGAGTAAATATTGGCCAAACCGTACGTAGGAGTACAGATTATTATCAAAGGTCGTTAAAGCAACGGTGAATGTGGGTGATAATCTGATAACTTGTATGTCCATATCATTTTTAACTACCGGTGTCTAAAAAAAGCTGTGCGTTAAACAACGCTTCCCGAAATGCGACCGCGAGTGAATCGAGTTACTGATATAACACATAGTTCGTTTCTTTGGCCCTTTCCTTGGTTTCCGAGAGTTCAATCAACTACCAATACTGTTTTGTCGCTGTTGAGCAGGCCTTGAAGTGTGGCTATAACACTTAATCAAAAAGCGTTCAAAGTGTTGGCCTAATTAAAGCACAAGCTTTCTGATGATCAAAGAAGTCAAACGTACGCCTGCAACTGGTCCCAACACCACACCCTGGCTTAACCAACAATCATTACTAAATCAATTCCACGTTTTTATCTCCTTCCACAGAGCAGAAGACTTTAACTTCACTTGAAAGTACTTCGTCGCCCTGTTGTAACATTTAAGACATATTGTCGATAGTTTAAAGATATGCTTTTGTCACTGGTTCCCTTAAAAAGACTTGAATTTTTTTTTAATTAGGTCTCTTACATGATATTGGTTTTTAACCGTGTGCAGAGTTCACATTATCATGTTGTAAGTTGTATGAAGGTTTTCGAGTCAGGAATATCGTTCGTTTTATACTCTGGTACAACACCTTTAACAGTATATTTTTCATTAATGATGTTACGTAGTAACAGTTCTATTTAGATATTGCGGTATATATTGTTAGATTTCCGTTATATTTAAGTTTTTTAGTAAAAGATCAGAAACATTTTGAATGTTTTGGCAAAACTTCCTGGTTTTCTCTTAAATACATACAATGTATATGAACACAAACACATACAATATACCTTAGGTTCGGATAAGTGACAACGATGTGTATCAATATAGTATACCTTATATCAGCGAACACTATGGTGTTTTGTGACACTGTCAACTGGCATTCCCCGATATGCTCCAGAGACACAGATACACTTCCTGTTTTGTACAACTTATGATATTCTCCAACAGTTTCACACAGGCTATATGTTTACACGTATCAACGCTCAAACAAAGGTTCTGAAACTGTCTAATGTCCTATGTATATCTTTGTATGTATATGTTTATGTATATATTTTGAATTGTTTATGTTCTATTTCATGGTTGATGTGTGTCATTGTTTCTTTTGTCTCCGATGCATATAATGTATTCTATAAATATCTCACGTGTTTAACAGGGATGCAAAACGTTATAGGTTATCTTAATTGACATATCTTATACTTGTCAAGTGTTATATATCATGTTATATTTGGGATCGTTTCGTTTCCATTATCATCGCGTTGCCTCGGAAGATACCGTGATAACTCTGACGTCATTTTTATTGTTCACACAAAGAAAGAACATTGAAGACATATGCTTGATCTTTAAAGGAAGGTTTAATATATTGACTATCCTTAGAACTAATGACAATTGCAATTGGTTCCGCGTGATATCTTCAAAGTATGCGAAAGAAGGTCATACTTTTTTCATAATTTCCAGCAAGCAGCCATCGCTGCCCAGTCGCATTGATATGGTTTCTTGGTAAGATGAATTAATTTGTATTTGTGTATATGTTGAATGTTTCTGAAAGGACCGGAGTACCAACACGCAGACATGTTTCCTACGGGAGATAGGTCTCTTAGGTGCGTTTACACTTGCACGAATTTTCAATTTGAAGACATGCGTGAAGCATTGTTTATATACTTTGTTTATAACAATGCGCACACCTCCGTTTGGGCATTATTCGCGCACACCTCACGTATATGTTGCGCATTTGACGCGCAAAATTGCACAAAAAGTGCCACGAATTGACCCCGCATTGCACGCATAATTCGCGCACGACCACGACTATGTTGCGATCCATGCACGCATATGTTGCGTCTATGGTCCGATGAAGTTGCGTTTTGGTACGGAGTATGCGCAAATGTACACACAGGCATGGCTAAATCACGCAAGCTTGTCAAGATCGTGACCTTTTATAGTCACGCTTGGTGTACGGTACTGCCGGCATTGGAGGTGTATATAAAGGCTGTACCCCATTCGAAATCAGTTCATCCTTTACTTTCATAGTGTGAAAACATATAAGGCGCATGTACCTGTCAGCGGCTGCACTTCTACTTTTTGGAGAAAAAGAAAGAATACAGGAAGAACAGAAGCATGAAGATGTTGCCACTGGTGATAGCCACATAAGTCTACACTACAGATTCAGAAGTATTGTTTGTAGCTTTGTAGTTGAGTCATTATTGATGTGTACAAGGTGGAAGTACTAAGGTGCCCCAGAACCCCACAATAGTGGAAGAGAGTGGCGCATGGTTACAGTTCGAGGTAGAACTACCACAAATGCTGGGGAGCTTTGAATGGAAAACTGTTGCCATGAAGAAGCCACCCAGTGCTGGGTCCTTCTACTTCAACTACAAGGGATTCGACAGCATTGTACTTATGGCCCTTATAGATTCTGTCTACAAATTCTTATATGTAGGGTGTTGGGGATGATATGGTTTTCCATTCCTGGAACACCTATTTATACGGGGTTGCACGATGCGTGCTCATTGCTGATTGGTTTGGCCATGTGATTGAAATAGACTTTTGCAGTGCGCCAGGTGCGAGACTGAGTACTGTAAATGCGTGAAACATCATCAAAGTGTTTATACTGATGAGATGATATTCGTGCCATTAGCACGGAAGAATACTCACGAATGTTGTCAATTGCCTGAAATGCGTGCTAATTGCTTGAAATGCTGAACCCAGTATTGCCTTTATCGTGACACAAGAAAACTGTGCACGCATTACACGACACCACAGGAATAAAGTACGAACAATTTCAGACAAGTTCACGAATACTTTGCGCAATTGGCACGCACTGGAGTGCGTGAAGAACTAACCAAACATTTGATTATATCTTTACGCATTCGTACGCACTCACGAACAGTTAACGAATTATTTACGCCGGTGTGCGATGAAGATACTCATTGCCACGATTTAATGCGTGACAATGCGGATTCGAAAATCGTGCAAGCGTAAACGCCGAATCATCACGAAAGGAAATTTTGCACATTCGTTAACATCCGTCGGCAATTTGTAAATATTTTTTGAAATCCGTAAATGACTCCTAGTTAATTTTCCAATAATCATCTATGGATCGCAGAAAAACAATTCGTATAGAAATATTGTAGTCCGTAACAACTTCGGAAACAGTTATCGCTTATAATTCGCAGATTATTCGTGCATGTTTCCTAGGTTTACAGCGTAAAAAAGCTACTTATTTTCGTAAACGTTTCGTACAAGTGTTGTTGCTGATCACAATATTTGCCTAGCATTCGCGAATTACACGTGGTGATTCGGGATACTTCCGGTCGTAGTGAAATAGGGACAATGCTTGTTTTACGTTAAACCTTGTTGCAATTCGTCATCTTGTGTTTGCAAGCTTGTCAGCGTACTGTACCTGGACTTCAGAAAAAGTTACGAAATATAGCAAGGCTGAAATTAGGCAGTGAGGTAGACCGGAGGGTGTTATGTCTTGGGGAGTATAGGCTCGGCGCTCTCCTCATCTTGTATTCATTTATATAGGATACCCATGGCAATAAAACACAGGCGGCCAATGGGACCGACAGCGTGCTTTATGAGACAATAGAACATGCTCGTGATTTTAGACGTCAGTTAGAGCGTCACTTAGCAAATGCCGTCATATTTTACGTCTTTTTGATTGTTCAATGCTTCTGAATGTGTTCTATGACGGGAGGCATTAATATTTTCAAAATATAGTTTATACAAACTACATAATATCTCCACGGTTTTTATATAAAAGCGAGTAACTGTTTAAAGGCAACTCAGACAAGAAATAGAAGACTCGTTGTCGTGCTTTATCATAGAATAAAACATAGCAGGGAGCATAACACACTCAGGGCTACTCCCTTCGTGTTTTATGCTCCCTGCTATGTTTTATTCAACGATGCAGCACGACAACTCGTCTTCTATTTCTTAAGTAGTAGTAGTAGTAGTAGAGGAGCTGAATGTTATAATATTCCCCATTAATTTCATATTTACTGATTGGCATGTCATGTGATTACGAATTTGTTTTAGCAGATGAAGTTGATCTAACTAAATTCTAAAAGTTAAACCTAATGAAAATATATGCATTTATACATCACATTAATTAATCAACTCAACGAATTCTAAGTAATAAGTTTCTGATTCTGAACATATATGTCGGAATTTAGAGTGTCTGATTTTAACATTTCGAAGTTTTTAAAAAGAATATCATGTCTTAAAAGTAAACGTATATGCATCTATATAACTCTCTCTCCAATCGTCTTACACTCATACGCATGGTCATAAATACAATCTTCCATTTTGAAAATTGAATGTGTCACTGTCATATTTTTGTCAAGTTCAATATTTCAAGACTGACCAGAAATATTGTTTCTGTGAAGTTTTTGCATCCATACATTCAGTCTGATATGAGCAAACAATTTGTGTAATGGAAGCTGGGTTGGTATACAGCTGGTTTGCCGCCATGTAGTCTCGAAGATTAATCTTTTAATATAAAATATATAAAAAAAATAATATTTCGAATATATCAAGATGTTTCTTTTGCTGAACGACGTTTGGAAAAGAAAATAGTTTATCTTATTTACAAATCAAAATCCTTTGTTTTTTTACACCTTCATATTAAGCTTGGGCCACAGGCTACAGTCTTAATGTAGTAATGTTCCTCTAACTTAATTTAAGAGTTCTTGAACGTTGTTTATGAAACTACTTTTCTTTTGCATCTCCCGAGCAAATGCTTCCAGTTTCGCTTATATTGGTTATAAAAGACATGTTTTTGTAGTATTTTTGTAATCTACATCTCAAATTGAGAAAGCATGTTTTTAAATTCGAATTCCCATTTCAATTTTGCCGACATCTGTACTTTTGCTGCCATTTTATCAGTCATTTCTTTATAAGAATAATATTAGGAAATTGATAAATAAAGTAGTTGTCGGATGATTTGTCAGCAGAAGACACATTTAATTTACGTAGATTCATGAGATAAATTCAAAGATACATACTATTAATAAAAATAATGACTAGTTTAGTGTATGACGTACTCAACTAATCGAGTTAAATGAAATGTCACTTTTAGCCAATGTTGAAATACATGACTGTATAAACTTACCATTGATCTCAAGGTTAGAATCGGTTATTGGAACTTCTCAAGATCGGCGTGGGATTCCGATTATCAATTTACATTTCTAAACTGTATGAGGCTTACGTATATGCATGTAAGGCGTAGTCAAATTTCAGGTTTATTAGTAAAACTTTAATGGTGTTATTTTTACAAAATCTTAAAACATCATATCCAACGTCAAATGCCATTACAAAGCTGTATGAAATAGTTCAATGAATTTGATTCCGTTTTTCCAAACAAAATTGGTTATTCCAAACGTATTGACCGTTCAGTTTTCACTGCCACCATACATGACACGTGAACAGTAACTGAAACATCTGCTTTTAGATAGTCGATTTCCAAGTGGATTTTTTTGTTCTTTGAGAAATATTAGCGTATCGTAAAACGTAGAAAATGTCTAGTGTTACAATATCACATAGAACTTATAACATTTTCCACGAAGCAGGGCAAGTAGATCTTGTCAACTCCTCCTGTGTTGGGAACGTAATCGTCTTAATTTGCTGAATGAAATCAATAATTTCCTTGACTGGTCACTCAGTCGATTTGACCACTGGTTTGTTTGAAGAAATTCTCCATGGAAACGATGCTACATGTGTACCATATGTTACTTTACTAGTCGTCTACAAGTCCAATGTGGGTGAGCTAGATGTGGAGCACATGTTACTTTACCCGTCGTCTACAAGTCCAATGTGGGCGAGGTAGATGTGTAGCACATGTTGCTTTACCCGTCGTCTACAAGTCCAATGTGGGAGAGGTAGATGTGTAGCACATGTAATGTGGATGAGCTAGAAATGTAGCATATGTTACTTTATTCGTCGTCTACATGTCCAATGTGGATGAGCGAGATGTGTAGCACATTTTACTTTACCCGTCGTCTACAAGTCCAATGTGGGTGAGCTAGATGTGTAGCATATGTTACTTTACTCGTCGTCTACATGTCCAATGTGGATGAGCTAGATGTGTAGCACATGTTACTTTACTCGTCGTCTACAAGTCCAATGTGGGTGAGCTAGATGTGTAGCACATGTTACTTTACTCGTCGTCTACAAGTCCAATGTGGGTGAGCTAGATGTGTAGCATATGTTACTTTACTCGTCGTCTACAAGTCCAATGTGGATGAGCTAGATGTGTAGCACATGTTACTTTACTCGTCGTCTACAAGTCCAATGTGGGTGAGCTAGATGTGTAGCATATGTTACTTTACCCGTCGTCTACAAGTCCAATGTGGATGAGCTAGATGTGTTGCACATGTTACTTTACTCGTCGTCTACAAGTCCAATGTGGATGAGCTACATGTGTACCATATGTTACTTTACTAGTCGTCTACATGTCCAATGTGGATGAGTTAGACGTGTAGCACATGTTACTTTACTCGTCGTCTACTAGTTCAATGTGGATGAGCTAGATGTGTAGCACATGTTACTTTACTCGTCGTCTACAAGTCCAATGTGGATGAGCTAGATGTGTAGCACATGTTACTTTACTCGTCGTCTACAATTCCAATGTGGTTGAGCTAGATGTGTAGCTTATGTTACTTTACCCGTCGTCTACAAGTCCAATGTGGATGAGCTACATGTGTACCATATGTTACTTTACTAGTCGTCTACATGTCCAATGTGGATGAGTTAGACGTGTAGCACATGTTACTTTACTCGTCGTCTACAAGTCCAATGTGGATGAGCTACATGTGTACCATATGTTACTTTACTAGTCGTCTACATGTCCAATGTGGATGAGCTAGATGTGTAGCACATGTTACTTTACTCGTCGTCTACAAGTCCGATGTGGATGAGTTAGATGTGTAGCACATGTTACTTTACTAGTCGTCTACACGTCCAATGTGGATTAGTTAGATGTGTAGCACATGTTACTTTACTCGTCGTCTACAAGTCCAATGTGGATGAGCTAGATGTGTACCATATGTTACTTTACTCGTCATCTACAAGTCCAATGTGGACGAGCTAGATGTGTAGCACATGTTACTTTACTCGTCGTCTACAAGTCCAATGTGGATGAGCTAGATGTTTAGCATATGTTACTTTACTCGTCGTCTACATGTCAAATGTGGGTGAGCTAGATGTGTAGCACATGTTACTTTACTAGTCGTCTACATGTCCAATGTGGATGAGTTAGATGTGTAGCATATGTTACCTTACTCGTCATCTACAAGTCCAATGTGGATGAGTTAGGTGTGTAGCACATGTTACTTTACTCGTCGTCTACAAGTCCAATGTGGATGAGCTAGATGTGTAGCACATGTTACTTTACTCGTCGTCTACAAGTCCAATGTGGGTGAGCTAGATGTGTAGCATATGTTACTTTACTCGTCGTCTACAAGTCCAATGTGGATGAGCTAGATGTGTAGCACATGTTACTTTACTCGTCGTCTACAAGTCCAATGTGGGTGAGCTAGATGTGTAGCATATGTTACTTTACCCGTCGTCTACAAGTCCAATGTGGATGAGCTAGATGTGTTGCACATGTTACTTTACTCGTCGTCTACAAGTCCAATGTGGATGAGCTACATGTGTACCATATGTTACTTTACTAGTCGTCTACATGTCCAATGTGGATGAGTTAGACGTGTAGCACATGTTACTTTACTCGTCGTCTACTAGTTCAATGTGGATGAGCTAGATGTGTAGCACATGTTACTTTACTCGTTGTCTACATGTCCAATGTGGATGAGCTAGATGTGTAGCATATGTTACTTTACTCGTCGTCTACAAGTCCAATGTGGATGAGCTAGATGTGTAGCACATGTTACTTTACTCATTGTCTACATGTCCAATGTGGATGAGCTAGATGTGTAGCATATGTTACTTTACTCGTCGTCTACAAGTCAAATGTGGATGAGCTAGATGTGTAGCATATGTTACTTTACTCGTCGTCTACAATTCCAAAGTGGATGAGCTAGATGTGTAGCATATGTCTTTACTAGTCGTCTACATGTCCAATGTGGACGAGCTAGATGTGTAGCATATGTTACTTTACTCGTCGTCTACATGTCAAATGTGGATGAGCTAGATGTGTAGCATATGTTACTTTACTCGTCGTCTACAAGTCAAATGTGGATGAGCTAGATGTGTAGCATATGTTACTTTACTCGTCGTCTACATGTCAAATGTGGATGAGCTAGATGTGTAGCACATGTTACTTTACTAGTCGTCTACATGTCCAATGTGGATGAGTTAGATGTGTAGCATATGTTACCTTACTCGTCATCTACAAGTCCAATGTGGATGAGTTAGATGTGTAGCACATGTTACTTTACTCGTCGTCTACAAGTCCAATGTGGATGAGCTAGATGTGTAGCACATGTTACTTTACTCGTCGTCTACAAGTCCAATGTGGATGAGCTAGATGTGTAGCACATGTTACTTTACTCGTTGTCTACATGTCCAATGTGGATGAGCTAGATGTGTAGCATATGTTACTTTACTCGTCGTCTACAAGTCCAATGTGGATGAGCTAGATGTGTAGCACATGTTACTTACTCGTCGTCTACAAGTCGAATGTGGATGAGTTAGATGTGTAGCATATGTTACTTTACTCGTCGTCTACAAGTCCAATGTGGATGAGCTAGATGTGTAGCACGTGTTACTTTACTCGTCGTCTACAAGTCAAATGTGGATGAGCTAGATGTGTAGCATATGTTACTTTACTCGTCGTCTACAAATCCAAAGTGGATGAGCTAGATGTGTAGCATATGTTACTTTACTCGTCGTCTACATGTCCAATGTGGACGAGCTAGATGTGTAGCATATGTTACTTTACTCGTCGTCTACAAGTCCAATGTGGGTGAGCTAGATGTGTAGCATATGTTACTTTACTCGTCGTCTACAAGTCCAATGTGGATGAGCTAGATGTGTAGCACATGTTACTTTACTCGTCGTCTACAAGTCCAATGTGGGTGAGCTAGATGTGTAACATATGTTACTTTACCCGTCGTCTACAAGTCCAATGTGGATGAGCTAGATGTGTTGCACATGTTACTTTACTCGTCGTCTACAAGTCCAATGTGGGTGAGCTAGATGTGTAGCACATGTTACTTTACTCGTCGTCTACATGTCCAATGTGGGTGAGCTAGATGTGTAGCACATGTTACTTTACCCGTCGTCTACAAGTCCAATGTGGATGAGTTAGATGTGTAGCATATGTTACTTTACTCGTCGTCTACAAGTCCAATGTGGATGAGCTAGATGTGTAGCACATGTTACTTTACCCGTCGTCTACAAGTCCAATTTGGATGAGCTAGATGTGTAGCATATGTTACTTTACTCGTCGTCTACAAGTCCAAAGTGGATGAGCTAGATGTGTAGCACTGGTTACTTTACTCGTTGTCTACAAGTCCAATGTGGGTGAGCTAGATGTGTAGCATATGTTACTTTACTCGTCGTCTACAAGTCGAATGTGGGTGAGCTAGATGTGTAGCACATGTTACTTTACTACTCGTCTACATGTCCAATGTGGATGAGCTAGATGTGTAGCAAATGTTACTTTACCCGTTGTCTACATGTCAAATGTGGATGAGCTAGATGTGTAGCACATGTTACTTTACCCGTCGTCTACAAGTCCAATGTGGATGAGCTAGATGTGTAGCACATGTTACTTTACTCGTCGTCTACATGTCCAATGTGGGTGAGCTAGATGTGTAGCACATGTTACTTTACCCGTCGTCTACAAGTCCAATGTGGATGAGTTAGATGTGTAGCATATGTTACTTTACTCGTCGTCTACAAGTCCAAAGTGGATGAGCTAGATGTGTACCATATGTTACTTTACTAGTCGTCTACAAGTCCAACGTGGGTGAGCTAGATGTGTAGCATATGTTACTTTACTCGTCGTCTACAAGTCGAATGTGGGTGAGCTAGATGTGTAGCACATGTTACTTTACTAGTCGTCTACATGTCCAATGTGGATGAGCTAGATGTGTAGCACATGTTACTTTACTAGTCGTCTACATGTCAAATGTGGATGAGCTAGATGTGTAGCACATGTTACTTTACCCGTCGTCTACAAGTCAAATGTGGATGAGCTAGATGTGTAGCACATGTTACTTTACCCGTCGTCTACAAGTCCAATGTGGATGAGCTAGATGTGTAGCATATGTTACTTTACTCGTCGTCTACATGTCCAATGTGGATGAGTTAGATGTGTAGCATATGTAACTTTACTCGTCGTCTACAAGTCCAATGTGGATGAGCGAGATGTGTAGCACATGTTACTTTACTAGTCGTCTACATGTCCAATGTGGATGAGTTAGATGTGTAGCATATGTTACCTTACTCGTCGTCTACAAGTCCAATGTGGATGAGCTAGATGTGTAGCACATGTTACTTTACTCGTCGTCTACAAGTCCAATGTGGATGAGTTAGATGTGTAGCACATGTTACTTTACTCGTCGTCTACAAGTCCAATGTGGATGAGCTAGATGTGTAGCACATGTTACTTTACTCGTCGTCTACAAGTCCAATGTGGATGAGCTAGAGGTGTAGCACATGTTACTTTACTCGTTGTCTACATGTCCAATGTGGATGAGCTAGATGTGTAGCACATGTTACTTTACTCGTCGTCTACAAGTCGAATGTGGATGAGTTAGATGTGTAGCATATGTTACTTTACTCGTCGTCTACAAGTCCAATGTGGATGAGCTAGATGTGAAGCACGTGTTACTTTACTCGTCGTCTACAAGTCCACTGTGGATTAGCTAGATGTGTAGCACATGTTACTTTACTCGTCGTCTACAAGTCCAATGTGGATGAGCTAGATGTGTAGCATATGTTACTTTACTCGTCGTCTACAAGTCCAAAGTGGATGAGCTAGATGTGTAGCACTGGTTACTTTACTCGTTGTCTACAAGTCCAATGTGGATGAGCTAGATGGGTAGCACATGTTACTTTACTCGTCGTCTACAAGTCCAATGTGGATGAGCTAGATGTGTAGCACATGTTACTTTACTCGTCGTCTACAAGTCCAATGTGGATGAGCTAGATGTGTACCATATGTTACTTTACTAGTCGTCTACAAGTCCAATGTGGATGAGCTAGATGTGTAGCATATGTTACTTTACTCGTCGTCTACAAGTCCAATGTGGGTGAGCTAGATGTGTAGCATATGTTACTTTACTCGTCGTCTAAAAGTCGAATGTGGGTGAGCTAGATGTGTAGCACATGTTACTTTACTAGTCGTCTACATGTCCAATGTGGATGAGCTAGATGTGTAGCAAATGTTACTTTACCCGTTGTCTACAAGTCCAATGTGGATGAGTTAGATGTGTAGCATATGTTACTTTACTCGTCGTCTACAAGTCCAATGTGGGTGAGCTAGATGTGTAGCACATGTTACTTTACTAGTCGTCTACATGTCCAATGTGGATGAGTTAGATGTGTAGCATATGTTACTTTACTCGTCGTCTACAAGTCCAATGTGGGTGAGCTAGATGTGTAGCACATGTTACTTTACCCGTCGTCTACAAGTCCAATGTGGATGAGTTAGATGTGTAGCATATGTTACTTTACTCGTCGTCTACAAGTCCAATGTGGATGAGCTAGATGTGTAGCACATGTTACTTTACCCGTCGTCTACAAGTCCAATGTGGATGAGCTAGATGTGTAGCATATGTTACTTTACTCGTCGTCTACAAGTCCAAAGTGGATGAGCTAGATGTGTAACACTGGTTACTTTACTCGTTGTCTACAAGTCCAATGTGGGTGAGCTAGATGTGTAGCATATGTTACTTTACTCGTCGTCTACAAGTCGAATGTGGGTGAGCTAGATGTGTAGCACATGTTACTTTACTACTCGTCTACATGTCCAATGTGGATGAGCTAGATGTGTAGCAAATGTTACTTTACCCGTTGTCTACATGTCAAATGTGGATGAGCTAGATGTGTAGCACATGTTACTTTACCCGTCGTCTACAAGTCCAATGTGGATGAGCTAGATGTGTAGCACATGTTACTTTACTCGTCGTCTACATGTCCAATGTGGGTGAGCTAGATGTGTAGCACATGTTACTTTACCCGTCGTCTACAAGTCCAATGTGGATGAGTTAGATGTGTAGCATATGTTACTTTACTCGTCGTCTACAAGTCCAATGTGGATGAGCTAGATGTGTACCATATGTTACTTTACTAGTCGTCTACAAGTCCAACGTGGGTGAGCTAGATGTGTAGCATATGTTACTTTACTCGTCGTCTACAAGTCGAATGTGGGTGAGCTAGATGTGTAGCACATGTTACTTTACTAGTCGTCTACATGTCCAATGTGGATGAGCTAGATGTGTAGCACATGTTACTTTACTAGTCGTCTACATGTCAAATGTGGATGAGCTAGATGTGTAGCACATGTTACTTTACCCGTCGTCTACAAGTCCAATGTGGATGAGCTAGATGTGTAGCACATGTTACTTTACCCGTCGTCTACAAGTCCAATGTGGATGAGCTAGATGTGTAGCATATGTTACTTTACTCGTCGTCTACATGTCCAATGTGGATGAGTTAGATGTGTAGCATATGTAACTTTACTCGTCGTCTACAAGTCCAATGTGGATGAGCGAGATGTGTAGCACATGTTACTTTACTAGTCGTCTACATGTCCAATGTGGATGAGTTAGATGTGTAGCATATGTTACTTTACTCGTCGTCTACAAGTCAAATGTGGATGAGCTAGATGTGTAGCACATGTTACTTTACTCGTCGTCTACAAGTCCAATGTGGACGAGCTAGATGTGTACCATATGTTAATTTACAAGTCGTCTACAAGTCCAATGTGGATGAGTTAGATGTGTAGCACATGTTACTTTACTCGTCGTCTACAAGTCCAATGTGGATGAGCTAGATGTGTAGCACATGTTACTTTACTCGTCGTCTACAAGTCCAATGTGGATTAGTTAGATGTGTAGCATATGTTAATTTACTAGTCGTCTACAAGTCCAATGTGGACGAGCTAGATGTGTAGCACATGTTACTTTACTCGTCGTCTACAAGTCCAATGTGGATGAGCTAGATGTGTAGCACATGTTACTTTACTCGTCGTCTACAAGTCCAATGTGGATTAGTTAGATGTGTAGCATATGTTAATTTACTCGTCGTCTACAAGTCCAATGTGGATGAGCTAGATGTGTAGCACATGTTACTTTACTCGTCGTCTACAAGTCCAATGTGGACGAGCTAGATGTGTACCATATGTTAATTTACTAGTCGTCTACAAGTCCAATGTGGACGAGCTAGATGTGTACCATATGTTAATTTACTAGTCGTCTACAAGTCCAATGTGGATGAGTTAGATGTGTAGCACATGTTACTTTACCCGTCGTCTACAAGTCCAATGTGGATTAGTTAGATGTGTAGCATATGTTACTTTACTCGTCGTCTACAAGTCCAAAGTGGATGAGCTAGATGTGTAGCACATGTTACTTTACTCGTCGTCTACAAGTCAAATGTGGATGAGCTAGATGGGTAGCACATGTTACTTTACTCGTCGTCTACAAGTCCAAAGTGGATGAGCTAGATGTGTAGCACATGTTACTTTACTCGTCGTCTACAAGTCAAATGTGGATGAGCTAGATGGGTAGCACATGTTACTTTACTCGTCGTCTACAAGTCCAATGTGGATGAGCTAGATGTGTAGCATATGTTACTTTACTAGTCGTCTACAAGTCCAATGTGGATGAGCTAGATGTGTAGCATATGTTACTTTACTAGTCGTCTACAAGTCCAATGTGGATGAGCTAGATGTGTAGCACATGTTACTTTACTCGTCGTGTACAAGTCCAAGTGGATGAGTTAGATATGTGATCGTTATGATACGATTCAAGCATACACGTGTATCTAGAAAAATGTCCTCTTTCGTTTTCATATGTAAACTTCATCAATGAGTAAACGTGCTTAAAACATTTTATTTTCAATAGAAATATGTTATAATATAACAATAAAAGTAACGATAGATGAAGTAACATACTATTCATTCATTTTTCGGGATGTTTCCTTTGCTAGTTTGGGAAGACATTTCACATTGGACTTTGTGAACGTTTGGGAAATAATATATTCAACAGGGTCTTTATTATTCTTTGGTAAGCACTAACTTATCGTAACAGCTGCAGTGACACTAACGCATATACTTCCCTTACTGCCCAATGCTCCAAGAGTTAGGAACTTCATTGTCTTAATTTATGACATGAAATCGATAATTTCCCTAACATGACTGCGGTCATTCAGACGACTTGACCACTGGCTAGATTTGAAGTGGACCCTGGTCGAAATTCATTTCCAAAGTGAAACACTTCAAGAGCGACTTACTCCAATGAATAGCCACATGGAGAGCTCTTCTCCACAGCTCGAGTATCTCGACACCTCGCACTGCTTGGAAATTGCTGTCAAGGATTCGAGACTGATTCTGCAGACATATCTATCATAAGGGTAGTGGGATTGGTCTGCGGTTAGCGTGCAAATGACTCCCTGTTCACGAATTAGGGAGTGTATATGATACCTTGGACACTCATTGTAGGTTTGAATTGTCAAGGTTTTATTAGTTTCAAGATATTCTTAAAATATTTAATATGAAGAAGGTTGTTGCTGAGACGAGTTTGCGTTCTGCTAGGCTTTACTGGTGTGGAAATGACTCCCTGTTATACGAATTGGGGAGTGTGTTCATGTCTGATAATTTCAACACTCAAGGATATACTTTGAAAGTGGGCGAAATTGACTAAATGGTTTGATAGATGTATATAATATGTATTCAACTGTAAACAGAAAAATACAACATTAAAGTAGACGAAATAATTGTTACGGTCCTTCATTCTGTCATGTTTCATTCACTTGATCATGTTTTATTAGTCTATTGGGGAAAGAGTACAGACGTGTAATACGGGTGCTTTATTTGAGTGACCACACATATCGTTATTATTATTGTTTATTCCCACTGATAGTCAACGCATACTCATATAAATATAAGTATGTAGTTATCACCAATTTGTAGTGATTTAGATACTTCTTTGGTTGTCATTCTAGAAGTTGAGATGATGAAGATTTCGGCAGTTTTCGTTCTGGGACAGATATACCAGTAGAACTCAATATGCTAGGTTCACAACCGTCATGAGATTCAAAAGCATATTTCTATATTTGTTCCAGGGATCATCAGAGAAGGTTATTGAGTAACGAATACTATTTGTAAATGTTCTGTAAACATGATAAACATACATTTATTTTGCATTTCCACTTGTAACAAGATTAGCACCTACATGAAATTAAAATGTATTTTATGGTTACATGTACGCTGAATCTTTGAAGATCACAAACGTTAATATACTCTTAACAGTGGGGGTTATTTCGGTAAGAAAATGGAATGGATCATGTGATGTAAGGGTAGAAGAAATATTGAATTTGAATAAATGTCTCACACAGTTAGAGCACCACATCGTAACGTCTATGGCTATAAATGAAATGGAGAATTCTTCGCACGTTCCATTTTAGACAAAATCGTTTCACAAAGATGAGCGTCAAGTAATTTAATTGTGAATTTCGATAAAAGAAATGAAATTTGCTGCCGTAATAAATCTATTATAAAATGGATTAAATGCTTTATCTTATTATAACTAGCTTCGTTTGCACACATTCAATCAATACTGTTTTCATGCTTTGTTTGTCCTCAATTCTTCCGTTTAACAATTCCTCACGATTTTAGTACCCTTATTTCCCTTAAGAAGCTTCTAATATTGAGGATAATGGTTTCTTATTCGGTTGCAGACCTAAATACAACATCTGGCTGTATCCATATGCGCTTTTCGCACAGAAAATAGCTATAAATCTCTCATATTCAAACGTTTAATGACAAGTGTACCTATTACTAGCAAACACTTTAACGTATCTCTGAAGCGTTTAGACCGTCCTGGTACTGTTGATGTTATCAGATAAGTCTATGCGTGCAGCTATATTTCTCCTTGTCACGATGTCTTCCTGCTTTTACATAACATAGTTGTACTTGTTTCTAATCAAATATATATTGAAAAATGTCAAACGTGGAGAGGTATATACATGTACATGTAAGCAAATTTAGATAATACTCCGAAGAAACTTTAAAAACTTAAAGTCAGTATTAAGAAAGTTGAATGCGTCACATTTCGTGAATTATGAACACATTATAAAGAAATATATTCGTTGTCACGTTCCATTAAAGTTGACATATATGGATTTTAGGATGGATATAATCCAACAAAAGACTGAACATCCCTCATTAAACCTTGCTTACTTGTCACTACGCTGCAATTGAACTTCATAATGCGCGCTGACAAGCTAGACCTGAAAAGTTAGCAAAATGCAGCAATACTTAAACTAGTCAATGATTGGAGACTGGCGTGACTTGCAGGCGAAGTTGCGGTTACCTGTGAGTAAGATTCCGTCGTCGTCCTTTGCAATAGGTTATGATGATTCGGGGCAACAATATTTGTATACAGTACTTTGGAGAAGAGAAAGATTTAGTTATGCTAAGAACCAGTATAGGTCATGTGATTTTCGATTATGTTTATGTTAGAGATCACAACAACATCGATATGAAACACATAAACAAAACCAAAGCCCGACTCCAGTTTGTCCGACATGTTAGATAACTGTCATTAGGTATAAATGGCCTAATGGTCATTCGGTATAAGTCTATTAGATGACGAACTAAAGACATGACTGAAATATAATGCGTCTACTATCACACCCACAGTTGTACTTACATGATAATCAAATGTATATATATTACGAAGGAAAATTGCAAGGAATTGCAAATCTGTTTCATTAAATTTCATATTCCAAAAATATACCTATTCCAGTATGTACGACAACGAACTCAATCTATTCGACCTCATAAATTAAAAAGCACATATTGCATATATATATCACATTTGTATACAAAGCGAAATATCCTACTTCAAATCAGTATATATAGGATAACTAACTGAATCTATGACTGACATATTAAGAGCCCACCGTCCACTGTCCCTAGAGGCCCCATGATGACGGGTCATATTAACTAGGAAGGTCTTCACTCAAGCCTGTAGCTCCGCGGGAAGACAGTCACACATCTAACTGGCCTATGTCAGGAGACATTATTGAAACCACGCCATCTATTATATTGTTGTACTCTTCCCCATCCCTGCTGACGTGTTCCGAGTTAGTAAACAAATTTCTTGGGGTCCTTGGTCGACCCAAAGACGAAGATTGGTCCCACGGTGCTGTGTTATTCCCCAGCCTTGCTGACGTGTTGAGATTTAGTAAACAAGTTTCTGGGAGTACTGTTGAGTTGTCGGTTAATACAGCGATAGGGACTGGTCTCCAGACCTGACCTCACCAAATGAGATGGGATCGTTATTCGTTTGTCCTCGTTCCAATTTGATTTACTTGTTTAGTCAAGCATGTCCTATTTGTCTGGCAGTTGGGCGCTGAAGAGGCAGAGAGGGGTATATCGGATTGATGATATTAGACGAGGACAGAAGTAATCGAAATTATGTAGTAGATTTACGTGGAATTATATCGTAAAGTATGTTTTAACTTCAGTGATTGACATTGAGGTGATCGATATTTCTCTCCGGCAGTATAAGTGTTGTAACGCATCTTTGATACACACTTACCATTTGCTTTACTCATCTCGATATTTAAGTCCCTGCGTATGGCTGACACTTCATAGTTTTCATCGTTTTAATCTTTTTATAACAAAGGTGAAGTTAATGAAACTTGAAATGTTGACCTAGTCTTTTAACATTGTCTTGTTTTGTCAAACAAACTTCTTTTAATTGTGTAATGATATAAGCGATATATTAGATATATTGTCCTAATATGCTCTGTCGTATTTCACGTTTAGTAACGCCATCGTAGCGACAGTGGACAGTGTTTCTATCACTTAATGTTTATTACCAAGGATGTGTAGGCTCTTTAAAAGCTACCTATTTACACGTACACATTATATTGATCTTTGAATGGAATAAAACGTCATAATATTGAAACTACTTTAACCACAGATGTCACAGCATTCAAGAGTCTTAGAGAGGCTTTTACAAGCTATCCAAGACACTAGAAGTAGATTATTTATAGGATATCTAACGAGCTTCCCCTTTCATATCAAGTTTATGTCCCGAGTGAAATAATTTTGCTTTGTCTCGAGCCTTGGCGAGAGACAAACCAAAATTATTTCACGAGGGACATAAACTTGATATGGAAAGGGAACGAGTTGTGTATCCTATTTATTACCCACATGTATTTCATACGATTTATTGTGTTTTAAAATATATTTCTGTTGAGTCTTTAAAGGAACTGAACAGCGGAGTAATATCAACCCTGTCACAGCATCTATAAGTTCATAATATTACGACGTTAAATATTCACGCTTTTAAAATCAAACCATTCTACAATCCGTGATATCCGGTATGGCGGAACCAGTTGCACTAGTCATGCTAAATGAAGCGTACGTAATATAACACCTCTCTCTGTTTGAGAACATGAGATAAGAGTTATCCGTCCTTTGAATGACGTCATGGCGGTCGGCATTCGCATGTTTCTTGTCGTCGGAATGTGTAAATAAGCTAAACCAACCTCATTAAATGTAAGTTTTAGATGAACATCGCCGTTAAAATGGCTTTCCTTTCGGTTGTGTTTGCCTTGTGAGTTTAAATTCACTGTGCACCGTTACGAACACCTTATTTTCACCGAGATACTGAGCGTTTGGTGCAATGTCATTCCCAACGGTATTGAGAGCTAAAACTCTTGCTGCATTCTAAATTGTATGCTTATTAGCTCTGCTCTAGTTATGGTGTACTTGTTAATTATTCATTAAAACCAATCATTGCGGTGAGTACGAGTTTCTGAATGAACTGAACAATGAGATAATTATCAATTATAAGTGTTGTCGTAAAATATTTGTAATTTCATGAATGAATTCACGTTCGTTTTATGAATGAATAAAGTAGTCCAGGCAGTGTCAAAGTTCATCATTAGCCAATCAAATTACTTGAAGCTGTTATGACAAATATGTGTCATAACAGTTTGTTATGAAACCCCTTTACGAAGTACCACGTGGGTAATAATAGTATTTATTATACTTAACTAATGCGTCACATTATTTTAAATCATTGTATCAAATACCATTGAACAACTCCACGATGTTTGAGAGACATTTATGAAAGCACTCATCACGCTGCGTCCTCATTGTGTCGTGCCCGTGTGCTATGCAGAGGACGACGACGTTTGGCTAGGACAGATCTTGCCGCTCTCATTGTGATTTCACTCCACACCTCATGGCGTGGAGGCACTAATTAAATCATGGCATTTTAGCTGTGCACTTCCTACATACAACTTGATATGGCCAATAAGGATGCTCGGCGCAGCTCTCTTATTAATTGATAGTGAATTTCGCTTGATTAACTTTTCCCAATTATACATGAGATGTTTGTTGGCTTCTAGCTATTGTCCTCACTGTGTAAATGTTTCTGAACTGGGAAATGGGTTTGACAACCCGCTTCACCTCCGGATTAGAGCGTCTAGACCTGAACGGCACAAAAGGATGGCCTAAGCACAGATGAATCTCTTGTATGTGTGAAGCTCCACACACGTTCTCGTCCGCTCAGGAACAAGCTCTTCAGTACCACTGCTTACATTTCATTGACGCTTGGAGACTTCCAGCTGATTACTTAGCTTAAGGCGCTTGCTGGCTTTGTTTGAAAGAAGTGTTACGTGTGGATGAGGTGTTCTCATATCCTCATCATCCTGTCCATTGCATTATTGTATTTTTTCGACCTTTTCATGTAATTGGTGTTCGGTTTTGTACAGTAAATATGTAACAGTCAACAGCTCTACCCCTCAAGTATGTAAAGCTTAAGCGTTATGTATACAGAAACTGCACCAACCCAATAATGACATAACCATTACATTTAAAAGTCTGATATACTCTGTGTGGTTATCTGTGTACATGGATATCATAAGTGTTTTCTATCATCTATTGGACTGAAGAGGCTTGTTGTTTACTTATCTGAAAACTTTGTTTTGCCATTTTACTGCGTTGGGTATTGAGTTGTGAAGATATGTGAGTTTTAGTTAAAGGGGCAGAAGCACGTTTTTTGCAAGTTTTGTTTTTGCGAATTTCCCATTTAAAATGATAGTTTATGTCATTTATGTTTACTTTAGAGGGTAAAACATTGTATTAAACAAACCAATTATCCGTAGTTGTAATAACGGTGTTGCGTATGAAGCAACAATTGCATGCCGGCCATTTTATTGTGAACATATTTAATTTTTTCGAATGACAAGAAAGATTCCCATGGCTTAACCGTACCATGTATAGTACTCTTGATTTTCCGAAGAGAGAAGGGTATTTTACTATTGGTGACATTATTTTTAAAATACATTTCATCGATTTATTTCAGCGTAAAAAGTGCTACTGCCCCTTTAACACCATCAACTTAATGCAGACAAACGTACAAGTACATCTATGTTTATTCAATAAAATTGTTCACAGAACAGTCTGTTGCATTGAACAAGCAACATGGCATTGTAGGATGTATCAATTTTCTTTGCTCTTTCAATATCTTACGACAATCATAAACTTGTCTTTACGTCAGCCGTAAACCGGCTAGCAATGTACCTGTCAAGTTATCTCTAGATGTTTACGACTTTCATAACGTCGGGAGATGAAATCAGTTCAGTACCTCTCAAAGCATTATGAACATGTTTTCCTTTAAACCCAAATTACAAATTTTGGTAAGATTTATAGACTTTCGTCGGCTTGGCGTTCTTGTTTCGAGACTTGATCAGTAATTACATAGATTTAGTAGACTGTCATCCTCGTTATCAAATGCTGGTGTGGATGGTTATTTAAGAAATCTATAAAAATGAGCTTGGCAACATCTTTATACCAACCCAACCATGAAGTCGCTTTGATATGCAATTAAGGACCAAATTACTCGATGGTGTTTCGTAAGATGTTCACATGCTTGAGTGACGTTTACAAGCTGCAGTTTTCTTTCTAAATGAATTATGAATAACTCCTTCTTCAAAACGTTTAAGCAGAGTTAATGGAAGTACATCAGAGGAGGAGTGATTTTCGAGAAAAAGTTTCTAAACGTTTGGATTAAGTGGGAAGCATCGTGCCCTCATTGCAAACACAGAAATAAAACAGTGAAGGCGTTCTCATCTAGATTAACTCGATAGTCATATATGTGCCTGGAATAAGCATAGTTGGTACTTATTCAGTCCGCAGTGAAATACTCCTCCACTGAAACGCGTTTAAACGTACGAGTAGCTCTTACATGAGACTTGAATTATCACAGTTGGTGTGACTATTGAAGTCATTAAGCGAGCACCTGTTATATCTCTTAGGCTTATAGTTCTTTATTCATCTCACATGCATTTTACTATCACCCACTCAAGATCAAGATCTGACTTTAAAAAGAACCCTTCACATTTGTGTATTGTTTTGTGTGTGTGTGTGTGTGTGTGTGTGTGTTAGATATTCAGGGTTGGTATTTTTTACACAGGTGGAATAAATATTTGACAATTTCCTCACCATCCTGACCATAGTCTGGTTTGCTATATAAAGGATCATATTTGTTATTTCCTTACATTCCACCTGTTGAAGGAGTGAGTATATACTACGAAACGTTGTGTTTTTTTCATATTAAAGAAGTTGTTATCCAGAAAATATTCCTAGGCCTGTTCTGACGTACATAAACTTATCAGGAGAACTTACTTTGAATCTGACTTTGAAGTGATTAGTTTATATACAAATTTTAATCACTTTTTTTATCACATCGTCCTTTGTGCGCAATGGGGCTGACCAAATATGTACATTATATTTTCAACTTCTGCATCTCTACTATATTCATTGTGTAGATCAACGCCTTGTAGATGTAGTTCCAGTTAGAGCTTTAATCAATAAACAAAAATGCTTTTATCATGACATGCAATATATTTTCATGAACTAGTCCCCTTGCGTAGTTTTAATGCCTCTATATTCTCAGTACAAATGTTGACAGTAAATCAAATACCGTGGGGAATAAAGTAATATCCTGTCACATATGGTTAGAGAGGTTGACCATAATCATAAGGATAGTAATATTGTCCAGATAGATCCCCTCCTAGACACAACGGCTCTTTAACTATCCATTACAACCCCCTTGGGAGTAACCAGAAACCTTCTGACGACCATTGTCAGAATCAGTTATACCATCTTCATATAAGCGGGAGCTGATTCTCTAAACACCTACTTACATAATTTGCACATATACTCTCTCTCGTCTAAAGGAAGCACACATTCGTCAACAAAGTCTGACATAACAATTTCCTCTTGACAGATTTATCTAACGCTGACTTCCGCTGTCCTGTATAAATAGGGGGACTATCAAAGAACAAGCAATAACTCTATTCCCCAAGTTGTCCAGACGCGAAGGCCTGCTATTGCAATAGGCTGATAGAGGTCTGACTTGAATGATATACACCCATTCCTAAATGTCGTTGTTATTCTATGCATCATGTCTGTGTGTCTGCTGTAATACGAGGTGTTTAGAGTGTGATATGGTTGTTTGTGTATGTCTCGGTTCATGGTAAAGCGTACTTGTGGCCAATGTAGGCAGACCAGCTGAGGGTATGGTCACTGCTTTAAGGCTCTCTCAGTATCTCTCGCTCTCCAGCTCTTCACACGAGTTTGAATAACGCTTTTACATCGTTCATTTTGCAGGGTAAACACACAAACATTAAAACTTAAGTTTTCACTTATTGTTTCATATGTAAGTCTTTAGTCTACGATAATGAATTAAGCACGGACAAATGAGCTACAGATCCAATTACTCTATGTTTATATTTGCATATTCTAATCTCGAGGAAATAGGTGACGATACCAGGTATCTAATTAATTGCTTGGTCGACATAACCTCACTTCCAAATAAATCACTTGCTCGGGGTGACTCGGTTGTGTTCTTGGGCGAGACACTTCATCCATATTGCACTCAGTCCAGGCATCTGCATAAATGAGTACCTTGGGTGTACGGATCTACATGGTTTCGTGTGGCGTCAGCTCCGGAAGTACAATTTCGTCAGGGCAATGATGTATATGAACATCAGCGCCTACAGTCCACTTATGGAGCTTTTAGCGCTTTACAAGAATTATACAATAGTATTATTAGTGCACAGTACTTGGACATGCACTAAAAGAGGCCAGGTTTGAAAATATGAGTTATGTTGGTCGCTGCACAAAACAACCTAACACTAAGGTTAACCTTTGTGCACATTTTAACATTTTACCAAAGCTACCTTAGTGACTACAGGTCACCTTAGACTTTCGTCCCAGGGGACCCATGACCGGGACCACAAGTCACATGTATTTACATATATAGCCACAAGAATATAATACACTATGACATCTATCACTGTTGATAATCCCTTGATTCAGGTCCAAGGACAGTGACACATTTTCAAAGTAACAAGTAAATATGCTGGTCATAAATTATAAATGATATTTTGAAATTTTGAATTATAAACACTGATGGATTCTTTCCTGACATATTAATGAAATAATAATCTCAAAATATTTAATATCCCTATACATGATGATTATAAGTAAACCCATGCTCAAAAGAAGGTATACATAGAAACAATTTGAATTTTGTTTTAAACCTAGATTGTGTATATAAAATGATTATTAAACACGTCGCAGATACACAACAACACGTTTTTATTGTCAAAAAGTTGAGTATAGTGAGAATTTTCATGCAACGCGTAAGTTTACCAAAAACGACGTTAAAGCTCATCCCATGTAATGCACGTGCAAAACCACTTGATGAAACACATGACACTGCACATCAAGAAGGCAGCAACAAAAGGCACATAAAAGAAATACTGAGGTTAACGGCAATACAGAGAGAGGGAGCAATTTGCATGGTCCAGCAAAAGAGCCACGCATGAAGAGCCATTGCCAGAACGTTTGGCTGCACGCGTGTTTGCAGTTTCCGGTTAATGCATCGATTTCGTCAGACAGGTCAGAAGTGGTAGACCCCGAGTCAGAGCGCCCGTGGAAGACCGTCACATCCGGGTTATTCACCTGAGAAACCGCTTCATCACCGCGACGGAAACGGCAGTGACGACATTGGGACATCAGATCAGTAGACACACAGTGTACCGCAGATTGCGTCAGCGTGGTATTCGATCACGTCGACCCTACCGTGCAGTGGTGTGACGTTGACACGCCAACATCGAATTAACAGTCTGATATGGGCCCGACGAGTTCGACGTCAGTTGGCAAGTGCGAATGGGAGCCGTGTTCTGTTGTCGGATGAGAAAACTTGTGGGACCAGCTTGACCGTCAAATCAGGACACGACCAGCACAACCGGACAACCTTCAAGCTTAGAACAGTGACTGACTAAATGATGAATAACAGCGCCTGACTCCCAACGTCATCCGGCGTTTGACGTCATCGATGCGTCGTCGGGCTCTGGCATGCTTCGATGCCAAGTGTGGACATACTCGGTATTAAACACGTGTCCAAGGACTTATCCATTACTTACGATCTCATTTTCAGCTTGTACAGCTTGACAGTAATATTGAGAATTATACATTTTTGACCCCATGTGGCTTTGTACCTCTGTTGGGCATTCAGTTTCTGTGAATGAGTGCATACATTATCTTAAAACGCCACTCTACTGATATACAAAGATTTTAAGTCTCCATCTTCATCTGACTTTCTTTCTTGCTTCTTCAAATCCTTTGTATACTTTCTTTTGAGCATGGGTTTATGCCAATGTTGAACCAAAGGAACAACTTCATGGTATGTCTTCACTGAGTTGTGACTGATTTAACTTGATTTTCTGATTTTCTTAATTACAAATTATGTTGTTGATTCTCCATCTTATGACGTTAGATACATATTTTACGTGTAGATATAACATTCTCGGAATATCTTTCTTTCATCATATTTGTATCTCATATTATGTCTCAAATACCAATGAATCCCCATTCTCTGATCTCCAATCTCCAATGAATCTCACTCTCAATCTTTTCTAACACTGCAATCTGACAGAGTGAATTACATAGTTCCAATTGTAATAAACTTACAAAGTTTGTCACTGTCCAGGAATATACAAGTTAACATCTTCACAACACAGTTCCAACTGTTTGACATGCTAATACACGATATTGACCTCCCATTGTCTATAGTTGGATCACAATTCATTTCTGTGTCTGGAGTGTCCAATTTACACAGGCTTGTAGCGTTCACTCTGTCAGGGACTTGCTTTTTGTAAGTTTCATCTGTTAAAGCTTATCAAATTACCTACGCCAGACAAACAGCAATAGCTTGTAAATAAAATTACTCGAGTTGTGAAGTAACAATCTAATTGACAAATCTTAACAAAACAGAAAGGTTTTTTCTCATTTCTTTTTTCAGAACTAAATAAGTAGTGTTAGAATCTGATGAGTGTAAACGACACTTTTCAGCACCTTTAATTTACGACTATTAATCAGGATCTTGTAATATGTTCGGATCCGGCAGTTAGAAGAGACAACCTTTCTTTGTGTTATCATAGGCTTACTTACTAACTTCCTCTCAGTAGTAACTCAATCCATGTCTTCCCACATAACGTAGTTATTTTCTAATACGATGGTTATCTCATGCGAGTGAAAGAGAATCATAATCAAAGTTTATTTGCAATCAGAGACGTCGTTTTTAAATAAACTTTCGGTCTGTCCCCATGACCGTCGGGAAGACAAGAATGGCTGCACATATTTCTGATTAGACAGGTGTTATTCTTATTATGACATAATAAAACCTTAGAACATAAACATAAGGACGGCATTCCGCGTTGAACATTATCTCCACCAGCGTTGTTTCCAGGAAACCAGCAGCATCATATGATGGTAACAGAGGTCACGTGAGACGACATGATTTGAGTAACTGCTATAGGTTGAGACTGACTCATAAATATGAACAGTGATTAACATCATTATATTGTACTATGTATCAATATTAAGGGTTATTTATGAGACGGCTTAAAGTATAATCCTTAACAGCACAGTAACGACCTATTCTGGAGACGGCAAGTCTACTGTAGTCTATTGTCTTAGTCTCCCTGGGATGCAGACTAGCATATACGCAATCTGGAACTGACCTATGTTAAAAATTCCGTCGTTCTGTATTCGAGACAAACGTACATGTGTATGTCAAGACCATTGGTTCCTTGATGTAGACTGGTGTTTGAATGGTTGTAAATGTGATATCCTAAGCATGTTTAATGGATCTGTCTCATGTTAAGTTGATATAACTGTCCTGGATATCCCACCCATTGCTATAAGATGCGATGGCAGGTTCATATTTTGATTTGGATTGTAAATATTGAATGCTTTGATGATGTTCAAACTTGTAATTCCGTTGATATATATTATTTTATATATAATGAATTTGATTAAATTGCGATCACTGGAGGTAATTATTAGTTTTATATTCACGATGAAGCAATGATATTGATGAAATAGACATTTGATTAATAAAATACTTTGATGAAAAAATGTACCTAAAATAAGAAATAAACTTTGATGGTAAAGAATGGCTTTCAACTCTGAACGTAATAGTTATTTCTAACGCATTTTATTCATGTAATTGTGACAGATTGACTGGCGATTTGTGCCTAAAGTGTTAAAGCATCAGAAATGAACAATGATGAAGGCTCATACATAATAAATAGTTAACTTTCAATTTACGGGGGTTTTCGTAACGATCACTTGCACATGTTAAGCTTAAAGACATTGTGCTCTCGTGGACATAAGTTTTGTATTAGTGACACAAACGAATAATCGATTGCCGCTCAAACGCGTAAAACACCTTAGTTAAGGTTTGCATACAAATTATCAAAGTTACGCATATATAAGGCATGTTTCAAGGAGTCAACTATGAAAAAAGGAGTATTGCCTGAGAAATTTAACCAATATCATCATCATGGTGGAATGATGGTAACTGCTTTACCATTTACATTGGATAAATAACATGTAGTAATACTACAAAATAAAGAAGTACGTTAACATGTGTTTAATGGTGGTCATTGCTTTACCATTTTCAGTGGAGAAATAACATGTAGTAATACTACAAATAAAGAAGTACGTTAACATGTGTTTAATTGTGGTCATTGCTTTACCATTTTCAGTGGAGAAATAACATGTAGTAATACTACAAAATAAAGAAGTACGTTAACATGTGTTTAATGGTGGTCATTGCTTTACCATTTTCAGTGGAGAAATAACATGTAGTAATACTACAAATAAAGAAGTACGTTAACATGTGTTTAATGGTGGTCATTGCTTTATCATTTTCAGTGGAGAAATAACATGTAGTAATACTACAAAATAAAGAAGTACGTTAACATGTGTTTAATTGTGGTCATTGCTTTACCATTTTCAGTGGAGAAATAACATGTAGTAATACTACAAAATAAAGAAGTACGTTAACATGTTTTTAAAGATTATATTCGTTCGAAAATTAAAACAGTTTAGTAATCAATAAGATGTTATAATGACTCTGTACTCTCTGTACATAATGTGCACGAAATGTTTGTAATTACATATCTATTTATTAACATTTAGATCAATAAAAAACATACATTGTAATAAATGCTTCTACTCAGCATTAGCTCACCGAGAGACATGTTTGACTTCTTATTCCAGTTATCAGGCCTATTATTTCGTTTCTTCATCTTATTTGTACCTTCAGCTATGTTAAAGTGTTTGAACATCTTCAACAACCGGTTGTTATCATGTAGGCGTGTCCAAATTGTTGGGGCAAAAATGAAGAAAATAAAGTAAATAAAGTAAGTTAGGTGTCACCTGATTATTTACTACACGGAAACCTAGAATACTAAGTAAGGTGTCACTTGATTATTTACTACACGGAGACCTAGAATACTAAGTTAGGTGTCAACTGATTATTTACTACACGGAAACCTAGAATACTAAGTTAGGTGTCAACTGATTATTTACTACACGGAAACCTAGAATACTTAGTTAGGTGTCACCTGATTATTTACTACACGGAAACCTAGAATACTAAGTGAGGTATCACCTGATTATTTACTACACGGAAACTTAGAATACTAAGTTAAGTATAACCTGATTATTTACTACACGGAAACCTAGAATACTTAGTTAGGTGTCACCTGATTATTTACTACACGGAAACCTAGAATACTAAGTGAGGTATCATCTGATTATTTACTACACGGAAACCTAGAATACTAAGTTAAGTATAACCTGATTATTTACTACAAAGTTATGGTTTATTAATTGTTTAATGTGTTTCAGGTTTAGCCGCCACGGCTCAAGACATGGTGCGGTTAAGGAGAGACCTCTTCTCAAACTACAGCAGGGGCATCGTCCCTGTCCACAACCAGAGCGAGTCGGCTCAGGTCCATATGTCATTCTTCCTCATCATGATTCACGAAGTAGTAAGTCCTTTGGAATTTGTTTTACAAATTCAGATAATGTCCGTGTATGTGCTTAACACTGCAATGATTGACTGTCAACGTGACAATGTAGGTTTAAGGGTTTGCTTAACTGTTGCACGTCTACGATAATAATAACAATAGATTTGTATAGCAACTGACCAGCTGAGAACACCTGCTCAAAAGCGCTTTTAAAGTCTGACAACACACATATATAACTATAAAACCTGATACAGAATTGGCATCAGATTTTGCGCGATATTTATTGCATATAATTTGAGATGTAAGCCACGACTCGAGAAATGTGGGCGTTTTGAAAAATTATCAAGATGGCTGCTGTTAGTCCCATTGAATATTTACAGAGGGGCTGTGATATTTTACATTAGTATGTGTCCAAGTGTAAGGTTTTGAATATTTACAGAGGGGCTGTGATATTTTACATTAGTATGTGTCCAAGTGTAAGGTTTTGAATATTCTCGATTTCCCTTGATTACTTCATCAAATGTGGTCCTGTGGGTATTATAACCATCTCAGAAAATATCAATCGAAATATGTTGACAACGCTCATACAACATTGAAAGGAAGTCCTGCTTGACTGACGATGTTTCTACATTGTATGTGTATTCCGTCTTTGAGCGAGTATACACGTGAAGGCATAATCTGATCGTAATAGGATTTATGAAAAACGAATATTACGTTTTACAATGGGAAAAACACATAAAATTGTTTTTGTATCCATAATGTGCGTTTGAGATGGATATCTCATTTGTTATGTGCTTAAAATATCAATCATGAGCATCCGGTCAATGAAGGTGATGATTTGATTCAGTGTTCAGTGACACCTCCTCTTGATATCATGAACGATGAACTTTAAGTACCTGCATTTGTCGCTTGAGGTAAACGATTTCTAATCCTCAATCGATCTGTTGTCGAGTCACAAAACATGTCATTGCATGGTAATCAGATACTTCGCCGTCATCAATTACACTATCGACTTAAGGGTTACAGTTTCCATCAAACGAATTCCATGGTAGATCCAATGTCAACTTGACCTTGAACTTTTATACAAATTATTTTTATTAAAATAAATTAAATGTAAATTTAAATAATTTAAAAAGTTAAAACGAAACATATAATTTTTCGACCTCATTTATTGTTAATTAATTAATCAGTAACATATTAATTATATTCGTTGATTATATAACTGACATCTTAGAAATACGCTTGAATATATTGACCAGGCTATATTAAAAGTTTTTGATCTGTGTAATTGGCAGTTTCATTTTTCACAAAATTATAAATTTGATATGCTCGGTGTATGGTGACAATTTCAAGTTACATTTTGATTTACCGATGAACTTTATGAAACGTTTCGAAATTACCACGTTATGCTTTATACATGTATTTGTAAACAAATGCAATTTGAAAAGCCATAACTGAAGGAAACATTATAAGATTTCCATTTATTTGGTCTTTTGATACCATTCTTCTGTTTATTAATAGTTTTTCGAAAAATAAAAAATTAACCGAAAGTTTCATCAGTAGAAAATGTTTGCTGTGTTTTATCTCCCCCAATACACAATGTCATTAATTTCGAGTTTCTAACCGCCGTGCTAGATTAAGAATAAATCGAGCACTTTCAGTTTTCCAATTACATTCTCAGGCAAAACCCATTGTTTGGCATCAAGTTTTGTGCTGGATTTTGTCTTTTTTTCTTGCAAATCTATAATTGATTTTCCGTTCCAGGATATGAAAAATCAAGTTCTTACAGCAAGTGGATGGTTGAAAATTGTAAGTGTTTCTATTTTCTCGGGAGAGGTCAACTATCGTATTGTATAATTTTTATTGTATACATTTTATAAGATTTTGTACCCGTACTCTTCTATCTATTTTCATGATCAGTTGTATACATTTCTGCATTTTTAAACATTTTGTTTTATTTCTGTCATTTGCTTTAATATCTACTTATTTAGATACACTGTATTAATTATGTTCATAATACCATGGGTTACATATTTTCATATACGATGTATGGCTTAAGGGAGTCCTTTGTGGAAACTTATCTGTCATGATTACAATTACAACCCAAACGAGAGCAATTACAATCTTTAGTACATAGTAAATCATATTATTTAAGGTTAATATGCATAACAGAACCATTTCCAGTATATCTCCAGTAAAATGAAGATTGTAAATTAACGAGGTTTTATGATTTTTCAAAATTGATCGATAATATATGCGTTATGTACGTTGCAATGTAACTAGTACTTCTGCCTGTCTTACAATAATGAAGCCAAAACCCACCGTAGAAAGTTACGTAACATTCACTTTCTCAAAATAACATTACAAATTCCTTTAGTTTCACAAATTTTGATCGTCACAAATTTGGTAATTTCCAGAGTAAATGACGTGGCTAAACCCTGGGTAAGAGATTTACTAAAGCTTTAAACATATACCCTGGAGATTAATACGCCTTACAGACACTTCTAGCACTGTTTGTATCACGGACTATCCAGAGAGACGATTCTTGCCACTTTTTACGGGTTCGTCCCGGTAAAGGGTGTTGGTATTTTTTATTTGCCGGTCATAATGTCCAGATGATCCTCGACCCCAAAAAGATTGTTTAAGGTTGCTTACAGCAATCTCAACCATGAATAAAGTTATAATTACAGAACATTGTATTATGCATGAAGTTTTAATCGGTGTGATGTCATCGTTGTTCTTTTTAAAATGCCTGTCTGTACAAGTATATGTTTAAATAGAATGACTGACGTTCAAAGAACAGACGCAGTTACTTACACTGCAGAAACATAATTGGACATATAATAATAAACAAACATGTACAGCACGAATTACCAGATGCAGTTGAATTAACTCGATGTGGTTAAATGATTATAATAAGAGCCTTCTTTGCAAGATCACTGCTTACTACATACCTTCTTACATCTCCATCAATAGACTCGGATACACAGAACCTCAAGCCCTTGGGGAAATGTGAATGGTCAACGGCCCCACAAATGACATTCATGAGTTTATATTTTCCTGATTTTCTACTTGAAAGTGTGAGAACGAATCAGGACATCTTCGAAAACATATAACATGTGCAATGTGGCAGAGTGGTACACTCAATTAAGTGACCATTGAACCTGATAGACACAGTTTTGACACCAGTGATGTGTTCAAGTGAAAGCTCATATCTATCGATGCCTTTGCTAACCGTTCCTCTACGCGAACACTACATAGAAAGGCGAGCAAATCTCAAAGATTGTTAAATTATTGAAGAAGAGGGCGATCCGCGTGTAAATGACTACTGCTCTATATACAACACATGAAGATTTAGAAAGGGAATATTTCACAGCTTTCTTAAAATGTATCTTATGTATATGCACTAACTAACTAACTAACTAACTAACTAATCGCACCCCACTTGAGGAAAACTTTCCCAATAGCTGAAGCTGTTCAGCACAACTTCATCTATACATCAACCTTCTAAACAAAGAAATAACAAAGTTATAACACAATACAAGTCTTTGAAATAGGCCATTCAAAAATGGAATACATGTGAAAAGCAAACTTTTTGGACTATCCTGGTTATCGAGAATATCTCGCTTTCCTTAACAGCATAACTATTCTGTTAAAATGAGTAATTTGTAATGTACATCATCATCAAACGAATCTAAACATCTCCATACTCCAGTTATCAAAACGAGTTAAATATTGAAATAAGAATCTAATTGGTCGGCTTGTCTTGTTCCTCCTACAAATTATTATGGCACCACATTTTTCTGGTTAGGAGAAACACTTTTCCAAGAGAGGAAACGATTATGAACGTTTAAAATCATTATTTCCGTAAATTAGTTAAGCATTGAATTTCATATTGATCCAATCAAGAATCCAGGAAAAACTGACATACAAATAACGTTTGCCTCGCTGTCGATCTCTCGGTGTTAAATTAGGCTGATAGTACTGACATTAACAGAACTTGATTAACCGACGTGAGGCTAAAGTGATGTTCATTTTTAAATTAAATCAATATTGGCATTCTCGATGAAGACAATTTTCGTAATTTTATTGCAATTTTAGTAAAATCGTACGATCTATTTCCAATGAATCACCATGGAACAGTTGTTCCTTGGCAACATTTAATGTTGGATATAATGAGATTTCCATGGATAAAACGTGAAGGGCTGAACAGAAACCTGTGATTTGAGCATCATTGTGAGTGGTTTCTTTCAATGAGTATTTTATAAATTTTCGCATCATATTAAATCCGTTAGCCAATTATTGATTCAAAGTGTGTTAGTTAGAAAGACTATCATTTTCACTAAACATCACCAATTTATTAATTTATAGTGGAAATCATCACCATTGAATACATATCTAAATTTAAAACTGTATTTACTTTTCATTCGTCATTTTTGTCTAAATCGTGAACGTCGAACTTAAAATCCAAGACAATCGGTTAACCCTTCCTCGATAAAACAAATTTGGGAGAATGTATGCTTAGTTAATGTGGATATGACAATCTAAAACTCTAAGTGTTTTTTAAAAAAATGAAAACGTATCTTCCATCAGTAACCCATGATCCATGAATTGTTGTATTGCGTCAATGCTACAGACTTCATACATGTAACAAGATATCATGATTTATTTTACCGCTGTTTTGATGTTTGCGTGATCAGTATAAAAACATTGTTTCGATTATGCAAAATCTCTGATTAATGTTTTAAAAAGTACACAAAGTTAATTTTCAGCAACACAGACAAATCCAAATTATCTGAACAACTGAATATCTTACAATATTATACAAGCATATGTACCTCGTTCATTGTTGTTTTCACGGAATAATAAAATAGGTATTGACCGCAACGAAAGTGTACAATAAATTATTGTTAGTCTTTATGTCCAGCATTGGGTATATATTAGAGCAACCTGATTGGTCTCTCGGTCAGCATAAGTTAATAGCGATTCACAATCTGGGTGTCATAAAGGCCATTTAATCCAACTAAATACAATTGTACCATGTATAATCCAAATCCCATACCAAGCAATAAAATACCAAGTTCAGGAATTAATTAAATTCTCCTAAACCACTGCAAACCTACCAGAAAGATACCGCTACCCTGTCATCTAACTAAAGACACAAATCTCTATCTGATCAAAGATGTGATCCGTCCTGATGCTTGGTCACAGCCTGTCTCTTGTCTTTATTTATCATCTCCCCCTCCAGTATGTCTGCAGAGCGGCCTGTACTCCGAGGTCAGGCTGTCTACAGGAGCTTCTGGTGGCGGATATTAGATATTGTTTTAGTCACGACTTGTCTTACATCTTGTCTCAGTTAATGCCACGTCCCACCTGGGGCACAAGGGCTCTACAATATTCATGCAAGTCAATAAAGTCCTTCTCAATTCCTTGCAAATTAGTCCGGTCTGTGGGTTAAAGTTGAATCTGAATTCTTTGCCGTTGTGCTGCCCCAAAGTCACTTAAGTTGTCCTTGGTTTGCTAACAAAGTAAATCCCCGGAATGTTCTGGGACTTGTTGCGCCTCAGGGGTAAGTTATTGTTGCCATGATGACTCCCAAGGGCAACTTCCCTCCACATTAAACTACGTGTGTGTTCACAGTCGGTCTGAGCATCTCGCTAAATTGAAAAACTGTTCCGGCAAAACAGCGAATGTGATTATAGTGATTTGACCCAGTAGGCGGAAAATAGTCCTCGGAATAGAACGACGTCGAATTTCAAGAGGGCGCCTCTGCTCAAACTATCATAGGTTCAAGGGTATAGGGTTTCAGAATTACGGAGCGATTTCAGACTAGTCTATTTCGAGAAACTTGGTCATCAAATGAAATCAATTACGCTGCTAGTTGCCAATGCCTTTTCTATATTAATAAACCTCCTACGCGTCCTGTATGAGTACCAAACGGACATAATAACCAGTCTATCAAACTTCGTTGAAAAACATTTGTCTATTACAAGTTGTAACTATTTTATTGTTTATAATATAACAACGTCGAAAGCAAGTTTAATAGTGTATCCATATGAAGGTATTCTTTGCATTTTAGTTTTAAAATAACTGCATTCGTAATTTGTATTTTTGTTTTATAGATAGAAAAGGACTTTTGTATACTGTTCAGTGAGAAATTTATGGAGAACATAATGTCCTTGACATTATTAACTATTTGCAACCCCAATAACTGACAAAAATTCAATTAAATCATTTCTTAGTTGTTGCCATCAACATTTCTCTTCGTTTTGACCAGCGGTGATAAAAAGTAATTTGTATATTTGATCAATGCACTTTTTGATGACAATGCTGTTCAAATCATGATTAATGCGGGTTTTTTCTCAAATAGTAAGCATCAAAATATCAATCAAATTGCTTCATTCATTATGGAAAGAATTAAGGAGACTTCAGCTCACGTTCCTCCTGTTCCCTCGCCATCCCGTCACCAAGACTGGGAACAACTTGTTTATGGCAGACATTCACGGAGCCCAGCGACGCGTCAGATTTACTCAGCAATCTCTGGTCCTCGAAGATTTATGACTTTCAATAAAGAATATTTGTAATTTTCCTAATATGTGTCCCCCAGCTCTTGGTCTACTAAGTGCACTCAATTTGTATACGAACTTTGAGTTATACTGTAAAAGCTGATTGACTAGACTTTGCAAAACATAGTACTAGAAATCAGATATGCTTTAGGGGTATTTCATGGACGTATTATTGATGTTTCCTCCGATAATGGTTTTCGGTTATTTCAACTTTGTTTAAAGGATTAGTACGACTAATGTATTATATGTTACCAATGTCAAGAGCATACACTATTTGCAATTGGCATTGAAGCCATCATTCATGAAGTATAATTTCAATTTCAATCATGTGTTGTTAATGTAAGTTTTTTTCGTTTACAGTATTCACTAATACATTTCGATATATTAAACAGAATATTTTAAATTTATATAATTTTAATTTCCAGAAAATGGCTTAAGTTATATTTACGTTGTTATTTCATTAATTTGACTCCTAAATGTGATTTGGTTTGTAGAACTATGGTGTTTAGGGTATTGTCTAGTTTAATGTTATGTTTGCTCTGTTTGCAGGAATGGGTTGACCAGTTCCTAATATGGAACGCCTCCGATTATGGTGGAATAGACGAGGTCATTGTCTTTCAGAGGGAGGTCTGGCTGCCTGATTTATTCGTAGAAAACACGTACGTACTTATACATAAAGAAGAAACCTTCATTGATTTAAATCAAGCAACTGCTGTGGTTTGGTATCTAACGAGCAAAGTTTGGTATTTTATCTATTATTCCCTCATTTAAATCAAACCAAATGGCACGAAAATCGGTGGCATTAATGGGTCGTCGTTTAGTATTCTCTGTCTCTTAAACATAACACTGAGATGTCGAGGATGGTGATATTAACGGTGAGAATGCTACCATATCTGTGAACGGAGTTTAGATGTGGCATGCACAAAAACAGCAATATATTGCTTGTATCCTTGATCTTGACATAGGGAGCAGTTCCAGAAAAGTGTAACCTTGGCCTTTGTATTGAGACCTTTGCTTATGACTTTGGCCTTTCCGAAATACTTTATCCGTGACAAGGAAATAGATTGGTCTGTGATAGACCACTGATACGTGTCATGAACGTCATTTATTATAATACCTTTCAGATGAGGTCATAATGTTTGCCTTATAACATTTTAACTTGGCGTGGGAAACATTTTCGATAACTTTACTCTTTGCAAATTTGTTTATTTATTTGTAATAGCACTTACAACGATATATTGAGAAATAAGATAACCATGGATGTATTTTGATTGTGAAATGACTTTAGTTTTCTTCATTTATACTCAAAACTATTTGAATATACTGACGAACATGAACATTAAATCTCAGTTATAACAATCAGATAAGTCACATTTGTTCGACTTGAGACAACTTCCACTTGTATTTCAATATAAGTCACCATTCATCCATTAACTGTATCTATAAGTCCCGATGGAGTCTGGCAATAAGTCACTGAGTTATGATATACTGTGGTGATATACAACATGTATACATCCGGGTATTATATCATTTGATTTTGTCAGACTGAGTGCATATAAGCCATGACAATTTTGTATAAGTATTCTATCTAATATAAAATCACAAAATGTTATCAGAACATGCATGTATAAAACGAAGTGGTCAGTTCTTAATAATCCAGGAGAGTAATCTCTCTATCACCGTATCCTCATTGTGCAATACTGATACATCAGAACATTATTCAGGCTGGAGATGCAGTACTTTATACGACCCAAATCTATATCCAGAAAGTCTGGTAAAAATCTGAAGAGGTCCAGAAAATCGAATTAAAGTTATTTTAATATTTCTTCAACTGTTGACATTGATTGCATGTATTTAGCTGGCCTGGATATTGCCACTAAAACAGCAAATAGGAAACATGTCTAAAAATTTCGAAAACTAAAATTTATGTAAACAAAGTTTTGTTTTCATTCCACCATTGATGAGAACCATTCTGAAATAATAAAAAAAGACATTTTCAGATTTCTTTCACAATTTGGACTGAATTAAATATTTAGATAGAAAATGAAAGGACTATTACGTATGTATCTCAGCGAAACCAAAGCAAATAGAGACAAATTGATTGTCAATATAATTACAACGTTAGGACACATTGTCTCTCCAACGGTCAAAAGGTCGTAACACATGAACTCATATTTGAAATTGCATAGCAAATTTGCTTGGATATTGCTCCAACGGTTATGATCGAGGAAAACGCTTATTTGAGAAATTCCCCATTTGCATGTGTAATTACCATACTTTAGAATCCAATAACGGAATCTGCAATGAATTATGAATGTTGTTGATAGGGATTTCTGGTGGAGAGGAGGAATCATTACCAGGGGACGTATAATCATTAACTTTGCCATTTAATGTCATTCCCTAATCATTACTTTCCACGTGTGTGTTCTTATGATAAAGTGAACCGAAATCACGACGTTGCCTTCATGTGCTGTTAATAACGCAAAACGCAAAACAAAATCATGGCATTGACTTCATATACTAATAATAACGTAAACAGAAATCATGATCTTACGTTCATATACATGTTGTTCATATAGTAAATCAAAATCAAAATCAAATCCAATGATGACATTATATGGATATACAGTTTATGAAAAAGAACTTTTTAATTCATTCACAAATGTAATGCCTTTCTCTAATCGAGAGCTCGAGGTTCATTGAGTAAAAATAATCATTAATAGGGGTCGTATAATTATTGATCATGTCATTTGATACAATTTCAAAATCAAACGTTATACATATACGCCGCACATAAGTCTCAGCTTCTTTTTGTTGTTGACTATTGCCGAGGGTAAGGGAACCAAAATGAATGACGTTACAGGATAAACAGATAATCATGGCTGTTGAACAACACAACTGCATCGACCTCAAAATACCATCATCAGTAATCAATTCCTAATTAATGGTGTCCAGAATGGATCGGAATCTATCATCAATGACCACCGGAATGAATCAGTCAGTTAACGGCCCTGGTCACTCCAGTGATCATTGTGTAATTAGTGTCCTCTGATCACCGGCCAGTGGAGTCCGTTGCTTCCAACCAACCCACGCTTGCTATTGGTCAGTTATTATGGACGAGGCCATATTACGTCTCCGGACACTGATTTAGCAGATTAATGGCTAGCTCGGGCCGTTATTAAAGACAATCTATGTTATCTGTTGTCAATATAATGCTGACCTGTCGTAAACAAGGGTACATGTTTAATCCAAAGCTTTGTCTGGGGGTAGACTTCGACTGTATAACCGATAAATGCTCGTTATATCTCTCATTATGCTGGCAAAGGAATCGATATTATATGAAGGGTGCATTATGTGAATTAACATTATGCTCTAGCAGTGTCTAATGTCGCTTCTTGTATGAGTCTATGTCATGAGGGTTAGTGTCCTTGTCTAGTATATTAATGAAACCAAGGTACAGACATTCAGTAGACAATGCTACAACTGCAGTTTTACACCTTCGTACTAATTACACTGACAGGGCGATCACATGGACAGTGTACGTATCTTTTTGAATATCTATTTACCAAAATCCAGGTCAATACCCAATATATATATATATATATATATATTTGCTTCCACGTGTTTGTTGCAGTCACAGAAGACTACTCTTGGCGTAGCTCCATATCGTTAACATATTAAAGTACAAGTATTTTATTCTAAAATGCATTCATTAAAAAACATCGAATAAATGCTTTTAAATAGATTTACTTCCACAGTAAAGATAATGAAGTGTATTAAATTTTGTATGCTATAACACGCCTTCTACTTTCTGTTTACGTCGTTTTCATTCATTAAATGGCGTTTAGCGAAATTCGAAACGTGAGGTAATTGACTTACCTATGTACAGTGGATGAAAACTAATCTATCCTTTCTTGATTCCAATGAACCAATATCAAAGTTCTTGTTAACAAAACAATCAAATATTAAAAACCGTTCGTCCATTTTCACGTTGAATCACGTTTAATAGGAGAGAGTCCCCAGTCAATAAGGCAATGATCAAAGGTTCCACTGTCGTAGACGTTGCTTCTGATCTTATGAAGAAAGTGTGTAATTCAACTTTCATCGTATAACAATGATAAGAAATTGAAATGAAATACAGATATTATTCTATTTTTATCAACCTGATTACTAAAATAGTATTTTCTTGTCATCTTTGTTCACATATCAAGTTTCATTTATCGTCATTCATTTACAACGAGTACAAACGGGTTTCAAGTTCGCTTGAAAAGAACTGAAAAATGTGCTAGCCGACGGCTCGATCTGTAGTTGCTGTATATGCTACAAACAGTGGTCGTGAGCCCATTGAAATATCGACGTTTCTTCTGCAGCATTGAAGCGCAATATTTGAATCAGCGTAAACTTCATGCAGGCACTTGTGTAGGGTTTATTGATGTGTTTCTGCTTGAATAAATGTGCAAACAAATATCACGGTGACCATAATTAAGTGCCTTTTGACAACATTCGTGACATTTTTGACAACATGACTTTGATGAGAAACAATAATTAGTTTGGTTGAAACAGCGTGGTATTCTTAAAAAATACAATTAATTTATATTTTTTGATTGCAGCGCACAGAATTACCGAGAGTTGGGCAACGATGCAATGTTAATCAGCGTTCATCGGGATGGTTTAATTGTATGGGAGCCTGGGATTGTCGTGGAAACAAGTTGTGCAGTGAATATTGGAAAATATCCTTTTGACTCACAAATATGTGATATCCGTTTCCTGACATGGATGCATACGAACAGAACACTACGGGTGGATCCAGGTCATAACAAAATCCACTTGGAAGCAACGTTACCAAACGGAGAGTGGGACATAACGGATACCTTAGCAGTGCGTTATGCGTATCCTTCAACCTACAGGAATGGTACGGAGCATACCGGTGTAACCTTTCAAGTGCACCTCCGGAGAAAAAGGACCTTCTATATTTTAAATACAATTATTCCCGTGGTGATGCTGTCGCTCCTCAATGTTCTGGTGTTTATTCTGCCCGCTGACTGCGGTGAACGAATGGCTTTAGCTGTCACAGTGTTGTTATCATTCACGGTGTATCTGGGGATCATTAGTGACGTCATGCCCAAGACCTCGGAGAGTCTTTCTCTTTTAGGTATGTAAAACTATTATTCATTTTGACGTGCCTGGTCGATATTTCATCACAAATGTTGCCTTCGGTAATTGGCTTAACAAGTTTAAAGGAATTAGGTTTACTCTTCTTTTATTATATTTGTAAGATAGACACGTCCAGATGGCGTTTCTTTGTCGTAACCTTTGAAAGACCTAGTTGGCATTAGGCAGTATATTTCTCTCAAGAATATCAATAGTTCGTATACTCTACAACAAGATTTAATATTTAAATTTAAAAAATTCATAATATCCCCAATATAAGAACATTGCATAGTTCGGTTTTCCTTCACTTTTGTTTTGAATAATTTACATATATTTCAAGGTGAGTTTTACAAGTTTTATATACATATTTGTAACAAGACAAAGGTAATCTTTGCTCACATACGCCCGCTATCCGTCAATGTTATCATTAGACATGTTTATGGCACAGAGGTTTTTCAACTATTTCAAAAAATGTTTTTTAAGTAGTGGCTTTCGAAATCGATGAAGGGTATCAAGAGAACTTTCAAATTACAAAATGTTCTCTCACCTACACAAGGGACATTATATACATGTATATAATGTCCCAGTACACCTACACCTACACCTACCTGTCCACATTGCGCCATATCAGCATTTATCAGCACAAAGTTCAATGACAGATTACTTTCAAACTCGATGGAGAGTATCATCAGGAGTACTCTCGCCGACAATTTAATCCACCAAGTTTCCGAGAGAAAAATTCCCCATTGGAGCGTCACAGCTGTCATTCGCACTAAGTTCAATTACAGATTCAAGGGCCATAATTCCGTAAAGCAAAACTACATTTCCGAACTAGGTGCCTTCTTAGCCCTTTGATCAATCGTAAGCGCATTCCTTAACATTGGCTAAGATTGATCTTAGGGCTAAGATCGGTTAGTGTAACGGCACCCTGGCCTTCGAACTCGATCAATAGTAGCCTCAGAAATACCTGCACCCACAGTCATCTAGATGTAAAACATGTAAATTCCGAGAATACATGTCCCTATTGATTCTATATAATGAATGATGTATGAACCTATTGAAGCCATAAGCAGCGAGTTGAAGACTGAATGACGTTTCGTGGAAACAATTAAATTTGAATTCCCAGAAAACTGCAAATTGACCACGTATGATGGGACGAACATATTGTTTACATTTAGGTTGATGTCCCCTAAACGACTTTTGAGAAATCTAACCGTAGGACGGACGGACATAATTATTTCATAGAGGTAGTTTAATTATACGAGACTTTTTATTAGTAGCATAACAAAGCCTACATGTATAATTGATACTGTTTTACAAGATTCTACTTTAGTATGGTGAGAAAGACTATATGGATACTGTTTTACAAGGTTCTACTAAAGCAGTGGGAGAAAGACTATATGGATCCTGTTCTCCAAGGTTCTAGGTAACTTTAGCATGTGAGAAAGACTATTTGGATAATGTTTTACAAGGTTCTACTAAAGCAGTGGGAGAAAGACTATATGGATCCTGTTTTACAAGGTTCTAGGTAACTTTAGTATGGTGAGAAAGACTATTTGGATACTGTTTTACAAGGTTCTACTAAAACAGTGGATGAAAGACTATTTGGATAATGTTTTACAAGTTTCTACTTTAGTATGGTAATAAAAACTTAGTGGATGGCGTTTCACGAGGTTCTATTAGCAGGAAGAGAAACACTGCTTTGATAGCGTTTTACAGAATTATACTTTATCATAACATTTTAGACTATAAGTGGGTAAGCTTTTACAAAATTCAGGTCCTTCAGCTCAATGTTTTTGGACTTATCCATGATTTTTTTTCTGAACTGCTTTGGAAATACCCGACCTTATTTTGTCAACAAAATATCGTTGAGAACTGACAATGAAGCGAATCGCTTTAATAGAAATCCTCGGGTTTAGAATGTTCAAGAATGGACAAGAAATAATAAGTAATTCAGATTACCTAATCTCACTGTAATATTATTTAAAATCGATGGTTCTATATAAGGTATCTGTATTCAAGATTTCTCCCGAAATTAATTGGTATTCAGATTGTATATTAGAGTCTTTGATTTAATCACAGTTGGACGTGATATATAGCCTGCGTGCTGTGTCATTAATCTTTTAGTGTCGACATTCATCCAGATAACATATCACTATTGGTGACAGGGGATTAAAGCGTTTTTATTGATTAGTTTTGTTAAAACACACAGAATCATGTTAAGACCTGAAGACATTTACTCGAAAATTATTATTATCACTTATTCAAGTCTGTAAGGAATCTCTGCGAAGAAAATGTTTTTGTAATACAAAATCATTGGGCTAGATATCACCAACTCATTTTATTGGATAAAAATTATTCATCCGAAATTATGAAAATAATTTTTGATAACGTAAACACGAAGCGGTTGAAGCCAAAGAAAAAACGGTTGTAATGGAGAATTGATTTGTATGTAATTAAGTTGTAATTATACCCGATAACAAAGTCAACTTTGCAATGCCAAAAGACGATACTATATTATGTTCACAATGCAGATGTATTCGTCTTTATGATAACACATGGAAATTGTCTGATGTGAACTGGATATTCTTATCCAAAACTATGTATGATATTAAAACAATATTTAGGGAATACATGCCATAGCTCAACGAACTTGCATTTGTCCTAATGTCATCGACATAGGAGTATAATCTTAAAATGTCTGCATCTTCTAGACATACTGATGTGTCTGCCCTGATATATTTGTGTCGTTTGTCAGTTACTCGTGTGTAAATAACAGTCACTGATGAACAGAGTGAATAGTTCATATTTCAAATATGCACAATACGTAGACAAAGTGGCGTAACATTTTTAAAACAGGTTTAGTTTTTACCGAAAAAGTAATTGTTATGGAAAATGACAATGACACTTAGGATATTTATCATTTCTTTTTGTATTCCATCTCTCAAAAGTATACTACTGGACAAATGATTGTTAATGTAAATATCATTAAACTCGCATCAATAGTTGAAGATTTATTTTTTAATCATTTGTCATAAAATATTCAAATCGTTATTCCAGTAATCTAATCGCCTTTAGAATGTAATATTTTAGTTTCAAAATTGCGGACGAAATTATTAAATAGATAATATCTCCGGACATCATTCCGAAATTTAAACTTTTGTGTACGAAATTACAAGATAGGTAGAGGAAATAACCCGATATGTACCTCATGCTTGTACACTGTTTTTTCATAAGAGTTATTCCCCTTAGAATATAAACCAATCATATGTCTTGTAACAAAGAGGATTCACCTGTGGCTGATATTTGACCCAGAAATGCCGAAATAGGTCAGTTAGGATTAGTCATCCCGGTCGCTCGAGATGACGAAGTCGCACACGTCACCACTCAAATTTGTAAACACATGTCTATCAAAATATACTGTACAAAAAACTGACACTTATTTTACCGTTTATGTGTGCAAGAGACAGGTACTTCCGGTAAGGATTTCGTTGGTTTTGTCATTTTGGTTGTATCATTTTAATATGCTTATCGTTCCTGGCATTGGTATTGGCATTAAACTGACTCACAAGCAAGTTGTTTTACTGTTTATTGCGCCCAAAGAGCAAACCGACCATGACAGCTAGTGCAATCCTTGCAAACATTGAATATACATGTGATCTAAGAGATTTAAAACGCTCTCAACCCTTTCTGGGAAGGTCTGTAATAATTGCTGGATAGTTCAATAAGTTCAATGAGCAGATAGCTCGTTTTAGTTATGAACCCCCAAACCATGTCCATATTACTGTACCAAATATCTATCTAACTTGTTCTGTGTTTCAGCTGTGTATCTGACATCACTTCTATCAATGAGCACCCTCTCTGTGCTGTGTGCCGGGGTGGTGCTGAACATTCACCACAAGGACCCCAAGACACCCATACCCGCAACAGTCAAGTACCTGTTCGGTAGAGAGCACAGGCGCCAGGTGTTGAGGGACAAGTTGAAAGATGCCGAGACGGCAGCCAATGAAGGTGTCATAGTTCACACCCACAGGCGATTTCCTGAGGACCACACGCACAAGCGGTACAACGAGGATACCAGTGACTGCAAGTGCAAGGAAAATGGAGAGTGTGAGCCGAACAATAGTGATAAAAATATTATTCCTCATGAATGTCAGCGACTTGTGAAAGAAGTAGAGGATATGAAATATGAAATAACATGGCATGATATTGGAAAGTCTTTGGACGGGGCGTTATTTTGGATCTTTTTTATAGTGACAAATACAATAACGTGTATAATACTGACACTATTTGTTAGTCCATACTCGGTGTGATTGTATGTGTATTCAATGCAATATTAAATGAGGATTCAACAATAATATTTGGTGAAACTGTGAATAATGCTTTGACCAACTATCGTGTGAATTGTAAAATGTATAATATGTAAATATATTCTTAATCCCATTGTTATGGTTGACTACTTTTGTGTAAATATCTTGTGATATAAAGTGTTATTTTCCTTCACATCGGCTACTCATTGCATTTAGTGTCTTTAATGTCCTTGAATGTAATCATTTGTGGCAACACAGATTATATCGACACATCGAAACCGCTTTATGACGTTACAGTATCTATTTCTGAACGCTAATAATTAATAGCCGTGTTTGTGTATGCAACTTTACTTTGATTAACATATGAACTAATTTATTTTGCTGACGCTTACAGAAGAGTTAGGAAGCGCCGTTTGAAGTGAATATGAACTTGAATACCGGTTAGCGTGACAGTGAATATGAAATAAACATTTACCGTAGAAAGTGGTGCTTTATGCATTCGGTTTTCGCCATAAGGTCATCTTTTATTTTACGACTATTTAAAACTAAATATGCCTTTTTTAGCTAGATGCTTTCGATGTGTGTTTTAGGTATTGGATATATGTCATATTATTCATGTTTTTTCTTCAGCATGGCTATATCCAATGGTGTATGTCTTGCTCAGTGGAGTTAATTATGTCCACTATGGTAACCTGGGTAGTAAAATGTGTATTCGAATTTGGAGCTAGCATACGAATCCGGGATATGGGCTTAATATAATTAATAATATGTCATGCCACAAAATCACTTTATCAGCTCGCTGATTCGTGCCTAATACACTTATTATCTTTTCATTTGGAAGTTTTATGTCTCATATCCAGAATTCGTTATGCTTAGAAGCACTTAATAGCAAAATGAAGAAAATGTACTTCCCACAATGTATTACTCTCTGTCTAACAATATTCAAGTTCTGTTCTGGAAGCGAAATTGTAAAAATAATTAAGAGTTTTGCTCTGGAATCAAGGTGAAGATGTTTTTCCATGGAAATGCCTAAAAATACAATTCAAAAGAAGTTGAAAATCCCAAAAGGCACATACACATGATGATTGCTCTACACAGCACGTTTCACTGAGCTAGGCCTTACAACTTTTTAGTTCTGGTTCGGAAAGAAAATTAAGTTGTTTCCATGGAAACGACTAATGATGAAATTCAAAATAGTTGTATACATGATGATTGTTCCACATAGCAAGTTTAATTTAAAGTCTTACATTTGTTTAGTTCTAGTCCGGAAACTAAATTTTAAAGAATACTTCCAAGGAAAAAAGTTAAAAAATAAAATCCCAAAGAAGTTGAAAACCCAAAAGGTACATCTACACATGATGACCGTTCCCCAGATCTAGTTTCATTGAGCTATGCCTTACGGTTGTTGAGTTCTGCTCCAGAAACGACCCGGACGTACAGACGGAAATGAAATATACCAGGTCTGTAAATGATCCTCATAATGAAATGGATAATATTTAGACAATTAATTTAAAAAGCTACACTCTGCTACTTTTAAGCAAGATAGGAGTAGTAATTACAACCAAATATTGACTCATGTAGAGTCAGTATGGAGTTAGCATTTTATCTTCTCTTGATAAAGCTAAAGGCTATCGAAGCACCTCACACGAGGCAGGAATTTTAATAGAACATTTTTACAGCCTATAAAGAATGTTTAAAAGAGATATCCGAGTTGTACAGGACAGGGGACGAATTGATCGGAAAGCAACGTGTTCTTGAATGGCTTTTAGAGATGATTTTCACGACTTCCTGTTTGTAAAGCTGGATGTTTTCTCACACAGCATGTTGATAACCATTGGAGAGCTTGTATTTACCTAATTAATACTTTTCTGTTAATAATAGATTGATGCACATTAATGAACATACATATTTATGATTCTCAAATGTTTCTCGTAGAATGGTAGTGTTCTATTACAAATCTACTAAACGTGAACCTCTATTTATTAAATATTTTCTATTTTGTAAATCTATATTTCCCTATCTATCGACATCAAATTAAGTTCATAATACATTCCGAAACACATATCATCGTTATCTTGTTGCATGATTTTATTATTTCTTTCATCAACAAGTAAATATCAACAATACTTCTTTATGAATCACTTGATTCTTTGATTATAATTTCGATTTTCATATTTTAGTGTAGCTGATAGCTTGTTAGATTCATATTATTTCCCTCAGGGATCGATGTTTTCTTTCACAATTTCTTGATCATAGCAGATTTCATTGCAGCGGTAGAAGAAATCCGTGTAAAGCGAACTGGTCGTTAGGGAAACTCTGTTAATACCAGTGTTGATACGCTTGCTGAACGTGATTGGCTGAAACTGATTTTAAAGGTGACGAAAAACATAACAGCTTCATAAATCAGAAGTAAATTTCAGTTTGAAAAAGGTTCGGAATTCAAGTGAATTGGTTTTTGTTTTTTCTAATTATGGAATCAAAGCTTAATCTTTACGATCTGTAGGGTAAATATCATCTTTAAAATGCTTTCATTCGCAACTTCGTACTTGCATGTTTCGCATTTGAAAGTTTGCTTCTTATAATCTGACCCAATTAAAATCGTTATAAGACATTCGAATGCAAATAGACGGTTACGTAGCTAATGTATTATTTTATATACATCATTCATTACAAATTATAATTGTTTGCAAGTAAATTGGTAATCGTTCTTCATACTTCCCTGTTAAGCATTATGTTACTGTACGATGTACCTATCTCTACAGCCATAACGCTTCAGCCAGGGCCGATGAAACTGGCTTCAAGAAATCGTTTAGCAAGAATCGGGGCCATAAGAGACTTAACTCTCTGTGTGATGTTCCATTTATATGGGTTAGGGGTAATATGCATGATAGTGGTGCCATCATCGCCAGTAGCTTAGCAGAAATTGCATAGCGAGACGATTGAATCGTTCTGGTTGGACATCACAGACGTTTGACCAATCAGAGATTGACAAGGGATCACGTGATTTCAACAAATCTCGTACTATCTCGTGATTCTCATTGTGTCGTAAACTGGTATTAGATAGAGATGCAAATGGCGGGAGAGTATTTATACACGGTGTTTTGTCCCTTGGAACATCCCCGACTAGACTGGCTTGACGTTTGAGAGGCGCATCAATGATGCCAATGGGTTTATCTCATGTAGACAGCATTTATATTTGGTCCCATTGATAATTGCATAATAGAGCAATGGCCTCATATGTATATTTGGTAAAGTAGAAGATAAAATGTTTCGTACACTGTTCAAACTACGACTGAAAGCAAAATGTCGTTTTAAACACTCAAAATGTTTCCTAAATTTGTTAATACAAATATAACATAGAATCCGTTCTTAAGTATTACATGAAATCATGATTTATTTATGTTATATCATTTTATAACATTTTATTCGTTCAGCGTTGTTTTGTTTCATAACATACATGTATGTGTGGCTGTAAAGTACAGATCAAGTTGGTTTCAATTGAAAATGTTTCAAATATGCTTTGTTAATGCAACCATCATATCTCATCACTTTTGTGATCCTTGCATATAACATGTGTCAGAGATAACATACAGTTACAGTGTGAAAATGCATCGATGAAAATTCCTACAGGGTACCACAAGGAATGTTATCCCTGTTGTTATTGCATTTGACAAACGTGATACCAAAACTGATCTGTTTTTGGTTTATGCCCGTGCAAGCAATTCCCATTCTGATCATAACGTACGATCGAATGCATGTGTTAAAACTGATTTTTTTTATAATTCCGTGTGATAACCACTTGATGATCATATTAACACTTGGCCTTTTCCATCTGTATCACTTGTTAAGGATCACATATTTGCAATTCTCATGCATGACATGCTCGTCAAATGCAATTTATCTTTACGGTTCGTTGTTGAAAAGCGAGCATCCTATGAATGATATTTACACATTATTACGACTGTGTGTTATCTTCTTCATAAACAACTCGAGGTGAGTGGTGAGCTACGAAGCCCCTCCAGTACGATTTAATGTAAAAATATCTTTGTAAATACATTTTGTTCACCATAAGAATATGATATTGTGAATGCCTCTCATTTGATCACATTAATATTCTTGTAAATAAACATTTGGAACATCTAAAATGTCCTGCCTTGTTCTTTCTGAAAGATTCAGCAATGAATCCTTATAATTGCAAAGATGATATATGAAATATATTATACAAGACAAGTTTTATTCACACATGACTTCTTACCTCATAAGTGCATCTTCTGGGAGAAAACAAGACGGATCATGAAAATATCCAAAAAAGTTAATATATAGCGGTGCTGATACAAGCATAAATGAGTATTGATTGGAAACATCTGGTTGAAAGAGAGGAGTTCCTGTGTATATTTGTACAAACAGAAGAGGATAGGCAGGGAAAGTATATCACTTTTAAAGGTGCATCCATTTTGTTTCATAAAAGTGTATTTGGCTTTACACATGCTAAGATACGATATGCGCTGATATCAATTCAAAAAATTTCACTCAACTTGCATATTCATCCCCAATCGCCAAATATATAAAGATTACTAGTTTTCAATTAAAATCTGGTAACATCATTTTACTTGTGCAGAAACCGAAACTACACGTTCCAGTCACATGCAGAGTAGTTATAAACATAACGACATATTAAACATTATCAAGTTTACAAGTTTTCTTTTAGTTTGTTGTAAATACGTTTCAAAAATTACGTTTGACTAATTGACGCACGCCACACGGGTTGAATTGTCAACCGAATTGTTGAATTCAGAAATCGATAGTTTTACCTTTATATTGTCCGTATACCGAGTCGACTAAGATCAAAATGACAATTTTCGGCAACAGTCAGTACTTTACGATAACATAACACAATTTATAACGTTTAGCATATGTGACACCAAACAACATAATGGATGTACCTTTAATCGTTCTCTATGATAACCCATCTTTCTTTAATAAAGCATCACGTTTTAATAATATCGATGTCATTTTCACGTAGACTTCAAATTTCATATTTAAATAATTACTGTACATGGTTTGCGTTTGTCGTTTATTCAAATTTAAACTATTCCACAACTATTACATTTTAATCAGTGAACAAGTGTTTAACTAATTATGTGATTATTATCAACACTGAACATGAACTATGCGTCAAAGCGTGCACACATGTATAAACGAAAAAGACAAATACCTCCCTTGAATATCAATACAACATATGGTGAATGGTTTTGTTAAGTGCATCCTCCACTTAAATACTTTTGAAAGTTATTTCTCATCATATCATAAAACTAATATGATACAACACTATAAAGTTCAAAAGTCTGTAAAACAAGCCAACGCAAGATATTGTATTCATCGGCATTGACATATTTAACATTGTGATATCGTTATGTTATATGTTATCGTATATATTGTGTTTGATAACAAAACGTTCAAAGGGAGATAACTGCATGTTCCACATTTTCTAATAATTACAAAATGGATTTGTTACACTAATTTCCGCGATTCTGATTGGACGAGAGCTCTCAAAAACCTGCTGCCATTTCTCGATGACTTTATTTTTTAATTATAAGGATTGTTTTACATGTTTTGTGCCTCTATCGAAGTATAAGAGCAACAAATTTCGTAAAACATCGCTCCGCTACCCTACGCGATGTTATACAATTTGTTGCTATTATACTTCGATAGAGGCACAAAACATGTAAAACAATCCTTAAATGAATCTCATTTCGTTTGTGTAACATAAGATTATAGAAACGCAACCTCCTTTCAATAAAACTCACTCCAAGTATTACCTCTGAGACGGTTCATATCATTTGTTGTATAAATGTATCGTTCTTTCCTAATTCGTAAGAGCAGTAAATGGCTTGAGAATTGTATTTTCTGTCTGTGTCTCTTTACGTGAAAGTAGACATAGAGTCAAAATATATAACACTAGAGTTTGGATTACCAACTATTGTAGTGATTGTGTCATTTTGGTACTTGTGTTATTTGAAATATTACAAAACACCATCATAAGTGTAACTGAAATAAGATAAGATATTCGATAATTGTTTTAGAACTACGACATTTTACAATATTCCATCATAGAATTTCAAATTGTATAGCTAACATAACTACATATATTGTTTACAATATTCCATCATATAATTTCAAATTGTATAGCTAACATAACTACATATACTGTTTAAAATGTGCAATTTAGTATTTCTGTGTTCAAGTTATCGGATTTAACATTGTCAGAGAATGATGAAGTTTATCGTCCCCAATCAATGATGTTATTTGTACCATGGACCGATCTGTCTTAATTCGCACTAGCATTATTTTTACATATGCTTTGACTTATTAAAATACACAACACTTGAATGTATATCACAAAGAAGCCATTTTAAGTGTAAACTTGGTATTGGTAACACTGATATAAGATCAGTGACTAGTGTTTCTTATAATAATTCATATATAAACAAATCCTAGACCCCCCCCCCCCCCCCCCCCCCCCCCCCCCCCCAAAGTTAACACAACAACCTGACGGTTTCCACAATTTTCCTCATCGGTCATTTTAGGACAGATCAGCCACAACGTGTACTGAACACAAAGCCTGGATGAAGCTATCAAAGGGAGGTAATCGCTCTTTTCAATGAAGCTCTTCTGTTCTGATGTAAAATGTTAAAGATGGGGGTTGACTAATCGAATAAATCCAGCGTAGAAAACTCCCGCCTACTCGACCGCCAAATACGGTCTTTTTTCCAGTGGGACGGTGAAATTTCAAAAGCAGCCTGTCCGGTGGTCGGGTAGATATTTTATTCTTTTACTACATATTTTTCACAATACCAGACAGGGTAATCTTTCGTCAGTTAGAGGTGTAATGGTATTGTAAAACATTAAGTCCACATTACCATTGCCAGTGTATCTGAGCGCTTTATATAAACTCTTTTTGATTACAAAGCGATACCAATAGCAGACAGCAAATGTCTAGCTTGCTTGTAAAATGAAAAGTCTGTCGCAAAATATAAACAGTTAGTTTCAACATTCTAGATCATAATTCTAACTTACTAAAATGCATTTTGCTGAAGGCATATTTTTATTCTTTATTAACTTGACAAATCCATGAACAATGTATTAAAAACCAAAGTCATTGTTTGAAAGGCATATGTGGGCAATGTTTGTTAATTTTGTCGTGTTTGTGAATCCATTTCAGTAAATATGACGATACAAATAAATATAAGTTAAGTTGGATATATCAGCATACTATCAATTGTAATTTATATAAGTATATTTTAAAACTGGCTCGTCAATGTCAAGAAATAATTAATTGCGTCGATGGTCGACTACTGGTGTAATTAATGTAATCAGAAATTATTATAATTGTCGACCAGATGTCACGTCATGATGGCCGATATAATACGTTACAAAAGAAGGACTGATGATTCAACATGATGATATATGATCCAATGAAAATTTTGCTGACAATTAGTAAATTGCCCAGCTGTTAATTAGTGAAATACGAGAAACATGTTAAACCAAAATGTATAACAAATGTTTGGTACTTGCAGTAAGTTATATGTGACTGTTGAAAATCGGACAGGTAGGTTTTCTTCCGGACTCGTATCTTTATTTCAGTTACCAGTCCGGTTGTCTGACTTGGATTTTCTTGAATTTTCTGCACTGGATATAGCAATTTCACAAAAATGCGTTTAAAAGAAACTTTAAGGCGTTAAATATTTGTATGATATTTTGACTTAATCAATTATAAATAGTGAAAACAAAACATCAGCATAAGCTTATGAAGTAATATTATATGTGCGATGTGCTATAGAAACTATAATGTTCGATGAATCGGAGCAAATCTAATGCTCTCAACAAATGCTTGATATTTTTACATTTGGTTGATTATTTATAGCAGGAATCAGGAATAAAACACATAAACAATTGATCATGAACAATAGGTAACAAAAGTAAAAACACTCTTCTGTCAAAAAATCGTCTGAAGTATAGTTGTGAATGTATTGCCTCGAACGCTTTTATTATCCATACCTACTTAGCAGTAAGGATACATGTCATTTTTAACTACTGAAAAATGGAAATAACCACAACATTATACCCCGGTCAGGTTGCTATGGTTTCTTTTGTTGCAAGTGTAGGTGTATTAGCTGATACACCTACACTTTTTTCTGATAAACCTACATTTTTTAACAACTGAGAAATCAATGGAGTCAATTTTCTAAATTTCCAAATCTAAGTGACGATACTTTATAAAATGATTATATATAAGACACTTACAAATTTTTCATTTAAAACCTGGGTTCGAACCTGTGTCCTGTTGCTTTCTGGCCGAACGAACTAACCATTAAACCACGAGGCCAGTTGAAACTTTGTAGATTTTTTTCATGACAAAATGAATAAGGTTCTTATAATGCGTGATATAATATCAACAATTTATGTGTTTCTCTTCATATAAGAATGTTATTTAATTTTGGGTGCAAAATATCTTAACATACTGAAAGTTACTTCTGTTTTCTCTAAATTTTGGCCATGTTGACATTAGACATGCAGTTTATGGCCGAAGCTTACATTTCAGCGAGATTCACGTGCGTCTGCGTTGATAATACCGTCATTGGGCCATATCAATTAGATTTCGAGCCCCAAACATTGGTAACCATACAACGAAGCAAGGACTGAGCGAACCCGGGAGTTGTCACAGATGCGGCGGCCGTGTTTGGGCTGTGCGTTTCATACACAAGCTTGTTTACAGCTGTATTTGTTTAGAAATATTATAAAATAGTATCCGTTTACACTCGACCGTAAGTGGAGTATAAGACAGAAAAACCCATACTTTTCCTCGTGAATATAATGATACCCTACACTTTTCCCCGTGGAGCCTTACTCGGCTACGGGGAACAGTGAAGGGTATTATTCGATACACGAGGGAAAGTATGGGTATAACTCTCACATATATATGTTGTGAACCTTTGGGTATCTGTCTACTTTGACATCAGTTTCACATTACATGACATACTGTTTGTAGGGAACTAGTATGTGAGTGATACAAAGCTCAATGTACCCAAAAATGTTACCATCATCACTGTTAGTTGTAGATTACATGCATTATATATTACATTTTAACTGAGATATCGATGTCTACATGTACTTTCGAATATTATGAAATAGGATATTAAAGAAACCATATTCAATATTATCTCGATCTTGAAGAACTAAACGTGGTATGGAGAATGTAGATGTGCATGTATGTCCCTGTTAAAACTTTACAATTTGAAAGTTTTTGTGGTTTCAAACAATTTAGAGCACATCAAGACATCACGTGTTTAGACCCTGTACTTGATTACGGATTTTGCTTACTAGTATTTTAACAAGCTAACATCTCACATAAATTTAAGCCCAGGGCTTAAGAACAAAAGAACCAAAGGCTAAGAATATTGGTCATTTTACTCAACTGCTCTAAATTTGACAAATTCACATGATCACCGGATTTCATGACATCATTCAAAAGACTTTTAGTAAGCAAACATTCGAATATATTTGTTATACTTTGAACTTGTTCATGCATATATCATACATTCTAAAGCCTGTTCGTGGGAGAGGATGATGGATCTCACTGAATGCATGACCTCCAGCTGTTTTTCATGAATTACGATGAAATGCAAAAATGCAAATAGTGTACTGCACTAGAATGCCCTTGTATACCCACATACGACATATCTATCACCAAGGTTTATATTTGTTTCAACCATATCTATTCGAATGAAAGGAGTTGGTGCATGTTCTTCCAATATTCAACTTTGCGATACCCAAGCGAAACACATAGTTACATTATACTTACGAAATTAGAAACAGGAAAGTATACTTTTAGTAAACTATCCAATACAGATGGCTCTAAGTACATGTATCTTCATATTGTGAATTTAAAGGGGCAGTAGCACGTTTTTCGGTTAAAATAAGTCGATGAAATGTATTTGTCACCAATAGTAAAACACTCTTCTCTTTTCGGAAAATCAATCTAGAAAATGAGTGTACATGGTTCCGTAAAGCCATGGAAATCGTTTTTTGTCATTCGAATATAATAAAATGTGTTCACAATTAAATGGCCGCCATGCAATTTTTACCCAATACCGTTATTACAACAACGGATAATTGGTTTGTGTAATAAGATGATTTACCCTCTAAAGTAAATATAAATGCCATAAACTATCATTATAAATGGGAAATTTAAAAAAATGAAATTTCCAAAAAAAGCGTGCTACTGCCCCTTTTACAAACGATAGGAAAGTTTCTTACTTTTGAAACTGTCTGCCTTGGCGTTTGCATTTTTTATGCGTTCAAATTTGTCATTTAGTATACAAGTTTATGCAGAGTATAGTTTAATTTAAGAGGGTAAAACAGTCCATTATACCACGATTTCAGTCAATGACATGGTTTTCAGAAATTGACGGTATCGGTTTCATTGTTAATATTTACCAAATAAATATTTATTGAATAACTCTCTAAATAAAGACTGATGATAATGTGGTTTCTCAAAAAGGAGACTTTTAGTTATACAGGTACAGGGAGAAAAATTAGAAAAGAGTGATACTAGTATTTGGTATGATGTAATTAGACTATTGTATAAGTACCAGAGAGAAATATGTAGTTTCTATAACTTATCTTACTTATGAAACAAATCTCGGATTTGTCACTGCAGGGAAGATCGCATCCTCGATAATCGAGCGCTATTGTTCCGATTAATCTACACACAAGCGCTGGAAAACAGTAAGGGTATTCATCCCTAACCTAGTTACCTCCTCTTGGGTCCATGTTATCCAATCAGAAACGAAACGCAGACACTATCTGCGTAGACAACTCGACCAATCAAAACGCATCTTTTATCACTACCGTTGTTTATAGAAACAAACATGGCAGCGGCCGACTCACTCGATTACGATAAAGTTTGTAACAAAGTCAGCGTAGAAAACCTGACAGAAACTCAAAAGAAAGTTTTAAGAAGTCTGTACGAGAAGAAGGATGTATTCATGTCCATCAAAACGGGTGGAGGTAAATCCCTGTGCTACCAGGCGTTCCCAGTCATCTGCGAAAGCCAAGATCCTGACACGAGAGTGCTTGTTATTTCACCCTTGATTTCGATAATGGAAGAGCAAAGTCGATTTTTTTACTGATTTGGGTTTCACTGCATCGTATATCGGAAAGAACAACGAGGACGATAAGCGTATAGCAGCTGGAGAGATGCAATTTGTGTTCACCTCGCCTGAAAATCTGTTGGCAGTCGAACGTTGGAGGACATGGATTGATACAGCGAAAGTGGACCTGCTTGTCGTGGACGAAGCCCACACCGTTATCTTGTGGTTAGTAATTAATTAAAATATAAGCAATATGGCCTACATTTTAACTCTCAGTGCACACAGTGTTTATCACAACATTTACAATATGAAACTTGAAGTAAAAAAATATAATTACATTGTCAATGGAATTTCTAAATACAACACTGAACTGTATGATCATTTTTCGATGAATGAGAATTAATAACTAACAGAGGAAAGTTTTAATGTTACAAACAGTAGAGGACAGTCTTAACAGTTAAGAGGTTTCACAAGGAATTTTCAATTTATTTCCTGAATCTTTTTATTGGAGATAAATTTATTGATTTTGATTACTGCATACTTTCATTTTCCAAAGGTACAAAATTTGCTCTATTGTAGATATGTTAAAAAACTAAATGTCCAAATTTTTAACCCGTTTATATATGTAAATAGTAATGCATATAATTGATAGTGTACTGGTTAAATCAAAGGGATTATCACCGATGTTTAACATCCCTTCCCTTAAGGCTTTAAGTTCTATTGATGAATTTTTTTTTTAAAAACACCCATAAAAGTACTATTATGATTATAAATGTATTTCTTCAGATTGCTTAAAAAACATTTGCTTTTAAAGGTCTGAATCTGGACAGGATGAACCCTTCAGGAAGTGGTTTGGAAGTATTGGTGAGGCAAGGTGTATGTTGAGCTGCCCTATTTTAGTCTTGACAGCAACAGTTAGTCGAAGTAAGCGCTTAAAATTGCACAAGAAGCTGTCCCTTGTGGAATGTGTGGACATAATAGATAGTCCTGATAGAACCAATGTCAAACTATTCTCCAAAGTTATTCGGCCAAACATGCCACTAGAGGATGTGTTTCAGTGGCTCTTGAATCTTGTCATTGAAAAAAAAAGATGTGTGTCCAAGGCATATTGTGTTCACCACCATAAGGATGTGTGGATCTTTGTTCAGCATGTTTCGAACAGTTCTTCCAAGTGCATACCTAAAACATGTTCAAATGTTTCACTCAGTTACCCCAGAGTCAATAAAGCAACTTGTGCGGGATGACATGAACAACATTCATAGAGAAATCAGAGTGTTATTGGCGTCTAGCGCAGCTGGCATGGGAGTCAACTACGAGGGAATTCATAACATTGTCCATTTTGTCCCTCCAAAAGACATGGACAGCTTCCTCCAACAGATGGAAAGAGCAGGTCGAGATGGCGAACAGTCCTTTCAAGTGTTATTGTACAGTGGGCGACACACCGGCATACTGCAGAAAGACAAAAAGTGTAGTGAAATGTTAACATATGTCAAAAAACAGACAATCTTGTCAAAGGGAAGTGATTCTGGAATGCTACCAAGCAACAAAATCAGCAATGAAAGCGCATCTTTGTTGCGACATTTGTTCAAAGTCATGTGCCTGTGGGGATTCAGACTGCACTTCGTTTGACCACCCATCCTTTCAAGTTTGTAGACGCAAGAAGTAACAAAAAGTTCATCACTCGCATCCACAGGATTTATTCTTTGAAGGGAGAATACATTTGAGTCGTTCAACGTTGACCAATGGGTGTATTATTTACAATCATAGCTCGCTGTTCGTTATTGCCATAGCGTTGAGTGGATGAGGTTTGGAAAACTTCAATAAATAGAAAAATAGCGTTCATTACTTGTATTACAGTTCAATAGTTGAGTATGAAATACAATACAATGCGTTAGTATACTCATTTGCAATAACAATTATCCACTTTGACAATTGCATGAACGTTATCAAGCCAAATTACATATAGTATCATTGAACAAGAAATAATGACAATTTCCATAAAGAATGCATATAGAATTGAAGATGCATATAGAATATGTAATAATAATGCAATTATAATGATATAACACTCACATTTGTGTTCCTGTGTGGCTACATTAAATTTGACAGTCAAAGGACAGATCCTTTCAAGATGGAGGCTGCTAACACACTGAAAATGCTATCACAGCACTACATGTGGTTTTAGAGATCATGTGACAGGAAATGGGTATTGTGGGATGTGAAATATTACTTTTAAATTTGCAAAAGTTCTATGAAGAAAGTGGGGCTTGAACCCTAGCTGGCAGGATTACCAACCTCAAAGGGAGATCATTAATGATTCATGGTTTCAGTGACAGTTGCACTAGGCTACCAGGCCTGTGATGAAATATGAGAAGAGTAAAATGCATCGAATATTTATGCAAATTAATATTATGAAATGATAGAAGTTGAAATTGTGCAGAAAAGTATTTGTATATGAATTGTGCATTTACACACTCGGCCTCTTAAACATACCAAGGGTAGTTTAACAAAAACACATACATAATGCAGGATTCATCAAATACCATACACTGAATACCTTTGAACCTCATACCCACCTATGCTGAGCTCGACGGGAGGAGCAGAACCAGTTTGTGGATAGGTCGTCGAAGTTCGGCACCTCTGGCTCTCAACAACACGCTTCTCACAATTCCATAAGAATCCACCTCAGTCTGGACAACGCGGCCCATGGACCATGCACTCCTGGGTAAAGTTTCATCTTTAATGAGGACAATGTCATCAAGCTGAAAGTTCCTCTTAGGAAAATTCCATTTTTGTCTTTGTTGAAGAGACTGAAGGTACTCTTTCTTCCATCTGGACCAGAAAACGTTGGCCAGATACTGGATACGCTTCCAACGTTGACGTGAATACAAGTGGTTCTGCTGAAACGTGCCGGGCGGTGAGATGAAAACATCAGGCTTCATCATGAGGAGATGATTTGGAGTCAGCGGGTTGAGATCATCTGGATCTCCTGAGACAGTTGTGAGGGGTCTTGAATTCAGTATAGCCTCGATTTCACAGAGTAACGTCCTATACAGTTCATCATCGAGGTATGAAGCAAACTCGTGAAGCATGGGATTAAGGATATTGCGGACAGATCTGATCAACCGCTCCCAAACACCACCCATATGGCTTGCTGATGGAGGGTTAAACTTGAAATTGATTTCCTTGTGAAGCATGTCGGAATGAATTTTCTCTCGGTCAAGCTGATCCAAGGATTCCTTGAGTTCTCTCGATCCACCTACAAAGTTTGTTCCATTGTCGCAGAAGATTTCTTGAACTGGTCCCCTCCTGGCAATAAAGCGACGAAGAGAGTTTATGAAGGAACTTGTATCTAGTGAGTTGGCTGTTTCAATATGGACGGCTCGGCTACTGAGACACGTGAAGAGCACGCCATAACGTTTAACACACTTCCTACCTTCCTTCACGACATGTGGTCCAAAAAAGTCAACTCCTGTGAAAGTGAATGGACAAGCTGGATTCACTCTACATGCTGGAAGATCCGACATCATCTGCGTACTTGTCGGGGTCTTGAATCTTCTGCAAAATACACATTTGTCAAGCACACTTCTAATGGCAGAATTTGCCCTAGTGATCCAAAACTTGGTTCTCAAAGATGACAGAACATGGTTCCTTCCTACATGTCCAAGCCTATCATGAATGTCTCTGATAATCAGCATAGATACATGGTTCTTTTGAGGAAGAATGATAGGATACTTTGTATCTTCAGGTATGTTGGCTCTGCGCAGGCGTCCACCCACGCACAGCATACCATCTCTGATAACTGGGTTTAACTTGTACAGTGGACTGGTTCTAGGTACATGTGTGTTCTGTGCTCGGCCTCGTTCATCTGCTGCTTTCACTAACAAGTTCATCTCAGACTGGTACTCCTGATGCTGGACAAACTTAAGGATCCTTTCTCTAGCACTAGACAACTCTTTGACAGTAAACGATGAAGACGTTGGGTTACTGACCTTAACGTTCTGTGCCTTGTACTGGAGGTAAGAAAAGAACCTTCTGTAGATTGCCACAGCTCGCTGCAACTTGTGCCAAGATGAATAGTGTTGAAACAGCTTACATACAGTGCCCTCTTCACTTGATGTTTCTGAAACAGTTTTTGTCAAAGTCATAACAGATTCAGAAGCTTCACATTTTCCAAGACGTGGTTGCTCAGGCCATTCCTCTTCAGAGCGTCTAAGAAATTGTGGACCTTCAAACCAAGTGGAAGATTTCAAAAGCTTTGCACATGTAATTCCTCTTGAAGCAATATCAGCAGGATTACTTTTAGTGTCTACATATTTCCACTGCTGAGGATCAGTGTAATCTCGTATGAGCTTTACTCTATTGGCAACAAACACTGGGTACCTGTTTTGTTCGTTGGTGATGTAGTGCAGAACTGTAGTGGAGTCTGTATAGTATGTAGTACTATCGATCACCATGTCCAGTTCCTTTAGAAGAAATGCGCCAATCTTCATCGCAGTAGTTGCTGCTGTCAACTCGAGTCGTGGAATGGTTATGGCCTTGAGAGGTGCAAGTCGTGCTTTACCCATCACTAGAGCGGTGTGTGTGTTGTCTTCGCTGCAGAGTCGAATGTAGGCAGCACATCCGTAACCTGTAACGCTTGCATCAGAGAATATATGAAGCTGACGAGAGACAACATTATCAAAGGCTTGTGGTTTAAAGCAACGTCTTACCTCAAGATCTCTAAGCAATTCAAGTTCACACAACCATTTCTTCCAGCTGTCATAACATTCCTTACCGACGTTATCATCCCAATCAAGAGACTTGTCCTTGCACAGATCTTGCAATATTTTCTTGGCTGGCAATAAAACCGGAGCAACAAGACCAAGAGGATCATAAAGTGAAGACATTGCGGACAAAATTCCTCTTCTTGTAGCAGGTTTTTCTGGTAAGTCAACTGCAAACTTGAAAGAGTCTGAGTGAATGTGCCACTGCATACCAAGAACTCGTTCCATGGGAATGTCATCACAACTGAGATCAATGGCTTGAACTTCTTTAGAGCAGTGCTCTGGAGGAAAGGATGACAGGACAAGCTTACTGTTGCTTGTAAACTTTGTGAGATTAAACCCACCTTCAGCGCATGCAGAACGTAACTGAGGGATCAGTGAAACTGCAGTCTCTTCATCCTGAACAGACTTGAGGCAATCGTCCACATAAAAGCTTCGTTCTATTGTGTAGGCAACTTCAGGGTCATACTTGTCCTCAGATTTGCGAGCAGATGCTTTCAGAGCATAGTTTGCAATACTTGGAGATGAAATGGTTCCGAAAGTGTGGACTGTCATTCTATATTCCTTCAAGTCGCCATCGATATTACCGTTGGGCCACCAAAGCAAACGCAGGTAATCTTGTTGCTCTCTTGGCACCTTGACTTGGTGGAACATTGCTTCGACGTCACCCATAAACGCAATGTCCTCCTTCCGAAATCTGGTGAGCACTCCAATCAATGAGTTGGTGAGGTCTGGACCCTGTAAGAGTACATCATTTATTGACACACCATCAAACTTGGCGCTGCAATCAAATACTACACGGATCTTGTTGGGTTTTCTAGGATGATACACACCATGATGAGGCAAATACCAAATGTGACCAGGCTGGCCACAGAGTTCAATCCTGGGGATCTCAGTCGCATATCCCTTTGACAAAATGGAGTCCATGAAGGCCACGTAGTCTCTGTAATACGTCTCGTTCTTTAACATCTTCTTTCTTTGCCAGAGTACACGCTTAACAGCTTGCTGTCTGTTACATGGCATCACGTCAGAACTGCGAAATGGAAGAGGAATCTGAAAATGACCATCAAGATATCTCATGTGTTTATCAGTTTCATCAATGAAGCGTTGATCTTCCACAGAATATCCTCGTTGTCCAGGTTCTTTACCAATGTCATGCTCATTGAAATCCAACTCAAACATTTTCAGCACATTCTCAGGAGTAATACACTCCATTACCTTCACTGTTTCCTGAAGAACGATTCTGTTGCAACTGACTGTTTTGTCCTGAAGATTATGAGTGAGTTGAAGTGGTCCATTCACTGCCCATCCAAGCTTGTAACAAACTGCGAACGGTCCGTTGTCGTCTGTAGGGATGATCACTAGTGGCTGTAGTGCTTCTGGACAGTTGCATCCAATTAGCAGTCCAACCTCCAAGTCAGGTTGGTATGCTGGGAGCTTGTCTGCAAGATGACTGAGATGTGATACACGTTTAAGAACTTCAGGTTTAGCAATGTGATCATGTTCAACAGGCATCACGTCCCGAGAATATGTGCGTGGCAAGGAAACAGAGTTACCATTGGAGATATCCGAGACTATGAGATCTAATACAACTGATGTGTCAATGAAATCGGTTCCTTTCATAGTTTGTAACTTTAGCACAGCAGGCACATGCTCAGCTTCCAACTGTTCTCTAAGACTATCCGTGATGAAGCAGCCAGTACTACCGTTATCCAAGAGTGCATACGTTGCAACTACCCTCTCACTTCCTAGCTGTCTGACGTTTACAGGAATGATCGGTTGAAGGATAATTTCGTTGAAATTGACACTAATGGAGTGACAATTTGTAGCACTTGCATTTACCTGCTTCACAGGGGTCTTGCTAGACGTTGCCTCGTTTGAGTCTTCAGTTCTCTTAACAAACTTAAAGTTGTCGTCATGAAGAGCTGTTGGATGTTTTCTACCACAGGTCCTGCATTGTCTCCTCTTCAAGCATCCCTTGACAGAGTGGTTGAGTCCATAACAGCCGAAACATCTGCTATTCTCCATCAAGTAGGAACGTCTTTCTTCCAGAGACTTGCTGCAAAATGCATCACAGTTATCAATGTCATGAGGTTTCTTGCAAAAGTAACAGAGGAAATGTGGTTTGGTATTCGGAGCACTGCTGTTAACCTGAGTAGCAAAACTTTGAGACTTTGGGACATTTACTTTGTTGCGAGGAGCATCGTTAGTCTTGCGAGGATGATCATTGCTCATAGAAAGTGCTTGCTTACCAAAAGTTGGCTCGTTCGCTGATCTTGCTGCAAAGTCTATGAAATTAACAAGATGACCAAAATCAACGTTCTGCATTCCATCCATTCTGGTTCGGGTGACATGATCTCTCCATCGTGTCTGTAGATGCTGTGGGAGCTTCTGTACAATGGACTGCATATAAGGAGCATGACTGAGCACAGACATATGAGATATACTATTCATCACATGAAAACACCTGATCAGAAGGTAAGAAAACTGCTTTAGCCCAGAGTAATCATCCTGCTTCAGTGTCGGCCATGAGAGCACTTTGTTCAGATATGCTGATGATACTTTATATGGATCTCCATATTCCCTGAATAGCAAATCTCTTGCAGATTGATAACCTACAGCCGTGTCCATATAAAGACAGCCAGATACAAGATCCTGAGGCTCACCTTTTAAGTGCTGGTTCAGGTAGTACAACTTGTCTGCCTCGGTACTTGCATGTGGGATGACCCGAGCATCAAAGGCCATGATGAACGATGCAAACTCTGTAGGGTCACCTTGAAACTTCGGAACTTCGGGTTTGGGGAGAAACATTGCACTGACCATCTGCTTCTGAGACAGAGTCTCGTCAAAAAGTTGACTTGAATTAACATCCTGAGCAAGAGAATCATTCTTCACTTTATCCTTAGTAGTATTAGAACTTTGAGGTGTAGGTTGGAAGTTGTTAGCATCAGGATTGAGAACTTTACTATTTGTTTCACATGCTGAGGAATGCCTCTGATTTCGAATTTCAACACTGCCAGTAGATCTTGGTACTTTAAGCTTAGTCTCACCGAGAAATGTTTCTGAAGAGTTATGTTCGATACCACCATCAGTGACATTTGAAGCTGTTTGCTTAGGCTTTGTCGAGCTTCATTTCTTCCATGTCCCTCTTTGTCTGCTGAATCGTCTTCTCCATCTCCAACCTCTTATGCAACAACGACCTCTCTGCAAGGAGCCCTGCAAGTTTAGCCTTTTCACAAGTATGAGAAGATACTGAACCACGAAAACTAGCATTTGATGATGAATCCTTAGATTTCTTACTCTTACGTGAACCCGTGTTGGATACAGACTCGTTGTGAACTTCATCCGTTAACTCCAGTTCCGTGGTCTGGATCCAGTGATGAATAGAGTCCTTGAATCCCAGCATGGAGCTCACCCTGGTATCCACAATCTGCTGCATACCCTGCTTCTCCACTGGTTCTAACTCACTGCAATAGAGCTCAGCACAGGTGAGGTATCTAAAATACAGATCGGTAAAGGTATCAGAAGCAGTCTGAACTAAATGCAAATTATTAAAGCTTTTCATCAAATCATTAAGCGTGTTTCTACATTTAGTAACAGCTGAAAGAGAAGCAGTAGCCTTATTTCTAAGCAAATGTAAATGTTCAATTTTGGCTTTTTCTGTGAGAGTCCTCTGACGAACAGAACGTCGAACATCAGCTTCGTCCAGTATTCCACCAACAGCGCCCTGGATGCCATCAAAGTCGTCAACATCGGGTAGAGAAACGTTCCTAGTGCCAATATGGAAGTCACTAGTTCTGTCGTGCGAATACATAGTTCACGTTGCACAACAAAGTTAGTAAAACACGATACCTTGCACACGTTGCTTGTAGAACGGGCGTCACAGCAAGGCTGGATGAGTGGTATAGCAGTACGGCCTCATATAGTAGACACTATCGTTGTCATCGTCCTTTGACTGCAAATTTTTCCAAACAAATGTAGACGCAAGAAGTAACAAAAAGTTCATCACTCGCATCCACAGGATTTATTCTTTGAAGGGAGAATACATTTGAGTCGTTCAACGTTGACCAATGGGTGTATTATTTACAATCATAGCTCGTTGTTCGTTATTGCCATAGCGTTGAGTGGATGAGGTTTGGAAAACTTCAATAAATAGAAAAATAGCGTTCATTACTTGTATTACAGTTCAATAGTTGAGTATGAAATACAATACAATGCGTTAGTATACTCATTTGCAATAACAATTATCCACTTTGACAATTGCATGAACGTTATCAAGCCAAATTACATATAGTATCATTGAACAAGAAATAATGACAATTTCCATAAAGAATGCATATAGAATTGAAGATGCATATAGAATATGTAATAATAATGCAATAATAATGATATAACACTCACATTTGTGTTCCTGTGTGGCTACATTAAATTTGACAGTCAAAGGACAGATCCTTTCAAGATGGAGGCTGCTAACACACTGAAAATGCTATCACAGCACTACATGTGGTTTTAGAGATCATGTGACAGGAAATTGGTATTGTGGGATGTGAAATATTACTTTTAAATTTGCAAAAGTTCTATGAAGAAAGTGGGGCTTGAACCCTAGCTGGCAGGATTACCAACCTCAAAGGGAGATCATTAATGATTCATGGTTTCAGTGACAGTTGCACTAGGCTACCAGGCCTGTGATGAAATATGAGAAGAGTAAAATGCATCGAATATTTATGCAAATTAATATTATGAAATGATAGAAGTTGAAATTGTGCAGAAAAGTATTTGTATATGAATTGTGCATTTACAAAGTTCTTGGTGAAGATGATCAAAATGAGCCTGATCTAATACTGTGGGATACAGATATGTCTGACAGTTCTCAATCGTCAGATTAGTTCATGTGAATTCGTTCAACCTCAGTAACACTGTCCGTCAGTAATTTATGACAATAGTAGGTGTCTATTCTCTGATACTTCATAGTCTTCAATGACAGTTCTACGAAATATTGACCTATCTGTGTTCAATTTCATAATTGATATCTTATCATGTCTTTACTTTGACATTTTGTGTTTCTTCCTTGACGGGCAATGTAGAAGTTGTGATAGATATGCAACTTCAATATTTGAAGAGATGTTTCAACATACATACTAATGTTGTTATCATCACTGCTTGACAACATTAGTATCTATGTCAAAATGTCACCTCTACAGAAGTTGCATATTCATAAATTATCTAGTCATTCTTCAGTTTGTTTTTGTTATTAAGCTAAATTGAAATGGGCAATTGAACAGGAACTTTTATGTAAGACGTTACTTATCAATTCATAAGTCATAATTGATGTAAACAGGAAATCAGCTCAGTTTAAATTAAGAGTGAAATGTGCATCATCTTCATTGATACTTGTCTGGTTATCACATGTTATGTATTTTTATTACATTTCATCCTCAATTATTAAAGGCGCAGTAGCACTTTTTTTTTCAAATTTCCCATTTATAATGATAGTTTATGTCATTTATGTTTACTTTAAAGGGTAAACTATCTAATTACACAGACCAATTCCCCGTAGTGGTAAAAACAGTGTTGCGTAGAAAGCAAAAATTGCATGGCGGCCATTTTATTGTGAACACAATTTATTATTTCGAATGACAAAAAACTATTCCCATGGCTTCACGAACCATGTACACTCATTTTCTAGATTGATTTTCCGAAGAAGGAAGGGAGTTTTAATGTTGGTGAGAGTATTTTTCAATTACATTTCATCGACTTATTTGAGCGAAAAAATGTGCTACTGCCCCTTTAAGAGTCTTTGTTCTTATTAAGTTATCAGAAATTTGTCCCTGGGTTATCGATAATGGAACTAATAGCATTCATATGTTATATATCCTGTCTGAATCACTGCATATATAATTGAAGAAATCATACATTAAACCGTAATATCTTTGTTAAATGAGCTTTTTAATGACCGTTATTGTAAACTGTCATAATTCACCAATCATGAATGGGTTATAGCAATTTCTCATGTAAGTACATACCAGTGAAAGCACTGAAAGCAACCAAAAAGCAACCTTGCATTCATGTTCGTTGAAATTAACCGGTCTGGTACTTTTAATAACGATTTCATCAGTTAAATCTGATAACTACTTATGTTATGTCTGTTTGATAGGAATGAAGTTTACAACAGAACAAACATTCTATTTTTCTTTCTCTCCTTCGATTCATATTCAGTAATCAATCCACAGATATGACCTGTTGAGTAAAAGGGACTTGCTATTATAAGGTCTTATGAATCCCAACAGATTTAAATGAGTTGTTTGAGAGGCATTTTAGAAGTTGGAAATATCAAGAATACAAGTAGTTTATGAATTATCAACTTCTTTAATGCAGATAAGCTTGAAAACGGTATAACAATCTATACCGAAATGTTGGAGAGGTGGCGGCACTGAAGCCGCGACTTCTATCCTGTCGACCCCTTCCCTGAAAGGACACGCCTCCAGTCTTGGAGGTAGAGGAGGGCGCGCCCCCTCCCTTCTTCTTGGGCGTCGACACTTGGGGCGAAGCCCTGCGCCCGCCAGAGGCCAATCGGTTGGTCAGCTCTTGCTGCTGGCATTCCTGGCGCTGTCTAAGCGTTTCCGCGACTTGACCGTCGAATAAGGTGGAGGAGCCTGCGGGGGCAGACCTCAGGCGGTTCTGGAGCTCCGCCGGAAGGTTGGTCCGCGCCAGAAATCCATCGCGCCTGAGATAAGTCACCCCCGCTGAGATGCGGGAGGCAGACAACATCATCTGCGATAGGTTCCCAGCGACAGAGCCGAAACCGCGGTAGAGAGCCTTGGCCCCCTGCTCCATACCTGCCTCCTTGGCGAAAGCTGTCAGACGTTCCTTGAGATCGGGCGCGTCCACAGGAGCCGTCAGTGGAGTGACAGGCGCTTGGGGAGTCACGTCCCCCAAGTCAGACGCCCCCCCCACTCTCGGTCACTAACAGGCGGAGACTCGTGGTCCGAGGGGGTGGCGGCCGGGGAAATCACCACCACTCGCCTCCTCTTGGGAGTGGAAGGCGCCTCAGGGGAGGTCGGAGAAAAGGCATCCTCCTCCTCGACCCTGGCATGAGCTCGTTCTCTTGCCACGAACATAGACGAGACCAGATCCTTCACTGAGGACATGATGTCGTCCGTCAGTTTCTTCTAGTCAAAAGTAGGGGGAGAGGAGGTCCTCGACCTCTTCTTCTTCTTGTGTTTCCTTTTCTCCTTCTTCCTGGCGGCCCGCCGAGGGTTCGTTGAGGAAGCAGTGTCAGGAGAGGACCTCTTGCCGGGGGATCGGTCCACCTCGCTCGAGGGAGGGGAACCGCCGGCGTGTCTGTCCGGGAATGAATCCCTGTCGGACCTCTCACCTGGATCCGGGAGGTCAAACTCGGTCACATCCTCCGAGATGACCAGGTCGGAGCCCTGGGAGGCGTCATCAGCGACGGTGACGGTAGCGGAAGAGGACGAAGAGGGGCGCCTGGCGGCCCTCAACTTGTGCTGCGTCTCAGATTTCCTCACCGCCGCGCGGTAATGACGGTGTTCCGTGGACGAGAGGTGTTCACACTCTCTGCACCTGTCCGACTCGCCGCACAAATTACGGCACAGTCGACAGAGCGAGTGTGGATCGAAGCGCGCTGACTTCCTGGATCCACACCCACCACAGAAACCTGAGTAAGGATACGACATCCCCGTATCACCCCGCCGAGAAGGCAGTAAAGACGGGGGTGAGGACTGGCGCTGTCCAAGCCCCGAGCGCTTCCGAAGGTACGCTGCTAGCGTGAGGCGGTAGAGCGCCTGTTGCAACAGGCGACAGGCGCTATCGCGAGGCAGGCGCCAAGCGCTGTCCAAGCACCAGGCGCTGTCCAACGACAGGCGCTTCCAACATTCCGCCTAGTGAGGCGACGCGCACAGTAGGCAAGCGCCCACGGCCAGGCGATGGACGGGATGTCTACCGAAAGCCCAGCAGAGCTAACCAGCCTAGGCGACCCGGCACGAAAAGCACGTGCGGCCCGGGCCGGCTGAAACAGACAACAGTAGACAGAGTCACTGCAGTCAAAACAATCAAAAGTACCCGACGAAGAGAGACGCTAACTGCCTCGACAGAATTAGTTAGGTCCCGCAACGACACGAAATCGCAAGGGAAAGCAGTAATACGTGAGTAAAAAGGTTTATTAACATCGAAAGTCAGAGCCACCAAAAACACAAGTGTACTTGATGGCCGACAGAAAAGCAATGATGACGTAGGGTTGAACACCTTGTGGCGAGCTTTGGTACAGGGTAGAGCGGCGATAACTCTATCTTTACTCTGTGTGAAGGTTGTCGGAATTAGACAGATTAGGATAATAGGGCATATTGTTAACCATCGAGGAGAGTATATTAAATAATAGTGTCTAACTAACGGTGTGTCTGGTTTTGGGGTTCCACCATTTCAATAGGTTCAAACTGTTACCAACAATATTACAAAAATTATATCAAGGCGGGTCATCATTTTGATAAATAAAATTTAAAATATTTACGAAAACATATCTAAATGCTGGTTTGAATACTGCTACGTTTCTTAGAGCTTGAGTTCATGACAAGCAGTTAAAATCATAAAGTTGTATTCTTCGAGTATCAAACCATTAGCAATAGGACCGTAATGGTTTCATATCGAAATTTTGAATGTGGATTTCTTACGTTCTCAGGCAAAACTCAAAAATGTGTTTGAAGAATGACCATTATCTACATGTATACAATTTGCATATCAACAAAACGTACATGCTGTATTAGAACACATGGCGACGATTGATTGTGATAATCATCATTATTATTATAAAAGAGCATGTACAATTACATCACGGCATTTCTTAATGAACTAGTCTTATATACATTTTTATTTAACTAATACCTAGCGTGGGATAAGTTCAATTCCTGATTGACATTTATAATAATATGGCGGTTCAGTGTGCACTTTTCCATAAATAAATGACTTTGAAACGAAACCTTTTTTTACATTTTTGTAGTTTGATCATGTTTTATACGAAATCTCTTTATTTATTCATTAAATTATGTTTAATTCTGTTTTCCCCCAATGCATGATAAATATATTTGTTGAATCCTGGAGGATGAAGGAGTCAATACATATACCTTAGGTAAAGAAACTTTAAAATGATACAGCATTCAGTTTAACGTGTCGGTATTTAAATCCTTGTTCAGCTTTTCCATACATGTATGTAATATTTATACTGTAAATATCAGGTGTGCATTGTTGAGAAAAAGCCGACCTTAACGTATGTGTTCTATTCGCATACACGTAGACTGTTAACCACTGATTACGCAGTGATTAACTAACGCCACCCTTTGGTGTCAAAGTGGACTAATCACATGTTTTAGAAAGAAAGAAAAAAATACATTGATAACAAAAATATTTATGGCAACATTCAACTTTCATAAGCCAGGTCATTTGGAAAAAAACTGACGGATTAATATTTGATAATAAAATTATAACTTTGATGAAATTAAAAGAGTGGGAGGAACATTTTTTAAATAATTGATTTTGTGCTTTGTAAAATGGAAAACTAAAAAAACCCGTTACATTTAGTTTTAACTAGGTTTGAAATGACGTTTACGATAACAGGTATATGGTGGTAAATATACGGTAAATGAATTTAATTTAGGTACGTCTAGCGAACTGTTTGCGTATTGTTTCTGGAGAGATAAAATGACTTATTATGTTAATGAAATCACCATTATTTCATATATACATGTATATATATATATATATATAATCACTTATATTTACTTGTACCACCCTAGTTGGTTTTGTGTGAACTACATGTACACATGATTGATTGATTACCAATACTTGAAAAATACCCAATTTGTATATGGTTAAGCTTTAACTTCATATGTATGTGCTCATCTTCCTGATGCAGTATAATTCTGTTCTTAGGAAGAAAAGTCAATAAAAATCACTACGGCCCTGGTGGGATGTCTTCCGATTCTGCCTATATAGTCGTTTACCAAGACAAACGTTTCTATCTAAAACACATGTTGTAAGTTACGCTCATATTATTACAAATGCATTTCATTGGATGATGTTTTGTTTCTCTGTGTTGAATGAATATTGTGTTTTGTACTAAAAAGGTATTTATATATATAGGCAAAAACAATTCAATCTATTACCATTCAACTTCGAATAAATATTGTTCACATCATATAATCGCCATTATATCGGGCACCTGTTAGTCATCACATCCTCATTCAAAACTTAAGATCTAACGTGTTTTTTCAACTTCGCAACTCCCCTGCAAGATATAACTCGTGCCAGTCTCTATCACTCGCTAATTGAAGCCTTGCTACATTTCGTCGACTGTTCTGTGTCAAATATTTCAGATCGCATTACCAAGTCAAGTTGCAGGATTGTAACAATGCTTAGATTAGCCAGTGATAGAGACTACCTTTCGGGGGAAATTGGTGGATATATGGAAATCCATTATGTACGGTACTGGCGGATTGGATACCTCAAAATTCAATACACTCGTTCATTTCCAAAAGTAACCGTTTCCTTTAAGTGTTCTCCCGAACTTTGTGAAAAATGGTTGGTATCATTTATGAAATTATGAAAAAGATTAGTTTTCACTCTGTTACAAAGAGTCGTCGCTGCTTAGTGTAGCGTGCAAACTTACATTAGTCAGACAAAAGTATTTATTGTATGTGAATGTATCATATGAAGAACATTAAAGGAAATAATGGAACAGATCCTCTAGAATGTCCTTATCTAGATCAATTAGACAATGAAATGCATTTCATTTTGCGTGTTATGCTTGTTTAATATGTATTTATTTGATATATGATATTTATGTACATTTTGTATGTTCCCTAACTAATTAAGAGGATAACGCTTGGAGGTGATCCCGTTGCCTTCTATTGTTTAACCAATGAGCACACATGACTGACTGGCTGACAAAGAACAATACGTGGTGTCAGTTGGTTGAAAGGTGAAACAGATTCCTGAATACATTTATCCAAAACAGAACTTTAGTTCAACTATATTTGTTATAAAATCAGCAAGAAGAGGTGAAATAGTGCCGGGAAACAGATTGTTGGATCGCTAAGTTGTCAGGATCAGGTATTTCATTTATTTCCTCATAAACTTACTTTCAGACTTTAACCATTTTTATTATTAGTATGCATCATTTCTCAACAAGTACGTAGTAGCTTGAGCATGCGACTAGATAGTGCGTTGTATGCGATTTGCGCCACACGTTCATTGAGCATTTGAAATATGTCTTTCTAATTTAATGATACTTTAGATCATTGTAGCCTAAACGGAAACTTCAATTAACACCTTAACAAAGTCGACCTCCAAAATTTAGATCAAATCCAAAAAAATTCCTTAAATGGAAGTTACTTTCCAGTAACTGTGTTCCTGGGTTGTATTGTTAACCTCCAGTAACTGCTTTTAGGGCATATATATAGCTTGCCGTCGCAAGAGAAGCGGACCGTTTCCTGTCATTTTTACGCGATTTAGGTGGAATATATAGATTGGGTAATAAAGGAATTATTACACTCAAAAGTGTGTCATATGACTTTTTACGAACCTTGCGCAAAGTTATGTATAACCCTCGCTAACCCTACATTTATCAGGCCAGTTTAATACCGCTTACAATATTGTATAGATGTGGTTTCTGAGGGTGCATTAGTATTACATAATTTTACGCGCTGGTAATGAAGTAAACAGTAGTGTCGACACGTTGATACATGACTGTACATGTAAGATATAAGCTAATATTTGTGGTGGTAAAGGATTTAGTCTTAATACTTGACTACAGAGACCGACCGGTATGGGCTTATTACATAATGAGCGGTCTCAGATGCATATTTCATTATTCGATTTGGGTGTACTTCAATGTAAACTTTTGGTTAAAACACAAGGATTTTGACACAAGGATTTTAACACAAGAATTTTGACCGTGTTACAGAGGTATGGGCCAGGCATTTTCATATATTCACTGAAGTTGCAGAGTGTTTTGTTATGTTATGACATACATACCAGAATTTCGCTAATTAGAATAATTACAATCTGAGTAACCAATTAGTTTTTCAATTTCATAGACATTTTAAACTCGTTAATATATTAAGTTTTTTTTTTAATTTAGCTATGTACATAGTATACATCAATGTTGCTATAATAAGGTGTTTAATCATATTTCGCTTTTCAGTATATCATAGACATTTTATTGCGTTTTGACACTAAGCTTTAATTTTTAATCGTTTAAGTTTGTTTACTCTATCTTTGTTTTGATCCTATGCCAGATATTAATGACTATCGGACAATAGAATAGAGGGAAAATAGTTATTAAATATATTTAACAGAAGGTACAATTGTTTTTGTTTCATTTCATTTCAGTTTCAGTTTAAATAGAAAATTATACAAAGGAAAAAATTCAATGTATGATGGTGTATTAAAACTAAATTTGCTTTGTCAAGATGTGATGAAATTATTTATTTCGGCCAATCCATGTATATTATTTGGTTGATTTCAATCAAAATCCCACGTTTTATGCCTGACAACGTTTTATCCGTTATGTAATGGCCTGAAGAAGCTGAGTAAAGCTGAAAGCGCTAGCCATAAAATGGATGTTTACTACTTCTGACTATAATACATATACATATATACACGCGTCAGAAAATCATGGTCTTGGGCTTAGAGGGGCCATTTGATTTCGTGTTAACTTTCCAAAACGAAATCGCGAAATCGCGAAAAAATAAAAACGAAATCGCGATATTGCGAAATGAGGTCTTAGCGAAACCGCGAAACAGGGACACGAAATCGCGAAACAGCGAAACGAAATCGCGAAGGAGCGAAACATGCGCGAAAGAGCGAAACGCCCCCGAAACGAAATCGCAAAAGAGCGAAACGTCCGCGAAACGAAATCGCGAAGAAGCGAAATTGCGAAATCGCGAAGAAGCGAAATTGCGAAATTGCGAAATCGCGAAGAAGCAAAATCGCGAAGGAGCGAAATCGCGAAGGACACTCATGTATTCTCAAGTGCACAATGAGTAAAAAATGACGTCGTCCTTATAAACTAGTTGTTTTATGATAAATGTAACGTTAATTGAGGACAATGTAAGATCGATACAAAAGCAAATCGAAATATGGTATACGAACGACGGATAATAAGTAACTTGATATTGTTTATATTTGTTAGAGAAGTAAGAGAAAGTAAGAGGAACCTTAGAATATGTCAAAATAGTAATGCCGCCAACAAGAGCTTCCATATAAACTGAGATACATTGAGTCTACTGACTAACATCTAATGACTAATCTAATCCGTACTCAAAAGCCATATGCCTAAATTATATAATACACTTTAACATATACGATATATATATTTATGTGGTTTATAAAGAATGGTTTGTCAAAAGGTTGTGGCAGGATCTACGGGAATGGATTAAAAATGAAACGGACACCCGGCGATTCGAAATTAAATGCAGAAACAGTTATTCTTAGATTCAAAGAAAGAAGGAACGATATTGTGAATCTCCTCTTTATTTTAACATATACGTTTATATTTTAAAAATGGCAAACAAATTACCTACTCTAGCAGGTTTGAAACCAAAACTGCAATACAACTATCAACTACATAAATCAAATGCATATTCACAATGCAGTCTCAAATATTTAATACTGACCTACATACCGAATATACAAACTGTATTACGTTTAAAAAATAATGTGGTCAGTGTGATTTGATTTCTCGTTTGGCACATTATGCCTTACTCTTATAAATGTTCCAATTTCCAATAAGCAAGTTATATTAATTTGAATAGTCTTATTCAAATCGACGATTTGTATTCAAATCTTTTAACTTTGTTTGAACGAGGGTATTTCTCATTTGCATATGAACTATAAATGTCTCTGTTATGAATTCAACAATCAACAAACAGCGCTTCCTGGCTCGCGTTTCGTCTTCTTTCTTAGGTAGCATGTTTATGATAATACATCTTCATGTAAATATCACACGACGAATTTTGCATTGTACAAGAAGAAACGTTTACTCAACGAATGTTTCTAAAAATAGCAATTATAGTTTGAAAGTTTGATTATGAAGCTGGGTTCTGTCTGTAAGTAGAATTCATTGTGGAGTAGGAGAGTTCTTTGCAAATGATAACTCCATAGGTTTCGCTTGCACCAATGCTTGGGCAACAGAGGGCGCCAGTGTCGATTTAATGCAACGTTGCATTAATTCATTTCATTTTTTAAAATTTGATTATGTGGTCTTATTACGTGCTTATGTTGAGAAATCTTTATACGGAAGGTTCCTTGATATTGGTTTTGAGTATTCTTGGTAGAATTACGTTATTTAAAAAGGGTGTTGTGACATAGTGCTTTCAAGCAGATCAGCGTCAATGAACTTCACTCACTGCAGTGCTCTATCGCTTCCAGTTTGACTGGAGTAATAATAAACTCCATGCACCGTTATGTGGGAGCTCTTTCAGCTTAACTCTTAATATTATAAACATGGTCATGTCAGGATCATGACACGATATCATATATGCACATAGAATAGCGGCAGAATAGTTTTAAATACATGTATGTCAGCAGAATATAATGTGGCAATATATCATAATACAATGCTACATAGTGAAAAGTTTATTTCACAAATCAAGGGACATGCACAATGGTTTAGATGTTAAACCGACTCATGTAACATATAGTTGGTATCGAACAAATGAATACCATCTTCAATTTTGAAGATACTCACAAGACGTTGCAACCATACCCACTTTTTAGAAATATTATCTGTAAATATCGTTGAATTTTATTACATGACGAATGACATATTTACAATAATTAAAGCGACTTTTCCTCGCGATCAACTTTAATAGATAGACTAGGACTCTGTTCCATAACATCCGTAACAGCGAGCGCTTATAATCGCTCTTTGAGCGCTACATTAAATCTCTTGAACGCGATTGCTCAATGTAGCGCTACGTAGCAAAGCGAGCAAACCTCGAGGAATCGCACCGTGTCGTTCAGGAGAGAATGCGCTACATTGAGCGCTACATTGAACGATCAGTGAGCGATTATAAGCGCTCGCTGTTATGGAACGGAGCCCTGATGCCTTGTTTGCAGGCCTATCAATACCGAAAGTTAGGAAACGTCGCATTCTTTATAATAAATAATATCGATCCTACTTTCAATTTAAAGGATATAGAAGTAGAGAGAAAAATACAGTAGTTTCTTTCTGTTCGTATATAGTTAATGAATACAATTCGTGTCAAAAGCGGATGAGATGATGTGTTGTCTAGTGGTTATTGCCTTGACCGTCTGTTCTATTATTGTCCTTGGTTTAGGTTCGAATCCTACGAGTGATATATTTTGTTTAACTCATTAAGGCCGAGAGCCGCACATATGCGACAAATTAATTAGCTCCTCACAGCGAGTGACGCATATATGCGTCAGCTAAATCAGCTCTTATTCAGCGAAAGCCGCACTTATGCGTTGGCTGAAAGCATCCCCGATTCAGCGAGTAACGCATATATGCGTTTTCACTGTTTTATTGCAGAAAACCCATTTTTTTTCACGTTCGTAGCGAGTGAACACGTATTGCAGTCATAGATGCACTTTAGATCTCTAAATGTATTTGTTACATGTATGTTTTGAAATCGCTTACTGCACTTATCTATTACATAGACAAAACATACATGGAATGAATGCAAGTGAGCATAACGGAATACATTAATCATTACCCGTAAACCATATAATATATTTCAATTGTATTTTGAGTTCGGTAGTTGAAGTGTCAGCTTGGGTATCTCATATAACAATACATCCGGTGTAATTAGTGATTTATGTTGATTCATTGGCAATAAATGCAAGATGCTGTTTAGTTACGGGATTGATACTTACGGGAATACACATTCAATTAGAGTATAGAAATAACATATTTGACCTTGAAATAACAGTCTAGGGATTAAAAGTCAGACGGAGACCCACCCTAATTGAATGACAGGTGACAGATGCGTGACCGATGTAAAACAAGCATATTATTGGACAATCTTCTTCGTTAAGTCACGCCCCTTTCTGTAGTGTCTTATGCAATCATGTTTGAGCATCTAATGTCAATGATGTCTTGCGCATTTACCTCAAATACGATGTGTGTTGAGCGATGAAAATAGTTTTATATATTTCAAATATATTCAAGTATATAAACATCATTTATCTATTTCGTTAGTCCTCGCTTTCAGTATTTCTCTTTCATGCTGGCGACCATCGCAAATCACGTGTCAGGCTTCTCAATAATCACAAGTCTACACAACATTTGTAAATGAACACATGTCGTTGAGAAATAGGATTATTAAATATGTCTTAATCTGAGTCTTTTAACAACAGAAACGCGATACATGTGTGAAATAACATTATTTAAAGTCTACTGCAACTATTTTACCGAAGATTTTTAACAGAAGTGGCATATTTTGCTGAAAATTTTAACTTGAAAATGAACGAATCCGAGTCGATTGAATACATGGAGGCTGTCATGTCGTCGTCACCTACGCCTGTACCTGTCTTCGAAGATACACTCGTGTGCAAACCATCGGCAGCAAAGAAGCTGAAAGTGAGTAATAACGTTCAGAATACAGACATAAACATTGATAATTCGTCAACAAGCGATGTGTTGGTCGCGATGAAAGAACTGAGAACGTATCTTGCTGCCGAAATAGTCCAGTCGGAAAAGAGGGTGACGGAGAATCTACGTAACATTCTGCGCGAGGAAACTGCTGAATTAAGAAAAGACTTTGATAAGAAAATCGCAGAATTAAGTAAAAAGTTAAAATCGACAGAAGAATCGCACATGAAAGACATTCACAATGTTAAAGGTGATATAAGGAAGCTATCCGGAAAAGTGCGCGAACTTGAAAGTACTTTCTCAGAAACTGTGTCGAAAATCCAAGTTGACGAAGTTGCATGCAGTGTAGTGATTCGGAACCTCCCCCTGGATAAACGTGAGGAGAACGACCCCAGCATCACCTGCTCACTCGTGAGTAAAGTTATCCGTGACGGGCTGAAGATGAGGGATGTCCGCGTCAAGAAAGCTGACAGAAAGAAGCGGAAAGACGACAAACCAGGGGTGATTATTGCAACTGTCGAAACACCGGAGCAGAAGTCTAAGCTGTTGAAACACAAACGGCAGTTGAGAGAAAGCCGAGACTATTCTCGAGTCTATATCGACACTGCACTCTCCCGGGAGGAGCTGATATCCAGGGCCAACATGCAGACCATCATCAGGACCGTGGGGAAGGACCGGGCGCTACGATTCCAGGGGAAGCGGCTAGTTCCAGTAGAAGAAGCATAGGACACCGTGCGGCTAGGATTTTGGAATTCCGGAGGTTGGACAAAGAAAGATTGTAATAATAGACATTTCCGCGAATCTGTGATAAATGAACTCAAATGCGACATATTTGGGGTCTGTGAAACATTTTTACAGAATGACGACAAACTCTCACTAAATGGATATAAATGGTACGGTAATAACAGAAAATATGTTCATAAAAACGCCAAACGTGGTTCTGGTGGCGTTGGTGCCTTCTTTAGTGACACTTTTCTGAAAAACTTTTAGATAACTTTATTAGATCAAGAACATGAAGATATAATGTGGTTTAAGTTAACTTCACGTTCAAAAGTGGATTATAATATTATATTATGTGTTTGCTACCTTCCACCTGAGTGCTCATCTAGAGTGAGAGACGCTGAACTGTTTTTTGATACATTACTAGTACAACTTTATCAGTACCAAAATGATGGTCTTATATATTTATGTGGTGATTTCAACTCTAGAATTGGTGATATGTGTGATTTTATCGAAGGTGTGGACGATATCCCTGACAGAACAGTTATTGATTTTAAAGGAAATAAGTATGGTGATTTGTTTATTGACTTTTTAACTCAGTGCAATTTATGTGTTCTTAATGGTCGGGTTCGACCAAAACAAAATGATTTTACTTATGTAAAAAATGGCTCATCAGTTGTTGACTATATTATTACCTCTCATGAACATTTAAGTTACTGCACAGATTTTTCAGTTGTAAGAGCATCGACGTTAGTCACGGGAAGCAATGTGCCGGACAACCTACCTGACCACTCCATACTTACCTGGGAAGTTGCTCTGCCTCCAGCGATCCTACAGCAGGGAGATACAACTGATGTCAACAATGTCCAGAAAACTCAACGACGGTATGATGCAAGTAAAATAACAAACTCGTTTTTATCAAATACTGATATCATAATGGTAAAAGATGCCATAAAGGAAATAGAATCCAAATTGACAGTTTCTAATGATGTTAATGCTGCATACAGTGACTTTGTTTCCTTCATGCATAGAGAACTTGATAAAGTGTGTCTTACAAACCGTTCAAGATACAAGAACTCAAGAGCGAAGTCCTTCTATAAGCCCTACTGGTGTGAAGATCTGCAGAAACAATGGAATACAGTTTGTGAAGCTGAGCGTCGCTGGATCAAGGCAAAGTCCAAGGGGGAGAAGAAACGGTTCAAACAACTATACACTGGTGAGAGAAAAACTTTTGATAAACTACATCGAAAACATAAACGATCCTATCAGCTTACTGAACAGCAACGACTTCTGGATAAATTTAAAGGTAAAGACTCAAGATCATTCTGGAAGGCAATTGGTAAAATCGGGATAAATAATGACAGAGAAACAGGGGTTCCATGGGAGGTTTTAATAGATGATGACGTGTGTTCTGACAGACAGGTTGTTCATGATAAGTGGAGATCCGATTACAGTTCACTGTTCCAAGATACAAGTTCACCATGCTTTGATGAAGCACACCTTGTTGATGTCATGGAGAGTGTAGACAACGGTCACGTGACCAACCCCGGTCTTGATACTACTGACCTAGACTCACCCGTCACCCGACATGAGGTCGAAGCCGCTGTTGCACGTGCGAAGCGAGGGAAGTCAGTCGGCCCGGATGACATACCTGCCGAGTCGCTGAAGAATCAACATTGTATTGACATTTTGTTTACTTTGATTTCACATTGTTTTGACAGCAACACGTGTCCAGATATATGGCGATCAAGTATAATCAACCCTATTAAGAAACCGGACATGGATCATCGTGACCCGTTAGGATATAGAGGTATCTCTCTGTTGTCAGTGCCTTGTAAGATTTATGCTGATATCCTTAATCAACGACTTAGTCACTGGCTAGAAGAAAACAGTATCCTTGCTGATGAACAGAACGGATTTCGCTCACATCGGGGAACTCAAGAACACATCTATAGCCTTTATTCAGTTATTAATAACAGAAAGATATCAAGACAGTCTACCTATGTATGTTTTATCGATGCAAAGAAAGCTTTTGACAGTGTTAATCGCCAATGCCTATGGTATAAACTTCAACAACTTGGTATACACGGTAAATTTCTGAACGCAGTTCAGGCAATGTATGATGACACATGGTCAAGTGTCCGTGTGAATGACTGTTTAACAGTCTCGTTCCCAGTGCTATCAGGAGTTCGCCAGGGCTGTGTTTTATCTCAATCTCTCTTTTCTATATACGTTAACGACCTTGCTACGGAAATCAACAACTTGGACTGTGGTATTAATATCGACAATAAGATGCTGAGTATTCTATTGTATGCTGATGACATCGCTGTAATTGCTCCAAATGAAGAATCTCTCCAACGTATGCTGGACTGTATAGCGAGCTGGTGCTCCAGGTGGCGATTACAAATCAACGTAAAGAAAACGAAAGTTGTTCACTATCGTACCCCATCTGTGCCCCGGTCGTCGTATCCATATAGAATAGGAACAGATGGTATTGAAGTTAGCCACGCCTACAAGTACCTCGGCATTTGGTTAGAAGAGCACCTTGACCTCAACTTTACAACTAAAGAAATCGCTAAGTCAGCAAATAGAGCCCTTGGCGTAATAATATGTAAATTTAAATCTGCTGGTGGAATGGCTTAAGATGTTTTTACTCAATTATATAATAACTTGGTTCAACCAATTCTTTCTTATGGGTCCGCTATATGGGGAACAAGAGAATATTCATCCATCAACTCTATACAGAACAAAGCCTGCCGTTGCTTCCTTGCTGTTGGACGAAAAACCCCAAATCTGTCTGTACGAGGTGAAATTGGTTGGACGGCGCCCGCCACGAGTCACAAGATCGAATCTATCAAACTTTGGCGTAAGCTATGCAGTATGGACTCTGACAGAATCGCTGGTAGAATAAACCAGTGGTCAACCAGGTATCGCAAATCGTGGCATAACAGAATCAAAGACTTTTTTAGTTCGCAATTTACATTTAATGATATATATGCAATTACTGATAATGAATACTTATATGTTAAAGACTGGCTTATTTTGAAGGATCACAATGACTGGCTTGCTGGACTGTGGAATGACCGCAACCTCCCGAATGGCAACAAACTACGCACATATCGTCTTTTCAAGCACACTCTGTCTGTAGAGTATTATGTTCAAGCTATTCTTAACCGTTCACACCGTAGTGTCTTCAGCAAGCTGCGATGCGGATCATTACCACTTGAAGTAGAAGTTGGACGTTTCACTCGGCCTGTAACCCCATTAGATAATCGTATATGCAAATTCTGCAACAGTGACTCCATCGAAGACGAGGTTCATTTCCTTGTTGAATGTAGTTTTTATAAGGTCATCAGAACGGAGCTTTTTGATAAATTAAGTATTTATGATAGGTCTTTCAGCACTTTGTCGCCAATCAGTAAGGCAATATATTTATTTTCTGACAGGATTCATATCAAATCCATCGCCGCAATGGTTTACAATATGTTTACTTTAAGGAATATGAGCCAGTAATGTAGTATTTTACCATTATACATATGTATTATTTTACTGTATTTGTATTTTATGATATATCTGTTTATAATATATTTTATATATGCACCATGAAGATTTTAGTGTCTCATAGGCCATATTGGCCGGACACTTTTAATGTGTGTGACACTTTAATAAACTAATCTTCTTCTTCTTCTTCTTCTTCTTCTATAACGTGTTCTTTTGTCTTCACTGTCGGCGGTAGATATAAATAAAACACGCTTTAATCACATTCATAAACTTGCTCTCATTATTTTAGTGTTTAATAATACTTATTTCCCTAAATTCCCTAATGGTAAAATGGAAACTTTCACACTGTTATAATAAAGTATTTTTGTCTCATCTAATACATACAAATTATCCCAATTTTAAAAACATGTAATTATACTAAGTGACAAACAGTTACAAGAGATACAGACCAAGCATAAATATAAATTCAGGTAAAATAAAGACGTTCACTTTAAGACATTGATTAAATAGATTTCTTACAGGATTTCAAGTTTGACAAACTTATCACAGCACTGTATATATCATAATTGTTCATCTGTAAGATCTGACAATATATAACTAACAAGCAGCAAATACTTTCAATATCTGATTTCTTAATGTTACATTATTTACAATATTTCCGTATCACCCATTTCCTGTCTACTTTTGATCGTTATGCAAGAAACAACAAACAATCAGTCATGTTTATGACATGCCACTCGCTCTCGCTAAATCAGAGGTGACGAAGTCTAATTGGTCTCGCTGCAGCTAGGTGCTGCCAGGTTAATTACCTGTCGGCGTTAATGAGTTAAAATTACACTCGAGATCTCTATGATATGTGATGTTGAAACGTGATAAAATATATGAAGCGTTAAATATAACAGTTTATAATTTAAAGAGATAAAATAAATGACAAACAAAAATCGTAATTAGAATTCCTGTGTATATGTTTCTAACAAATAACACTACACATAAAGACAAATATAACATGCAGATTATATAATATATAACTGCTTTGAATACCGGTTCATCGCCTTATAATATAAGTTTCATAACTTTCAGACACGTTGTCATGTTATTTTTAAAAAACAATTATAAGAGATCGGATTATTTATTATTTGCTCAAACATCACGATCTTACTTACTATGAACAGGGAACTGTAAATTCCTTATTTCGCTCCTTCGCCCCTTCGCGATTTTGCTCTTTCGCGGTTTCGCTCTTTCGCGGTTTCGCTCTTTCGCGATTTCGCTCCTTCGCGATTTCGTTTCGCTGACGTTTTGGTCCTTCGCGATTTCATTTCGGGGGCGATTTCGTTTCGCGCATGTTTCGCTCCTTCGCTCCTTCGCGATTTCGTTTCGCTGTTTCGCGATTTCGTGTCGCTGTTTCGCAATTTCGCGATTTCGTTTTTATTTTTCGCGATTTCGTGTTGGAAAGTTAACACAAAATTAAATGGCCCCTCTCAGCCATCTTTGCCAAGATATGATTGATTGCCTGGTCTCCGTTCCATAACAGCGAGCGCTTAAATTGCTCATTGATCGCTCAATGTGCGCTCAAGTAGCGCACAAGTAGCGCTCATTCTCTCTTGAACGAGTGCAAAATCCTCGAAGTTTGCTCGTCTTGCTACGTAGCGCTACATTGAGCAATCGCGTTCAAGAGAGGATTTAAAGTAATCGCTTATTTAGCGAGTACTTTGAAACCTCTCTTGAACACGGCCCTGGTGTCCATAAACCATCGTACATTGTGCCAACGATGCACTCATTTGAATATCGCCTTCACAGGAGGTCTAGCTGCAGCAGACTCCTGGCTCATTGTGAACAGTTAAAATGCAAGACGGGACCAGTTCTACGGATGACTTGGGTGATAAAGATTCAAGAGAGGAACCACAGAAAGAGACATGGGGCAAGAAGAGAGAGTACATCTTGTCTCTCGTTGGCTACTCTGTAGGATTTGGATCTTTGTGGAGGTTTCCTTATCTTTGTAACAGGAATGGCGGAGGTAAAGTCTTTTATTTCCTTATTGAATTTTATCATAAGAAACACATTAATGGAAATTGTCACATGTGCATATAGAATTGATTATAGAATCGATATGCTCAATCATTACCGCTTTACTTAATGAAAAGAGCTACCTATGAACATGTTTAAAAAATTCATAAATGATATTATTTTATGACTAAATGTCACATATATGAACAAACTACTGTATGTGGTGATTTCAGTTAAAATAAGTTCATTCAACTTACATATTCATCCCCAATTGCAAAATATATCTTAATTCAATTTCCAATGATGAAGCAACATCATTTTACATTTCAAGAAACCGAAACTACAAGTCCCATTTACATGCACAGTACTTATATGACCTATCAAACATTATCAACCCAAATTTGTCTTCTTGTCAGTTGTAAATACGTTTCCAAAATAACGTTTGACCAATTGACGCGCGCTAATTGCTGTTTATTGTTTTCGATCAGAAATCACTACTTTTACTTTTATATCGCCATTATACTGAGCCGACTACCATCAAAATAGTAATTTTCAGCAACAGTCAGTACTTCTTCATAAAATAACTACCATTTTATAACGTTCGGCATATGTGACCCCAAACAATACAATGGATGTACCTTTGAAGTACATGATATATTACATGATATTATTGTTATAAGTTGTTAATTATCTATTGAGGAAAAGGAAACATGAGTAAATGTACATAAAAAGACATTAATGATAAAAATTTTCCAACGGATAATTACAATCTACACCAAAAGAAGTTCGTATATTACGAAACTATTAACATCAGCAAATATGTAACATGCAACTTATTTTTTCAAACGGTTAGGTGTGCCATTAAACATCGACATAACTACAGACGACTTGTAATGACATGTACTTATTACTGTGCCGTGGAAACAGATTCAGCACCTTTCGAACTTTAAGCATGATGATTGACAGATTTAGGATTTCGGACCCATCCAAGTATTTAGGGCACACAACGTCACAGTATCAACATAGCTATATTAGATCCACGTCGTTCTGACATAAAACACAACGTTTTTAACTTGAAAGATGTATTATTTCAAGTCGTGTTAAGGTAGAGAATAACAATCTTGTCTTTGCAAGTGCAATGTCCGTCAATAGAAATGCTTCACAAGATGAGACACTGTAACATTGTATGTGTGGATGGTTTATATATAGCGCACAAATCTCCACGTTGTGGACTCGGGGCGCTTCCTACATTAGTACCCTGGTCTAACCTGAGCTGCCGCAATGCGCTTAAATGTCACCTCCTCCACATCTTACATCAGGTACTCACTTACCCACAAACTCTCAGTTAATTCAGCAATGAAGCGGGTACTCCACCCATGCGGCAAGCCGCGCCTATTGTTGCCGAACTTCACTGATAGCGGTCGACTGAGCTATGCACAGGAGCTATGCACTACGTCCCTGGACATACCATAGTTTCTATAAAAATATCAAAGTGTTCACAAGGTTAACACGTTCTACTACTTAATGTGAATGATCCGTTCAAGTATTAAAGGTTACGGTTAAAAACTGACATGTAGTTGATTTTTGACGTTTAACAAGTGTGCAATGTATTTCGGTTGTTAAAAGACCCATACTGAAAAATTTGAACCCTAAAACCGATTAAAAATCGACCCGCTTCAAAACGCTCGATCTTTGCAGAAAAATGACCATAACTTATCTCCCCTTGAAAATGACGTCATCGATAACACAACGTCATTGATTCTCCGGCGATCGGGGAATCCCGTATACGCAAGGAAACCCATTTGGAAGTGTTGCTTATGTAAACAATGAATCTGTTTCCAAGATGAAATTAAAATCGCATAATATGGATTTGCCTGTTTCCCAAAACCAGTTTCCTAACTTGGTGGGTTGTGTCTGCCGATGCCGACATGGTATTACTGAACGAGAAAGAATTATGTTAATGAAAGAAACATACATACCCTTAAAACAAAGTTACGTAAACATTAGGATAGTTTTGTGATCGTATTTTGGTGACACAAGTCTCCAATAGTTTAGGAACCGAAACCTGGAATTGTTCCCGTCAGATTGAATGCGCTCGAACGCAACCCCCTGAATCCCGAGAAAAGTGTTCTAATACAAAAGCCTGCGGAAACCTATTGGCGACTTCATGTAACAAAGGTCAACGAGAATCGCAACAGTTCAAAGATGACCGCAAAGTGGATAAATTACACTACCAGAAGAAAGAAATAGCTAAGTCCACAAAACGATAATAACTACCGGCAAACATACGTTAGAAGTCAAAATCCTAAAGTAAGGATGAACAGATTCCCGTTCTATTCGTAAATGATCGTATTTATTAAATTAAATCAACCGCATAACACATACAATGAGAACAAAATTATTCAGAAACCTTTGTTTTACGTTCCTGAATGATTGACTCATCCGGCCTTATGTGCAAAATTATAATACTGTATTAATCAAACGCAAATATATAAACCTCGACGGGGCGGGGTAATAATTATAATTTCATATTATACTGCGCTGAATCCATGCTTAGTATGCTCGAAGCGCTACACATAGTGTGACCCTGAAGGAATGGTACTTTCGGTGCTGCTACTAAGCGCTCCGTTCTGTACTTCCTGTGTTCAGGTACCCATTGAAACAGCTGCATGGGTGGACTGAGTGCTATGAGGATGAATTCCTTGCCCAAGGACGTAACACAGAATGAGACCTAGGTCAAACTTTTTTTGGATTCGAACTCGGGTCTCTGGCGTGTGAGGCAAGCACGCTAACCACTACCACTATGTTAGACAATATCAGTCTTGAATAAGACAGACAAACCGTCTGTCCGTCTGTCCGTCTGTCCGTCTGTCCGGAAAACGCAGCACGTTTTTCTAACTGAAATAAAAAAAAAATTGCACTAAAAGGTAAATAAGTGTTCCCGATGGCTAAATAATACTCATCAATAAAAACAGTTCTTAAACGAATGTTCATTGTTCGGTTAAGCCATGCGAGTCAATTTCCCTTCGAGCGGCATTTTAAGGTGTTAACGTTAAAATGGCCGCTCGAAGGTAGATCTGACTGATGCAGCTACCTAAATATTCAAAGTAGAGTTTTAAATATGGTACAATGATAGAATGATCTTCCATCTTGCTGTCTGAACTTTCAAATTCGCATGAGACCAACACATCGACCTCTCACTGAAGAGTTCCACACCACTGTCGCGTTAGACGTCGCACCATTTTCTTTCAATATGGATAACCTTTTCTATGGATACCGCTTATGTTTTACCTTCTAACATAACAATATATTGTACAAAAAAAATTCTTGAAAATTCAACATAGAATCTAGAAAATAAAACTTATTTTTTTGAAAATTCAACTTTTGTATCAAGACAATTCATGTTATTATTCTGAAAATTCAACTTAATCACGGCCAAGCTAAGATATTATTCAGGACATGTTATCTTGAAAATTTCTTCAAAATTCAATTTAGTATCTTGAAAATTCAACTTAATATTTTGAAAAATCATCTAAATATCTTGAAAACTCAACTTATTATCTCGAATGTTTACAAGGTATAATGCCAATGATAAAACAAGGTAATTACAAGATTTGAATGTTGTTCACATTGTTTAAAAGTTGAAATAAGAACATTTAAAAGCATAATTACAATTTGTTACTGCTCTATAGTCAAGTTGTAGTTACAAGTGAAAAATTAATTATCTTGAATTTTAGGGTTGAATATTCAACATAATTAAGTTTAATTTTCAAAATAGTAATATGAATTTTCAGGATACTAAGTTAAATTTTCAAGATACTAAATTAAATTTTCAAGATAGTTACTAATAGTTAATTTCTAAAGATACTTAGTTAAATTTAAGATACTAAGTTTTGAATTTTCAAGATACCTACTTGAATTATCCAAGTATTAAGTTAAATTTTCAACTTAGTATCTTGAATTTCAAGGTATGACCTTAAAAATTCAAGATAAAAGATACTGAATAAAAGCGTAGTTTAGCCCTAATATGGTGTAATCTAAACTTTAAAAAATCAACATATATTCGATGAAGTGTCATTAACTTAACAATATGAAATAAAACATGGTGGTATAAGTAAAAAAAGTAAAAATATGAATTGCCCATCAATTTATCAATCAATTATGAATACTATGCATGGGGGTTTTGATTTTCTAATTCGAAAACTTTTTTCTATTAAGTAAAATTTTTCATCATTTTTTACTTTACCCTTACAAAATATAATGTTTACAAATTAACCATTCACTAGGAAAACGCCTTATTTTTTCTGCATGTTTTAACTTTTAACAGGAGAGGAAATGCAACTGACATTTCGGAGGAGATCATGAAATACATATAGAGCATAAGTCGCCATTAGTTTTGCACGTGATAAGGTGCGTTGTGGCGTGCATTTCAGTAGCAAGAAAATGTTTACTTAAACTTTGTTTAGGAGAATGTCCTCAAACAGGCCATTAGTTTTGCACGTAGAGCATGTTTTCGGCCTAAGGGCCTCAGACTGAAAATATCATTTTCTCACTCCACTCGATGAGATAGAAATGATATTCGGCAAAACCAATGAAATAGTCTCTATATATTTTATTTTAATATATAAAGTGATATAACATTGTGTTATGGTAGCTTCGGATTAATATGTCATATCATATATTGTAAATGAATTATCACAATGAATTGAGGGTATCATCGACTTTAGTTACGAATTCTATATGCTACATATAGAATACTAAACGATGTCCCGTTTGATAACATGTTTATGAAATGAGTGAATGGTTTGGTATTTTAACGAGCGAAAGCGAGTTAAATACCGATGCCGTTCACGAGTTTCATAAACATGTTATCAAATGGGACCGAGTTTAGTATTTTATTTATTACTCAATGATGTAAATAGCGCTGAATTACAATACAATCGTTGACTTGCAAATAGGTCACCGGCTATTGCAGTCGCGCGGCTTACATTGTGACGTCAACCAAAAACGATTATGACGTCACGCGTCGATTATGACGTTACGGCAGCACGCGGTGGTATCACACATGTGTGTAACCAACTCATTGTTATCTAATGAGTGATCTGTGGTGAGATCACTCAGTACTCAACCGTGGTGAGATCACTCATTAGATAACAATGAGTTGGTTACATGTTATCAAACGGGACATATTATGATTTTTTTTAAATTATCGCATCATCATATTTTCTTCTTTTACTTCTATTTGAAGAAAAAAAATATTGAGGATATCTGTCTTTTCTTTACTAATACCATCACGACACGAGATAAACATAGCATTTGTAAAAAAAAATGACGGATATTCTATTTATAATATGATATTATCGTTTTCACGTCGAACGGCCGCTAGGAACAGCCCGTCACCACAGCAACACTGTGACGTCATGACGTCAAATTATATCAGTCACTTGTCGCAGTGAAAATAAAAGTTATTTTCACTGTAGCTTAATAAACTTTTTTTTTTCAATGGCAAATCCAAGTATTTCATTGCTCGTCGTATAATAAATACTTATATTTTTCAAACATACAAAACATGAATTGTATACATGTCAAACGTGATCTGAATGAATTTGTGTTTATTTATTCAAGTTTTTTACCAATACTGTGGTAGGTGTCATTGCATTTTATTCTGTCAATCAATCACAATGAATAAAAAACACACAATTATTTCCAATTCTGTGCAAGATTGTCGGTAGGAAGAGCATGAGAATGCGACCCAGATGAAACGAGCTAACATATTTGATTGATTATTTGATTATGACAGTACGACACTGAGACAGCGAGCGAGAGCGAGAGCTCATTTAAATCAGATTGACAGTAACACTCATACCTTCGTCGATCTGAGCACTACACCTTCACTGTGAACTCGAAAGTTTTTCGCCTCCATATACAATCAGCCAATGAGAGACCTTACTAGATACAACATTGAATGTGCTGTTTTATATGTCAACTCAAATCGGTACGAAGCTTGTTCTCGCCTCGTCGCCGATTGGCTGGAGTGAAGGTTGGACGGTGGTCACTTGGTACGACCTATGGTGTTCAGATCAGAAACGCAGCGAGGTGCCAGTGTTACGTTCGATCTGATTTTATAGAGATTGCGGGATGACGGGAGACAGACAAGTGACTTCAGTTTCAGTTTCATATGTTGATGGGGTCATCGCATATAACTGCACCCGAATATAACACAGTGACAAATATTATCTGTGATGAACATTCTTTTTAAATAATATACATTATCATGTCATTATGTCTGTATAAGTTTTAAAGAGCTAATGTCAAAATATCATCTGAACCCCTTAAAAGTTTATATCAGATCACTGCTGATGTGACGTCACGGCAGTACAACGGCCATGAAGGTTATTGCCACTGTTGCCTGGTGCGTAGACCAAAGCATGTTTCATCCTGAATAACTGAAGTATATATGAGAAACTATGTATGTTGATACCACCAACGAATGTAGTAGAAACAGTTGCATAGTTCCGACTTAGATTTTTTTTAAACATGATAATTATGATTATTTAATTATGATATGAATTGGATTATATTTAACTTCTACGACAGAGTTAATTTTATATCAAACATAATGGCATTGGTTGGTTTTGAAAGGATTATATATATTTATCATTTAATTAGGAGACGATTATTAGGAAACAGGAGTTTAAAATTTCATAATTAGTTGATAACTGGGTTGAACGTGGAGACGATTAAGTCCATAACGACGTGTTCTGAACGAGACATTACATGCACGTTGTCTGCTTTAATAATGCCGGAAGTATCAAATAGTTTGGCCTGTAGGTACCATTTTCAAGGTGTTGCTAGACACCAAATCTAAACATGTGAAACTCATAACTCATTATCAAAACATAAGAAGCTCTTGATAATACTTATGGACATACAAATTCATGCATGAGATTTAAAAGTTTCTAATTAGAACCTATAAATTCCTAATTCGGACATCGCGTTATCAGTACATTTAATTGCTAATTAGTAAATTTCATAATATTTGGTATTTTCAAATTATTTGAAATCCTAACCGCACTATTAGGCCTAATCAAGACAGGATAATCACCTACGCGATATCATCTCAAGTCGCTACTTTTGTCCTAATTTGTAGATAGGTTTGACTAATTTAGAATAAATATATATTACATGATAACCATTTGTTATTTATATAAATCCGTCGTGGAAATTGATAAGAATAATCATATTCCTTTCACTAACTCACTGGAAAATCAAACAGTCATAAAAGTTCGTAAGCAGTCAAACCTTCACTACCTTAAAGGGGCAGTAGCACGTCTTTTACAAATTTTATTTTTACAAATTTCCCATCTATAATGATAGTTTATGTCATTTATATTTACTTTAGAGGGTAAACATCTTATTACACAAATCAATTATCCACAGTAGTAACAAGAAAAGCCTTTAAAAAGGCAAGCTTGGGGCACCTGGGTAGATGTAGTGTATGGAACGTGAGGCGGTGATTTGTTAATGGGAAGTGATTCCAGGGGAATATGGGTGCTGGATGGACTGGCAGGTGTCCCACAATGTATGATGAAAGGGTTGAGGAAGAACATACAATTAAGGAAGGAAGTGTTGCGTGAGGAAAAGTTGAAGGAGTAAATCTATATTCTATTCTATATTTCGGTTTAGCTAGTTTTGTATCGGAACCTTCAACAACTGTATGAAACCTTATCTTTATAATTTCACTTCAAGTAACATATGCAAATTTAATTTCATATTGTCATTAATAAGAGTTCCTCGCATAACTATATCGCTACATTTTGAGTTATTTTTGACATTCCAAAGGTTGGCGTAAGACCTACTCGTGTAACATCTAACAGGTGACGTAAGCTTGCATACACATGTATTTATTTTTTTTTGGGAAATGTTTTTATTCACTTCAGTTGGATACAATCAATGGTGGGTACAATTGAGATGGAAAACAAGAATTATGACATCATCGACATAAACAGATGACAAAGTATATTTTACAATCAGCATTCGGAATAGAGAATACATATGAAAAGATTTATCCCTCATAGGTGATCGGGATACGAAAACATTAATTAAATCAAACGTTTAAAGGACATCTTTGAGACGCATCCATTTTCTATCGAAAGAATCCAAGTTAAAATCTTTTCGTGCAATATATTTCTCGATGTCAAAAACATCTTTTAAAATCTTTGTAAATATTGTAAAGTTTGGTTTCAAACGTTTGATATTCATAACAAATATATGACGTTTAGCTAACAATATTATGTGATTTAGCAAGTTGCTATTGGTTGCACAAAATAATATATCCAGTGTTGAAATTTCGAATGTTTGATTGAGTGATCTGTTAAAGAAGTTGGCGATTTCGTTCCAAAACATTCGAATGATTGGGCATTCCACATATACATGGTAAATATTCTCACTTGCTCCACATGATTCGCATATATCATTATCAACTAGTTTCATTTTTAGCAACTCCCGTTTCGTATAGATGGCTCTATGGATAAACTTGTATTGGAATTCCAAAAGCTTAGTATCTTTGGTTGATTGTCTATATTTCAAAAATGTTGAATTCCAATTGATTAAATCGTTTAATTCATTATGCCATCTGTTGCATACGTTTGGTAATGTACCTGTTGCTTCAGATATAAGATTGTCATAAAATAATCTTGATCCCTTTACAGGAGCAATAAGATCCTTCCAAGGAGAATCAAATGGCATATCCCTTACGGTTGACAAGTCAAATGAGCGAATGACATCTTTCCATTTTCTTGGAATGCTAAGGATAACTCCATTAAGATCAAGCACTGTGCCTTTAACATCATATTTTGTTTTGATTTCTGCAAATGTTAAGAATTCGCGATCTTTGCAAATGTCTTTTACATGAACTATACCTTGTTTGAGCCAGTTATTGATGATCAGATTTGGATTGTAACTCTGGTGATTTAACCAGAGAGGTTGCATACGTATTTCATTAATATTATCATTGACTACATGACATTTGATATACCTATGCCAAGCATCGAGTGCATCTTTCCAAAAGGGATTTTGCGGTTTGTATTTTTTATTGATGTTCGCGCCTACCTGAAGAATATATCTAATGGGAAAACCGGCTCGGTTATAGTCGTTTGACATCGAAACGTATTTCTTCAAGCAAGAGATTTTCATTTGACATTAACCATCCTTAGACCACCTTCTTCATATTTTCGCATTAAGTTTATTCGTTTTATTTTGTCTCTCTTTCCGTCCCAGATAAAGTTGAAAAATAATCTGTTCAAGTTTGTTATAAAATCTGTAGTGGGATTTGGAAGAGAAGCAAGAATATGAACAATAGTAGATAAAGCCAATGTTTTGATAACAGTTATTTTTCCTATCATGGTTAAATGTCGTTTTTTCCAGTTCAAAAGAATTCTTTTTATGTTTTCAAGTCTTTTCTTTGTATTGATCACCCAAAGGTTTTCTAAATTTGCATTCAATTTTATTCCCAGAACTTCAAAGTTTTCCTTATGCCAGTCTAGTTTATAATCATGGGATAAAATGATATCACTGCCAGCCATTGCTCCAAGCCAAACTGCTTTGGTTTTGTCCACATTTATTTTAAGACCAGACATGTGATAAAATGTTATGAGTGTCTTCATGGCTTCATTAAGAGAGGTATCCGAACCATCTAAGAATAATTCCGTATCGTCGGCGTATTGACCAATGATATATTCCATTTCGTTGAGGAGAATGCCTTTTATATTTTCATTATTTCTTATCATTATTCCAAGTATTTCAGCAACAAATAAGAATAAATACGGTGAAATAGGATCGCCCTGTCTACACCCTCGTTCATTTTCAAAAAATGTTGATAGATGTCCATTTTGAACAATACATGAAGAAGAATTTGTTATAAGAATATTCACCCATTTTTGCATGTTATTGCCAAATCCAAATTTATCCAATACCATCATTACAAATTTTTTCGAGACTGTATCAAACGCTTTTTCAAAATCAATCAGAATTAGTAAACCTTTTTTGTTTTGTAGTTTAGTTTCGTACATGATGTCGTACAGAAGTCGAATGTTTTCTGTAATGCATCTGCCTGGGATAAAACCCGTTTGATTTTCATGAATAAGAATATCTAGGGTCTTTTTCAGCCTGTTAGTAATACAGGTACTAATAATCTTATACAGAGCATTAAGGAGAGAAATGGGACGCCAGTTTTTGAGAAAACGTCTATCTTTTCCTTGTTTGGGTATACATGTGATCACACCTCTATTCATTGTTATTGTAAGGGCATTTACCTTAAAAGTTTCCTTTACATACCGATGAACCCATATTTTGAGATCTTTCCAAAAACACTTAAAAAATTCTATAGGAAAACCGTCTAACCCTAGGCTTTTGTTATTTTTCATTGATTTCACAGCAAGCGCAATTTCATCAAGACTAATATCGCGTTCTAATTCATTTGACTGATCCTTGCTTAAAGAAGGAGTTTCAATATTTTGTAATAAATCTTTACTTTCGTGGTCCATTTCCTTATTTGATTTATAAAGGCGTTCGTAAAACATCTTCTGTTCTTTTATAATTGCAGTTCCCTCTGTTATTTCAGAACCATCATCCATTATGAGGGAATTAATGAGTTTATTTGTATAGTTTCTATTTTCTAAATGGCAAAAGTAATTTGTAGGCTTCTCACCCTCTTCGTACCATTGAATTCTATTGCGAATCTGTATTCCTTTTATTTCTTCTTCTTTAAGTTGTTCTAATTCAATTTTCTCTTTAGATAAATTTGAGAGAAGGGTTTCATCAAAATTTTGGAAATCTTTTCTTATTTCATCTTCTAATTGACATATATTCTCTTCCAATTGTTTACATTTATCAATCCTTGACTTCTTAAGATACGACGAATATGAGATAGATTTACCCCTTACTTTCATTAAAAAAGTTTCCAAAAACAACGTGTCATTAATTGTTAGGGGTAGATCTGCGTCTCCCATCTCATCTATTTCGTCAACAGTATACTTAGGGTGTGCGTATTCATGCTTAGTATCCTTTAGTAACTCAATAACTGATTCTATATATTCTTCGCGTCTTAATAATGATGTGTTAAACTTCCAATAACCACGTCCCTTTTCTTTACTTTTCTGTGTTGATAAAGATAGGGCTACTGCAGAATGATCACTTTTATAGCCAGGTAATATTTGTATATTTGTGCTTATGTTAAAAAGGTCTTCTGTTACTAGAAAGAAATCAAGTCTAGCTTGTTGTCGAGTGTTTCTTTTCCACCATGTATATTTCCTATTATCAATATTTACCTCTCTCCATGCGTCTAATAAATTCAAAGTTTCTATATTGTCCAGAACAATTTGACGGGCCTTAGGATTGTTAATATTCTTATAATTTTCTAGGTCTATCGAAGGATCTAAAACAAGGTTCCAGTCTCCACAGATTGCAATTGAATCATTACCCATACCTATAATGTTACTAAATAAGTCTATGTAAAAAGACGGGGAGTCCAAATTGGTATATAGATTAGTAAGAGTAAGTCTGATACCGTCAATCGTTATATCCAAAATAATGTAATTTCCATTATCATCTTTAGCAATCTTATGTATTTCATATTCAAAAGTATTGGTTAATAAAATGGCTACTCCTCTTGAGTTTGATTTAAAGGGTGCAATTACACAATCTAATCCCCATTCATTTTTCATTACATTCTCCTGTTCCGTCGAAATATGGATATCCTGAAGACATATGATAGAGAATTTCTTCTTCTTGTATATATTCATAACTTCTTTACGTTTTCTTTTGTCGGCTAAACCTCTGCAGTTGGCTGAGACAATGTTAATTTTTTTAAAGGACTCCATGACTAGTATTCATAAATAGTACCCTATACATAAGTTGTTTTCCAGAAGTGGTTATTGTATCCAAGTGAGTTTTTTTGTATTTAAATATAACAAAAGAAAGAAAAGATAAAAACAAAGAAATTTTCCTTGATGTCATGGGTAACGCTTAGGGGGGTGGGTAGAGACTTCGCATCCCCATGGATAAAAGAAATAATAACTACCAAATAAATTGACTTGTTTGAATATCTCCTAATATATTAACATTAACGATTATACATAGAACAGGTCGGGGATAACCTAAAAACGAGCTATAATAGGTCGATCTAGCTATAGTAGTTCGTTCGAGCTATTGGTGCATAGGTCGATCGAGCTATAATAGCATTTATGGCACAGTGCACCTTTAAGACGGAATTTCCGCATTTGCGGCACCAGCACTGCCGAATCGTCTTTTACCGATACATTCATTGTTGACTTCAATGAATGCCCAAACCCTAGCGTTTTCGAGTAATTAGCTGTTAATTAACCATACCCAGTCGACATTCACGCTTCAGCGACAAAATATACCCTTTCTACATCAAAATATTCTCCCAAACTTGACAGCATGCTTCTACAAACTCTGACCTTGACCGATGTGCTACTTCCGGTAATGATATTGTACTTACCACACGGCATTTTTTGTTTTAGTTGACCGGACGTGAAATGAACAACTTTTCTATGGAGGCCCAACATTGAATATATTTCATTCTTTCGCGAAATTCTATTATTGGAAATAATAATAAATAAGTTATCATTGGAATAATTTTTCCAACATTTATTACATTATATCATTCATACGAATATCAATTTTGCATAATATCAATTTGTAAGGGCTTTATTAAGGACTACGTTTCTAGACAAAATGCCATTCATGTTTGATTTAATAATATACAATAAACGTTAATTTTGTATTGCCTAATTACATCTCTGTTTGGTAAATAATTTATTTTTCATGTTTAGGGATATTGGACATGTTTATGAACATATTGAAATTATGTTACTTGTTATGCCCTCATACGTCCTAATGCAGCTTTGCAAAATTCAGAGAGGCGAGAATAAAGTATTTACATCTTTTTGAAAATGCATGGATATTTTGATAATAGGTAATTTATTATTATTTCCAATAATAGAATTTCGCGAAAGAATGAAATATATTCAATGTTGGGCCTCCATAGAAAAGTTGTTCATTTCACGTCCGGTCAACTAAAACAAAAAATGCCGTGTGGTAAGTACAATATCATTACCGGAAGTAGCACATCGGTCAAGGTCAGAGTTTGTAGAAGCATGCTGTCAAGTTTGGGAGAATATTTTGATGTAGAAAGGGTATATTTTGTCGCTGAAGCGTGAATGTCGACTGGGTATGGTTAATTAACAGCTAATTACTCGAAAACGCTAGGGTTTGGGCATTCATTGAAGTCAACAATGAATGTATCGGTAAAAGACGATTCGGCAGTGCTGGTGCCGCAAATGCGGAAATTCCGTCTTAAAGGTGCACTGTGCCATAAATGCTATTATAGCTCGATCGACCTATGCACCAATAGCTCGAACGAACTACTATAGCTAGATCGACCTATTATAGCTCGTTTTTAGGTTATCCCCGACCTGTAGAAGTATCTTCCCTGTATCCAGGGTTTTATCTACATACGAACTATCGAACACAATTTGTAAACATATTCTCACTCTTTGTGAATGTTTGGCAAACTCCATATATAACTTATAACATAACACACCTGTGCTCATATAGTCGACTCCTCAGTCACCAGAAACAGAAACATAAGAATGAACGATAAGCAAAGTTCTCATGATTGCCGAACCCTTTTGTCCATAACATCATGCTATATATACAATGAACCAACTTATCAACTAATTATTGACTAGGTATTGCAATAAAGGTTTTCAAAATGACGTACTTACAATCTGAGAATCCTTTGCTGAACACAAACAAATATCCATACGAACATCACACACGTGCGTTGTGATAGCGCACATAAAGCAAGATTCACGTGCTCGCGAAAGCGCGGCGCACTCCATGACCCGATAAACACTGTAGCTAATTATAGATGAAAGGGCTTGGAGTGCAACATATTAGCAGGTCGTATGCGTCTTTGAAAAAGAATCTAAATATAAAGGTTCATTTAACATGTAAAAGTTCGAAACAACTGTGGACGTATCCAACATGCAATGTCTTTGCATTTCGTACTCATACACAAAAAGAACCCTGACTTTGTCAGGTGAATATATAGTATAGTTCATGGAAAGGGAAAGGGAGATATTATTCATAAGAATGTAAACAATGACATAATGGGACAATGTTTATTTTAGCGATTCAAGTCTGGTCCAGGTAGATCCAGGTTCGCGGGGGTTTCGCGACTCCAAGACAACTTCGGTGCCGACCACTCTGACCCGTGTCCAGACACCATCTTTCTCGCGTATTTCGGTGGCTTCACGGCTCAAGATCGCTCTTTTCTTCTTCAAGAAGGGCGGGAGATCTGTTTGGATGCTCATGCGAGATTTTCGCAGAGATTTTCTTGCTTCGTAAACTGCTTCGCGGTCTGGCATGTAAGAAAATGAAGCAATAATGCTCCGCACAGCCTTGGGGTTATTTGCCTTTTGATACTCCGATAACGGCAGGCGATGTACGATTTTAAAGTATATGTTACTCACTTTTGATTTTGAGAAGTTCAGCTTTTCCATGAAAAAGTTTCGTAGCGCTATCTCCGTGTTTTCTTGAGTGGACTCCGGAATACCATAGAACAATAAATTCTGCCGCCTGTCATGTATATCCTTTAGGAGATGCTGACGTTCGAGTTTAGCGCGTTCCTCCCGTTCATGTCTAAGCTCATCTCGGAGACTCTTAATGTCAGTTTCGTTTTGAGAGACGCTAAATTCCACAACACTTACTTTCTCTTTCATGTCCTGAATATCCTGTCTCACCTCGTTGATCGACTGTTGTAATTCCTGTTTAGTGTTAGTGATTAGGTTTAGGCAATTCTCCTCTCAGACGCGAGGATATCCTCCACCCCAACGACCTTGTTACGAGTAACACGTTGTGTTTCGTTCACTGACATTATTCAAGTTCAATATTCTCAAAATTGCAATAAAATTGCAGATAAAGTTTGAAAGTTTTGTTGCGAGACAATTTTGACGTTATTATATGAACATATATCCTTGAAACTAGTGGATTACTTGGATTATATCCATGGGGTAGCGAGAGCCCGCGAAGATGCGTCAAGCCTTCACCATGCGCAACCGGAAGTCCTACACATGTATTACCTGAGATAAGTATTACTCACTCATTCTCAATGAAAGTCAGTGCACAAGTTAATATATCCATTTTACAAAATTCGAAAGTCTGCATAAGAAGTCCTGATTGTTGTTGTCCGATAGTCCTCTCCAAACATCATAACATGTCAATATATCTTATTTTATCTAATTAACTATTAACATAGGATTTGAATGTTATATATATTTGTCTTAATGTCTAGATCAAGTGTTATTTGTTAGAAATTTATAGACTGGCATTTTAATTGTTTTAAAACTTTTTTTAAAATGGTCATGATTTATTTTCTTTCCTTAGAATTACCCTTTGTATCCTACGCTTTGTTTAAATAATGCAATATCACAAGTTTACAGTCAATTATCACAAAGACCTCGATCGGATGTATTATTCCAAAAAAGTATCACCGAAAGGATTCGGACTTGTTCTAACCCTAAGGACAAAATATAGTCGCAAGCGACGACAAGCGGATTCTGCCGTTTCAATTGTATAGCATATCTTTAGGAGTATTGCCATCCAAAGTTTACATGTTTAAATCGAACAATTGTATGACTATAGAAAATGGTTTTGAGCGTGTACTAACGTAAATGAATAGACCGCAAGTGTTTTTTTCAGACCTATTTTCAAAAGGGAGCAATTGGTGTACTGGTTAGGTAGAATATGATTTGATAATAACTTTTGAATAAAAAGAAAAGAGAGGGAATAGAATTGAAATAGTTTAGATTTGCAAGGACAATGAATATTTACAGCACGGCATTTAACTGTTAGAAAGGGTAGAATAAATGTTTGTGTATATGAGACAATCATGACTCAAAGCCATTACCCTTGGCTGGTTTTAGAATACGCATTGAATGGTTACAGTTATTATACTGTGAGAAAGACTGGCTTAAAACAAGGGTAGTTTCATTGATGAGTTTGTTAGTCAATTGTCACATGCGTAATGCATGAATGATGCAAGCCGGACTATTTTGGCGGAGGCAAATACCATCTCGCCTTATATGGAAGTAGCTTACTATGACAATAGTAAAATCTTGTTTATGAATCTATGAAGCGTTAATTCGTTGACTCGTGCTACGTTCCTTAATAATTCTCTATTATGTAAAGATAACAAATTGCATATAAATGTCTGTGTGCATTACACTCACTGTGAATCCTATAACATATTTGAAGAACCGAAACTACAGTCCGATTTACATGCACAGATCTTTCAAGCATAATCAACCTAGATTTGTCTTTTGTCTTTGGCTGAAAGATTTGCGGTAATCGTGATGCAGTGTCCGGAACTACTTTTACATATATATCGTCACTATACTGAGTCGACTGTCTTCAAATTGGTCTTTTTCGGCAATATTCAGTACTTCTACGTACAATAGCACCATATACAACAGACCTGACCCCCAACAACACAATGTGAGCCAAAACTAAAGTGTGAATTCCCTGTTAACACATCAAAATGAAAGTCGTATTTGATGAACTTATATTTAAAACTCATAAGTCATATAAATTATCATGCTAATGGACCTTTTTCCATTTAGGGTGATATTGCGTCTATCTGGTGTTGTCAGTCTTGCATACTCACAGCATCGTAGAGTGGTCAAGGGGAACTAACTCTTCCACATGACGCTTCAATAAAATCCTCATCATATCCAACATGTTCACGTTACACACAATGTTACTTGCTTTCCCCAATGCTTCAGCGGCATATAAATATAAGTTGTTTCGCTTCGATGCAAATACCTTAAAAGTGGTGTAACGATTTGTTTAAGTATAGACCTTTTAAGCGAAATAATTATGATTCTCCCATTTATAATGAACCTATGCCGGGAGTACAACAACTACCCGTATGATATGTACCATTCATTCAAACAGTACAGACAAATCCATTTGGCATACGAAGTCTGACTTGGAAGACATAGACCAACGTGTACATGAAGACACTACATCCTCATCCTACCTGCCATCGGGAACCACCCCCATTGACAATGTGTAGTCTACAACGCAGGCAAAACATTACTACCTGATTTAACCCATGCAGTATTTCCCTCGCTTTGTTGTGCCAAGATAGTGAATCGCTGTACCAGAAATGCATAGCGGACCTCTATTTCTAAACACAGATTTCTTAAATATATACTGTAAGGCCTAAATCATCCAGTAATGAAGACTGGCAAGAGTTATGCCTTGCATTGGGAAGTTGGATTTTGTGTGTATTGCTGTAATTTAGGGGAAGATTTATGAAGACACGTACCCTAAAAACTGAGAAAGTGGATTTTCTTTGAGATTTAAATTTTTAACTTATAAGACCCAAATCTCATTAAAGAAGTCGAAAATTCAAAATCGGCAAAACGACAAACGTACCAAAATATTTCAAGACATCATCTTAAATTATTGGTTGCATGTAGAGAACTATTCAAAAATACAACCAAAAAAACGTAGCCAGTACGCTAATGTTGACAGTGTTGCCAGTATGAATTTTTAGATGAATAAAAGTTCAAAAACAATTCAAAACAAATTAACATACAAAACAAAATAAGTTTTGAAAATTTAAGATTATAATTATTTAAGTCAAAAAAGTTTTTCATTGGTGGATTTGATCACTACCTGTTACTTGTCGCTGGATTAGAAATCCGACACTCTACCATGAGACCACGAGTCCGATTCAACTAACAAACGAAAATTAGTGATTATATTTATACATCTATAAGACACTGTTTTGTTCGGATAATATTTATCGAAATTAAGGGAATTTATGTAGCTTTTGTTGATATTTTTGTCCAAGATCATTTCTTTGCTCTTTGGAGTATCATTATGCATTGATGCAACTACGTCAACATACACTGTACAGCAAACGTGTAGGTTATTTCAGCATGAGCGACAATTATAACATCATTATAAATATTCAGAACCGAAACTACACGTCCCATTGACATGCACATGCCTTTAAAACAATATAAACCTACACTGACGTGTTTGTGTGTTTTAAATGGGTTTCCCATATCAAATTCGATCGTCTAATAGATTTGCGTTAATCGTGGTGCAGTGTCCGGTTTTCGATCAGAACTACTTTTACATATTGGCCTATATTGTCATTATTCTGAGTCGACTATCTTCAAATTGGTAATTTTCGGCAACAGTCAGTATTTCTCGATACAATAAAACCATCTATAATCTTTAGCAGTACTGATCCACCAGCAAAACAATGTATTTCAAAACGAAATTAGGAATTTCCTCTGTTTACACATCAAAATGAAATGGACTGCATTGTCTCCTAATTGCTTCCGGGTTGAAGTAAAAGTTCGTAGCTATGTCCGATGCCTCTACAATAGAAATTACTGAAAATCAAATTATGAGTGGTCTATTGTCTAGTGACGCTTCAATAAAATCTTCATCAAGTCAGTTCAAACCAAACTTATTAAAATATTCAAAATGACCATACTTTGAAAGGTGATTGTGAAACAAGTATTAGGAGTTTACTCAAAATATAACAAACTTGTTATTCTCGAATGCTTCAGCTGCATATAAATCTAAGATTCAGCGCTTAGATGCAACTGTCTTCAAAGTGGTGTTTCCGCAAAAGTGCATAATCAAAAAAGGTTAAAATTCAATATGGCGTCGAAACCACGTGAGCTACGACTTCGCAATGGTAACATATTTTGCTTGTCTAGTTATTAAGCATCTTTTAAAACAAGTTGCGAGTCTCTAGTATGTCACTGGGATTATTAAGACCCAAATTTAACATGTCAAAATCAGACACATTTTAAGAAAATCAAAATGGCGGCTTAACCACGTGACCTACGATTTTGTCATGATTTACTTTTTTGCTTGTATTGCTCCTGCGCATCTTTTGAAACAAGTTTCGAGTCTCTATGTGGATTTTGAAGATTTTCCCCATGTTAAAGTTTTTCTTTATTATGACCGGAAATGACTGTTCGCGAGCGATTTTATTATTGATTCATAATGACCATAGTCCTGTCTTACTCTCCTGAAAAAATCATTCAATTCCATTCCTAGGTTTTTGAATTATGGCCCTTTGAAGTTTACGATTTTCAAAAATTGTCGGACTTTGAAAGGTCACTGTGAAAAAAGTATAAGAGGTACGCTAATGCTTTGGACATTCATTTAATCACCAACCCTTTAGCTACACATACATGCAAGTTTGAGCTCTAAGATGATAGTATCTTCAGAGGAGAAGATTGCCAAAGGTGCATGGGGTCGGAAAATTGTAAAATGTGTCTAAAATCAAAATGGCGGAAAAACCACGTGACTGACGAATTCACCATGATTTACTTTTTTGCTCGCATGGTCATTGCGCATCTTTTGCAAAAAGTTCCAAGTCTCTAAGTCCATTTTGAAAAAAATTCCCATGTTAAAAATCGAAATTTGGAATCGAACTGGACCTTTAATGGCTGAAACGATTGGGCCCAAAAGCTTATTTTGCCGTGTCCTTAGTAAGAGCTATCAGACTGCCGAGTTTGGTTGAATTATCTGTAGCCGTTTTGGCTGAATCGCGTTCACAAGATCTGTGCAAACAATAAAAAAAAAAAAAAAAAAACACGCCAATAACAATAAGGATTCTGCCCCAAAGGGCAGAATCCTTAAATATAACGGGAGTTCCAAGACAGCAACCAACGCACAACACAACATAACACAACACCGTGTGTTATCATATCAATGTAAAGCTCTCAAACAAATATGTCAATCTACCGTGTGGCGATTATTCTTTTAATTTTTAGATTTTAATCTATGGAGACCAACTCTATTACATTGCCGTCGCTAACTCGACATCAGCAAATTTTTGGAAAAGTAGGTCAGTGGCTATGTTTGATTCGTTTCATCGGCATATACACCGACCAAGTGACCGGAGTACATACACCATTCTGAAGTCAAGCTTAAAGTTAACAAGTGTATCGGCGTACAAACAGAAAGACGTCATCATCCCTCAAACTAGCTTAAATTAACATGTCATTTAAATGAGAAAACTTTTTTTAAAAATTACTTCCAAACATGAATTGACATTTTATTAGCGTGTTAGGCATTGTTTTAAAGAACCAGTATTATTCTTAAATAAATCACTTCGTCAAAGTATCTAGTTCTCAAATGCATAGTCAAAGAAAATATAGTTATTAAATGTCGCATGGATAGCATTTGTAAGACATTATACGCCACCATCGCCTGTCATTTCAAACCGAAGCATTCGGATAATGCCTTAGGCGTACGCCGGTTTCACCATTTTCGGCGGAGTATGCCGGGTGTTGGGCCGGGTTCCGAATCAATCATAACCAGTAAAACTGTTAACCAAACGGAACGTAGTTTCCGATTCTTGAATGCCAAATAATGTACTTAACTTATAGAAACGCGCTTTGTTACTTGTGATATTGATTTGAATTGCAGATAACAAGTTTATCATTGATTCTAATGAAACATTGAAGAACAATTCTATCTATATGACAAATATTGATAATCAAACTCCACATTTGTTTGTGCCAATTATTTCGGATTACCCACAATGGCACGTGGTTCATAATTTGCTACAGCTTTGGTCATTGGTCAATAGAATTTCAAAGATACTAAGACAACGCATATCATTGGCTGAAGGTTCTATTTGAAAATTCCAACAGTATAAAGGGAGAAATTCACCTTATTACTGCTTGGGGCGTATGCGCCCCAAGCAATAACGGTGTTGCACATAAAGCATATGGCGGCACTTTTTTTGTGAACACATTTTATTATTTCAAATGACGAACGCGATTCCCATAGCTTTACGGAACCATGTGCACTTGATTTTCTGAAGAGAGATGGGTGTTTTACTATTGGTGACATTATTTTTCAAATACTTTTCATTGACTTATTTCAGCGAAAATAGGTGCTACTGCCTCTTTAAAGTAACTGTGTCATGTTTCCAAGGTAAATATTTTATTTGCCAGGTATATATTTCATCACACACGACAATCGTTCCTCTTAGGGTGCATTAGTTTTCACAATTTATAAAGTTGCAATAACCTGAATATTGAATTCTACTTTAGTTGTTTGTCTGTCTCCCCGCTTCATTTCCCAAATGTTATGTCTGGAATTCCTGCTGCATATGCCCAATAAAACTACGTTAGGTATATCTCAAATCATCACGACCATTAGAAAATAATATCGTTTGCATGTTAAATTTCTAATCAATAGCATGAATGGAATCGAGGAAAAGTAACAAATACCTCCAGAAAAGGGTCTCATTTGGTTATCCTACCTTAAAGAGGCATCCATTTAGTTTCATTCATGTCGTGCCAAGATACCATATGTGCTGATTTTAGTTCAAATAAGTTCACTCAACTTGCATACTCATCCCCAATTGACAAATATATATCATAGTTCCCAATGAAAATATAACAACATGAACATACATGTGAAGACACCGAAACTACACACCACATTTACATGCACAGTAGTTAATATTATGACGTTTAAATCCAAAATAATGTTTCTATCCGGATCCATCAATTTTTAACAAATATCTTGTTTTATATAATTATTTAACAATAGTATATCCAATATCTGCAGGAGATTTAATAATAATGATAAATATAGTCGCAAGCGACGACAAACGGATTCAGCAGTTTCAATTGTTTTAATTAAGACATCTTTCCTATGTTGCTGCGTATTTTTTAAAAGCAAGTTTCAAGTCTCTAGCATATCTCTAGGAGTATTGAAACCCAAAGTTAACATGTTAAAATCGAACAATTGTGTGACTATATACAAAAGTGTGAGCATGTACTTACTTTAAATGAATAGACCGGAAGTGGTTGTTTCAGACCTATTTTCAAAAGGGAGCAATTGGCGTACTGGTTAGGTAGAATACCATTTAATAATAATGTTTGAATAAAAGGAAAAGAGAAGGAACATAATTGAAATAGGTTAGAAATGCAAGGACAATGAAGATGTAGAACAGAGCTTTAAAGTGTTAGAAAGGGCAGAATAAATGTTTGTGGATACGAGACAATGATGTCTCAATTCCGTTACCCTTAGCTGGTTTTAGAATACACATTCAATTGTTACAATAGGTATACTGTGTGAAAGACTTGCTTAAAACGAACGTAGTTTCATTGATGAGTTTGTTAATCAATTGCCACATGCGTAATGCATGAATGATTGACACGGAACTCTTTTGGCGCAGGAAAATACCATCTTGCCTTATATGGAATTAGCGTACTATGACAATAGTAAAATCTTGTTTATGAATGAATGAATTGGAAATTCATTGACTCGTGCTACGTTCCTTAATAACTCTCCATTATGTAAAGATAACAAATTGCATACCAATGTCTATATGCATTACACTCTATGCGAACCATATAAACCGAAACTACAGTCCGAACTTTCAAGCATAATCAACCTAGATTTGTCTTTTTCTTTGGCTGATAGATGTGCGTTAATCGTGATGCAGTGTCCGGTTTTAGACCAGAACTACTTTTACATATATATCGTCACTATACTGAGTCGACTGTCTTCAAATTGGTAATTTTCGGCAACATTCAGTACTTCTCGATACAAAAGCACCATATATAACAGACCTGACCCCCAACAACACAATGCCAGCCGAAACGAAAGTGTGAATTTCCTGTTCACACATCAAAATGAAAGTCAAATTTGATGAACTTATATTTAAAACTCATTAGCCATATAAATTATCGTGCTAATGGCCCTTTTTCCAGTTGGGGTGATGTTGTGTCTATCTGATGAGGTATTGATGCTTGCTCACAGCATCGTAGGGTGGTCAAGGGGAAGCAACTCTTCCACATGACGCTTCAATAAAATCATATCCAACTTGTTCACCGTCAACATACAATGAAAGCCACTTGTGAACAGGACATTAGGAGTTATTTAATGTTACTTGTTATTCCGCAATGCTTCAGCTGCATGTAAATCTAAGTTATAGCGCTTAGATGCAAATATCTTCAAAGTGGTGTAACGATTTGTTTAACTGTAGGCCTATTAACGAAATATTAATGATTCTCCCATTTAGAGTGAACCTATGCCGGGAGTACAACAACTACCCGTATGGAATGTACCACTCACTCAACCAGTACAGACAAATCCATTTGGCTTACTAAGTCTGACTTGGAAGACATAGTCCAACGTGTACATGAAGACACTACATCCTCATCCCACCTGCCATCGGGAACCACCCCCATTCACAATGTGTAGGCTACAACGCAAAAATAGGCTGTTGTTGTTGGATAGGAGTTTAACGTCTGCTTCCACCATTGGTGATTTCGCCGATGGGGAATAATACTTAATTACGCTTAAAGCTATAAAACAGATAATTTCAAAGTGTAAGTACAACTCCATAAAAAATATAAAAAGGGTGGTGAGTAAATTAAATGTTTAAGTCCAAAAGACAGCACGGATGTTTTAAATATTAAATGATAGTAAAGATAAGAAGTGAAGCGACGTGGCTTGGGGGGTCGGGGTGGTGACTGGGGGGTGAGGGTATACCCCAAACAGAAGCCCCCACGGCTCCAACTGAAACATGAAAAAAATTCAAAAAGCGGATCTAACACCACCAATTTCACTTAAGGAAAACTTCGATGTTTCGATCCGTATTGCTGACGTCACAGTTTAGTTTAACTGAAAAGGTGGGATTCGGAGCCGGTTTCTGAGCTTGACTTGTGACTCGGTGCATCTAAGTCGACTACAGTGTAAATATCGTATGAGTTTTTTCCAGGATGTGTCTCTCAGTTCGCGTGGAATAGCTTTTCACTCGAACTGGTATGATTGAGTACATAGTAGCATGTATATATGTGGAGAAATTAGAATTTTAAAGGTTTCGGGAGGCCACGATGAACCAGACATTGTCGATTCTGTTGTCCGGTAATTCGAGTTTAAGTATGAGTCTTTTCACTTCAAAATCATCTAATTCAACTAGTGTGTAAATATCATATGAATTCCTTCCAGTATGTATATCTCAGTTCGCGTAGAATACATTTCCACTCGAACTGGCATGACTTAAAGCTTAATAGCATGTGTATCTTTGGAGAAATAAGAATTCTAAAGAATTCCAGTAAGACCACGATGAACCGGACAGTGTTGAGACTGTTGTCCGGTTATTCGTGTCTTAGCATGATTCTTTACTCTTGCAAAATCTTCTAAATCGACTATTGTATAAATATCATATGTATTTCGAACAGGTTTTACCTCACATTACGTGTAGAATAGATTTTAACTCGAACTGGTATGACTTATTGCTCTGTAAATTGTATATCTTTGGATAAATAAGAAAATTCGATTTGTTTAAGAACCTAGGTAAACATTCAAAGTTATCATACTTTGAAAGATAATTGTGAAAAAGTTAATAGGATTTCGCTAATAAGATATGAAACTTGTTGTTCCCCAATGCTTCAGCTGCTTATACATCTAAGTTTCAGCTCTCAGATGCAAATATCTTCGGCGTGGTGTTTCCGCAAAAATGCACAGGGTCAAAACATTGGAAAACGTTAAATTTAAATATGGCATCGAAACCACTTGACCTACGACTACGCAATGGTAACATATTTTGTTTGTCTAGTTATTAAGCATCTTTTAAAACAAGTTGCGAGTCTCTAGTGTGTCACTGGGATTATTTAGAGCGAAATTTAACATGTCAAAATCAGATGAATTTAAAGAAAATCAAAATGGCGGCTAAACCACGTGACCTACGAATTTGTCATGATTGACTTTTTTGCTTGTATTGTTCTTGCGCATCTTTTGTAAAAAAATTCAAGTCTCTAAGTACATTTAAAAAAAAAATCCTATGTAAAAAGTTTTTCTTTATGGTGACCGGAAATGACTGTACGCGAGCGATTTTATTATTGATTCATAAAGACCATAGTACTGTCTCACTCTCCTGAAAAAATCGTTCAATTCGATTGTCAGGTTTTTGAATTATCGCCCCTGAAAGTTCGCGGTTTTCAAAAGTTGCCTGACTTTGAAAGGTCACTGTGAAAAAAGTATTAGGAATTCGCACAAACAGGAACAAACTTGTTATTCCCCAATGTGTCAGCTATATGTAAATAAAGTTTCAGCTCTTAGGTGCTAATATCTTCGGAGTGGTGTTTCCGCAAAGGTACATGGGGTCCGAAATTTTGAAAAAGTTAAAAAATCCAAGATGGCGGCTAAACCACGTGACTTATGATTTAACTGCGATTTACTTTTTTGCTTGGATTGTCAATGCCCATCTTTTAAAAAAAGTTCCAAGTCTCTAAGTTCATTTTGAATTTTTTTCCAATGTTAAATATTGAAATTTGGATTCGAATTGGACCTTTAATGGGTTAAACGATTTGGCCCAAAAGCTTAAATTGACAGGTTCATAGTAAAGGCTACCAGACTGGTAAGTTTGGTGGAATTAGCTGCAGTCGTTTTTGCTGTAGTATATGTTACAAAATTCGTGGAATAATAATTAAAAAAAAACACGCCAATAACAATAAGGATTCAGCATAAATGCTGAATCCTTAATAATAATAGTTCATCTGTATAGCACTATTTCCATGCATGGACATGTTCAAGGTGCACAAGTCATATTATTAACTGGAGACGGAATTGTATTTTCAGTACCGATCGTTTAGGTCGAGACACAGCTCCGCCGCCATTTGAACCCAGGCCTAGGCATGGGAGGCGAGAACGCTAACCACTACACCAAACTATTGGTTATCCAACCGTCCCGGGAAGTAAAGATTGTTACGTGTTTAAGAGATACATCTTCAGATTTTTTTAAATTTGTCAATATAAATGTTCTTTCACCATTATATAATTTAATATCACTTTCTCTGTTTAGGAGCCTTCCTACTGCCCTACTTCACTGGGATCATCCTGTGTGCTGTTCCCCTGTTCTTCCTGGAGGCATCCCTGGGCCAGTTCTCTAGGAGAAGTACTCTGCACGCCTGGGCCATCTGCCCACTACTGAGCGGTGAGCACAATCTCATTGTAAACTTTGATCAGTGTTTTAATAAACAATTATTGACCTCAAGTGGGGTTGATCCCATGGTGTATCGACCTTATACATGTGATATTCATCGAGGCGAAGCCGAGGTGAATATCACGAGTCCAAGGTCGATAATGAACAGTATTACCCACTGATACTTCGTGATTACATAGCACCAATATGTTATGTCCCATATGTGACTTGTTGAATACATTATAATTGCTACCGACTTGTTCAAGTATCCGGCTAAGGGTTTGTCCATTGTTATTGAAATGTCCGAGCAACTCTCAATTCTTTGAAGGAAGAAGTCTAAGTAAAACTATTCAAAAAGATGTTAGGATGACTGAAAACTACATTTAAAAGTTACACTAAATTTATTGCTAACCATGTGGAGAGTTACTCGGACATTACTCTCTACATTATCTCTGGGATTCTAAAGTAATTTCCCTCTACCCAGGGCAATTATCTTTATAGTGCCACTCTTCAAATATCTGTATGATAAGTTTAAGATGAACACAACTGTTACTTCAAACATCAATTACCAAATTTGTTTGGCAATAACATGTCTCGAACCCGAAACCTCCATACTCCTGCACACCAAGCGCAGGGATGATACCACTGTGCTACAGGGACTAGGCTGATGATATTGTTTTCTTAGATCCCTTTATTACCCTAGTGCCTATCACCAAAAGGGGATATTTTACGGACGATTCCTTTACTTTTTCGCACTATCAATAATAAGAATAGATTAAACATAAAATTTAACAACGGGGTCGGTTTGTAAGCTTGATAAAACATGCCAAAGGGTGTTTATGAGATTTAAAACCGTTACCCTCGGGATAAACACTCGGGACTAACACACCTCGTGTTTATCCCTCGGGTTGCGGGTTTTAAATTAAAAATAAACACCGTTTGACATATTTTATATATGACTTGGAAACTTCAAATTTGGTATGAATGTTACCTGTGTGATAGTGTTGTGCCTTTTAGGGGTTTCAACTCAATAGTTTAGGAAATTTTAACGAATAACCTAAATCTTTCGGCATTTACCGAAGACATACAGAAAACTTTTTTAAAATCTGGTATGGATGTCACATATGCGGTTGTGTTGTGTCTTTCAACTTGATTTGAATTTTAAAAACTTAATAAAGTTTGACCAAAGACAGTCAGATTTTTGGATTTCGTTTCGTTTCGGGAGCATTAATCATGTTCTATATGACTTTAAATCTTCAAATTTGGCATAGATACTACGTTTTTGGTTGTTTGTGACTTTTTAGGTGCAAATAATATTTGAAATTTTGACCAAAACTAACCAAAATTGGATACTTCGTTTACCCTTGTGTCTTAAACTACTAAATCTGAACTCGCGAATCAATTGGTTAATGAATATGTAAGTGACTAACACCACCGTTGTAACCATGTGAGACATACAACCATTTTCCTTCCGAAATTATATGAATGAGTAACGAATTAGATTATATTTATAGTAGAAGTATTGAAACGCAAAAATATCCTAATATCAACCTGGGAATGATAACATTTTGAATTGGTTTCACTACCTTCTACTTGATAGGTCCGCATTTACATACATGCGTTTTATATGTGAATTGACTTTGACTAAGTAAGCAAGGTTTATATTAATGTTTGTGAAATGTTGGTGCGGCTAGGTACCTTACAGTTGGTGCGGCAAGTTACAACGTACCATTTGTTGCACCAAATGTGAAAACATAATCATGTTTATGATGTATTTGAAAGCTAATATATAATATTGCAGGGCACAATAAAATACAAACCTTCACAATTTAATTGTGTTGGTTCTTTTATTCACTGTTCACTGTAAACGTTTTCTTGTAGGTATTGGAACTTCCCAATTTCTAACCAGCTTTATATCAGCCATTCCCTACAACCTTATTATTGGCTGGTCCATCTACTACCTCATCCGTTCATTTGAGTCTGCCTTGCCATGGACAACATGTAACAACAACTGGAATACGCCATTGTGTACAGACAGGGTTGAGACCAACGCAACTCTCAATTACACCTTTCTTGATGACGCGCCAGGGAGCCAAAGATTGATGAATTCTCATTGGCGGAAACCAAATACTACATTGACGGCTTCAGAAGAATTTTGGCAGTCAGTTATCAATATGACTTATTTTGACTTATATTGTAGACAGAACTATATTGGAAACACGTGTCTTAATATTAAAAGAAATTGTGATATGATTTAGGCTGCCAACTGTTATGTTTAAAAAAATCAATAGCTCATGAACTTGTATTCTACCAGTTTTCCTCAATTATGTCCACAACAAATGTACGATCACTCAAATTAAATTTTCGAAACATTTGTTTTAACTTCAAAAGGTCAATTATATGAATGTAAGTTGTATTCTTCACACAAACATACGTTGTCAGAAGTTATTATATAATCAAATTAAGCAAAGTCTTTTAAATTTATTTTAACGTCATATCTTTCAGATACAAGGCATTAGGGGTGTCGGGAGGTCTAAGTGACATTGGACCGGTGCAAACTCATTTAGTTCTCTGTACAATCGGTGCCTGGTTGTTTGTCTGCCTGTGTCTTATGAAAGGGGTGAACTCGTTAGGAAAGGTGAGAGAATTACTATTACTTCCCTCATTGGGGGATTTATATTCCTACTTGAACCTAGTTGAATCGTTACATACTAGACTAACGTCTGAAATGAGAATTCCAGCCAATATATTGTACTGGTTAGCAAATATGTTCAAGTAAGATACAATCGGATCACACGTTTATTCTAAAAGTTATAAATGTCTTAGTATAATCAGAAGCAGAAGTCTTGGATGTTGTTGATGAAATGGGTGTATTTCCGACGACCTTGTTGACAGTTGATGTGGCACAAAGGCATAATCCAATAGAAATAGTGTCCAAAGTCTAGAATGCTAGCCCCTTCTGTAAACAGCCTTATTTATACTCAAGCTGTCTCCAGAAAATCAAAGAAATTCCATAATATTTCATAACATTCCATAAGATTGTTATTGAACAATCTAATAATAATTTGAACTTACCTGAAGAGAGTGGTGACGGGAAGGGAGGTAATAATTCTGAAACCTCTGTGTGGCAACTAGTTTTAAGTCCCTGTCATCAATTCAAATCCATTTGACCCTTACTTAAACTTTTGTGACCAAAACAACTATACTTAGTTATTCAATATTAATATCAAGAAAATACATTATCATAACAATATTTATTTCAACAAGTAGTTGTCACTAAGGTGACATGATCCCCCGCCGCAAATTAATACTACAAAATTGAAAAATAATGTCAAGATCAGCAAAATCGACTGTCAGACATGTCGAAAAAATCAAAGCTCCATTGTGACCTTGAGAAAAATGTCAAGGTCACCAAAATCTAATCAGCCCTTTTGTCTTTCCTAGGAGGTGCATTATGTAAGATATGAATGGTTCTTGAGATATCCCGCTGACAACCTTTACATGTACATTAACATGTCGAAAAATTTAAAATTCCACTGTTGCCTTGAGAATAATGTCAAGGTCAACACAATCTAATCAGTCCTTTTGCTTTGTGTAAGATGTGATGAAACTCCGGTGAATGGTTCTTGAGATATCCCGCTGACAACCTTTACATGAACATTAACATGTTGGAATATTCAAAGTCCCGGTCACCAAAATCTAATCAGTCCGTCGTCTTCCCTAGAAGGTGCTCTATGTAAGAAATGATGGAATTCCGGTAAATGGTTCTTGAGATATCCCGCTGACAAGCTTTACATGTACATTAACATGTCGAAAAATTCAAAGTTCCTCTGTGATCTGTAATGTCAAGGTCACCAAATCTAATCAGCCCGTCATCTTTCCTTGGAGAAGCTATGTGTAAAATAAGAAGAGAATCCAGCGAATGGTTATTGAGATATCCCGCTGAGAAGGGTAAAATGACTAACTCTCGTTGTGACCTTGAAATGAAGGTCAAGGTCACAAACCTCTGTAGGAACATTACTCTTCCTATGATGAACCCATATGCAAAATATGAAAAGAATCCAGTGAATAGTATTTGAGTTATTCCATTTCGTACGGACGGACGGACGTACGGACGGACTCAGCCGAATACTATATCGATCTCCCCCGGTTCGCGCTAAACGCGGCGGGGGATAACAAATTAAATAAAATAAAAAGCTGTCGCTTATTTACTAAATCTAAGCTCTCTAGTGTTGTCATATACTTATTTTATGTAATGTTGGGCTCTGGCTGACAGACTAAGTGGCATACAGGTTATAACATAAACCGTTGTTATGTCACCCAGGTTGTGTATGTGACAGCACTGTTACCCTACCTGCTCCTGACAGTGCTGTTAGTCAGGTCCTGTATGATGCCGGGGGCAGCTGATGGTCTCCTCTATTTCCTCAGACCTGATCCATCCAAACTACTCTCTGTGCAGGTAAAGTCTATCTCCTACTAAATCGTTTACTAAAGCCAACAAAGAAGAATGGTAGTTATATAACACACACAATCTTTGAGTAACGTGTTTATTGTTTTGAACAAGTACGTCTCTCTGAGAATATATATACCATCTACCTTTATCTCTGTTAAATGAATACTTTTAAATACGATGTGCTACGTATATAGAGATTATTACCCGAGGAAGTTTGTCATATGACTTTTACGAAACGAGTGTAAATTTTTGTATAGCCCGAGCGAGAGCGAGGGTTATACATAAATTTGCACGAGTTTCGTAAAAGTCATATGGCACTCTTTCGAGTGTAATAATTTCTTTATTACCCATTTTATTCCATTTGATTCGCGTTAAAATAGTCAGGAAACGGCCCATTTCCCTTGCGACGGCAAGCTATAGTGACGTCACGAACAATCATTTTATGACGTCACAGGCGACGTGATACGGGAAGCCGCGGTTAAACAATCGTTGCTAGGCAAACGTGATATGTGCACATGTGCTCATATCAAAAATATTAACTCGGTTATTTTCAACCATGTGGGTAATAATATATTTAATGACACGTCCACTCCATTGAAAGCTGTGATAGTTTGATACGTTTAAAGCTTTCTCTCCATTAAAATAGTTTCGATCTAAAATGTATAGTAAGACCATTTCATCTGAAAATTACAGATTTAATTTCAATGGCAAACTGTTGATGTTCTGAGAAGTAAAATATAGCCATTATTTCTCTCCTTTAGGCTAAGTTTGAGGGAACGATGTAGGTTTTTGTTTTATAGAATGACTATCTTACTCGGGTGTTTTTGTCCGTTATGCGCGTTTGAGTGTATGGTACTACGCCCGCTCAACCGACTCTTGGTGTTGGGGTTTAGAATTATAGTAATTCGCCATGAATCTGTCTTTAAACAAATACCTTTCGTCATGCAGGTGTGGTTAGAGGCGTTGATGCAGGGGTTCTACTCCACCGGAGCCACCTGTGGGGGTCTCATCACCATGAGCAGCTACAACAGACGCAACAACAACGTCGTTAGGTGGGTCATAGGTGGAAAGACATACATAAATATCAATTTTATTCAAAATGAAACACGAGTTTCTTCTCTATAATAAACTATATTTTACAAGGAAGTGGACTTATCGACTGATCAGTCTTAACCAATACTACATTGTACGCAATCGATAAAGAACGGAGGTTATGTCACAGGGATATAACCCCCAGCTCTTAACTCTTTACATTATCTAGTCAACATTATCAGTGTGATTTGTGGATCGTCACAGCTCCAAGATTAATCATATTATTTATCATTTTCTCTAATGACCAACAATAAGCTAACCGATGACATTTCAAAAACAAATTCCTGTATTTATTAGGCAAGGTATTGAATTATGCAATTTGGATTTCTACAAGCTGGGCTGAGGCATCTGGGACAGTAATAAACCTCTTCAAGAATCACTGAAAACAAAACTTTGTGTTGTCATCGTATGTTATTTGTGTCAGTCCTGGAAGAAAGTATAATGTTGTCATCTGAATGTGTTCAATGTCCAGGGACGTGGTTCTGGTGACAGTTCTGGGAGAAGCAAGCAGCATCTTCTGTGGTCTCGTAGTCTTCTCCACCCTCGGCTTCATGGCTCATGAGGCAGGTGTTGCAATCTCTGACGTTGTGTCATCTGGTAGGTGGATTATTATTGCTTGAATTTAATTATATTTAAACCTAATATCTACTACACGGACTTAAGCGACAAACTCACAACATCCACAAAAAAAACATGTGGATAAATCACTATCACTGATGGCAATATTCATTCCAGAAAACCTATGTCAATTTCTGCTGTCAATTATAAATAAAAAAATGTTTGTTAAAAGAGGAGTTCACTTAGCAAAGACAATTCATTGATTCAGTGATGCAGAATCTGTCCAGTGTTGTAAAGGTCCGTTCTCACGATACGACTTGCAGTAACCACCTTCAGCTGCACTGTGCACTTTCAAGTCTTATCGACCGTATATATAATGTATATACACATTGTGTCAATACTACAAGTTGATACTACATGGATAAGTTGTATCTACAAATCTCATGGTATGAACGAACCCTTACATCTCGACATGATCTGCGTCCAAGGCCACCGAGATATCGAGCGCCACAAACATTGTTCTCAAAATGCCATACTGTTGTTTAGTGTTGTCTCAGTACTCAGGTGGACAGTATGATTGAAATGGTTCTCATCCAAATGTTGAATGAGCTGATGAGATTTTTTAAAATATATGTGTAATGAACATATTTTCATTTTAATTTAGAAAATCTCATCCCGTTATTTGTTTCTACTTAGGTTCTGGTCTTGGATTTATCATCTTCCCAGAAGCCATTGCCCAACTTCCGGTTCCCCAGCTCTGGGCTGTTCTGTTCTTTCTGATGCTGATTACATTAGGCCTAGACTCTATGGTTGGTATAACTACATCTGTAACATTGACTATGGAATAGTTAAACAAATGATAACGTTACCAAGTTATAATATTTACTTTTAATATATTTAAGACATACTAAAATCAATGACATATTTTCCATTTACATGTTTGAAATTTCACAAGGTTGAGAGGGTGTCTTTCTTGATCATCAGAATGTTATTGCGGGAAAAGTTTTACCTTTGAAGCTTGTTTATCATCATTTCCTATAATTTGTACTACTACTACTACTACTACTACTACTACTACTACTACTACTACTACTTCTACTACTACTTCATTTTTAGAAGAATTAATTATGATAATAATACAAAATTCGATCTCTCGTTTTGCCTAGTTCGGTCCAGTTGAAGTGGTTATAGCCGGTCTGATTGAGATGTTCCCGAAGCACCTCAACAGCAAGAGACTCCTCGTTACAGTGGGAGTCTGTGGAGTCAGTGCGCTCTTCTCCCTTCCTTATACTACCAAGGTAAGTGGGTCCACTGAACTATTATCTTGGATTGTAATTGAAACCTTACTTTTGCCTTTTCAACCTTTTGGTTGTCAAAATGTCGCTCTTGTCTGATAATTTAGATATTAGTTTCTCTACTCGTTAATAGTTGATATAATCTCTTTAGATCAAACACCATATTAGGTTGCTAGATATCAGTACGCATTAGCCAATTGATGTTGGATACTTATTGTTGTTTAGACTTGCAAACACAACTATGGGTGAATGACTACAGTAAACAATCATGTGAATGTAACCAAAGTTGTATGTAAATTTCTACTCCAAGTTATTATAATAATAACACTTTATTGTCCGCAACATTGGACATTCGGTTTGAGCATTTCACACCGGGCAGCCACAGTACAGCGCCAGTTCAAGCGTTGTTCTGTCCTTGCTGAGTGTCAAGCAACTGCCATCTTTTAACGTTTTTGGGTATGGCCTCCGGTCTTTCGGGTGATGAGCGGACACTCTACCAATTGAGCTAAATCCCCGGTTAAATTCTGAATGGTTTGACTAAGAAATAATTACTGTTTCTAAAGTAGATGTCATACAATAACCCAAAACGATTTCATTTAGAAATTACTGTATATCCTCTAACACAAGTAAGTGTCGTTTTTCTTATGAACAGCCCCTTATAAACATCAGGTGTATGAATAAATGAACCAAATGTCTCTAATAAAACAGGAGTGTGAAACTCCGATAAGCACGGGATTTCCAATGAGTGACGGGTCTGTTTTAAGCGCCGAGTCTCCAATAAGCCTAGGCCTGGGTCTCCAAAAAAGCCTTTAGTCTCCAATAACGGCTTGGTCTCCAATAAGCCTTGGTCACCAACAATTGATTGGTCTTCAATAAGCGCTGGGTCTCCAATAAGCCTGGGTCATCAATAAGCGCTTGGTCTACAATAAGCGCCGGGCCTCAAATAAACACTACAAAGTAGGTCTCGAATAAATACTTGGTCTCCAATAAGCATAGAATTTCTTATAAGCTTTTGGTTTCCAATACATTCTTGGTCTCCAACAAGCAGGGGATGTTTCAACGATGCCACTAAAAAAGGGTAAATCTAGCTGTCCTTTCAATGCAAAAAGATGTGATGATATTTGAAAAGAAGATTGTGAGTGTTGATATAAAACATGTTTGCAATTGTCTGAACACAATTCTAATGTTTATTTTAAGTAGCTTGGTTTAGACAGAATTCAATGAACAGTCCTTTAGAAATTTCAGTATATGGATTGAAATTATGAAATTTAGTTCATGAATGCTTGTTGTGTGGGTGGTTGTAAAGTGATCTACTGCTCTTTTACAGGGAGGTGTCTATGTATTTCAATTACTCGAATGGTATTCGGTGTCATTCAACATTCTGCTGATTGGTTGCCTGGAATGTGTAGCCATCAACTGGATCTACGGTACGTAGTTTGATTAACACTTTTTAAGGCTCTGGAGCACGAATTCTGTGTTCACATTAAAATGGCCGCTCGAAGGTAGCGATCTGACTGACGTAGCGATACTTACACACTCAGAGTAGAGTTTTTAATATGGTACAATGATGGAATGGTCAACCACCTTGCAGTCTGAACTCTCAAATTCTCACGAGACCTACAATTCTATATCTCACACTGAAGAGTTCCACAACACTGTCGTTTGAGCTCCACAACACTGTCGTTTGAGCTCCACAACACTGTCGTTTAATACGTTAGACCATTTTCTCCGAATACGGATAGCCCGCGTTTTCGATGGATACCGCTTATCGGGTCATGTAATGATATGTTTAACCCATTAACGTACCAATATATTGTGTAAACTTTTAAAATAAATAGCAAATTTGAGAAAACATAATATGCAAAAAAACGTGCTACAGCGCCTTAGGGGAACATGCTTTGGAACATACACTTATCACTACTCTTAGTTTGTGTCTAAATTGACAACGCTATACAAAAATGCTATACCATCTGATCTTTTTCAAAAGTATGATTAACGGGGACGTGTCATAAAAAATAACTTCTAACTTATATTTGTTAAGTATTTCTATTTAAAGGCGTTGTAGCACGCCGTTCTTATTGAAATAATGTGTTCTCATAAAAAGGTAAATACATGTAAGTGTTACCAATGGCTAAATAATACTCTTGAATCAATAAAAAGAGTTCTAAAACGAATGCACATGGGTCCATTTCCAATCGAACGGTCATCTTAAGGTGTTCACCTTAGTACAAGGCTAATTTGAGAGAGCATGATATGAAAAAAAAAAGTACAACAGCGAGTTTAAAATGTCATGTATAATGATAACGTCAAGGCCATACTCAAATGTATACTTTGGTAATAACCAAGTCCGATAATATCTTGAAATGATCCCGACCAGGTTCAGCCACATTCAGCCAGGATATGAAGATGATGATCGGTCGACCCACTCCTCTGGTCCTCAAGTTCTGTTCAAGGTTCATCACTCCCTCCATACTCCTGGTACGTGTTTTTTTTATAGAATATACGGTGAATCTATGGAATTATCAGGAATCTGACATTGGGGCCTGAAAAGTGATAAGCAAAATCTTTAGGAAGGTATATACATGTTTTGTCTTAACGTTTACATTACTCATTGAAATCAAGAAATTAGTACCTTACCTTAGATAGTTTTAATCACTGACGACTCACTGATGTTCTTCATTTCCAGGTTGCTCTCATACTGTCGCTGTTCAAGTTTGACCCACCAAGCTACGGAGAGTACACGTACCCAACATACGCGAAAGTGATAGGGGTTCTAATGGCTGTACTCATATCTGTCCCCATTCCTGTTAAAATGGTGTACCTACTGACAAAACAGAAAGGACCATTATTACAGGTAAATCATCATCATCATATTCATAGCCATTCCCTTCCTCATCACTTTCAACATCGCCTGCATTTCAGCATCATTATCATATACCCATTATCATTTTCATCACATCCCCCTCTATCATCGTCTGCATCTTCATCTTCATCATCATCATATTCATCTCCATATTCATCATCATCATCTGTGTCCTCGTTATTTAAGTGTTTGTCAGTTATATTGTTTCTCTTCCTGTCATCTACGTCTTGTCATCTTCATTAGTGTCATCTATATATCACCAGGCCTGAAAGTCCCGATGGGCTGATGGCATGGCGTCCGGCATCCGGCGTCCGGCGTCCGGCGTCCGGCGTCCGGCGTCCGTCAATCCTTACACTGGCTCTAGAGAACTGAATTCTTTTGTACTCCCCAGTTAATAGGCAAAAGAATTTTTTGTAAGCCTGTGACATCAAATAGACATATGGGCCTCGACTTAAAAAAAACTATTTTCATCTTCTTCAAAACGAACAAATCTTAGAAAGCTGAAATGGTGTGGACATACTAATTATGCAATGAGAATTATAAATTGTAGTTTGGGTGCATCTGTGCTCCGTAATAAAATATAAAGGCCACATGGGCCAGTCCTAAAAAACTGTCCTCTTCTAGTCCTAGAAACTTGAAATGATGTGTACAACAATAAGGATTATAAATTGTACATGTGTGTCTCTGTGGACACTATCCGTAACCTTAATAATGGGACATGTCTCTGTGGCCCCTATCCATAACCTTAATATTGGGACATGTCTCTGTGGCCCCTATCCTTAACCTTAATAATGGGACATGTCTCTGTGGCCACTATCCGTAACCTTAATAATGGGACATGTCTCTGTGGCCCCTATCCATAACCTTAATATTGGGACATGTCTCTGTGGCCCCTATCCTTAACCTTAATAATGGGACATGTCTCTGTGGCCCCTATCCCTAACCTTAATAATGGGACATGTCTATGTGGCCCCTATCCTTAACCTTAATAATGGGACATGTCTCTGTGGCCCCTATCCTTAACCTTAATAATGGGACATGTCTATGTGGCCCCTATCCTTAACCTTAATAATGGGACATGTCTCTGTGGCCCCTATCCTTAACCTTAATAATTAGACATGTCTATGGGCCCCTATCCTTAACCCTAATAATGGGACATGTCTCTGTGGCCCCTATCCCTAACCTTAATAATGGGACATGTCTATGTGGCCCCTATCCTTAACCTTAATAATGGGACATGTCTCCGTGGCCCCTATCCTTAACCTTAATAATGGGACATGTCTCTGTGGCCCCTATCCTTAACCTTAATAATGGGACATGTCTCTGTGGCCCCTATCCTTAACCTTAATAATGGGACATGTCTCTGTGGCCCCTATCCTTAACCTTAATAATGGGACATGAACCACGTCCTAAATTAATATTTTCGTCATCTCCTTTTCACCAGTTCAAATGGGAATTACGAATTGTAGATTTGATTACTCGGGAGTACCCAACAAAGATCAAAGTGGCTACACCTTGAAACCTATTTTTATATCAAAATTTTTTAAAGCGGTAAAAACTTGAGATGTGTGAAGACGCTTTACCCTATATGTGGGTTTGATTTGTACATTTGCTAATCCTCTGACATCTGCTCCTGGAAAGTTTTCAACTTTATGTAATGTATTATTTAAAGTGTGATGAGCTACAGTGCCAGTGGTCTCGTTATCTTGTTTAAACTTGTTAAACTATCTTCTTTTTCTAAATTTCAAAATCAGAGCTTTTCACTACTTAGTAATTCTTTCATTTACATAAAAGTATTCATAACCACCATGACCATCTTCTTCTTCGTCTTGTTCACCTTGTCCCTCAATCAAGTGTATTTAACGTCATTTGGACGGACATTCTAAACTACGAATATTATTCTGAAGATCATAATTATATAGGACCTAAAATCTGTTTTCACTTCGTCTCTCATTGATTTGGGTAAAAATGAAATTGAAAATATTGCGAACAAAATTAAAATCACACCTTTAAAAAATGATTTATATTTCATATTTCAGCGATTAAAGGCAGCGACTACATCGTCGTTACCACCCCCCACATATAACCCAGTACGTGGAGAAGGGGAGTTGGCAACATTCGTCAATGAAAAGGCCTAACAGAGTGGATGGGTACAGTCCGGTGAAGTCTGTCTGTTCCATACGGAACCGTAGAGGGGACATTTCTCAAGAATTATTTTTTCAATATTAAGTCGTGGCCACGAGATAAGATGTCGTGGCCACGAGATAATATTTCGTGGCCACGAGATAAGAGGCCACGACATATTAATATTGAAAAAATAATTCTCGAGAAATGTCCCCTCTACGGTTCCGTAGTTCCATGAATCTGCTGAAACAAAGACTCATATCGCGTGGTGCTCGAGAAATATATAATAATACAGTTTTATACCCTTTGCTTCATTGTTGTACTCAACAACTTTGTAAAAGAATACTTGTTTATGTGTATTGTTAATCAGTGTGTTATCGTATGGTTACTACAGTATATAAAGAAATACTTATTTGTATTGTGTATCTTGTAGTTATCTTATAGCAGGTAATTGTAGTACTTGTCATAACTATGTATAGGAATATATGTTGTATGTTTAGTTAATCTAGTTGTTTTTATTGTACATGTAGACATTGTGGTATTTTCCAAAGCGAGGAATACTTTTTATATGTTTTGTCAGTAATCTAGTTGTTTTCTTATAGTAATTATAATGTAATACTTCCTATAACTATTTATAGGAATACTTGCTAGATGTTTTTTTAATCTACTTGTTTTCTTATGGTAGTATTATTGTGGTAATTCCAATAACAAGACATGTTTGTTATATGTTCTGTTAATTTAGTTGTTTTCTTATAGTAGTTATATTGTATTACATCCTTTAACTATGTATGGGAATACTTGCTATTTGTTTTGTTAATCTACTTGTTTTCTTATGGTAGTTTTATTGTGGTATTTCCCATAACAAGACATATTTGTTATATGTTTTGTTAATGTAGTTGTTTTCTTATAGTAGTTATATTGTAGTTCAGGTCTTTGAAGGGCATTTAGAAGTGGTATACATAAAAACAGGAAGATTTTCTGGATAACAACTTCTTTAATGTGAAAATACACGACGTTTCGGAGTACATACTCACTCCTTCCTCACATTCCACCTGAAGAAGGAGTGAGTATGTACTCCGAAACGTCGTGTATTTTCACATTAAAGAAGTTGTTATCCAGAAAATCTTCCTGTTTTTTTTTTATATATTGTAGTTCTTTCCATAACTATGTAATGAACACGTGACATATGATTTGTTAATCTAGTTGTTTTATTGTACACGTAGTTATACTGTGGTACATTTGTACTTTACATAACAAGGATTACTTGTTATGTAATGGTTAACGTTTTGTTGTAAAATTGTTTTCGTATGGTAATTATATCGTAGTATTACGATAACTAGGAATACTTGTTTTAGTTTTTTAATTAGTTGTTGTCTTATAGAACTCATAATGTAGTATTTTCCACAACTATGTAAAGAAATACTTGTAATAGTAAAAGAAGCGCTCTTATAATATTGTCAATCATACTACTCAGGATCGTGGCTATTGTTGCATGGGACTTGTATTCACTGCTGTGTCGATTATCACACAATAAAGTCACTCCCGGTTATGAACTTCCACGCTTGTCATCATCAATACAATACATTTTCGACTTTAAAAACATCATTGACAACATCAACAAAACTTTCAATGGATAATTCATTCTGTTCAAAATTGGAAACAACATGACACTATTCCACGAGAATTGTAATTAAGATTATTCTGTCATCTATGATATTTAAAGGGACAGTAGCACATTTTTTCGCTTAAATAAGTTGATGAAATGTATTTGAAAAATAATGTCATCAATTGTAAAATACCCTTCTCTCTTCAGAAAATCAAGTTAAAAAATGAGTTTACATGGTTCTGTAAATCCATGGGAATAGCTTTTGTAATTCGAAATAATAAAATGTGTTCACAATAAAATGGCCGACATGCAATTTTGGCTTTATATGCAACACAATTATTACCACTATGGATAATTGGTTTGTGTAATATAATGTTTTACCCTCTAAAGTAAATATGACATAAACTATCATTTTAAATGGGAAATTTGAAAAAATAAAATTTGCAAAAAACGTGCTACTGCCCCTTTATTGGCTTGTAATAAGCAATAGGTACTTACGTTTGTCAAACTCTAAAGTCAAATTTTATTTTTAATTAACTGACTTCGAACAAGTAAAAGTTACATGTTTTTAAAAAAGCGGTTTCTTCCCACTTGTTATTGGAAGGCACCAACAGTGATAAAATTGTTGATTAAGATACTAGTATTCACTAACTGTTCCAAACCAGTGACTGTTTATTGATGTACCTCCTTAGCCAAACTAAGTGTAGTGCATATGAAAAGGATCTGACATCTGTCAGTCTACGTCCATATTTCCTACATATAGAAGGAATATTCTTTATTTGTATTGTCAATCCCTACCCTTGATAATAAATGATGACAATTCTCCAATATATATATATAATTCTCCAATATATATATATATATATATATATATCACGGGCACACTACAGTAGATAAGAGCTTTAAAGGCGCTGCAGCACGTTTTGTGTATATTATATTTTCTCAAATTTACCATTTATTATTAACGTTTAAACAATATATTGTTACGTTAGAGAAAGCAGCAAGCCTTCCATACGGACCAATACATGGCATACTTCAAAACGAACGCCACGTGTCCAAGGCAAGCGCAGGATGGTTCCCAGGAATGCTGGCTGTCTGGTGGTATGAAGCTACCCAGGGTTAACATCAGGGGAGCCTTGCTAGACTAACATATAGTACCTGAAAAAATAAAAAAAAATTACTGATATTTTATTTTTCAATATTTGATAGGAAATAAAAATGGGAGACCCGAACATTACTTAATAGAGCTGAGGCAACTAGACTGGCCAACATTTCTTAGACTTATGAAGGCTCCATTAAATTTGTGCTCTAGGGTCTGGATGACAGACTAGAGCCTTGCTAACTAGGTACATGTACAACGTCAAGCCAGATGATTTTCTTTGTAGGGTTCTATCGTTCACTAAACGCCAAAAGAAACGTTATCTAATTTCTTTTTTTAATAACTTTTTAAGTATCAAAGATATTTGAGAAATGAATAGTTCAAATGAAAGGTGAATAACGTAGCTTTATGCTAATAACACGTTTCAAAATCCTGATGGATTCATATTGTGGCAAAATGCAGCTTGTTTAAGAAGTTTAAAATTGTCCGGTTTTCGACCAGGCTGGAAGTAACCAATAAATGTGATTTAGATGTCCAGAAGAAGTTGAAAGTAAACTTTTACGTTTGTGACTAGACAAAAAGGTTGTATGCTTAACATTATAACCCCTAAACGATGAAAATACTGTTATTGAGTAAGTTTAAGTGTGGAAATTATGAAATATATTTTTCTAGTCATTAAAGACCTTTTCTCGTAATTTACCTTAGTGAAAACGAGTTTACTGTGTTGTCAAATGACTTAATAGTATTTAGGAACACAGACGATTATTTATGTGAACATTTTCGCTTGAAAATGAAAACTTTTAATTTTTTTGTCCATCACCCAAACGCATTATCACTCACATGTACATAGCAAAATTCAAGCAGCATTTGCATGAACTGAATGCTTCTACAGGGTATAAAAGTTGCCTACTTTGCATTATATGGCACACGTGTACGAAATCATGCCGCAAAATCCAGTGGAGAAAGAGAACGAGCTCTGGGGATGTTGCAGCTTGGGTCGACCAACAATGATGTTGCCAATGTCTTTAGATGCCACTGTATGACCATTATACGACTCCGGGGTCACCTCTGATAGGCCTGATAGGCATGATAGGCCTAATGATGGTCATACGGTGAGATCCAAAGACATTGGCAACATCGTTGTTGGTCGACCTAAGCTGCAACATCCCCAGTGCTTTTTCTCTTTCTCCAATGGTCAATCGCGGCATGATTTCGTACATGTGTGCCATATAATGCAAAGTAGGCAACTTTTATACCCTGTAGAAGCATTCAGTTCATGCAAATACTGCTTGGATTTTGCTACATTTGAGTGATAATGTGTTTGGGTGATAGACAAAAAAATTAAAAGTTTTCATTTTCAAGCGAAAATGTTCACATAAATAACCGTCTGTGTTCCTAAATACTATTAGATCATTTGACAACACAGAAAAACTCGTTTTCACTAAGGTAAATTACGAGAAAAGATCTTTAATGACTAGAAACATATATTTTATAATTTTCACACTAAAACTTACTCAATAACAGTATGTTCATCTTTTAGGGGTTACGATGTAAAACATACAACCTTTTTGTCTTGTCACAAACGTAAAAGTTTACTTTCAACTTTCTACTTTCATCTAAATCACATTTATTGGTTACTACCAGCCTGGTCGAAAACCGGACAATTTTAAACTTCTTAAACAAGCTGCATTTTGCCACAATATGAATCCATCAGGATTTTTAAGCGTGGTATTAGCATAAAGCTACGTTATTCAGCTTTCTTTTGAACTATTCATTTCTCAAATATCTTTGATACTTAAAAAGTTATTTAAAAAAGAAATTAGGTAACGTTTCTTTTGGCGTTTAGTGTATGATGACCCGGAGAACAATAAGATAGCAATGTATTAGAACCTATTCACATCTCCAAAGACAAATCAGTTCAAAGCAACAAAGGCTATCAGGGAGGTAATGACAACGACAACGACAAAGAAGTTATCCATATTGACTGCCTGTCTTTTTGAACATCCACGAGTGGGGAATATTATGGTATGTTTCTGAAGCAGGCGGACCAGTTCGTCAGAGAGAAACGAGGACCACGACAGCGAACCAGTCTGCACTAGCCCAGTTACCATGGCCAAGTTCCATAAGCTTTTAAAAGTAATCGCTCAATGAGCGATTACTTTTAAACCTCTATTGAACGCGATTGCTCAATGTAGGGCTACGTAGCAAAGTGAGCAAACCTCGAGGCATCGCACCGTGTTGTTCAGGAGAGAATGAGCGCTCAATTGAGCGATTATAATCGCTCACTGTTATCGAACAGAGCCCATTTGTTAGCTGTGCATGAGTGTGGCTTCGACCTCCTTCCTCATCCACCATTGTTCCTAGATTTTGGCCCCCAGTGATTTCCACGTCTTTCCCAGGCTACAAACAAACTTTCAGGGCAGGATATTTGGGATGATGATGATGATGAATTTACTGTTTGTGTGTAGGGATTGGAAGGGGACCAAGATTTAGAGTTCTACTGATCGGCCTGCAAACAAATTAGAGCAAGTGTGTGAAGAAGGAAGAGGACTATGTTGAAAAATAATACAGTTTTTATCTAAATATATTGCTCTTCCAACTCGTAAGATTCTACAAAACCTTTGTTTTAACACTGTACATGGTGTTCGTTTTTTTAATTTTCAATTCTGTGTACGGATTTAAACATCCCTTTGTCAACTTTAAATTCCTAATAAATATATTTCATAATGTGTTTTTCACTGCCACAAGACATAACTGTTTCTGTTTGCTTTATATTGGCAGCACTACAAGAACCTAAATCATATTGAGAACTTGATTATTGATATCTGCTTGTTGGGTTTAATATCCAGGTCGAATTAATCCGATGTTAATTTCTACTAATGGAATAAAGCTGCATATCGATATGGACGACAGTAAAATACCATAACACCTTTAAAGAAGCACTCATAAAATATAGTTATGTTATCACATTATAAAATCCTTCAAAATGTATAGCATATCTTTCATAACCGATGATTTAAACTAGTTGGGTGTTTACAACAAGGAGTCTAGCATTACATCGACCTTTTGGAGACATTTACAGAATGTTAGGTGCACCTCCATAAGCACCTGCTGCCATCTCTTCAATACATCAACCCAGAAAAATAGAGAATATAATCTATCATGTAAGAGACGTGCTTACTATCCCAACTCGTCCTCGACCCCCAATGATTGGTCAAAAAGGTCAGTTGCGGATCCATAGGGGGTGGGTGGTGTCCAGGAGGTCCCCTACCCGTTTCAACGATTGAGTCACCCCCTTTCAAATTGTCTGGACCCGCCACTTGAGTTTCATCAAACGGCATCTCGCTTATTTCCAAGGATTATTATAAAATTCCTCTGACGTTGGTTAATAACCAACAAAACAGAATATCATATCATATTAATCATACAAATATGGAATAAAGAACAAACACGCCGAGTGAAAAATAAATACAAGTTTATTCTTCGCACACCATGTCGAGTAAAGTGTACGGTATAACAAAGTTTGAGATAATAAATAATAACCATCGTAAATTAATAAGTTAAGGACATACAAAATATACGTGAGCAAATTTGAGATTTTAAATTACATATGTGCGGAATATAAATACATTGTAGTGACATGATCCCAGATAACACACATCCGGTAGGCCACTGGTGAGCCACTGGTACCTGCTCTAGTTGACAACCGGTGGCAGTCAGCTAGTGGCCCACTAGCTATCACACTTGCTGGCCACATGCTACCCACCAGTGCCAAGGCACTAGCTATCTGCCACCAGTGCCCCACTAGCTATCTTACCCGTGGGCCACTTGCTACCACCAGTGGCAAGTCACTAGCTATCTGCCCCCAGTGGCCCACTAGGGGGTGTGTTATCAGGGATTGAGGTGGACGGTGCAGACTGGAATGCCCTGGTCTATCATACTAGCTTCGTGAAACACACTGCAACTATACACGAGAGTTCATACATTAACAATAAATACTATCCAGTGTTTGATCAGGACCAAGACTTAAACATAGAAATGGTATGCCCTTTCATCGGTTACCCCTGGGACAATGTGTTCTGAATTTGATATATTTTAATCTTGTGACAATGGAGTATACATGTATGCTCTCGCACAGCTCCTTTTATTTTCATAAATAAACCCCGTTCGCAGGGTGCACTGATTTCTGTTTATCATACAAAAGGTTTGCTAAATTCAATAAATCAAAAGAAAATAATTCGCTGATCATTGCTTATGACAATCAATAGTAAAATGTCAGCTTCAATATGCAAGGGCATATTGGCATCAAACAAGTATTTATCATTAATCAATACGTTTGTGTTGAATAAATGGCTCGATCCTTCGTAAATATCGAATGGTATGTATTGACGGGTAGGCCTTCTCAAAAAGATATAACAAGTATCCGCACACCAGGAGGTATCGCCGATGTAATGCTTTGTAATGCTGAAAATTTATCAAATATTCTAATTCATATCTAAAATAACATTTCAACAATAAACGAACGATTTGTAACAACATTAAAATATGACATTCTCCTCGCACAAACACACTTATTCAAACAGGGTACCATTCATTCATTACTACGATCACTCATTCATTCATTCACTCACTCTTTTATTCATTCATTCATGTATTCAGATATCCGTTCGTCAAATCACTGCTAACAATGAAATGATGTAGTCACCCATGAGATCGCTACTGATCGAGGTTCGTTGAAACCAAGTGTGATATAAAATATACACAACGTGTAAAATTAAAGATACAAACATTCCTTATATAAAGGGTACAAAAGTTTAACAGTTTGACATCACTGCAGAAGGTCCATTTGCATAACGATTATGGTAATAAAAACCATTTCACATTACGTAAATCTTTGAATCAATCATGTTTACACAACAGCGCTGTAATTAATAACTTTCCACTAGAGCGTGATGAAATGTTCACGCGGTTGATGGCACTGTTTTCTCTGGTTATTGCAGTTTGATTTGGACCCTGTATCACCTGCCAGTGCTCATGGCTGTCATGTAGATGTTTCAAACAATTGAAATAGGAACCGTCATATATTATACTGATACACATTCCAGTATAGTACATGTGTTATCACACGATTGCGAATGAGATCAATTGATGTGAAAATGTCATTTTACGTGTAAACAAAGATACTAATGAAGTATTTAATATGTTGGTGTAGACATGCATGTATGTGTTAATATATGTCTATATATGTGTTATAATGTAGTTGTTAACATATTGGTGTGGACATGCATGTATGTCTCACCATATATATATGTATATGTTGTAATGTACTTTGTTAACATATTTCTGTAGAATTACATGTATGTGTTCCTAAATATGTATGTATACGTTATAATGTAGTTGTTAACATATCGGTGCAGACATACATGTATGTGTCGCCATATATCCTTGTATATGGTATGATGTAGTACGTCATTATCCTGATGCACATACCATTTCAAAAGCACTTCCTATAGCAGTGTAAACACTTTCCAGGCATAAGTGTGTATTCACCAGGCACAAGTGTATTCACAGATGAGTATCACAGTTGGGTTTCTTAATCACAGACTGTGTGGTGATGGGCGGATGTGGATATACTCATACAAAATCCTTTAAAAAATAATGAACGTGACTCTTGTGATCCAATGTTGTAGATGATTTCCCAATATCATGAAAACCAAACATATGCATTTTGGCTATGTCGTGTCCCATTGACATCGATACATATACAGCAGTAAGTAAGTTACAATACTTTTGTCGACGATGTCTAAGTCTCAAACAATGAAATTCTCTTCCTCTTCCGACTCCTTCTCATCCGGGCCCTTCGAAACATTCAACTTCCGGTAAGCATTGAGTCGCTTCCGCTTGATCCGTCTTCTACAGCACAGGATGACGACCGCGATGATGATGAGGACAAGCGCAGTTGCCGGCGGGATCAGATAAGACAGGTAGTGGAAGGGAATAGGACATCCACAGGAGGTGTGTTTGTGTGGTCCGCTACAGGTCAGGTTGCTCACGAAGGGTCCGTGGTGGTTCTGGACAAGCCACATAGAGTCGATGATGTCACCATTAGCTACCCGGACCTGGTCCCAGTACAGGTGCGTGCTGTTATGGACCATCAGACGTCCGTATGTGTTGTCTCCCTGCAAACTGTGGCGGTACGCTGACCACGGTTCTGAAAGGAAATATGATCTGATTGATTGTTTCCCATTGATTTCAGTTAAGCGGAAACTTAGTCTCCTGAGCAGCATGTCTGCGAGGATATTCTGATATTTCAAAGACTCGTTTTTAATCTTTGATAACATCGCCTTATTCCTTACGTTTAATAAACCTCAATAATGTTCAGAGACATGGTCTGTACCTGTATCACGAAACTTCCAGATCAACATGGGATATCACTTTGCCCAGATTGCCACCAGATGTTATTTAAATGATAGATCTATTTTACTTTAAAATATTCAGTCGTAAAAGCTCATTAAAAAAAATACAAACTACAGGTAAAAGTGTTCCTGTCATCGATTCTTTCGCTAAAAAATATTTTAGATGACGAACAAAAAACAAAAGATGTTTAAACTCGTATATATCGTAAATATCGTATACATTACCATTTAAACATTCACAAAATAACTAATAGATAAACACCAACTAGAACCTACGAGCTATATTATTCATGCCATCGACTCCCTCTGCATTTCCAGCCGCACCCGAGATGACGTGTACCGAGACGTTAGGGTCGGTGTAGTCCTTGCTGACCAGCTGACCGTGGTGCATTGGGTACAGCCGCTCATAGGAATGCTCGTGTGCCTCGATCACAAAGTCTACTCCCTGGGCGTGGAACAGATCCTCCAGCCTAAAACAGACGGAAGTAATTAATGTTATTTGTTAACCAAACAAATCACACGTTGAAAAAAAGGAAACTTCTCAGGAACATGTACATTGTTGAAAACGAGAAACTATAAAAATTTTTCTCTGGGCGTGGAATACGTCCTCCAGTCTGAGACAGGAGAAAGCCATTAATTTATAAGAAGATTCCTTGTTAATCAAAGTCAAGCGTTGAAAAGGAAGATGTACATTGTTTTGTCGTACAGATAAGGCTTCTATCGGGTATTGTTTGTGGAAACGAAATTCGAGATGACATTCCTGTTTACTTATATGTCATTACTACATGTTTATTGCACAATACATGTGAAGCGTATCACAATGGGTAATGGTTTTACGACTTCATATTTGAAAATGTGATAAAGGTGAACGCACATTCTTTCAAAAATAAAAACAAGTATAAGTTGAGCCATTCATCGACGTTACGAGTGTCGAAAGCTTCGCAACGGCTCAACACGACATTGTTGATTGGTTTAAGGATACACTATGTGTTACTTTGTGAATATTCCATCAAAGCATATGTTTTGTTATTTGTTTTAGTGAAAATACGGAGTTTTTCATTTCACGCAATGCAAAAAATCAAGATGGCGGACAATCTTGGATAGTACTGAACTTTTAAGGAGTAAGCGATGTTTATAGCCTCACCCTCTTCGCACCCAGCCAGATAAAGGAGAGCTGGTGCAGTCGTCGATATCACTGTTGGAGCAGTACATGGGCCGGTGTCCCATGGCGACAATCCACGGTTGTGAGGCTCGGTTCTTATTGGCTAGCAGCAGGTCGTTCTTCAGCCAATCAAACTGCGTGCATACGTAATTTTGGTTGTTGGTGAAATATACCTCTGTAGAATAGCTGTTGGAAAGAAATGTTACATTTAAACATATGGCTAACCGATTAAGCCATTTAATTGTGTGTATCCATAAGTTTGGTTGTTGGTGAAATAGAATTCCGTTGGGAATTTTAAACATAAGGCTGTCATTGTTCATTTTGTATCTATAATGCATTGGCTGGTATGCATGTACTGTATTGTCTGTGCTACCAGTGAAAGATAAATTGACGAGGATTCATTTTTAAGAGAAAACAGTGTTTGACTATTTTCCCTCATCATTATTTTCACTAAATATCCATATATAAAGTTAATTCTAGCAACCAAAAAGGCTCACATCGAAATTATGAATTTATAATACACATTCATTATCTTATGGATATTTTCAGGTTCAGTAAACTTATTGATTAGAAATAACAGGGTGCATGTTTGGAAATATCTACATTATAAAAGAGAGGAGCAGTGAGAAATGTCTCAGCTGAGAAGGTCATTGGTGAGGTAATGGTTTGGATCTTCGCAACTCCTATACACGTATGTCCATCAAAATGAATTTAAGTTTATTTAAGTCACAAACGCAACTGTTTATAAAATCCACAAATCTATGGACGCACCTGATGAAGTGGACGGGCCCTACATTGTAACTGTACCACATCTTGTCCAGGGGGATGGGCCACCCGCTACCAGGGTTGCTGAACCGGACACGGTACTGGCCGAAATCCTGGGAGAAGGTTATTTCTGGGGAAATTTAAGGTTTGTTATTATCTATATTACAATAAGTTGGTTGATTATGATGAAGAAACAACCTCAAGCAAGAGTTGATGAGAATGGTAAATGTATGTTTTAACCAATACAACAGCAATGTGTATACCTTATACAGAAGTACAGCTGTGTGAGTAGATATGTTGGCTATATAACTACACTTGTCTTGTATTCCATAAAAAGAATACATTTAGATCATGTGTGTTTTCACCTGAAAGTCGGTTTATGATAAAGTCATTCCCAATTTATTTATTTATATTTTCTTACTTTCCTTTCAAGTCATAACACGCGTCAGTCTCCATCGCTGGCTAATTTAATCCTTGCTGTATGTCGGTAACTTGTGTGTGCTAGTGAAGCAGAGCACTGCATCTGAACTTCATTGTGCGCACAGATAGGCTAGTGATGATGCCGGAGACTGGCGTATATAACTTCTCATAATGAAGCAAAAAATGGATAATATAAAAATGGATTCAATCCTAAGAAGGTAGGTACCATGGTTTCCGGGAGAGGTCATGTAGGGTATGTTTGCTGCCACCTTCTCCAGACGCCGCATAAACTCGTCTCCAACCTGAAATAGAGCAAGTAAATGACATAATGTTATGTATATTTATGATATTTTATAAGGAATGAATCATCCACTTTAGTAAGTACTGGTGCAAAATTATAAGATAATGTCACGAAACAAATAAAATTATGATAATTGAATAGTATTCGTAGATTTGTTGTAATATCACCACCTTATTTGGCCAATACATTGTCCAAAGGGAAAAGTGAATGAATTACTGCCGCATAACAGGGTATGAAATAAGGCCGGTCCGCCAGTCCGGAACCTGGCAATATTTGTTCCTGGCTGGTAAATATTTGAGGTTTTTCTTGGCTATTAAATTGACAAAATAACTCTTTTGGCTGCCTTTCAAGCTTGTATCATACACTGCGCATAGTGCCCGTCGGGTTTGTAGAAGATGAGTTAGACGTTCAGAAAACTGAATTCATGAACCAGAATAGCCCCGTCGTGTACATTGTTAAACTAATCAATACTGCTGTAATGTGTGTCCCGTTCTCATATATTCGAAAGTTACAACATTAATTTGAACTAAACTATGTTAATGTAATGTTTCGTTAATGCACTTACAAAGATATCTCTGGGAAGATTTAACATTTCTCAATACGGTGGCTAGGACGAGATAGTTTGCTAAACGGGTTGTATGTCTATGTCACGTTGATTACAAACCATGTGGATTGATTAATGATTTGAATTTAAATATAATTTAAATATTCGTTTGTTATCATTCCTATTAATACTGAATATTCTTTACGATACATTTTGTAATTTAGAAGTGCTATTCCGAATGAACGTCGTATCCAAAATCCCCAAATCAAATAAATAATTGAATTCATTTGGAAGCTTCCATTTGGTAGATTCATGCTTATTATGAATTTATAAAACAAAACGTCTCTCACCAGTCCTCCATTAGACTGCATATCATAAGCAAAGTCCCCAACATGCCAGATGGACTCGTACTGTCCAGTAGCCACTTCCTCCGCGAGCTTATTGAACGTGTCCGGTGCGTGCACTCCCAGATCTCCGTACACCAAGAAAGAAGCACTGCGATCCTGTAAGCAGCGGGGGACGTTTAATTTTATATTTCAAAATCCGTTTTTGTCACTGTTATACAATTGCATATATTGCATTGAAAGCACAACACAGTATAAGCTGTTGTGTATCCATAAAATTGTTCTTCATTCTTCATCACCTCAACTTCTAGAATGCCCATCAAAGATGTTACAGTATAAGCTGTTGTGTATCCATAAAATTGTTCTTCATTCTTCATCACCTCAACTTCTAGAATGCCCATCAAAGATGTTACAGTATAATCTTTACAAGAGAAAAGTGTTGTTGTGAGTTAAAGACTTGGTTCCACGGATTGTGGATTATCTCAGCCTTTTAGAATACATTTTCAAAATGCTACTATGCAGGGTTTAATACACTCTTTATGGACGATGTTCTCTACAGATGTTCCTGTAAACATCAGGGCAAATTGTTCGATGAACAAACTTTTCAAAACGTGATCTAAACACAAATTGAAACTTACGTAGTTTGTGTCCAGTGTTTTGAAGCTGTACAGGGGAGATGAAGATGTTTCTCCATTATAAGAGGATATCACTTTATAATGGTACCGTGTATTTGCGTTCAGTCCCTGAAGAAGAAATGTTTGAACATTCACTAATAAACGTTTCTGAATATGCAAGTTGAGATTGGTGGTTAAATACATTACCATTTAATTAATCTTTAAAACTCTTTGAAATGGAATACATAAGGATGACAAGAGTTTCTGGATAATGCTTTATCATTACCAGTCCATCCATACTTCGAAACAAAACGAAACAAAGTATATAAACAAAAACTTGCTTTTCTTAACATTTGTAATTATCTTTTGTGAAATGTGTATGTATGGTCAATTAACGACCTCCGATATTGTAGAGAAATAAAGACGGACATGTTTAACAATAGTTCTATAACAGATGTGGGATCATATATGTCAGCCAGAAATATATTATGCAACAATGCAATTATTATGTAATTATGCCAATGCATACTGATCAACACTTGAACTTCTTATTTCTTGAACTAGCCAAAATAGTATTTTCTGCATTTACATTTTCAATATTGAAACAAAAAGATGTTCAAAAGTATCTTTTCTTAGACTTTAGATAGTATGGGTATTATACAGACAATAGATATTACAAGTGGGTGTTGAGACTTGCAGATGGATTTTGGAGAGATAAGTTAAACGGCATCTCTACCTGTAAAACTGCACGATGTATGTGTTGTGTTGCTGTCCAGTAGAAGCTTGTCATGTCACTCTTCTTAGTTCCTTTCAGATTTTCCTCGCCTTCTCCATAATGGACGACGGAAGTGACGTCATCAGCAGTGGACCACATGACCACCATTTCCTCAGCACTATCTCCGTAACTGATGTGGGTTTGTTCTGGCCGTTCCAAGCATCGCACTGCAATTTATATAGTATATATGCATAATATATATGTTATACTTTATGTTTTTGTGTCATCCCCATTGCGAAATATAGACCAAATGTAGGTCTACACCCTGCTTCATATATGTAGTCGTGTATACGTATATGCAATGTATTTCAAACTGGATCTTCTTGTTTCAGACTTCACTCTGGGATACAACCTTTAATTGAAATTTACACCAATTCTAAAAGGCTCTATTGAAATTAGGTCTCATACGACTGGTAACGTAAACATAAATGTATTAGAGTTTATCCATTTTATACCTTCAATGTGACTTCATTCGTTTCGCCTTTGGTGTTAACTATTTACATTTCATAGAAATGAACTGTTTCTACCACTCAAATACCGTATTTATAAATGTAAGCTGCGAAATGTGCCTTTATATGCCAGTCATAACATTTATACATCTAATCGATCAAGAATGATAAATTATACAAGACGTGATATGCTAAATTGATCCTTTCTTCAAGTTTGATTCAACCGATGCAATATTATATTAGCCTGTATAATTGGACCCAAGATTGAGTTAATATTTCTATAACATTTCTTCTCTGGCTCTTTAGAGGCTGTGTATAGCAAACGAGAATAACATGTCTCATCTGTGTATTTAGGCCGTTTGTATTGAACGAAGAAACGGCATAGTTGCGGAGGCACATCAATTAGAACTATGTGTTTGTTCTGTGTCAATTACACCTTGGAGTTCAACACAGACTGAAAAGCACAATAATCACGCTATATATATTTTTTTTAAACATACCTTTTTCTATGTAAAGTATTAAAAATATTTTAATTTACTTAAATTCACTGGAACGAAATCCTGCGATTTGATTTACAAAGCGTTCAAAACCAGAGTCGTATATATATTTATATATACAGTCAGACCTCGTGTAACCGGACAAATCTTCTCTATGCATTTCTTGATGATTCGTTTAACCGAACCACCTGCTATCCGGATATTTTTCAACTGTAACCAAATTGTGAGGATAGACGGAGTCTGACTGTACATGATTTTCGTATTGAGCGTGTGTGCGTGTTTTCAACTAGACTACAGAAGTAAATGGGGGTATAAAATACATATATTATTTATGCAACATATACGCTTAATCTTCTACTTAATTACTTTAGTTCAAAAGTTCAAATACGCCATTATGTGGTAAATGACTGATGTAGTTAACTATTTAGTCATGTAGAATATTGTGTGTGTAAACTACCTTGCCCACAACACATTTTCATAGAACCGTACTCGCTTTAAAACTCCCTTGGGATCATACTACTAATACTACCTGCTATTGGACCGACATGTATGTACATTGTCATAGTAACATGCCATATATATATATATCCAGATGGTATTACAGTCACGTCGAACAGTTAAATAAGAAGAAAGTATTTTTTTTATACGAGTTCACACTTACAGAGACAATAACTTTTCTAACCCACCCCCATCCCCACCCCCACCCGTAACCCCACCCGCCTCGCCACAGTGAGGTTTTCGAAAACTGTTCAAGAGTTGAAATCAATGAATACTGAGAATGAAGTTCGTGATGGCTCAATGTATGGACATCGGTATTTTATTATACGCTTTAAATAGCAGTGTCCTTTCTCCTGTCAAGTGGGTAATAAATATTTACTCTCGGCTAAGTCTGGCAACATCCAATAAAACTCTAGATGAACAAATATATTGTTGAATAATTAATAAGATTTTCTATTTAAAACAAAGTTCGGTATCCTATTCTCATACACGTAATGGAACTCAAGTACCGTAGATTCCTTATATAAATAAACCATCATCGACGCTGAGGGAAGTACACGTGATTTCAAAAGAATAAGTAGACTATGACCTGGTTACCAGGGTGACTGATTACAGGTACCGTGCGACTCTGTTGAAATGGTATATACAAGACACCATTGTGAGCGTTTATTGAAGCACAAACGAGCGACAGTTTCCCTGACCGGTGTCCATTGATTCTAGTCCCTATGGTACGTCTCTATAGTATACATAGTACCGCAGGTGAATATGGCTTTATACTGCGTTACATCGGTCAGTCATGGTCCGTGAACCCTTTATCAAGGCCAGTGCCACCAGGGTCTAAGTACATAGTAACTTCTCTCTTTGGTAAATTGATGATCGATAACTGATGTTTCATTGCGAATCTAAATAACAATACTTCATTGTACAGATCGATGACCAAATGATAGGCTTATGGACATGGTCTCTATGTGAGCTGCAAATAAAGCCGATAATACGTTGTACGGAGAGAAAGCCATTGGTAAATGCTTTACTAAAGGAATGGTTTGCTGATGTATATCACGACTATATATGGTTTAGACGTATTGCCTGAACATGCATAGAATGTGGTAAATCACGGACTTTATTACTACTCAGGGGGCAAATAGCTGCATGTAAGATAGGTGTTTTCAAAATACATCTATTCGACGATATAAACCAATCAAATTCAAGAAATTTAAAATGTCATGGTATAATTATATTTTCAGTGTACCTTGTAACCTTAGGGAACAAATAAACGAAAAGGGCATCAGTGTTAAGTGTCCGTCACTGAACATCAAACACTATATAGTGATAGATACCGCTGATAATATCGATAATCGATAGAAGAAGACAGCGCAGCAAACAGAGGTAGGAAGTCTTGGACTAAATACGTAAATAAAATGAATTTTACTCGATATATTGTTCCACTGAAATTGTATTTTTAAAACAATTTTATGACTGTAAAGCTTGTGTATTTTGGTATTTTAATGTAATTAGATTAAACTTTAATCAACAATATTTCTCTGTGTGTGTGTGTGTGTCTGTGAGGCAATTCCAAAGAAAATCGACACAAACTATTGAAGTATAAATAAAAGACAAAATGATTTTAAGAGTTTAAGTATATAATAGCCCACAAGGCCTCACAAAGAGGATCGAAGTTAGCATAGAACAATCAGGACTGAACTTGCACTAGGGAAGGAAGCTGTTAACCTGCGATGTGATGTAGGTAGCCCTGTGAAGGATGGATACAAGCCATGGAACTAGTTCACATCCAGGTAAAGACGGAAGGGACGTGACAGGGGGATGGTCTCGCTCCTTAGTTGTTTTCCTTGTTAAATAAGATTAACACACCAGGGTCGAGGCAAACGTTATCACTTTATAATAACCTCTCTGGTTAATTTGACCCCTGGGGTCAAGAACCAGGATGTCCATCTATCTTCTGATGTGATTATTTGATTAATTGATATACGTTAATTGCGGATAAAATTATAATGCATGCCTACATGTAGGAGTGGACGCATGGTATAATTTATGATGTTTCTGGTTGAATTCTTCGTGGGAGAATGATGAAGATTTTTTCGATTTTATCATAAACCAAACAAAAGTAAATTGTATTTTATTTTGATATATCTTTTTAGTGTTGGGAAATTTATTTAGTTTTGTGAATTTAATTAAATTTGTTTTAATGTAGTTTTGTGTACTGTAATCAGTATATGTAATTTATTTAGGATTATTTAGTTTAAAGATCGGAATTTGGTTACATACGTATGCACGTAAAGGTACATATACAATGAAAATTAAGTAAGCTGAAACATAGTAATTACATTAGATACAAAACGTTGCTTTGGATTTCCTGAGATTTGTTTCATAGTGCAGAATGCCTGGTAAATGAATAAAACGATGGAATTTAGTACATGAGTCACGTCTCCTGTTCATTGTGTTTCTCATCAAGCTAATGATAATTTAATATGCCAAGCATGTGTTCTAAGAATTAATACGTAAGACACGTTTTTAGTTGACATATGAATATTGTGAAATTAGCATGTACTGCATAATATTTTCTAGTATATTTACGCGTGAAATGACAACAAATATTGAGAAATTGTTTTACCTCATGACCAATTGAAATGTACAATATTTTTAAACATCATATTAGTGATAATACATTTCGACAATGACTTGTAGTTGTCACTATTCTGGCGTGTATATATGGTGTTACTCCTGCTCCATGACTGCATGTGTAAAACAATACCAGCATTTAATACAGTCTACATGTAGGTCTTTATTTAGCAAGTCTAGATAAACTGAATACACATGGAACTGAAAGTTTATAAAGAAATAAAAAGAAATGGATGAGTGTGGAGAAATTATTGAATTCCATAGACTGAATTTAGTCTAACACGGCGTCAGTAATATGATTTGATATTTGATAAGTTTTTGATCTTCGTGTACATTGTACACTGAATACATTTTTTCAGATGGGGTATTAATGGGGTTTCAAAATGATATCACTGGTTGCCTTTCTTCATGTCTTTAATTTGTAACTTGATATTTTCTTTTGAGCATTTACAATGTTGATATGATAATTCAGCATATTCATCAACTGAGCAATACTTTTATCTGAAGCATTTATTTCACAATATACATTTTGAGAGTTCTTTTTATTCAAATATATTAGCTTATATTGTTATCTTTGTATTTTTAGTTTAAGATCCCCATAAAGTGCTTTACTCCTCTTGTATAAAAGCAGTGCCAGTCCATTACCGTGTAAGTTATCATCTAACATGAAACATGATGTATTGTTGACTGCATACCCAGGTTAAAGTGCTGATGTGTTTACCCTCTGAAACCCAACCCACCCGGCAATACATCGTTGTTGACATGTCAGATTAACGTTAAAAAGCTAACTCGTCGCCAAAGAATAAATGGTCCTTCCTTTCAACCAGTATTTATTGACTTCCATGGATACTCACAATAACTATTTCTGTCGTCAGTCACCAATGAATAGTGGACAATGAAAGCACGTGTGTGCGTAAATAGAAGAACTCCCTTAAACGTGACTGATCACTCTTGGGTGAACCTGTACAGGGTAGGTTTGGACATGACTCGGGGAATATAGGAGAGGGAATCAATTTTTTCTCTGTTACTTTTTTTATTCAGTATTTTGGCAGGCTATGCTTCACAAACGTATGAGCCATTTTTAATACACACGTAAAGAGTTCTCAATTATGTTGTTAGTACATGGTTAATTCCAAATGTATATTTAAACAAACTAATTCCTGATACGTGTGAATAAAACAATAAAACAGTTTATAATACGTTTTTTCTTATGAAATGATGTTAAACTAATCGTTCGTGTTTAATTTCAACATATATTTACAGGCATATGTGCCACAAAAGTGCGGCCTCAACTGGAACGAAGTGTTCTTATGTATTATACAATCCTAATACAATTTATATTAAACTCTTAATATATTCACAACGCTATATAAGATATATACACCAGAGATTCTTGTAGCTATGTCAGGGTCTTTAAGGTTATTTTCAACATTTGCCTTCAGCTCAAAACCAGGTACTAGCTAAGATTATACTGGAGAAACATATAGCATCTTAGTCATAATCATAAATAATACATAAATAATAATAATACATAAAGCTGAACAAAACCATAACCAGTAGTTTTGAATACGGTAATTGTACACAGTGAGTACATATAGTCAATGAGTACATTGTTAAACACGTTTTTAGATCTGTTTAAGCGAAGCTATCGTGACTGATTTTCATTAGTAAATTAGTTTCTATAACCAACAATGAATTCTATAAATGTGAAAATAAGTTGATGTTTAGAAACATAATGTGTATCTATGCGAATATATCTCGACTGATTGAATCGTAGGTTAAGTAGATGCCCTCACAAGTTAAGTAGATGCTCAAACAAACAATGAATGATATGCGGGGCATTAAGATATTAGAGTTCAAAATTCATGTTTGACTTAAGGAAACCTCTTTAACCGTATGTAACACAAACAGTGTTTACCATGACATTTTAAAGTCATCGTATTTGATTGCAAAGAATGCTCGAAGCACAACCAAAAATATAAGTTCGGGTTCAAGTAAATGTGTTCATCAAAATTGAATTCGATTCTATAACAAAACAGATATAAAGAGGATATTTGACATTTCTCGTGGAATACAATGTACATCTCAAGTACAGTGAAGTAGAGTGAAGCACACATTCATGAGCGGTGCTGTCACGAGTAGAGTATAAAATATGATCTCTACTTCATGAGATGAGATATACATGGTATTCGACGAGGAATGTCAAATGTTCTATTTATAAGACAGTTGTTCATAGTTGGTAAATGATCTTCATTCATTCATGTATCCGAGACCGCTTTGCTTTTCCAAGACCATCCTATGACGTCATCCCATTGTTACGCTAACACCTTATATATATTGAAAGTGTTATTTCACTGAGTAGAATAAAATGTTATGTCACACAGAGAAAATGCGGATTTTAACTGATAAATGCCGAATTTCACCACAGAAAATATACGATAAATAGCTACATTAGAAATAATTTGATCATGTTTGATTCTATAAAAAGATGTATCCACTGAAAGGGGAGGGAGGAAACACGATAAGTAATTGTGTAAACAAGGTATGTCTAGTTTGAGATGTAAATAGCATGTTTATATCATTCAGCTAATAGGGTCATCACGAAATGGTAACACTTATTAGAGGCCTCCTTTCGGTGAGGCATTTATAAGAGTATTATATCATGTATATTGTTATATACAATATTTAAGTGTATTTTAATATGTATAGTGAACAAATAATTGTGAAAAACTTGATAATAGGCGTGTGAAAACAGTTCCAACTACAACATAGGACAACATATGTAAATGGGATGTATATATGTAGATCACATATACAATAGCAGTAAACATCCCTTGAAACAAAAGCAATGGATCATGTCAGAGAAATCCTTTGTCAGAAATACAGTATGAAACTTCATTGTGAACAACATAATGTACACGTTATTTGCGTGATCAAAAACGTAGTAATGTCAGAATTGATTCTGTTCCAGTATTGATAATCTAACAACTTGTGTACAATTCCCATTAGAAATACAGTGTAAATAGTTTGTACCAAGGGAAATAGTGCAAACTATTCAAAGATGTATCACAATAAATAGAAATCAATATACCCCTTTAAGAATGTTACTGTTTGCTGGTATGGAGCATCTGAATATCCTTGAGGTTACAAAGCCCAATTATGTATACTGATAAAATTAACAACCTTTATTACTGAAAATAATACAATATCACGCTGTACCTTTTAATCAATTTCTCATACAATACGTATTATTCATTGTGTTAATACTTTATAAACTAAGGGCACCTGAAGTATGCCTCCACGGAACTAATCTAAGATTATATTTCAAACTTATGATGTAACACCTTAGTGACTAAATAGTGTTTCCTGATTCGTTTTAAGCTGCAATACAACTAGAAGTAATGTGTCACGTTTTAAATACAGATCTCAACGGTCACAGCAAGAAACGTGTTCTGGTGTTTCGGATTAGCATAGCGTTTAATGTTTTCGTTTTCTATTATGACTGCTGTACAGTTTATATATGAATGAGAGAGAGAGAGAGAGAGAGAGAGAGAGAGAGAGAGAGAGAGAGAGAGAGAGAGAGAGAGAGAGAGAGAGAGAGAGAGAGAGAGAGAGAGAATGTTTATTAAGTGTCACGTACTTTTACAGTACAATATATTCTAAGACATTTCAAAATGATATCTATATTCCATCGTTAACCACATTTACGTGTGATTATTCAAAGACCTCTAACAAATTTGGTGAAAATTACTAAATGAACCGTTAGATGTGCTCGCCCTTCGTTATACCTTGCCTCATGCTTAATTCAGAAGGAATGAAAGAAAGATAATTAACTCTGTCAATCAATATAGCTAATTAATAAATAAACAAGTAAGAGCTCAACAGACTGACTGGTGTTCATTTGGTTCAGTGAAGTCACCTACAGATATATATATTAAATGGAGGAGAAAGGTAATCGGAGAGAGTGACAAAAAACATTGAGCTTGACGAACTGTACATCTTCATCATGGCATAAATAAAAAAAGAAAACACCTGATGATCATTAAGGTGAAATGTGTATGCACAAATATTATACAGCAAATATTACCTTTCAGTGATGATATCAGTAAACCGAAAGTTGTGATGAAAAGCATATCCCATAACGAACTCATCATCTTCAACACCAACCAGGAACTGTCACCGAGCCTCACACGCGCGCTGTCTACCGTAACACAACTGGCGTTACGTAATTACTTCCTACTGCCACACAGGTATACATACATACACTGTGTCTAAGCTGTAACGTCCCTCTTTCTAAACGTGTGCTGGAGTGGTTCAAACATACACACAGCTTTGACTGCTCGCTCAGGACTAGTGATTCTCAAACTAAATTTCGGTTCATAACTGGTGGATCACGCATGATCAGGTTGTTGCCCGTGACAACCAGGTACACCAGCCGGCCATTTATCGATGCGCGTCACGTGACCTTACGGTTTCTTTGGTCTTGTTGCTTTAGCAGTAACTTATTGAATTATTCTGACAATTGAACTCGCATATTCTTTTTTTCCATAGGTATATGATATACATACCTGTATATTGATATTTTGATACTGTATATGGAAAATGTGTTATTACGTGAAATGAATAAAAAGAGCTGCAATCAAAGCAATGATAAAGTAAAACAAACAATAGTCGTCAGTGGTTATATGGTGTTCGAAATTAATGATTGACTTCTCCGGTTCGCGTAGCTCAAATAGTTCAAGTAAATCTAGTATTTCCATTTTAATGACGAAAGTAAACTGACATACCCTATTTCCATAGATTCATGCCTAAAAATTCTGAATTTATTTATGTAAATCTTTGTTCCGAAAGTGATTTTGGGTGATAAAGCATGCATATATAGAAAATGGACTTGGACACTCTGTAATAAATGACGTTATCATATTTCGAATTCAAGGTCGAATTTGGTCATCATCAACACCGTCTCATTAACTAACAGTACTGACATAGAGACAAATGCGATAGATGATTCGCTAAGGAACATTCAGTGTGATATTGGTTATATCAAAAGACACATAAATTGAAAATATGTAACACTTTGACAAGTTTAACGTTGCCATGTATACGAACAGTAACTGCGTTACAAACCTTCATAGATTTACCTGTGAAAATGTCTCGGTTTTGTTCAAGTGCTAATTCCTACGTTTACCACGTATTTCGCAGTACAATGAAACAGTCCTTGTCCATTGTACTATTACAATATTCCCAATGACAATGTGAACATTTAAAAAGACAAACAAAAGATTATAAACACGAACATCTACTTGAGAATAAGTAACCTATAACATAGAATACAGTGACATAATCATGAACATATTAAAACAGTATCAAAGTATACAATACATATATATTGAAACATGTCATGAAAATGATTTTCAGTACAGATATTTACTTCGTCTTTTAGTGCTAAAATTTTAGCAGTATTATCGAAGTAAAATTAAAAAATCAATACTTCAACGACAAAAATTATGAATTATAAGAACACGTGCATGACAATACAAATATTTCAAACGTTGGAAATACTTGCCATTCAGATAGTGAAGAAATATAACATGGTTATATTTGGGATAATATGCCAAATATAACCATGTTATATTTCAAACGTTGTCTCTAATGTTTCTCGATGCGTTTATCTTCAACTGTTAGTAATATTTGTTGATAAAAACTTCGTGTTGATGTTCGGGTGTCCTCCTTGGTATCATTTGAATCTTGTAGGTTTGAAACAAACAATGTCAACGTGTAACTATTAAACTATTACAAGAACGCTCTTTTGATAAAAAAAAATTCTTCGTTTCTTCGTCTTAATCCCTTGAATCAGCCTACTGTTTTGAACCTCGGCGATGACTTACATCAAAGTAAGGCCTTCTCTCTTCATCAAAGGTGTGGTATTTTCAAAACTTTCAGATCTATGTTATGGTAAGTCGTACTAATGTTAACATTTGGACATGCCCTATGTTCATTTGTTCATGGTATTTCACTCATGTTCACGTATGTGCTTCAAAAGCTGTTTTCATGTTTGAGTTTGGGCTTTTGCCTGCATAACTGATAAGGGCCTATGCGTGATGGAAGTTGACAGTAATTTGATTGATAATTAGTACACGGTGTATTTGTATCATTCTGTGTACATCCTGGTTTACTATGTTTATCTTCTCTGTGATTTTAAACCTTTTTATGTAAATAGAAGTAAGAGTATTTAATAACTTCCGAATAAATTGCCACATCTGTTGCAATTACATTGTTTAATTAGTATTTATCCATATCTATATTTATTTTTATAATGTAGATAAAATATAATTTAGTTATTGAATGGTGTATATTTTCAAGCGCGAAATGTTGCTAATTGGTAACGAAAAATTAATTGATAGCATTAAATAATGTTATCTAAATGAATTATTGGTTGTGTTATTTTTTGCATCGACAAACTTTAACACCCATCTACACGTATATTGCCAGCACATTCTCATATAAACATTGACTCATGTACAGTATTCTCGGTGAAAAGATAAATACTTTCAGGTCATATACATACTTTTAATGTTCATGGATTACACAATGTATTCGAAAACTAGATTCGCTTATGATATCTCCACATGCATGACACTATGATACATCTTTACAGCACTTCTGAACAAATAAAAACCAAGATTTTCTTAATAACAACTTATTCATTGTGACCATAAACGGCGTTTCGAGGCATATGCTTACTCATTCATCAGGTGGAATTCCACTCCGAAACGTCGTGCTTCTTCGCCATACAGAAATTGTTAAACAGTAAATCTTGTTTTATTATTCAATCCACATACCCCTCAAATACTTCACGTCTACCCTTGAGATTGAAGTAAAATGAAATCAAATTTATTATTCTCATTACAATGCTGTGTATTACATTGGGGTGATGCATATCTTCTACATCCAAATTCTTGTACAAAAGGACGACATTTACACTAGCATATTTACAACATACAGTAACAATATTCCCATAAGTTAAGTTAATTGCATATTTAAAAATAATTGTTAACATCATATTTTATTCTATACATATATAAACTTAAAATTATTATTTAGACAGCAATGGCGATTTTACATTTTCGAGTTAAAAATCCAGGAAACTTTATTTTTACATTGATATTTTAAAACAATTATGATTTTACACACCATATAATATATCACTTTAACAAGATATAATATTTTAACAAGCACCAATGAACATGGTCTATCACGGTATTATGTCTGGATAATCTGAGGGTTTAAAAGGTTGATTAATTCCCGGGGCTGGGATTTGTGTTTCAAAACTCTTGATGTCCCTTGGAAAGTAAACTCCTTCACAAATGTACCTCTATTCACCTAGTAGTGAATTGGATACCTGGTGAAAGCTATGAAGTGGCTATTTGGCCAAGATAATAATCAAGTCTTTAAACGGTATTAAAAGTGGCATACATAAGAACAGGAAGATTTTCCCGATGACAACTTCTTTAATGTGAAAATACACGACGTATATACTCCGAAACGTCGAAATGTTGCAAAATGTGCAACATAAATAGCAGTGATATTGTTGTGTTTCTTAATCATGTCATTCCTATCACGTGGACGTAGATAATGTTATGTATGTAGATATGAGCATAATCATGTTTACTAAACCGTCTAATGTCTATCAAATATCAGTTTACTAAAGTCAATTTAGTCCTGAAGCACATGTACTATCATAAGTATAAGTAAGTGCGTCCTGATGACCCCAAGTAGATTCACTCACATAAGTAAATATAGGACTGAGTAGTTTGTATTGGTCATCTGGAATGATTGCTGAGGTTTCGCTCCTGTTTTGGTGCATGCATTTTGTAAATGAATGTTCTATTGGATGAAAGAAACAAAGAAAGAAAAGTACGCAGTGCTACCTGTTTAACCTCATAAGAACGTTTTCTAAGTTTTTTAACTCTTATTTCACGAGTTTTGATTTTAGGATATTTGATTATTTACTGAAAAAGTAAAACCATACTTCATTCATTTTATTCCTAAATATAATCATAGTTGTCCTCATATCTATGATTTGCGCACAGTACGTATACTGAAAAAGTGTTGCAGGGGTGTCTCTCTTTCTTTTTTTGATAAACATAAATAGGGTTCAATTCATTAATCTGACTAACTCCTTAACGTTTTAGGTGTTATTGAATGTACACCATTCAATAAGCTCATTAGGTGTCTGATCAGAGTGGGAATTATGGGCGCAGTGTTCGATGACCACGGCAAATCGTTTGGGGTGTTAATTAAGTCGTAGGCGTATTAAAGCTGTTTATCGGTCGACTACAGAAAGTTTTAGACAAGTCAATGTCAAATTGAAAGTTCTTTTAATGACTGCCGTGAAATGGTCAAAGGGCATTAGAGTCGACCTTCAAGAAACAATAAACTCGTTAGGGGCCATGTTCCGGTTAGTGCTTATGTAATCAAAGTATTAGTATATAGTACATGTAAATCATCAGTCGCATTAAGAGCTATTGTCAGTTCAGCGACATATGGGATTGGTAAGTCACCAATCACTGGACTGGAAAGTGTAGAAAAGACCTAATCACCCAATGTGTTCCCATTTCGTATATTTAACCCTATTTCAATGTCGAACAAAGTGAATACATTAAAAAATCCTTCTATCGTTTAGTATACAATCAAATACTAATCCTTTTTCGCCAAAAGTACCACCCGTTCTTTCCTTGTTCGCACATCTAAAGATTTTTCGATGTCAGGCCATTATATCTTTTGTTATACTCGAATTATAATTCTTCTTTATTGGACCACGTGTTACGTGAGGTAATTATTTACTTGAAAGAATCTCATCATGAGGGGTGGGGGGAATACTTATGTTATAAAACGATCATTTAAGAAATGCAATATAGCTCTCTGAAGAAAATAGTACTGTAGAATAAGTTGTTGTTGATATGTATAATTAAAAAGAATGTTAGTAACAAAGAAATTCATCATCAACCGATTGCAACGATCTTCAACTTCAACAAGCTTAGGTCTTTGAAGGTATTTAGAAGTGAAATATTTAGGAAAATCAACATTTTAAGAAAAAAATAATTATCTGAATATATACAGACAGACAGATATTTTATTATAGTCTAACCTCATTACAATGGATTCATACATAGCTATACAATATATGATATACATTCTAATAAAACCCATATCACAAAAGTTGAAGTTGATGTATAAAAGTAACGAGCCACCCTGTATAGGGTTATGAGAGACTTTAAAAACTAAAACAATCCTTAGTAGAATACGGTTAAAATGTACATAAACTATAAACTATAAAAGTGTAAACAGGAATAAAGAATATAAGAAGTCATTTCCTTTCGTTAAAATGGTAAAGCAGGTTTTGGCACATGAATATACAGCTTGGCTAAATAGGATAAAACTGACTTTCCGAGGATCATCAAAATTTGGGAAATCTTCGTCAATATTACAGCAATTCACTACGTTCAGTTCCATACAGTGACAGCTTAATAACATGTGTTCTTCGTCTTCTACACCATCATGACAAACTCAATTATAGATGTGTTAGTGTAGCGTCCAGTTTCTATTTTGAGGGGAGCGACACCCGTCCTGAATTTGGCTAAACTCACCTGTATTTTCTCGGCATAGTTCGAACATTGTATCATTGCTTGAAAGTTTTGGAAGTTCTTAATTTGTTTCCTCCAATTCCTTTCTTTCCGTCCTTCGTGGAACTTCTTTCCTCCAGTTGTCTTTAAAATGTTGAAAAACCTTGTTTTTTCATGCTGTCTTCTACGTGTTTACTACCGTATAACCTGTCTAATGGTACAACATGATCGAGGCCAGATTCGTGTAACTTCTTATGTATTCGGAAGATCCAGTTGTGTTTTCGTCTAACTGCCCAGTTGTGACTCCACTTGAATTTCTTGTAGTTGAGGCGCTGCTTGTCCATTCTTCTGAGACGCATATAATGTCGAGTCACAGCTGATCCCCACTGACACATAGAGGGTGGGTCCCAGCCCATGTCACCCGCAACAGCATTGTTCGGGGTAAAGTTTCTCAGCCCTAGGAAGTATCTCATAGCACGGTTGTGAACAGCATCTAAGCATGGCATGCTGTAGGTGCCCCAAATGTGCGCTCCGTATTCGATCACTGACCATACCATTGCGTCATAGTTTAGTCAAGTTTAGTAAAAGTCCCATATACTTCATGCCACCTAAAAGTTTGAACTTAATTAATATATGCTTTATCCTTCATTAGTTCGATTGTGATCCACCAGCTGAATTTAGGTTTCACCTAATGAAGGTTTAGGCATAAATTCCATAAGGTCATGCAGGTCCACATGTAAATCGGTTTTTTGGTCACCAAACGCCAAAATAAAACAATATTGAGACGACTAGCCATAAGAACCATATTCATTATTTATCAAAGCATGTTATTGAAAGCAACTACAACGAGACTGAGGCCATACAGTCTTGACGTTGCCCTGAGAATGGTTCTTTATTTATCAAACGAGACCTTTGTCATGTGTTTGTACTGCAGTGTCCTCGGCTTATAGAGAGGACATGGGTCAATACCACCTTCACGACCTGATCAGTAGTAATTCTAAAGGCTAATGGAAATGGTATATCGTGACCGGCGTATTCCAATGACTGGCGTTATAACGAATTCCAAGTCTGGCAATGGTTCAGTAACTAATGAAAAATTCAGACATTATAATCAGTTGCGATTTGTAGCATGTTGTCGTGTTGCTGAAACGGCATGTACGTATAGTTTGACCATTCCATTACAAAATCGTTTTTTAAGTACATTGCCTCACAAGTCTTAGAAGGGCAGTTCTTCCTTATACTGCGTATATGATTAAATATGCTGTAATGAAATATTCAGACGCTGATCTCGCATGCGTGACCGTCGTATCGAAGTGTCCAGACGTTATAGCGGGGTATGGCCATAGGTCATTATTAATGAAAAAATTACAACCTTCATCGATCAATGCGATGTTACTGAACAAAGGGTGAACTTGTCATCCGGGTATCAGGAATGATGCCATTAGCAACACACCGTGACTGTGTTTATGGTAAAGATTTCCGATTTAGCACACAGATAAACTTGCACGGTACATATCCTAGTCAATAAACACCCACTCCCTACCATGAAATGTTGTATTGGAGACGTGCTTTAGTATCATGGATACATTTTACCTGTAATGAAATACAAAAATGCAAGGATTTAGCATTGGTTAGATGCAACACTTACAATTTGGATCTAGTCTCAAATTTCTACTCAGTTGATTAAACTATTGTGCAATACATATAGATTATTATTCGAGCGAGTGTGTTATATGACTTTTATTAAACGAGTGTGAATGTTTTTAGTTTACCGGGCGAGGGTACAGTTCTACATACATTTTCACGAGTTTCGCAAAAGTCATAAGACACATTTGGAGCGTTATTATTCCTTAATTATATATTTTATTGAAATGTTTTGCAATAATGTAACGTTAGGCGAGTGTGAGGGTACATGTCATTGACGTCACGTCCAATTGTTTTATGACGTCACGCGGGCACTCGCTATGAAACAATTGCTGCTTGGTAAACGTAATCTGTTTATGATTAACCTTATGGGTAAGTTTTTCTTGAACAAATGAAACACGTTAGGTATAGAGATAACAACAAGTTAATGAAGGACCAAATTTGACAGTAACGACGTATCTGTTCAGATAATTCATTAAAGTTTCACCTTGTACATTAAAACATATGTTCTGTTCATACGTTCCTTTATTGGAACATCGCGACTGTCAAAGTTGGTCATATACAAAATTCAGTTCAAATTTGTCAAACCCTCAGGTCTCATATAGGAAAATACAATGATTTTGAATGATAAATAAAATCTCACCCTCGTGTCTTCTGATATCAAATATATCAACACGAGTTGATTAAAGTTACAAATATACGAGGCTTGTCTCATATCACCAATCGCAACTTTTGGATCAGAAGTTTGGGGCAGCGATATATTTAAATCGATATCAGAACCGTTTCAAAACTGGAGTAAGCTGGCCTGTAATACAATAACCATTAAAACAGCTAAATCAATTCTCGGAGTACCAAAGAGAACCAGTAATATCGGATGCCTTCTATCTATAGAGATACTTTCTAACGTATTCAACTACTACAAACGATTATTGCAAATGGATCATGACAGACTTATATATTGTATTCTGCATATATATTGGACATATTGAAGACTCGTTTAGCTACAAAGACTATTTAAACATTAAAAATAATGACCACAGAAAAGTATTAACTAAGTTAAGACTTAGCGCTCATCAGCTTGAGATTGAGAGAGGAAGATATAACAACACTCCTGTAGACAAACGCCTCTGTCAACAGTGCAGTCAGGGTGAAACGGAAGAACATTTTATATTTGAATGCCCAAAATATATTCATTACCACTCGAAACTAATTTCATCAACTGGTCTCGTTGGGGTATCAAGGAAAGAGCTCCTCTCATCAATTATAAACACTAAGAGTCATCATGCTTCTATCACTTGTAAAGTACTTAATGACATGTATTCAATGAGATTAAGCCACATTGGTTAATTCTTGTACAATCTAATATATGTATTGTTTGATATAATTGTCTCACACTGAGATATATTAATGCTCTTGTATATATTTTACTTATAATATGTATTAACATTTGTTAACTTCTTAGTACACTGCCCATAATGGGTGTTTTCTGTACAATAAATATTTTATATCTTGTATCTTGTATCTTGTATCTTGTGATGTCATTAACTGATGATGTAATAGGACTGTGACGATTTGATTGTTGCGATATCCACAATGTAGATATCGCTTGTAGAGATCGCTTGATCTCACACAAGCGATATCTACTGTGGGAGCCAGTTTTGGATGATAAATTTCTATAGCAAGTTTAGGTACCTAAATGATCTATGAAATGATGAATTGGCACGCCTAAGAACAGATGAGAAACTATTTCTATGGATTTATAACTTCTTTATTTCAAGATTGCGACGTTTCTGGGTAGATGCTAACATCGTTATCAAGCGAATGATAATGGACATGGTGTAGAGGTGAACATATACAAATATGGAGAGTACTGTATTTCCTCTAATACAACCCGGGCATCCAATACAACACGGGTGCCAAGGGGCTAAGGTGAATAGAACCCGGGTCTTCAATAGTAGAACCCGGGCTTTACCTAACATCTGAATACTCCATGTTGCAATATAAAATAGTTATACACTGGTTTTGAGGGGAAATATTGGTGTGACCACAATGCAAGTTGATAGGAAACATTTCACACCAACTGTATAATATTGGGATTAATGAGAGTGTGGGTTAAATCACCATCCATCTATAAACAATATGTTTTTCAAATGAATTTCAGCAGAAATGCCACGAGATATGTAGTACTAGATGGCTAATTTTCCTTTCCAATAAGTCACCCAAGAAAATTATAAACGTCAAATCATATCTGAAAAATATAACCCGGCCTCCAATACAACCCGGGTCTCAAAAGAGCCCGGGGGTAAGGGGGTGCTGAATAAAATAGAACCCCGGGGTTGTATTAGAGGAAATACGGAAGGTTCCTACATTTGAAAATGAAAAACAAGGTACAAAGGAGATAAGTCGTTTTTTGTCAGTAATTGAAAACTTGTAAAAAAAACATTTCATAGATGAAAATTAAGTCCAGTGAGTCGAGTCTGAGCTAGGTTGGTGTAACAGAAAAAAAAACATATGGTTGGATAAATAAAACACTTTATAAACATAATCATGTATGTGTAAATAGTGAGTAGTATGTATATCAAATAGAAAATATGAACAGTAGATTCAATTTTTTTTAAAAGATGTATGAATAGTAAAAAATAAACCCACTGATGTTATTGGAAAGAAAATTAAACAGATAATTCAACGAAAGATTGAGATTTTTATCATAATTATGCACATAAGACATGTTTTCGTAAACAAATATACTAAGTCTCTTTTGATAAACATAAGTGATATTTATTTTATTGTTATCGTTTGTTCCCATAGTTACACAGTGCTCACATCGAGTCATAGTGTATAGATTACATCGGAAACATGTCTACAATAAAGGTGTTGCCAAGGTAAATATCATAGACTTATTTGTCAAAAAGGTTTTGAAATGTTGACTAGAATGTGTAAAACTTGTCATAGTTGCAGTTTGAGAAAGCTATCGTCTTAGTAGTATTTGATGATTTCCTGTTGAAGGGTCTTAACATATTTTTTAAAAATGTAATAAAATTCATACTTGTGTTATAAATGTATAGACTGGTTACCAAAGCAACCGCATTTAAAGAATTGTTGTGTGTCCCGTTAAATCTAAATAAAATGTTTTATTTGTAAAGATAAGTTTTCCGCTTGCATCTGTGCCAAGCCATTCTATCAAAAATCCATTTTTCTATTACATGGTCACATTCACACAATATGTACAATATTCTAGTTCAATATCTCAGTTAAAAAAAACTGCAAATATGGATTCACTTGTTGGCATACTATAGTGTGTAGCTTTTTTAATTAAAGCCATTTTAAATTTACATTAGTTCGTATAATTATATATGGCATCAGTGTAGGTAATAGTTTATTAAACACAGTTCTATTTAGTTATCTGAGAACGTGCATACACCTTGCATTTAATAAAGTTTGCTAAAAAAAAATGCACACTTCTGTTTTCTTCGGTGAATGATTAGACAACATATTTTATCAATCTTTTACAAAGGAATTTGAGTTAAATGATTGCATTTCATGGCAAGGAGAATTAAAAAGTATATTAAAGATCTGATGAAATGCATTTTTATCAAGAATGACAGATGGTTACCTCGACGTTTATTGTATATCGGAATCAATTGAGCATAAAATCGAGACAATATACACTTGCAATCTATAATTAAGACGATTTTAATTCACCCGTTTTAACACTACCGCAATTAGTTTTAGCAATCATTTTGAAAATGCTCACTGAGGCGTGACTGTGATAAGCGACAGACGGGGCCGGCTAGACAGTTACTCCGCCGAGTCTCGTTAATTAATTAATGATGATTATCACTGCCGCTAAATGAATTTATGAGGTGTATTATTCGCCAAAAAGACATGTTTATAAAATAATTGTGTAATTGTCATCTGCGGAATTACCTAGTTGGATATCTAAACATTCGATATATGGAAAATTTAAGTTGGTTTATTGAAGATTTCTTTGTGAAAATTACAATCAAAATGTTGCGAAATTACGTTGAATTATGACTATCGTTGAAAATCAGATACGTCACAGCAGTCATCCCTTCACGTGCCACACCCCCGAAGACTTTCATTCTGGTCGCCGGGGCTAAATCAGGCGGGTTTTTTTTATTTTTTAAAACGTATATAAGTAATTTATGGACCGATTTCAGAAATTTAAAATTTAGCAATTGTCAAATTGACATCCCATTTTAATGAATCCGATTTGGACCATATGTCATTTCATCTATCCTTTAATATTATAAATTGCACAGAATTATTCGTAAGTAAATATTTCACATTTTTCGTGAAATCATTAATATACAATATATTTACTGTCGATCGATAGTTACATTTTAATTGTACCTTGCTGACTAGATCATATATAGAGATTATTACCCGAGGAAGTGTGTCATATGACTTTTACGAAACGAGTGTGAATTTTTGTATTTCCCGAGCGAGAGCGAGGGTTATACACAAATTTGCACGAGTTTCGTAAAAGTCATATGACACACTTTCGAGTGTAATAATTTCTTTATTACCCATTTTAATCCATTTCATTCGCGTAAAAATAACCAGGAAACGGCCCACTTCTCTTGCGACGGCAAGCTACAGTGACGTCACAACAATCGTTTTATGACGTCACAGACGACAAAATACGGGAGGTCGCGGTGAAACAATGGTTGCTAGGCAAACGTGATATGTGCACATGTGCTCATATCAATAATATTAACTCGGTTATTTTCTACCATATGGGTAATAAACAGCTTTACATTCCACCACCTAAACATCCTTTCTTGCAGATTTACGCTTTTTGAGGCAACTCATAGTTCATAGTTCATATTAAAGATATGATATGAGTAATGATATAAGTAACATCTGCAGAGATTATCCTTTGAACATTGGGAATACAAAATGCTGATCGTACCGTTTCTTATTATTTTCTATTTAGGTGTTTTGAATTGTTATGGCAAGGTAAAAGAGATAAAGTTAAAAGAGAAGTTATTACCTTTCCACGCAAATATGGAGGAATAAATGTTCCAATATAAGATGTGTAATAGCAGCAGAAAAATTATTATGTATTCGTATATTTCTTGCGGATAAATATATGATAATAATAATAAACAAGTAGAATATACACATGAAGAGGGGGAAATGCTTTATATCAACCCTCATAATAAGGATGGGGTGACGTTAAGCGCCTTAATGGCCAGCCAAGATTTGTTATCCTGCAGTAGTTATTATGAGATGAATATAACTCAATAACCTATTGCCGTTGGTCGTCACTCTTTGTAGGCTTGTATTGAATACGTTTTCTACAGGTAGTTTAACCTACCGTATTCAGTTAAGCTTATTGATCTTCCAATAAGCTTATTTTGGGCTTTATGAAAATAAGATCAAGTCTAGCCATTATTCAACGTCAAGAAAAAGGCTTGGAATGGGACCAGCGGCAAATGGAAAGGAATTCGATAACGTGTGCGGTAGGGTAACACTGTAAATCGAAGATCGGTGTTTCAACAGAAACGTGTACTGATTCACATCTCAGTGTGTATTTATGCTTTCATAAATAACGATAGGTAAATATTACTCTATTATCTACATTGTCCGGGTCTTCAACGATATGAATCGAGCACAGCTCATGCCCTTACATGTAGGTCAAAGAATGAACTCTATATATCGTCGCTTACACCGTAAGGCGGGAGTGTAATTACACGTTAGAAACTGATTGAATTTGAATAAATTGACATCTAATGATCGAAGAATAAATCAATTGACATCTAATGATCGAAGAATAAATCAATTGACATCTAATGATCGAAGAATAAATCAATTGACATCTACTGCAGTAATGATCGAAGAATAAATCAATTGACATCTAATGATCGAAGAATAAATCAATTGACATATAAGATTATACAAGTCAACACGTGGTGTCGTTGTAAAAACAACAGTACATGTTCAATTTGTTCTTTAAAATGCTTAATTGACAGTAACAGAATAACATGGGGGCACTAAAAGATATTACTTACACAGACAGACAGACTGTTTTATCTACATCTACAGGTACTAAACCCTTTACATAAATATAATAAATTAAACATGTAAGATCAACTTCCACAAAATTCATGAGAGATGATTTAGAAACATTAACGTATGTACATATTGAGTAATTAGTTTATATGATAGGTTAATATAATAAAATAAAACATATAAGACCAAATTTCCAAACGATTCATGAGTGATGATTTAGAAACATAGTAATATGAAGTGCATATTCACCACATAAGTTAATAATAATAATAAAGAGGATACTTATAGGACCACGTGCCACCACATAAGGTAAGGCAATACCTACGGAATAACAATACCTGAACACAGTGGTGTATTGGTTCGGCCAAGGTTCGAATCCCGGTGGAGACACCAAATATTTGTGACCTCATACCGTGTTGTGTCCTTGGGCATGACACTTCATCCACATTGCACTCAGTCCACCTAGCTGTACAAATGGGTACCCGGACACGGGAATATATGGAATGTATGTACGGTTAATAGACGGAACCGAAAGTACGAATCTGTCAGGGTAATAATTGTGTAATGCATAACAAGCTTATTATAAAATACTATTATTATTATCATACTGCATACTTTGGCTAGACATAGTGTAGAAATATCGCATGTAAAAATAAAAGTTGTAAAACTTTATAGCATATTTTGGCCATTTTAAAGGCAATGTTTAAAATGTAATTTCGTAAATTAGTATACAAAGAGTCAGATATTAAAACACGGGTTCGACATAGCTATAACAGAAGAGATTTGTTACTGAAATGCGCTCTAAATTGTCTCTATTCTAAAGTTGCAGTGCGAAGTTGTCAGCATCGACAAAGAAGGTTTTATTATCTTCACAGACAGACAGTCGCATGTTTTATTAAAGTCTCACCTCTTAGGCATTGTCCCAACAGCATTTATTTATTGATGCCCTCCATCTTGAATTACATTTCTGTTGAACAATTATTATAAACTTTTCTTATGAAAGTTAGGAGAAATCAATTTCGTTCTCACCAAACAAACTTTAAAGGATGAAATTGGTGAAAACGTCCAAATTGTTAATGAAGAAATGCTGGTGAATTTATTATATAAAATGTTAGAAGTCTAAAAACTATTCTTAAAAACTCGAAAAGATGACAGACAAATTAGAAACAGAATCCAATGGTATGAAGAGTGGGGGAGCCAACTAAATTGAGGATATCTGTCTTTTCTTGACTAATACCATGTTTATCTCATTGAGTGAGGTAGAAAAGTAGATATTTCAAGAGTAGCTATCTGGATTGGGTCAATGATTGGAAGCAAAGTGAAATTGTGCTCAGGAGGAAGCTTAGATTGGCATGAAGGTGACTGCATTATCCTTGAGATAAATCTCAACCCTACCTTTGAGGATTTATGGGTAAACGTTTCATTATGTTTGTATTCAGCTTAACTCGTTGTGTAGGCCTACGTCATATTCAAATATCATCGTACTAAAATATCTTGATAACATTTGCATAAATATTTGCATCGTGCTGATGCCTTTCAATATCCATCTAAGAAATACATTAACCACTATCTATAAATATTTTATGGCGCTTCGTCAAGTGATTGTTTCACCAACTTCAATCACATTAAAATCAGATCGTAATTAAGTTCCACTACGTTACATATGTATAGACTGTATATTGTGTTACGTAGTGCGACAAATTACGATCTGATTTTAAGAGATTGCACCAACCGTGTCCACCTTTAATTTTAGCAGGAATTGCGTTACCTGTACAATAATGGATTTGCCAGTATGAATGGGGAAATGTGCAGATAAAAAAAGAACATAGATTCCTCCAGCCTAGTAATAGCTCCATCTTCATACAATGCTTGCTTTTCTGTTCTGTTGTTAGGGTGAATTAGCTGTATTATAACAGGGACTCTCTAATTAGAATACCTGATTATACTGACTTAATCAGTCACAATGTAAATCAATATAATATACAGTTTATCTATCACGAGGCAAGATCAAAATTATGTTTTCGGTATTAAAAATTATTTTTTACGATATTGTTGACCCAAAATATACTCAAGGCTGGATTCGACCTACCTCTCAGTGCAATCAAACGTGAATTTCAAAGGAAAAATTACTCTTGCAGAGTTATGTCCCCTTGAAAAATGGCCGATGTAAACATTGTCGACGTGTGAGATGAAATTGACAACCACATTTTAGTTGATTAATGCTTATTGGCAACAGAAAAGACAACCAAAATGGTAAGTAATTAAGAATAGACGATTAATTTCAATTTGATCCGTTTTCATTAATTGTTTAATGAGTAAATCTACGTTTTGAAAGTGTCGGTAGACTAGTTTTGTTCTGTCAAAATGGACAGCCCAAAATTGTCATGATTAATTTTTTTTGCTAGATGGTATTTCTAACTTCTAAGCATTTTTTTTAATTATCGATTGCTAACATGCAATTACATTCAATTGATTTATCAAGGGAAAGAATAGTGCTCGTACTATTAGCGGATGCTATATATAGTTGATAATTGTCTCCAAAAGTCACCTTTAGTTTTTACTCTGTTCCTGTCTCAATCAAGATAAGCAATACAAAATAATATTTTCCTTACAATCTAATTGTATAAATAATACATTATTTTAATGCAATCAATTTACAAGACATAACAACCATTTATAAAGGTAGAGTTCTTTGGGATACTTCCCCATACAATCCATTGTGTTGTGGGCCAAATGTGCCAACAAAATTATCCTCGAGTACTTGGTTTTCAGACGCACAGTAGTTTTTCATGATATTTATAGCCATGTGACATCATCAATTTAAAGGAGAGGTCTCCGCTAGCAGTCAGAATAACATGTTTCGTGGGAAACTTCCTAAGATTTGTAATATCATACAATCTTCACGGTTAAAATCTATCTCTATCCTGAACTACTTTTTGCTTGTTATGAAAAAGTTGACAATTTGATAATTTGGACAAGTTATACCGACTACCAAAAGTTTTCTACGTTGTCCTTGCGTTTTTGTAATATTCTGGGTCAACGGAAGTTACATAAATAGCTTGGGATATCCCTTTTTGGTATAAACCAATCAAATGTCCGTAAACGGCATACACTCGCTGACTGTCAAAATTCCGCATGTACTCACTAAATGAGACAAGATAGTCATCAAAACATTTTCCCCGAGGAATTGTCTCCAATTTATTTTTGATATATAAAAGCTCATATGGAAAAATAGATGATACATATTTATTAATTTTCAAACAATTTTTATTGTCAACATTGATTTGTGTCTTGTGTCTTAATCACTCGAGGTTATAAATGATGTTAATCTTTCAAGAAGTACTGACTATAGCCAAAAGTTGTCATTTTGATGATAGTCCACTCGATAATACCAACAATATAAAGGTAAAAGTACCAATTTCTTATCGAAAACCTGATTATGCACCCCGTGTGGTGCACATCAATTAGTCAAACGTAATTTTAGAAACTTCATACCGGACAACTTTGGGTTGATAATGTTTAATAGGTGTGACGGTGTTATAACTACCGTGCATGTAAATGGGATGTGTATATAGTTTCTGTTTCTCTACATGTATAATGATGTTTCTCGATTTTAATTAGAAACATGCAATTTGGCTATTGGGGAAGAATATGAAAGTTGTGTGAAACTATTTGAATTAACTGAAATCGGCACATATCGTATGTAGGCACATATTTCAAGATGTTATGAAACACAATGGATGTATCTTTAATACTTCTGACATCCTAGTGCATCCTTAAATCTGCATAGGCCTACCCCTGATAGTTTCATTGTAGATAAACCAACAACAAAAACTGATTCTCTAAGATTCGCCTTTTATTTTCCACTGTTGCAGGATTATTCCAAGTTTATGGACGACAACTTCGATCCCAAGGAGTGGGTCAATCAAGCCTTTCAAACACATAGAGATGCATCAGTCCCTAAAGATGTAAGTAGTTAGTTAGGTACCTGTGTTATTCCAAATTCACCATGTTGAGTATAAATAAATTAATAAATACACGAGATTGATGACATACGCCAGTGAAAAGTAAGCAGCCCTTGAAATAATGGTTCTACCGTCAGTATCCGCCATCATGCTGTTGTGTATTATGTAAAATGAAAAACATGCTGTACATATTTTTACTGATTTAAAAACCTTTTGATAATAAAAATATATTTACATTGATAGAAAATAATTTATCATTGGACTACTCATTAGTAATCAACAATGTCCTATTTCTGGAGCAAAGCTTTCCACACTTGTAGCACCGATGGATGCTTCACTTCTCATTGGTTTTATTTTTTAATGAACGTGTTTAGTTCTTATGAAATTATTATCCCCCGCCACAACAAAGTCTGTGCGTCCGGGCTTTTCCATTCCGGCCTCAAACTTCAAAACTATACAATATATTTAGCTAAAACTTTGTACAGGTATCAACCAAGTAGTCTAGATGTGCCTTTTGTTATATAGAAATTTTAGAATATATTTTATTTTTTTTACGAATGCAAACAGTCTGGACTTAGTTTTCCCTCTTCTTGGTTCTATATTCCGGCCTCAAACTTCAAAACTATTCAATATTCTTCCTGAGCGACGTCTAGAGGTGTAACGATACAGAGCGGTTGCGATACAATACATATACATTTATTAACGTGTTGAGGTTAGAACTATCACTTATGAGTTATGAGTTATAACAATTTTCAAGAAAGTAAATGCATTATATATTCAAAATGCATAAATATATTCAAAATTCCTACATGGCGGGGGATATGGCCGACTCTGTCTGCTTGTTAATCATGAATTCATTTAGAAATATGTTAAAACTGTATTATTTTACAATCCTCTCAAATTCCGTTTCAACAAAGCATATCCTGAATCAGTTTATTCAGTGTTACTCTATCAAATGACAGATACCATACAAAATAATATCAGCCGATAGCAAAAATGATCAGCATGTTAGTTTTCATACTTGTAAATCTTATTTCATACCATTCATTCAAAGAAAAATAGTGTATTTCCACATTGTTATATACATTCAAAGAAACATAAAATAGTGTATTTCCGCTTTGTTATATATATTATATGCATACAAGTAGTTAATGGGTTGTTAAATAGTCCGGGTTATCTTAGATTACAAAATATCTACCCCCAATACTACACTATCCAAAATATAACAAGTTGCAGTTCTTCACTTCAAAATGGCATTTATTTTTCATAATATTTCAGCTAAGATGCAATATCTTTATTGTGCATTTCTTTATATTAAGTGTAAATTAAGCATAAGAGTGTTGTAAACTTGTAGTAAAATAAGAATATAGAAGCACTACACTATAAACTAAACGGAACCATTTCTTAACTTTAAAAAAAAACTTAACTTAGTTCCAAGGTTTTGATAATAAGTGTAACAAGATGCAAGCTAAGGACTAAAAAGAACAAGATGGAGATGTTCTCAGGACAATGCAGTTTAGCCACATTATGTTATGTGTGCACCATGACTCTGTATTTTGTTATGTTTTTTATTTTCAGCAATATGCCACAACTTTGGTGATGAAACTGCAAATGTTCATTCAGGTAAATGATGTTTATTAACCATTGTTATTTGTTGTGCTTTTGATATGCTTTGGTAATCAACTGCATGAGAATAACGCTGCATCAGCTTAATAACTTATTGCCATACCGTTCTGAGTGGCAAATTTACAGGAATCTCAACCGTAGACTTAGAAAAGTTAGCATGCTTGCCTCACGCCAACGGCCCGGGTTCGAATCCCGGTGAAGACAGCACAAATTATCAACTTTATCAACATTGCATTCAGTCCACCCAGCTGTTGAAATGGGTACCTGAACATGGAAAGTACAGACCTATATTGTCACGTGGAGCGCTAAGTAGCGACACCAAAAGAACAATTCCTTCAGGGTAATAATGTACTGCCATTGAGCAGTACTTGCACTGGATATTAGGCGTTAAAATGTTTATTATTTATTTATTAAAACCACTTAGATTGGCCACTTGTAAAGTTAGATTATTCTATCACTACAGTAGCTTGTCATAAGTAAGTCATTAGTTTTGGAGTTTTCATACATATAAATTATTGAAAGTATAATTTTCTTATATTCAGTTTCGATCAAATACCTTTCCAATCCAATCCAATTCCAATAACATTGTTTTTGATTATCAATTTGATCTTTTAGGAGGTGAATAATATTCTAGAAGAGGCAGGACAACAGGTTTCACAGAATTTACCACGGTAAGAAATAAAGGCAGTCACAAAAAAATATTGTTATCATTTTATTTTAAACAATTAACATATTTTCAGGATAGGCTGTATAATTTCCAATAACATACTCAACACAAATGTTTTCGTGTGCAATCAAAACAATAAAACAGCATCATTTAAAATAATTTTACCACTGTTATTTTCTCTCTTACACATTAAAGCACAATGTCAAGATGTGTCCGTTAGTGAGTATTTAATATAGCCATATTTCCCTGTAGCCTGTTAACCTAATGTTGGAATTGGTTTTAAAAGCAGCAAGCAAGCTAATCTGCATCCTGGGTTACCAAACGTTTTATATATGCTCCGTTACTCTCCACTATATCACTCCTGGGAAACTCTATCAGAGAAATCTGTACTAAAATTACCCGCTCTTGGCAGGCGTGAGCTTATCAGACTGCTACGCAGCTTGGACCTGCGAGCCAATGACAATTCATATCACTTCTTTGCAAAGCACACGCTGTCATTTTGTTAGCCATCCGTCACCGGCTATCTCCCTTGACCATTTCCGTCTTATCCTATTGAGCATTTTCTTTGGTTACTGACTTCGTCACACCGGCCAAGAGCGGGTAATTTTAGTAAAATTTCTCTGATAGAGTTTCCCAGGGGTGATATAGTGGAGAGTAATGGAGCATATATAAAATCCTGGGTAACCGAGGATGGCTAATCTGAGTAGCTGCACTTTTCATACACTGTATTTTGAAGTGCCTGTGAAAAATTGTCGGCTTTCAAAACAACAAGTCCCTATTTTATCTGAGAGTTATCTCCCCCTTGAACGTTGACATTGCAGAGTGATGAGAGAGGTGGAAGCTGTCAGACAGGAGGCGTCCCTCCTACAGGACCAGATGAGGACTGTCAAACACGATATAGAGAAGGTACCTAGCACGCTCAACCTGCAGTTATATATTGTCATCGGCAACCTCTACAATGACAATGTTTGATGTCGGTTATTATAAGTATTCTTTACATAATTTTGTTCTATTTAAGAGGGAAAAATAACACAATTTTGGTGTATAAAATAGGCTTGAGAACTAGTCGGAGAGACAATCGTATTTTGTCAAAGTGAAGACAAAACTCAAAAGTTTTTATTTCAGAATAAAAATAGTCGTTGCACCAAACAACCTTATCACTAAGGTTAAGCTTAGTGCCATCCTTTAACATTGCACTAAGGCTACCTTAGTGATTTAAGGTTACATTAGCGTTTGAGCAACGGCTCCCAGACTCTCCTCACGATCGTCTTTCTTCCAACATCCTCATGTCAACATACTCTCTAATATGAACAATTCAACCATGTTTCAGGTGGAGCAGAACACAGCCCAATCAATGCAGACTCTTTTAAATCTGGACTCCATTAAGTCTAGGATGAAAACAACAGCAGATGCTCTCAAGGTCTGTTTAACATTCACATTTTGTATCAATTGTATTATGTAGAAGGTCTATTTGTACAAAGCCTCTTTGGTTAAGGTGCTTTAGCCCATAGTTGTAACATTGAGTTATGATCATTAGGTAAGTGGGCCCGGATGAGTTACTGAAACCATATACAGTCAGACCTCGTTAACCCTTACCCTGTATATCTGGAAACCTGACCATCCGCATGGTAGTATTTATTAAAAAAATCTTCTCTTTTCTACGCAAATGATGATTCACTTAACCGCAAGACTTGTTTTCTGGATGATTTTCAACTGTAACCAAAGCATAAATGTATGTATGTTATATATCATTTCACTTCTTGTTGAAGCTGAAATCTATACAGTTTGAATAATCTATTCAGTAAGGTAACCTCAAGAATGTCGCCCATGTAAATCACATAGGCATGATGCTAATCTCAGCTTCGAAAGATCCTACATTGTGATTATGTTTAATGTTTGTTTCCGGACAATTTTCAACTGTTAACCAAATCTTGGGGAAAAAACAGGTTTTGATTGTATGTAAATCATGTATCATTCACTTCTTTATCGAGCTGATATTGATACAGTTATCACCTATTCAGTAGGGTAACCTCAAGAATGTCGCCCATGTAAATCACATAGGCATGATACTAATCTCAGCTTCAAATGATCCTACATTGTGATTATGTTCAACCTTTGTATGTCATTAACAGGAGGCAGACAACTGGACAACTCTCAGTTCGGACGTAGAAGAAGTATTCCAGTCTCAGGACATTCAAGCTGTGAGTTGTCATTGGAAGCATGTACTGTAATCAACGGAACAAGTGCCCCTTCCTAACGAGTTCTCCCCTTTACAAATTCAAGTCTGTACAGCCCCACCCTCCGCTTCTTAACTTGCTAGATTGTCGATACCTGTAAATGGTAATCCATATGCAGTTTTGTGGTGTCTCCAAAAACATGATTGACCAGTGTAATTTATGTCTTTCATCATATCGTGACAATTTCACATGTCTTTTCCAAATTACCGAATGACCTGAATCTAAATCATATACAGCCTGTAATGAATTTACTGCTTAGTGAACAGAGTCGTTTCACTTTTGTTTGCTTGTATTTTTTCAGATCACAGATAAATTAAGTGGGATGCAGCAAAGTCTTGTAAGTATGCGTTATATTGATGAATACTATTGCATTAATTCTATAAAATTTTCCATCTCAATCTGTAAACTGAACTCTTCAACTTGTGCATTAACACATTTCCATATCATCCACTCATTCCCCACAATAGTTTAACCCGTCAGAGTGTCCAAATTACGTTGATTAAGTCCCCCATCCTTCAGTGAAGTGCACTTTCACATAGGGAAAATTGATTAGAAGCAATACACAATTGATAAGATAGAGATAAACTTATCCTTCTCTCTCCTTGCAGAAGTGATGTTAACACTATAGACAAGTTAACTTGGTAACTAAAACAGTCAACATTGATCTGTCTCTGTGAACATTAACCCTTTACCTAGGTCCCATAATGTTATGGGATAACCTATATTGACCCAGTGGCCAATCCTGGGAATAATCCTTTGTTAACAAGTTGTGAATCCAATAAATTGGCCACTCAGAATGGTGTGACGAAATTGGAATCCAAGAGTGACCTCCAGCTAAAGTGAGGTTATCAGGGAATATGACTGCACTATCATGTGCAGTATTAACCAAATTATTGTAGAAATGTTCCTTTTATTCTTCTTGCAGCAAATGCTGGTTGACACACCGGACTACGGATCTCGGTGTCAGCACCTGGAGAAGCTCAAGAACAGACTGGAGGCTCTACTCAGTCCTCAACTGGTGGCTGCCTTCAACTCTCAGAGTCTAGGTCTGTACATTGATCTACACTTCTTACAACATTCCCCTCAAAGACTACATAGCCCTTACCTATCGTTCTACATCTTCTAAGCTGGATCCTTGTATTTCACTGTTCTTGTTGGTTGTAGAGTCTGCTCAGATGTACACAAGGATGTTTGAGAACATTGATCGACTGCCTCAGCTCTACAAGTATTACCACAAGTGTCATAAGGTCAGTAATTCTCAATAAACTTACTGTATCATGTGTTGTTTGAAGATTAGGCTAATGACTAAGGGCTCTACTGGCGATTCTAGAATGTTAGTTTTAACCCATTAAGTCTACAGTGGAACTCTGATATTTCGCAGTACCTTGGCCTATATTGAAGTACGCAATAGGCCTATGTAGAAGTAAGGTAAGCTTTCCATTAGCCTGAAGGGCTTATGCCATTGGTTGTTGCCCAGCATCCGTCCTTTGGGCATAATCTGAAAACTTTTCACATTTTCAACTTCTCTTACAGAACCGTTGCAAATTTTGTAGCAAGCTACCTTGCACCTTGGGGATCAAAGTTTGTTCATTTGGTCCAACTCCCTCTCAAATATGGGTGTGGCAGTCGGCAGGCATTATTCCTACATTGTCTTTACTGTTTATAAATTTGAAGCATTCATAAAATGCCCACTGCCCTATGCACACAGAACCAGCTGCTGCAGGCATGGAAGGATATAGTGGAGACGAAGCAGGACGACAATGCACTGGTGTGGATCACAGAACTCTACGATCACCTGCTCTCTACCTGGCACTCTCAGGTAACACCATGTAACGATACATGTTGGGAGGGGGGGCACTCTCAGGTAACACTATGTAACGATACATGTCGGGGGGGGGGGGCACTCTCAGGTAACACCATGTAACGATACATGTTGGGAGGGGGGGCACTCTCAGGTAACACTATGTAACGATACATGTCGGGGGGGGGGGGGGGGCACTCTCAGGTAACACCATGTAACAATAAATGTTGGGGGGGGGGGGGGATACTGTTCAACTGTGTAGGGGGCGCTTTCATGAATGGTGTCATTTCAGTCATGCTCATTTCTTTTTTTCTTTGTAAAGTTTGTTTATAGGGGGATGTGTTTGATGTAATGTACAGCATTTCTTTGTTTTTATGATTTAGGTCAGACACCATGAAACTGCACATGGTTGATTATGTACAGTTGTTATCAAGTTACAATGGGAAGTTTTAATATAATCGGTGGAGCTCTTAAAGAATGGTGGTAATTACATTGTTATGGTAATAACTAGGCAATTTTAAGAGTTTATTTTGCATTCATTTTATGTGTCGGGTTGAACAGGTGTGTAGCCCTCAGTTTGCTTACTTATCCTTTGATTTAATTTTTTAGCTTATACCGTTTCAATGTCAGTCAATTTAATTATCATATTTCACAAATTCAGATTGTCCGACATTTTCTCTCCCCCAGTACAAGTGGTGTGGCCAGGTGTTCTCTGACCCAGTGCCGATCGTGTGTGACTTGCTGACCGAGTCCCTGGTCAGTCTTGACCCCAGTCTCTCCACCTGCTTCGCTAACCTCCTCACAGTGACGGGGGAAACATTACCGACTCTCACAGACCTCAAACAGGTACACTCGCACAGGGAGAGATGCCTTAATCTGCTAACAGTCATACCCATCAGTATATGACAAATAGACAATCTCATTAAAATCAGACCATACCACACACTCATACCTGCTTAACAGTGGATATGTTTTGTGACCACTGCCTTCTTAAAATTCATTCAATCATGGATCCATATTCAAATTTAGACTCATTGCTGATTGGCTTGATTGAAAAGGGCACCAGCCATGACCCCTGTTGAACAGTGGTCAGATCATAACATGGCAGTGGACCAGTGGATTTTAATGAGATTGAACCTTGATATTATTAGTAATGAAATAAAATGATAATGGTTTTCATTTTGTGGACTTATTTCCACCTTCCAAAATCAAACAAGAGGATCATTCACTTTATATTTAATCTGTCCGTCTCTTTCCATGGAATCCCAACTCAGTGTTCCCTGTATTTGACAGATTACAGAGAGGTTTGCAAAGAGTATAGAAACTGCTGTGGAGCAACATATGTCAGATTGTCTGCCTCACACGTCTAGCCTTGAGAAGCTGCTCCTGACGGTGTACGCCCCCTACCGTCCCTACCTACTCAAGTACAAGACCTTCGAGGAGGTCCAGCTCAGCACCGACCTCAACAACATCAAACTGGTGAGTGCTTTTCTTCTTTGACCCTTTTACTAAGTATTGCCCCGTGTCCGGGAATTATCAATATCAACAACATCAAACTGGTGAGTGCTTTTCTTCATTGACCCTTTTACTAAGTATTGCCCTGTGTCCTGGAATTATCAATATCAACAACATCAAACTGGTGAGTGCTTTTCTTCATTGACCCTTTTACTAAGTATTGCCCTGTGATTCCTGGAATTATCAATATCAACAACATCAAACTGGTGAGTCCTTTTCTTCACTGACCCTTTAACTGATTACTAATTAAACTAATTACCTGTGAATCCTGAAATTATCAACATGGTAGCCAGGAATTTAATATCTTCAAATTCCAGATCACATCATTCTTGGTAGTTACCTAGTCTAGGACTGGTATGTCTGTCACTGGCAAGAGGACAAGCACCACATTTTGCTGTAATGAGAATCAAATTCTTCCTGATGAATAAACTTTTCCTTGGATCACCCAAGTTGGGCAATTTGTAATTTGTAACTACTACCGTAACTAGAGTGTTCCAAGATTTATCTGTATGCTTGGTATTGTGATATATGCTTGGACTATACAAACCTAGACTCTTTTGGTAAAAATGTATCCAAAGTTTCAGACCAAAGTCTGATGATGTTACCAAGTAACAATCATTCTGTACAAAGCTCCAATTAAATTGGGTAGCATTTGCCTGCACTGATTGTCCAGCATTTTGTCCAAATGGGTCTTACATGCTTTTAACAAAAATTTAAAAATTTAAATACTAACTTCTATGACAGATTATTAGCAGCTCCGACTAAGTCGGAGCTGCTATCAGTTTTTGCGCAGTTTCCATCGCCGCCGCCGCCGCGTTTTGTATTCGCTATAACTTTTTTCCTATTAGGTTTTGAGAACTCATATACATAACTTCTTACTTATACCCCTGGGGAATTTTTTTGACATGTTCACATTCAAGGTCAAAGGTCAAGGTCAGGAGTTCTGAAATCGCTAAAACAATCCTTGCAAACACGATAACTTGAAAAATATTTGTGCTATCAGGCTCTTATTTGGTATATATCAAATATGGAGAAAGGCCAAGATTTGAAAAGGTTTTCGCTAACATCTGTCAAAGGTCAAGGTCATAGCAAGGTCACAACCTCAGCATGCTTTTGCGAAAATGTCTTATTTCAACTATTAACACTTTGAATCATTACATGATTGTTATACACAATGAAAAGTGATCACTGATTGTGTGACCTTGAATTTTAAAGGTCAAGGTCACGAGATATGGTCATGCTGACCAGTTCTGAAATCACTAAGTAACTTTTTTCCATGAAGATATTAACACCTCATATAGATAGCTTAATTTCTTTCTTATACACCTGGTTAGTTTGACATGTTCACATTCAAGGTCAAAGGTCAAGGTCATGAGTTCTGAAATCACTACAACAATCCTTATAAACATGATAACTTCAAACTTTTTTTGTGCTATTAGGCTCTTATTTGGTATATATAAACTATGGAGAAAGATCAAGATTTGAAAACGTTTTCGGTAAAATCTGTCATAGGTCAAGGTCACAGTGAGGTCAAAACTTAAGCATGCTTTTGTGAATATGCCGTATTTCAACTATGAACACTTTGAGTCATTGCATGATTATTATACATGATGAAAAGTGATCATTGATGGTGTGACCTTGAAGGTCAAAGGTCAAGGTCATGAGATATTGGTTAAGGCAACGTTAATCCTTTGATCAAATTTTGAAAGAAGAAATAAGTTTTAAGAACAAACTTGTGAAAAGTGACCCCAGTGATGATTAGTAATAACTCGAATAATGAACAAACTTTTGTTTAAAAGAATTCCCATTTTATTGATGCTGACGAGAAGGCGGAACAGGGAAAGGCGAGACCCTAAGTTTCGGAGCTGCTCTGCTTTTGCGGTGTCCCGTAAATGCTTATCTAGTTGAGTAGGTTTTTGCTGGGAGCCATGTTCCTTGGCTTTGCCCCTTTTCGTCCATATATCTATCATGTGTTTCACAATTCAAAGAGATATAATTCAGAATTGTACATAGTATATTATATTTAGAGTAACCTATGTCCACAGGACCACGAGGAGGTGATGGACACTGTCCAGTTGATGGGTGAATCTGTCAACAAACTCTTCCACTCAGCCAATGAGGTGAGACTTCATCTTGCTTTCCTCAGTTCCTTTTCAAGATATCCCAGATTTGAAACTTGCTTAAAATAGGTTTTTTTCGCTATATTAAAGGGGCAGTAGCTGTTTTTTCGCTGAAATAAGTAGATGAAATGTATTTGAAAAATAATGTCACCAATAGTAAAATACCCTTCTCTCTCTCCAGAAAATCAAGTTAAAAGATGAGTGTACATGGTTCCGTAAAGCCATGGGAATATAGTTTATTGTCATTCGAAATAATAAAATGTGTTCACAATGAAATGGCCGCCAATTTTTTGCATTATACGCAACACCGTTATTACCTCAACGGATAATTGGTTTGTGTAATAAGATGTTTTACCCTCTAAAGTAAATATAAATGACATAAACTATCATATTCAATGGGAAATTTGAAAAACTAAAATTTGCAAAAAACGTGCTACTGCCCCTTTAACAGAGTAAAATGGGTAATCAAGAAATGATGACACTCAAAAGTGACTTTTAAGGAACTTGTGCAAATTTATGTTTAACTCCTGCTGTCACTCAGGCAATGACAAAGCTATATTATGTTACTTGGTTAGTAACCCTGTGTCATGCCTGTTCTGTGTTCTTGTTTATGTGCTTTTATCGATGTCCTTGAGAATCAACTTTCTCCTACAGGCCAATGACAGATGTCTGAAGCTGACCAATGGGTTTGGATATGTTGGTCTCCTGGGAGCTAACAAGGTGAGAGCCCTCATGTATAATCCACACTAATATATCCTCTTCAGATCTATAAAGTCAAGTGGGCAAGTTAATGCCATGTGCTTTTGGATGATATTTGAGTTTAAGTGCAAATGTGATTGTAAGACTTCTTTCAATGGCATTAAGAAGTAGTAATAAATAAGTTGTATCCATAAAACTCGTTCTCCTTCGTGATTGTGAGACATCGACTTACAATGTACAAGTCATCCTTAAAAACAGCTTAAAGCACTGAAATGCCAAAATTATGTGTATATGTACCTTTTACAATTTGGGTTATAAGTGGTAAATTTGATTATTGTACAATCCATAATACATGAGCAATGATATAAAAATCTATCATTTCACATGACGTCAGTTCAGAACATAAGATGATAACATGGTGCACATGGTTAAACTGCTAAGATGCTTTACTGAAAAGGGGCTTTAATTACACCAAATGTTCATACATTTTTAGTTTCAATTCTATCACGATAGTAATTATCAATTGTAGCATTATGATTGATAGTAAGTGTTTCATTGAACCAACACGACAGCTTATATTTCGGATCTTTCATCATTTAAATAGACATAAAAATTTAACAGGTCTTATTACAAGGAACATTTTATTCTAGACCTACTTCACAAGTTACTGTAGAGAAATCCGACGTGTGTTGATCAACATCCGAGAGAAGTGTCGTACAAACAACACGGACGAGGCGGACTCGGAGGACTGGTCACATTTCCAACACTCCCTCAGGATCATACAGACTGTCGGTGAGCACTCTTCCTTGTTATACTTACCTCTTGTCTCCTCACCTTTTTTTCAGCACTCACTCATACTGGTGTCTTTATGAAATGTAGTTGTATAGCTATTATATCTACTTATATTTGAACTGTAAGCAGTTCTTCGCTATGTAGAAGATACATTTATCAACACAAGCTTTAAATCCTTGCCTCCTGTGGTACACAATTTATCTTTGAATATGATTGATGACTTGTTGTCATGTGTATAAAGTGTAGGTAATTATACAATGATCCTGGACTGTCTACCTACAAAAAAAGCATTGCATGTCGTATATTGGAACTTTCTTAGGGGCTCATGCTCCCCAATTGACCACAATCGATCCTCCACCAACCACAACCCACCACTCATCTTCTACCAGCAACCCCCCCTCAACCAGCTCCTTCCCCTTTAGACTCACTGATACTTATCACGATGGTGAACCATGAATTTATATCAAACTCAGTGTATAATTGATCTGATAATTTGACATATGCTATGTTCTGCCTACCAGGTGACCTGATCCAGCATGTAGCGCAGCTGGACCAACACGTCATCTCCTCCATCCTGCATTCTGTCGGCAAGTACGTCGTGGCGGCAGCTTCTCCCAGCAAGGATTCAGACAAGAGGTGAGTAATCACGCAAATAGTTCAGTTCAAATTATACATGAAAATTAAATGTCATATGTCACTTTCGTCTAATAATATCATTCTCATCAAGTTATATTTTGAAGGTTCCTTATTATTTTTATTTTTTTTAATACCACATGAATTGACATAATTGCACTTTCCTGGCTGGTTTTCAACTGTAAATCATACACTGTTAATGTCATTGACTCCAGTGGCAGGCGACACACCCTGAGATTCCAGGCATCACTGTTCCTTACAGGGGAGGAAGAAGTAACAGCCCTAGAGGAACTGGCCACAAGTCTGGAAGAAGGTAGGTCACGGGTCAATGATAATTACTAAAGTTGTGTATATTTCACTGTTATCAATTATGTCTTTGTGAACATATTTTGAACTTGCAATAAAAATTTACAATAATTGATGGTTCTCAACTTGACAAATTTGTCTGCGTCAATGAATTGTGTGGTCATTTGTTAAGGATTAGTGAACATTATACCTAAACATATGATAACTTTAATGGCCATTATCTGTAAAGTTCTGTAAATATGGGATCTTTGTATAGAACAAGCTTAGCATAGGAGGACAACATGAATTGTCTCAAGTGTTGGTAATATTACATAGATCTTTTTAGAAAATATAAAAATTCTTCAAAAATATCTTCTATGAGGTACTGATTGCAATTTCATCTCCAAATTAAAATCTGGATAGGTCTTTTACAAATATTCCTCGTAATATTTTAACCTGAAAGCTTAACCCTTACGTTGCGTATATATATTTTACCATTTTTAGCCCCTGTGGCGGAATTTACAGGCTCGCAGCTCGCAGCAGTAGTTTGAGCTTATTCACTAACGAGCTCTGCTGGCGGAATTTCCAGGCGGCGATTCCGGTACCGTTTTTACGAAATATACCGCATCTACATGGCGAATAAGGACTATATACGGGCGTTCAATACAAATTCAAGTAGCGACACCCGTACACAAATGGCTAATTCACACCCGAAACTTTGAATGAATTTTCTATGTTTTTTCGTTTTTATTCTATTACTTTCGAAAGATTGTCTTTAATTCGGGCCTCGTAACATCATAAATACGAAACGAAAAAAATTCCATTTATATACGGAATTGAAGACAAGATGTCTAGCTTCACAATGATATAAAAATTATTAGAATGCGACCTTTGGTTATAATTCTATAGCTATGTAAAGCTTGTCTTTATTTCCACCTATAAAATCGTCAATACTTACAACATGTATGCGGCATTGCAAACGGTCGTTCATCGCACTTTTCCAAGAAATCATAATCTCGAACCAGTTGACAAATAAGCACATGTCAACCCAAATATGGTTATGTTGTTTGACTTTTCAAATAAACGCTAACCTCGAACCATAACTGATGAAAATATGTTGATTAGTTTGTGTGCCGTTTGGTTTCACATGCCTCTCAGAAAGGTAAAATTGTATCTTTTTTTCTGTGAATAAATCTGCGCATTTTATATAGAATAAAAGATTATTCTTTTCGGTTTATTGTGATATAAAAATTATGAAAATGCATTCAGTATTTTAGCCGTGATAAATGTTTTAGAAGTTGTGAAAATCGCCGATTGTTTCAAAATTTATGAAGTGTAAACATGACCTTTTTCACGGCGCTTGCTGTGTCTTTATTATTTTTTTGAGATTTTCTAATTTTATATGGGAATGTAGTCCATTGTTTCCCCTTTATTTTGCCGTATTTTTTTTTGAAAACAAACTATTCGCTCACATGATATGAAGTGCGGTAGTAAGGCGAGTTAGCGATTTTTTCCCCCGTCTCGCGAGATGCGAGGCAGATAGCAGTCTCGGGCGAGGCAAACCCGAGGCAATACAAACACGTGGGTGAAAATAGCCTCAAGCGAATTAATGCTTCGGGGGCTAAGCCCGACAAAATTGGCCTTTTGTAAAGCTAATTATCAATGCGTTACGGGTCAACAATGCACACGCAATTTGGTGTGAATTTTACTTGATATTTCGACCGGACATTCACACAGACTTGTTATCGTGGCTATCTGCGAGATGTATGTAAACAAGTTTTCATGTGGCGATATACGGACACACTTCGTCTCGCATTTCGCCTGGGGGGCAAATAGAATTATTACTGACCCGGTAAATGCACTAAGTCCAACGTACGGGTCTCGCCAAGGGTTCTAACATTTTTCTCTATGAGCCTCCCGGATAATTCCGTCGCCCGCATGTTAAGGGTTAATTACCAGGGTCCATATTTTCGAAGCTGTCTTAGTGCTAAGATAGTCGTAAGTCAATGTTAATGTATGGCACTTACGACTATCTTAGCGCTAAGAGAGCTTCGGAAATATGGGTCCAGTGGTGAAACCCACTCCCCTGGTGTCAGTCAGTTGATAGGTAAAGGAAGAGAATAAAGAAGACTCTGTATTTCAGGTGACACACCGTCTGTGTTGACGGAGATCATGGCTGATATGAGTAAACTGAGCGAGGAGGTCCACAAGTTTGCCTTTGATATCGTCTTCGCACAGCTGAAGAAATATCTCAGTAATGTGTCAAATATGGAGGTGAGTAAACTCTTTACATTTGATTCTGGAATGTTCTGAGAAAATCTACTTATGTAATTTTGTTCTACTAAATGCATTTTTTCTTTCAAGTTAATGCAGCGACGAAAGCCAAATTAACTTCCAAGTACATTTTGTGTCCTTTCTGTAAAATCTGTCAATTAAATCTTAGAATTGATATCTATTTCTATTCATGTCAAGATGAATTTCATTACTCTCTCTGTCATGTTTTAAGCATTTCAAATCATTATATTCAAATATAAAGAAACATTTTGAAATCAAGTCTTGTTTTTGTTAACCCTTATACTGCATGCATGTCTCAGATTACTCCTTTTGCCAAAGATTTGTTATCTGTAAATGGGCCACTCAGAATGACTTGTCACTTACTAACAGTGTAAGTGATCAATCTATTTCAGATCTGGACATCCAGATCAGCTGGTGGAGCGATGACCTCTGACCTCCCGACCTTTAGTCTTTCACCTCAAGAGTACATTACCAAGGTATGGTGCTGACTGTTTCATAGTTAATTATCTATCACACAGTAATTTGCATCATCTTCGATGTGATTATAAGGCACTTCATTCATCTTGTTGTGGATTAACTCCCCTGAAATCTTTTCTTCACCTTCACTTCACAACATGGGAACCGGCCTCAAAATAAAACTAAATCTATCTCTTCTTAGGTGACGTGGTTTCAGTTTAGTTTTTAGAGTACAAAATCTTCTTTTAAAAAGATGTCTCCCAGAGACTTGATCTCAGACAAACAATGTCTCCTGTGGAACACAGTTTTGGATACAATAGTCCGTTATTCCCATTACAGATAGGCTTTTAGTTTAGCGATAATATTATTGATCTCTAATATTGTTATCTCATTAAGGTTTTGGATGTTGTAGCATTGTGAGTCATGTAGTTGATGTCTAATTATTGTGTTGTACTCATTGAACTCAGATCTTTGTACAAAATCTTCTTTTAAAAAGATGTCTCCCAGAGATATCACGTGATCTCAGACAAGCAATGTCTCCTGTGGAACACAGTTTTGGATACAATAGTCTGTTGTTCCTATTACAGATAGGCCAGTACCTGATGACCCTGCCCCAGCATCTGGACCCCTTCACTATACAGGACAGCTCCATGCTCACGGTCGCTCTCAAACACGGCAAACTGCCCTACACCGAGGAACAAGGTAACTGGATTCACCATCGACAAAATGGTCAAAGGGTCTTCATGCCTTAAATTATGGACAAAGTGGTTAAAATCACTTCACGCCTTCAACAAGGGGTTTTAAAAAAAAAACAGAATAGAATATTTAAAGTATTTATATGTCCTGGTTATTGTTAAATAATATCTCATGAACCGTAACATCCAATGTCTTGAAATGGGTTGGCTAACTCAGTCGATTTTAGTTTCCTTGACCTTGAACATATTGACCACTTCTCAAACTTTTATTAGCCAGAATAACTGCTTCTTTTCATAATAATAATAATAAATAATAATATACATTTTAACGCCTAATATCCAGTGCAAGCACTGCTCAATGGTGGTACAATTATTACCCTGATGGAATTGTACTTTCGGTGCCGCTACTAAGCGCTCCGCGCGACCATATAGGTCCATAACTCCCGTGTTCAGGTACCCATACAAACAGCTGGGTGGACTGAGTGCAATGTGGATGAAGTGCCTTGCCCAGGGGCACAACAAAGTATAAGACCCAGGTCACAAATGTTTGGTGTCTCCACCGGGATTCGAACCCGGGCCGTTGGCGTGAGAGGCAAGTATGCTAACCACTACACCACTGTGAGATCAAACAAAACTTAATTCAATACCTTGGCTGAACCTGTGGTATGTGTTTACTCTTACCTGTATAAACATCTCCACTGTTTCATCAATCGACAGAAAATTCTTCTTTACCTAGAGAACCTAGCTATCTTATGGGTGAATCTGTAACAAGAGAAAGGTTGTACAAGTATGCGTTTCTAATATTTTCTCATATTTGTGTAATATTCTTCATTGTCTTACAGAGAACCCTCAGCACCTAGCAGACCTGTGGCTGGAGTCTGTAGCGAGGGGAACCATGCATGTGTTTACTGAGGAGGTCCTTAAGATTCACGAGCTCACTTCACACGCCACCAAACAACTCGTGACTGATATAGGTAGGTCATCTGAAGAGTTCACTTCCTCATCTAATTTGAAACAAATTCTTCCTGCTGATTTTAGTTTCAATCTCTCAATGGTAGTGAAGTTGGTGCATAATTTTTGAAGATGAATAAAATGCATTAGTGAATATCATACCTGAAAGGGGATTTCCACCATTAATGCAGGTTTTGAATAATTGAATTTCTTTGAATTTTTACAAGGAAAGTTAATCTTCCTACTTGTAATGGAAAACATCCTCATTTGAGGGCTTTCTAGCCTTAGGGAAAACCAGACGGCACATTAGTGCAAATAAACCTCCTTGGAGGGCCTTATTCTGGATAACATTCTCCGGTGTAAGGCCCTCTTGATAGCGTTGTAAGGTCCAACTTCTTTTCGCAGGAATGTTCTCCCAGAAAAAGAATTCAATTCAAAGAGTGTTGGGACCTTGGGAATATAAGTTCTCATAAGTAAGACATCAACATTTAAAATGACTTTTGAACAAATTTCAGATTACCTGACAAACGTCCTAGATGACCTGGGCCTGCAGTCCTCGGAGACCCTGCGGAACATCGACATCCTGCTGAAGGCCACACCGCAGGAGTTCAGTGATGCCACGGAGCACATGCCGCAGAGGATAATACATGCAGTCAGCTCCATGAGAAATATCGAACACTGATAACACACTGAATTTCATGTCATTGACATTGTTTGAGAGGGGTGATAGGAAGAGAATAGGGTTTGACTTTCATGTAGACTATTGGCCAATGAAAAGGTACAAGGCTAGCACAAAGTATAGCTTGAGGTTTTATTTTCTTATAGAAAGTGGAAGTTTATTGACCTACAAGGAACATAAACTGCGCGCAGGAGATAATACAGTCAGTTCTTAGAGGAACATTAAAGGAAGGGAATGAAACAATGAAAGTATTTCAAGGATATGTTATATCTGGAGAAACTTGCATGTTTCAATGTATCACAAAGTATCTTTGCTATGCTCCCAAACAGTTACTTATGATTAGCATCTGTGGAAATACTGCCAAGGGAGACTACCAAGATTTTGTAGGGAATTCTCTCCCTTTGATCATTCTATTGACTATTGAACTGGTTGTATTTAATGAAAAATGTTTACTAATTATGGTAATAATACTTTTTGTGGGATGTATATGAACAAGCTTTTTGTTATGTACAGTTACTAAACTGCAAATATTGTCATTATTGTTTTGTTATCGTATTATCATCATTGAAATTTATCATCATGGTGAATAAATATATGTGTAAGACTCATAAATTGTGTTTTTGTGTTCACTTATGTTTACAACTTACACTTAGCTATAATGTCTTCTTCTCTACACCCTGGTATATATACCCATGCTGACGGTAAAGGATACTTCATGATCTAGTTTGCCTGCTTTGAATTTCGAACTATTGTTAAAGATTGTTAACCAGCAAATCAACTGAAGCGAAATAGTTCAAACATGGTCTGGCTATAAACCAACAATCAACAGAGGCATGGTCGAACTACCCACTAGTTTTCTATTTATGATGGTCAACACAACATTCACAGACCCTGCTTTGCAACATTGATAAATAATAGCTGATTACATGGCCATTGTCTAAATATATGCGAGAAGAACACAAACATTTTCTGGATAACAATTTCTTTAATGTGTATTTTCACATTAAAGAAGTTGTTTTCCAGAAAATCTTCTTGTTTTTATGTATGCCACTTCTAAATGCCCTTCAAAGACCTAAATATATGCATGTGTACATTTATTTGCTTGGTGAACAAAAGCACAATAGTCAATGACAAAGGAGACACCACAAGTCTCACAATTCAGGTCTCAATTTTGGGTAGGAATTAATCAATGTGGTGAACTAGATCGTCAATCCAGTGGAAATGGTGTTCCGGTGTGAAGATCCGTACCTTTCCATCTCGGTCAATCAGTACCTGCAAATGGTTTCCTACTCTGCCATAACCATCACCAGAAGTTTCTAACCCAGGTCGTGGCTAGTTGTGAACTGGATAGTCCACCCAGCATTAAGAGGTCTGAACTACATCTAACAGCTAGTGTTCAAGTGAGGATCCGTACCTTTCCGTCTTGTTCTATCAGTACCAGCAAATGGTTTCCTACTCTTAAAGTCTAATATGCATGTACATAAATTTAATCCTTAACTTGCTGGTTTCGGGAATATTCATAGTTAACCTTCAGCCAGTGCAATCCTGATTATTCCTGTCCCAATTATTATCTAAGTATTACCATATTTAAAATTGTCAGAAGAACTTGTGATGAATAAATCTATTCATGTATTCATTGGAAAAAAATATCTATGTAATCTATGTATATCTATTTAAATATAGGTAGTATTACTTGGCTTTAGCTCTAATTTAAATGTAGAGGCAATGTCAGAAATAAACTAAGTTTTTTTCTTTCGTGGGTCGTTAAATCATTGTCAATCATCTGATCATGGTACAAGTCCATTCCAAAATCAAATAGTTTTTTAAAAACTTCATAAATATTTGACCTTCTATAGCAAAGTTCAAGCTATATGAATTAATTAATATTGCCACAAGGTGTCAATCTCCTGTTGGGAATGATGTACATGTGACAGATGGCTTGACTTCGTTATGTAGTTTAGGAATTATATATCTGTTCTGGTTCGAATGTCTAGACTGTTATTTATCTGTACTTCACTGACATAGGTAGTTGTAACCCACCGATACAGGTATTGTTACTGATTTAGGAGAGGGACTCAAATTTCTTTGTTTCAAGTGGAAGTGGTCGAATCTATGCTTAGCTTTTGTGATATGTTTCATGCTAGAATTCAGAACAAGTTATTTTGATGAATCAACATTAGTTACTAAGGTTAACCTTAACTCCCACTGTTTAACATTTCACTAAGGTTACGATTGCAGTAATGCTTTTTAAAAGCGGACCTAGATTTTCAAAGAGTTTTAAGATAGTTACAATACACCGGCTTGTGACAGTGTTCAGAGAGCTTTTTAAATCTAAGACTAGGGGCTCCTTGCTCAAAGCAAACTTGACTAAGTTTAACTCCTATAGTTAGCAGTGTAAAATATACTCTCCCAAAAAAGAAACGCATTTTTAAAGAAAATGTGTGTCCACCATTTGAGTCAAGAACTGCACGGCATCGTCTGAGCATGGAGCGAATAAGTCTCTGAATCTTGTTTTTTTGTATTGCAATCCACTCGGTCCTTAGTGCATTTGCGGAAGTGTCTGTGGCTGTAGGTTACGTTGCCGCACTCATTTGTCCAGGGCATCCTAGAGATGCTCTATAGGGTTCAAATCTGGGGATTTTGAGGGCCATGGAAGGACTATAGTTAATTAGCAGTGTAAAATATACTCTCCCAAAAAAGAAATGCATATAGGAATTTTTAAAGAATTGTTTTCTTTATTTTGTAACAATATATCTGGGTGGTAAAGCAAGGGATTTCAACAAAATTTCACATGGAGACAGTCACATAGAGTGACTTCCGGAAAAGTCAGGTAGTGAGTCAAACTGATGGGGTTGGTGGCATTGACGTCAGTACCTCGTGTGTCCACCATTTGAGCCAAGAACTGCACGGCATCGTCTGGGCATGTAGCGAATAAGTCTCTGAATCTGGTTCTGTGGTATTGCAGCCCACTCAGTCCTTAGTGCATTTGCAAGTTGCGGAAGTGTCTGTGGCTGTAGGTTACGTTGCCGCACTCATTTGTCCAGGGCATCCCAGGATGCTCTATAGGGTTCAAATCTGGGGATTTGGAGGGCCATGGAAGGACATTGATGTTCTCACGCTGTAGAAAGGTTGTGGTCAAACGACGGCCTGGCGTTGTCCTGTTGGAATAACTCCCTCTGGCGGCGGACAATAGGAAGGACATGTGGCCTTAGAATTTCATCACAATAGCGTTTTGCTGTCAAATTGCCTTGGATCAACACCAATTGACTCCTTCCGGTGTGGGAGATGGCCCCCCACATCATCACACTCCCCCTGCCGAATCTGTCTACCTGGGAGACGCAGGTGTCAGCAAAATGTTAATGACGGCGTCTGTATAATAATGATAATGAATGATAATGAGGATACTTATATCGCACTGAACTCCACAACACAAAGGGCCAGGCTCAAAGCGCTACACACATTATTACCCTGGTGTAAGGACCAACATGGTTCCTTTTTCATTCTCATCTCCCTTTGGAGTATGCAACCTGGGCTGCCAATTAAGGCGCTCGAAGGTTATCTGTCACATTGCCTGCACTTCCAAACCAGGTACTCAATTGTACTGCTGAGTGAACAGAGGCACATTTCGAATAAAGTCTCTTGCCCAAGGTGACACCACGAGCCTTCCAACTCATGTGTCAGTGTGGGGCAGGGAATCACCCTTCAAACTCTCAGTTTTCATTCAGCAATGAGGCGGGTAACCCACCCATCCAGCGAGCCACGCCCGTTGTTGCTGAACTTAACTGATAGCGGTCGACTGAGCTATGCACAGGACCACGTGCCACCACACGCATCCTTCCATCGCGCCGTTCCAAAAGAAATCTCGGTTCATCACTGAACCAGATACACCGCCAATTAGTTCCAGACCTGAACATTAGTACATCAGTGGACCCGATGTCGTTGATGCTGTTGATGCAGCACAGGGCCAAAGTAGGGTCTTCTTGCTCTAAGTCCTGCGGCTCGAAGTCTATTCCTCACGGTCTGCGCAGAAATCCTCCTCAATCCGGGTATTTGTCCAGCTGTAGTGGTTGCTGTAGCTGTACGATGACGTATGTGGTGTACCCGGATGTATCAATCCTGAGCTTCAGTTATTATTCTTGGTCGACCACTTCTAGGCCTGTCTGCCACCGAATTCTGATGGCGATACCTATCCCATAAACGAGATATGGTGCTTTGGTGAGTGTTCATGCAACGAGCAACTGTTACCTGTGACTGTCCTGCTTCAAGAAGGCCAATTGCGATGTTTCAGTGTTCTGTTGTCAGTCGAGGCATTTTCAATCCATCAAAAAACTCTTAAATCTGGTGAATGTACCGAGAACAGTGTTCTACCTTTTATGCACTGACATGACTTGATCACTAAACTCACAATCATGCAAATCACTTGCATTACGTGTTCTCTCAGTTTGCATGCCTATCTTGGAGTTCTTTCTTTCAAATAAAGGTAAAAAATTTTGTTTTGCGTTTTGCCGTGGTGTTCTTGTACAAAAACACCATAGAAATCATATGTTAAACAATTAACTTTCTAAAATTATTGCTTATCCAAAAATCGAGTTTATCAAAAACACAAGTCCACTATGCGTTTCTTTTTTGGGAGAATATATTAACATCAGTGACTGAAAATCACCTTCTTTGTGAGGCCCAGATGTGGTTTTGACATACATCTATGAGGGGGGTAATTCTTTTATAGAGTTCCACACCAATGGGTGGTCAACTACATGACATCACAATGCTTTTACATCATCGAGTAATGACATCATAATGATATGACGCCATAAACATGATGACGTCACAATGCAATGACATCACCGCACTGGAAGTCAAATGGCAGAGATGTGCTGAGAGATGTACACTATTTTCATTTAAACTTAATAAGAATGATTTTGGATGATAAATAGAGAATCTCATTCAAGTGTCTTCTTATATCAAATATATCAACATGAGTTGATAAAAGTTACAAATATCCGAGCAAGTTTTAAGGGTATTGATGAGAGTATCTGTAAAATTTGAAGTCAATGCGTTTCTGGACTGTGAAGAAAATTACAGATTTTCATCCCGCCACGTGGTCGCGTGGTGTCCGCTTCCAATTCACGCAAGTGTCCGCTCTCAACTCACGTCATAGCAATTTTTTGTACGCTTCCAAGTAGGTAATTTGAGAACTTTTCTACCAATTAACCGTTCGTAACCCACATATGCGTGTCATATTTTTGTTAAATGGACACTTGCTGATGAAAGCTTCGACCACATTGAAGAAATAACCGATAAAGCTGAACCTCCGTTAACTTCAACGCCTCTTAAGGTCAAGAGAAGCCGCACATTATGCGGCAATTTTGCTCGTAAATACAGTTCTGTCTCCAATTTAAAGATCTGATGAAATGCATTTTTCTCAAGAATGACAGATGATTACCTCTACGTATATTGTATATCGGAATCAATTGAGCATAAAATCGACACATGCAATTGATAATTAAGACGATTTTAATTCACACATTTTAACACAACCGCAATTAGTGGGGCGATTCATTTTGAAAATACTCACTGAAGCGTGAATGTGATAAGCGACAGACAGGGCCGGCTAGACAGCTACTTCGCCAAGCCTCGTTAATTAATTAATGATGATTATCACTGCAGCTAAATGAATTTATGAGGTAAATTACACCGCGGAATTACCTAGTTGGATATCTAAACATTCGATATATTGGAAATTTAAGTTGGTTTATTGAAGATTTGTTTGTGAAATTAACAATCAAAAAGTTTGCGAAATTACGTTGAATTATGACTATCACCGATAATTAGATTACTCATGTGACGTCACAGAAGTTATCCCTTCAGGGGCCACACCCCTGCAGACTTTCATTCTGGTCGTCAGGGCTAAATTAGGCTTTTTTTTTTTAAAAAGCCACGTATAAGTAATTTATGGACCGATTTCAGAAATTTAAAATCCAGCAATTGTCAAATTAACATCACATGTTAATGAATCCGATTTGACCATATGTCATTGCATCTATCCTTTAAGATCTCACATACGAGAGAAGCACGAGAAGGATGCAACCTATGCAGATATGCATGAGCAAGAGTGACTACCATGGCCACATGAACACATATGCACAGATGAAACCGTTCAAGTGTACCAACTGCGCTAAACAGTATGTTCGTTCCAGTCGCTGTTTGTTCAATTTTTCACGTTTTATTTGATTCACAGAATGGTGAACTATCTACAATCCTGGACATGGCTGTAGGAATTGTGATCTGACATTTTCTGTTTATTTATGTTCAGTGTTTTTGTCACGAAAGGTGGCAAGTCTCTTGACATGTTTGTTTATATCCTATAAAAGGACAAATGCTTTTAAATTTATTTTTTTTAGTTTGTTAAATTCAGTTATCTCAAAACAAAACATGCTTGTTGATGTTTCCCCCGTATATTTCAGAGGTTACCATGAGACCAGAAATATATTGACCTGTCAACTCCTGTTGATATATATGATATCTGAAGACACTTGGACGATATTCTCTATTCAGCAATATCTGTTTAATCAAGGGACCTATCGGAGTATTTTTGGGAAACGAAATTCGAGGGGACATTCCACTTCATGCACTTTTTTTTATTGGCTTCAAGTTCTCGTATTGAATTTAGGGGGACTCAAATGAAAAAAAATATGCATTAATATATATGTATGAAACTTAGGGGAAACCGGGGCAGGTTGGGTCAGTAAAACTTATTTTTGTTGTAATGTAAGAACGTTGACAGAAAATAATAAAAAAATTGGTTTACATACTTTCTTAACATCGCAAACTACAAATCGGGACTTAAAGTTTCCACAAATATTTTAGCATAATTGCGTAAAATGCGAAAGACGAATATTTTAAAATCGACCCAACCTGCCCCGACAGCCACATAAAATTCACTCACAGACACATTCTATTTTACCCTGTAAATAATTAAGCATGATTAAATGGAAACATGTAATCATTCATTTTTCAATAATAAACTACGCTCTTGGGAGTGGACACCAAGATAAATTGAGAGCGTACACTAAAGAAATGTTGTTGGGTCTTGGAAGTGTACACTGATTTTATGACCATGTAATCTTTAAACCAGAAATGCTCCTAAACGGTGAACTGTCCAGTCTTTATATTTCGCAGGATTACTGATAATAGGTCATAGAAAAGTATGTTAGAACTTTAAAACATTTGGATCAGTTGGTGTCAGAGTATTTTTGACTGAAATCTGAAATTCACACGTGTAGCCCTGACGGCAGTGTCCAAATGTCTCAGCAGATAACTCTATGCAATGAATTGATGATTGAAAGTTGGTATACGTATAATGTATGGAATGCTCATTAACAGCATGAAATATCTCTGCTTAAAAGTGTATATATCATGAGATATTTAATAAAATTCTACTAACAACAGACAACACGAAAGTTACCGCCAGCATTGGGGAGCGTACATTTCCCTTCTGGGAATATTGCTCTGGCATTCACGTTCACACGGGTGTATTGACACTAGCGACGTTTCGGTATATATCTTTACACTGTTTCATGCTATCATGCCGTTATCATGATAACGGTATAAGGATGTATACCGAAACGTCACTATTGTTAATAAAGAAGTTGATCATCCATATATTCCTTGTCTTCCTCATCACACCAACTTCTAGAAAGCTGTATTACTGTAGTTCATCTTTCAACAAAACACAGAGTCAAGGAGTAGTTTCATATTGAGTATTTATTATGAGTTCCAAGTAGGTTACGATACATGCCATCGATATTGAGAGCCTCGGCGAGCGAGCGCCCGGCGACGTCACGGAGTCACAGAACCACCTCACAGACAAGGACATGGTCGTGTTTCACAATAACACAATAAGGCACCGTATTCTCGAAACAGTCGTAGGATTTACGCTTGACCTAATCTTAACAATTAAAGCAAATCTATTTCTTCTTGCTTTTTAATTTGAGATTTCAGAATTAATGAGAACTTAAGCCAAAACCATTCCTGTTGAATTATTGTTAATGGAAAAATGTTCTCTAGGCCCTGCTTTCAGAAGATTATTCAGTTTATGGTTGTAAACTTAAGACAGTTTTGGAATTCAGGGGCCTTGATTGTCAGCGACTACTAATTTGTTTAGATATTCCTAAAAAAAAACATGACTAGATTTTTTATTTGTAACTCGTAAGTGTATTAAATGTTTCGAGAACACGGTACATGGAGACTAGAAGCTTCAACCAACACCTACTTGATGCCATTTTTTAAATTTAATTTTCTTGATTGCACAGTATTTGCTTATTAATCCTTAAGGAAATTATGTTGGTTGAAAAAGAACATTTTATGCACAGTACCAAAAGTTACAATAAATAATAGTGCTTGACAAACAAAATTTTGCGATGTGACAAAATACGACTGCGAATATTACACTTGACCAACACCTTGAGAGAATTTACAAGTTTTACATAATCATTGTTGTTTGTTTTGGAGAATAAGTACAAAAAAATAATTTGCATTTACTTTCTAAATTTTATTTTTTCAAATAATTTTTGTGTTGGTTGAAAGGAGAATTTGAACTTAATTTAGACCAAAACAATAAATCAATGAGTTTGACAAATCAAAGCAACTAGTGACTTTACACCAACATTGTGTTTGCAGAAAAAGTTACTTTTGTGGTATTAGATACCATGTAGAGCTCTGTATAATTATTGAAAATTGTCAAGTTAAACTTGAATTATGCTTAATTATTAATAAATTTCCAATTATGCTTATATCAGATTCCAGATGCTATTCTAAATTTGGCACAAAACAGAAATCCCAGGTGTTCTATATTGGACATACAGAATATAACAGTAGTCACCATAGCAACCATGAGTAACAATCTCCATGGTTACAGTTTAATTGTCAGTCTGAGACAAAGTGGTTTACCTCTTGTCCATCTCATTCACTCACACATACACCATTCACACCAGTATAATCATAGATACACGAGGCCAAATATACATATATATTACTATATCATAATTTACATATCTCTCTGATGAGAAGCAATGTACATGATTACACAGCTGTAATCACAATGGGTTGAGACAGGGACAATGTGACACCTGAGGTACTCACAGGTGTTAGTTACAGGTAAGGATGATGACTTGGTCTAACTGTCACACCTTTGGTTAGTTTCTTCATACCAACAAACAGGAAAGGTAAAGTCTCTTTTTACCCAAAATACCAGCAACAAATGCACACAAAATAAAACAATATCACCTGTGGTTTATGAAAATTAAAGCCTTAAATCTCATGGGAACAAATGATTGCACGTGGCAACTGGCTCGCACGACGGACGGCGGCCAAATGTTAGGGACTAGAGCAAAACGAGGGTGAGATTGCATCACAATAAATCTCAAAATGAGGCTGTGTCGGGACAGGGAACTCTGGGAAACATGCCTACACCTTAAGGTCAACAAGAAACAAATGTAAATGAAAGTTTGACCTCACAAGTCTTGATTTGGGATTACTTATCACAGTAACCAACAAAATCAGTGTACATCATGTGATTCTCATGCTCTAACTCAAGCAGAGTGAAGCCCTGCTAGGTCGGGGTGACACTGGATGATATACCCACAGGTCTCGTTCAGTTCTGAGATCAATAGCGTACCCTGAAGGCAATTATCAAGGTCTCTGCCATACAAGTCTTTAGTCATTGAATATGGACTGCCCATTGAATTCAATTCAAGGTTTGCTTACATATGTCTCTGTCCATAGTGTTTATGGAGAGTGGCCTGTATATAGTAGTCTCTGTGAGTAGTAGTTTATCAAGTCTTCTTACACTGAAGAGTCTTAGCCCTATAGTCTGTATTCAAGATTTTCATCCAGTCAAGTATTTCTCAACAGAGACAAACATGTGTTGAAGATAACAAGTCTCTGCCTTATTAGGTCCAGTATTATCTTCAAGCAGGAGTCAGCACTTTAATTTCCTGCAAAGCAGAGTATCCATGTGTTGTACGTGTCACTTTGAGTGTCCACAACAGTTTTCTCACATTCCAACTGTAGATGTGACTCATCAAAGTCTTCAGGATAGTCGTGAGGAACATCTGACAGTCTTCTAGGACATATTGGACTTTTTATCAGAGTTTTTAGGACACGTTAGTCCCATGTGAAACACAATTGATGGCGACAGGGACAATACCATCGATGAACAACAATCTACTACAAGAGGCAGTCATCACATGGAGAACACCACACTGAGAGGGTTTGAGTCACAAGAGGCTGAGCAACAATCTGTCTGTAAATCTCTCCTTCTATCGTGCTGTTTCTGATGAGCGGTTTTCTGCCGGTGTGCTTGACCTTGACCCCGACACAGAGTTGCCCCCAGAGGGCACTGATGCTGCCGAGGTAACCGACGTGACTGAGTTGGCCGGGCTCGGTTCTGGTTGCTGCGGACTCTTTGGTCTTGGTTCAACCTCGGACATTTTTGGTGGTGCCCCCTCCGCTCCACGCTCGCGATTACTTGCTTTCCTTTGGTCTCTCGCTTCTGCTATGCTAGCCACTTGAGCCTTTCCGCACACGTGATGATGGCTTTCCCAGTCTTTGTGTTGACAGAAGGATCCACAGTACCGAGCAATGTTACATCCGCTACACGTCTCACTCGCCTTGCGACCACAGTTCCAGCAACTCTGTAAAACAAAGATGGACAATAAGAGATCTGTATTCGAAGTATGACCCGATACTGACATACGGAGACAAATCACAAGTTCAGCTAACCTTACTATTTCTATTTGCTGAGGTACCAGCTTCATGCCTAATGAAAGTAGATTGTGTAGACCAGGAGCTTTGAACATGTTTTCATTTAATGTACCTGACAGTATAATTGGAAAACCGACAAACATCAAAGAAACCTTTGAACTTTTTTTTAGTTTTTTTTAGCTTAACACATCTTTTTTTTAAATGAAATTTTAGCTTACTACATGTATTATTATTAAAAGGATCATCTGATCACTTCACAAAATTTAGATTTATTCAAATTTCAAAAGATGGTATTCCTTGTACACACCTCACTGCTCTCTTCTTGGTGGTTGATGGTGGCCACCACCTCCTCCTGGGTCTGTTTCTTTGTGTCCAGCATCTGTCTCTCCATCTTGGTGCGTTCCATCGCCACCATCTCCGTCGCTTTCTGCTCCGCCGCCGTCACGGCCTTCTGCAGCTCCAACATAGCCTGTCTCTTCACCTCATTCACTGCTTCTTCTGAGGAGACAATGTGTATTTGTTAAATATCATTTACAAAATTATTATCTGCATTGGATTATTATGTCTTCATTGAGCAATAGTTATACTTGGCTTCTTATGTCTTCTTTGAGCAATATTATACTTGATATTATGTGTTTTGCATCTTTCATAAATCATCTCCATTTTTTACAGCCATTCTTGTCATTTTAAACAATAATTTAACCAAAAAAATCAAATTTTGTTTTGATCTCAATGGAAAATTTATTATTGCCATAATACTGATTAATTTTGATTTCTTTAAAACTGAAATATCCCAAATCACGAACCTGCTCTCCTGCGCACCTCGGTGACGCGATCCTCGGTCTGTCTCATTGTGTACGCCATCATGTCGCTGGTTCGCTTCTTGACGTCCTGATCCATCCCCTCTGCATGTCTCCTCATCCACACCGACAACTCCTCGCGGTCTCGTAGACTTCTCTCCTGTAGCACCGACAGTGCCCTCTTCGTCTTGTCTACCATCCCAATGATGCAGTTCAACATCTGAAAATTGGAGGATGCTGTCAGTGAACTTTGACATTTTTGCATATTTTAAGATAAGGCTTAATGAGTGAAATTTGGGTTAGATCTGCTACATTATAAGCTATGAGGAATAGGATAATATACATAATTTTTTAAAACTTTAAAATCATTAGCAATATTCAAAGGATAATGGTTTTATGGATTTAGTGTTAAAATCAGCAAACCCAATAAACACAGAATATCTACTTACTGTTTCAACATGCCTCCAATCATCATCTAGACGTTCCAAGGGATCAAATGGTTCATTTCTTTGGTAACCAGCTGAAAAAAAATTAAAGTAGACATGAGATTTTTGCAAGAAATCATGTTTTATCATGTACCAACAAGAACGAAGACATCATATCAATGTTACAATTACACAAGACTTGTTGAATAATAGAATTATATTTTAACAGGATGAGAACCAAAGAACCAACTTACAATATCCTGAATAGTGCCTGTCCCGTTCCCGATCTCTCTCCATTCGTTCCCTATCCATGCGTTCCCGCTCAATGCGTTCACGTTCCCTCATCTCACGGGACATACTGATGTCCTCCAATCGGATAGGCCCTCCTGTGTTGAGGTTCATAGATCCGTTGGGGCTGATCCGATTGCTTCCCATCGGACTCATCGGGTGATGTCTCTTGGCCGGGTGCAGAGAATCCAAGTGGGAATCTACTCCGTTCTCTTTCGGTCGGCTACAATACGAGATATCAATATGTTAAAACTAAAACTGGAAATAATTTATTGTATTGAAAGCTACTGAACTCATGATAACTTTGTAAGACTTTGGATAATTGTGAAATGTTTTAGCAAGCCAGGGAAGCATTGTCACAAATAGATCAGCACTTTGAAGAACTTCCGAGAGATCACAATTAGAAAAGTGACTTTATATAAGTTCATGAACAGATAAAATTCTACTGATCATTAACAACTCTAAGCCCATGTATATTTTCACGTATCAATACACACCTTTCAGGTGATCGTCTCTTGCCGTTCTCATTCAGATCTGATGTGATAGAGTCCTGGGACTCAAGGGGGGAGTTGGCTGGGTCGAACACGATGTGCTCATTCTGCGCTAGGTACTGCTGGGGCGTTGTCTTCGCCATCCGTGCACAGTGCAGCAGCTCCCTCTGGAGGAGGGGCAGGTTCGCCTGCAGGGGAGATAACTCTACATTAGTTTCATATTACATTTTAGAGCTCAAAAATTTTCAAATGAAAATAAGGGATTTTAAAATAGGAAATATAATGTACTAAAATCAAATGTTATCACAGCTTCAATTGTATAAAATCATTTTGATTTGATGTTAAATTTAATCAAATTTAAAGACTTACCTTAAGAAATGGAATAACAAATGGTCTGAGGGGAAAGTTGGTAGCTTCTTGCAATTTCGCATGGAATTCTTCAATGGAAAGATGGGAATTCTGAAATATAGAAATAAATTCATAACTAATAAGAACAAAAGCAGAGTAAATAAAACATTCAAAAGTTTATCCATGCTCGTCATTCATTTACATTCATTCATTGTTACAAACTAAGTGTAAGAAATTTTGATATCAGTTTGAGTTTATTTTGTAAGAGTGACGTATCTCATATTTGAAGAACATTAATTACTTCTTTCATACTACAATTACAAAAGAAAAATCAAATTTTGTACAAAAATACAACCAAACAACATTGAACTCACCACAAGCCCGAGCACCAGTGTGCGGACTCTCTCTCCGATCTCCGGCGATATGTCCGACCCAAACTGCTGGAGGGTGGTGAGAAAACGCTTCAGTTTGCTGAGTTGCCTCGCCCCACAGGCTGGGGGGAGCTGCTGGCAGTTGCTCATCGAGGGTGGGGACGGGGTGCGTCCGTTAATACTGCTCAGCGGAGAGTGAGAGCCATTCAAACCTGTCAACAGAAAATTAAATTTAAATGCCAAGCAAAATTTGTTATCTCATAATTTAAGATTTTTGCATTACAATAAAAGTCTGAATACAGTATACAATGTTTTTATTTGTGTGGATAAATCTTTAATTTCAAAATATCCAAGAAAATTATCTTAATGTTGTTAACACATGTCATACAAAATTATGATAAGATTTTTTAAATCTAATTTTACATAACTTTCTAGAAATTTAGAAATCAGGAATATCATTGCGTCTTCATGTCAATTCAATTCAATTCAATATATCCAAGAAAATTATCTAATGTTATGACATGATATGTCATCCAAAATTATGACACTTATCTAATATTTTGCTATTATCTATGAACATATTATAGAAATCAGGAATATTGCATCAGCATGAGAAGGGTTAAACCACCGAATGACGTGTGCAGTTAACACATGTGTGCAAGTTAGTTTAAGACGAGTTGTTTATAATGAGAAGACCACCTGACACCAGTGGTTTGTACGCCATGTGTCACTGACATACTGCAACTAATCTATATACAATAAGACTGACGACAGCCTCCCCCTCCCTCCCTCCTATATTGACACATACTGGCGTTATCCTGACAACCTGGAAGAGTACATCTCATCCTCACTCACTATTGGTTAATTTTAGATTCTGGTTTTAAATGCAAAAAACAAGAATGAAAGTAGAAGATCGCAAAATCAATTTTGATAGATCATGACATGATTTTAGACAAATTTCTGAAATTTTCAGCCAATATTACTCAACTCAACTAATTAAATACTGTCTTAGGTATGCAATAAACACTCTAGCTGTTGAATTGATTAGTACCAAACCATTCTGTATGACCAATTTACAAGATTCACTACTTGTTATGAAAGGAACTAAGTGGTCCAAGATTTGCTATTCTCCAACCAGACACATATGAAAATGGATCAATCTAAGGGTTTTCAAAGACGTAGATAACTTAGAATTTGCACTAGTATTTTAGAACAATCTTTGATGAGTTTAAGTTTTCAACATATCTGAAGAATTTCCTCACCTGAGACTGTGCTGCCGCTAGATATGGGGCGAGCGATTGGTGGAATGGACGCCATGCTTGTGACTACAGGTGAACTAGTTGTTTGTGTCACGTTCTTCGTTTCGGGCGAGTCAGGCATGATACTGTCTCGATAATCTGAAACAAATAAATAGTTTGATTAATTTATCTCTATATATATATTGTTTAAATCCTTTAGTATTTCCTGTAACTCACAGGCATATTGGTAAGATTTTTTAAAAACAAAATATGCTCCCTACGCTGAGAGGGACCGCAATTTCTACTGATGCCAAATTAATTCAGACAAATTTGAAAACAAATTCTCAAATAGAAAATAATTACTTCTTTCATTTGTAAATTCCCAACTCCTAAATGTTTATAATAACATTGAGTAGGCAGCACGATTTTCTAAGATTAGAAATATGTTGCTTCTCACAATGTGCGTGGGTTCCCATAGCTGGCATCTCGCACAATGCCTGCACAACTGCATGTCGCAGCCCAACTAACTACCTATAGCTGACTGACTGGCTGGCTGTCCAGCTGGTTTGTTATTGTGGCTGAACTAACACTGGACAGACCATGTGTTGCAAGGTGTTCACTAGCTTTCCATATGACCTTAGTCACACCAGCTGGTCGGCAGGTACCCCCTCATTATAGTGCACCCTCGTTATAAGGCATGTTGAAGATGCATTGACCAGCTGTTTTCTCTGAAATTCACTTTTGCAGTGTAACCAATTGGTCTATGAAAAAGTTTTCCTTCAAAATAGTATTAAACTTTTTGTAGAACTTTATCTTTATGGAATCACTTACACCTTTATAACTGCTGAACGTTCCATACCATTTAAGTGCCCAATTTACAGGAATCTTAACTTTTTACCAAAATGAACAAATGGTAATGGCCATTGGCTAAAGATCACTCCCTGGAATATATACAGTTCCCACAATATACAAATATACAGAACTAACAGGAAGACACAGGAAGATACACTGGCCATCTTAAGTTGGCCCTAATCTTCTATTACTTCTGTTTAATGATTGGTTTTCATGTGCTACCTCAAAATAGCGCTCTCCTCATTATAAGGCTATGTTGATGTACACATTGACCAGCTGGCTTATATTGGGCTGAACTTCACTACAACACTTCATTGGTTATTACAGTGTAAGTGCCAGCTGGCCAATGGGTACCTGGTCCCTCATTATAGCGCTGTCCTCGTTATAAGCATGGGACATCTTTAACAGCTTGTAAGTGATACCCCTTATCTTCAATATAGTGCTGATTTCATTATAAGGCTATCATATACCAGCACTGGCCAGCTGGCTAACAGATAGCTTAATCCTCATTATAGTGCTGTTTGTTAACATAGGAACAGTTGGTCAATGCATACGACTGACCTTCACTATAATGCCTCCCTCATTATAACACATCAAACAATCCGAACCAGCTGGTGGAGAGATATGTGACCTTTCTACTCTCATGTGGTGATCGTTTGACCTGAACATTTCAACACAAATATAATTTTTTTTACAAAATTATCCTTTCATGTCAATTAATTTAATACAAAAATATTTTTCAAATTGTTTTTAATCACAATGCAGTCATATTTCTGTTGATTTATCAAAGCATATAACACAAACTTCCTGTGTACTGAGGACAACTTTACTCTTAACAAAGCTATAATTAATTAATTAATCGTAACTTAAGACGTTTTCCTTTATGATACTGGGCCCTTTATAAGACCAGCATTTGAAATTGAGAGCCATTGTAATTATTCTTCAATCACGTTGAAAACATTTGTCACGGGTTAGCGAATACACCCAACCCAAATTTCACTTGACAAAGAAATGGAAACAAAGTCAGCAAATAGGTGACTTGGTCTGTCTATAGGACAATCAATAATTTATAATACAAAAATAAACAACCCACATTTATCTAATTTAACTACCTCTGACTTGGATTCAGGACATTTAAATTGTGTCATAATAAAAATATCATTTAAATGGAATAATCTACCAATTCTAAAATGTTAAAGTCTTTTATTACAATTAAGTTTCATCAAATATTTAAATTGAAATATGAACCTTTTCATGTAGCTTATGTGACAGAAAAGTTAATGTCAACATTTTAAATGCATTTTAATCTTAAACTATTACCATTAACTATTCAAAAGTAAAAAACAATTTACCTTATAGAAAACCATCAAATAATGTTCAAATCTGATACAGCAACAACAAATTTCCAGATACATCAAAGATCACTTCCAAATAGTTTAATCCCTAATAAGTAATTTAAATCCTAATCCTTTTAGTTTGTGAAAAGAAAAAAATTCCTGATGCATGAAAGATCAACTTCACAAAGTTTAATCCCCAATATGTAATTTAAATCCTAATCCTTTTAGTATGTGAAAAGAAAATTTCATTTCATACTGACCTGCTAAAAGCATTAGTGATAGGGTGATTACCCTGCATGTTTCTCATTGTTGTACAACAGAAAGGCATCTGCCTACAATAAATGCCACGCCTCCACGCTTGTTAATTATCACATCAATTATATGGCCAGTTGGCCTGGGGCCATGTTTTCTGACTGTGAGGGCACATGTTACAATCATTAGCTGCCCTTATCTCCTAGAATAACCCTTCTCATAGCCAACCTGCTGGAGGAATAACTATCACCAACAGCCCCTTAGCTTCAAGTGCCCTGTTATATGTGGGTACTTATCAAGAGCTGATTCATGAACTGCAGAGAAATAACTTTTTTTGGAAATAAAATCAACCCTTTTTTTGTCTTTTTTTTAATTCTACTTGAGCATTTTGCAATTTTTGTATAAGCCTGTATGGTTTGTGATTGGATCACAACATTGATTTGTGCACTTCAGTTTAAGATTCTATAAGAATACAATTTTTAAACTTAATTGTTTGAGGTTTTTTTTGGTTGTGCCTGTGTAGTGAATGATTTGATGAAATTTTCTTATGAAATCATTTGCACTGAATCAATTCTCATCTATACAGATTTAGAGGAAATGGAATTATCACTGAAAATGTAGCCTAAGTGAAACAAGAGATTTATGAAGAAATGATGCATTCAACTGTTAGTCACTTTCAATTTAAAAACACATTCACTCAATAACCTTTTTTTAAACACAAAATGACAAATATTAAATCCAGTATAAGAAATCAATCATAAAAATACCAAAATGTTTCCCAAAAATATCCAAAATATTTAAAAAATCAAGATGTAAGAAATTTTAAAGTCATTGAAGCTCCAGTAAAATGCCTCCATATGGCTATACATTGCACAAACAGCAGGACTCCAACTAACTCACTGCAACCAGGAGATCAATCACCAAACAGAGAAAACATTGTTGGCTGCAGGATGATTCCACACATGTGTTCTTCAGGCTAGTATTGTATACAGATGGGAATAACATGGTAGCTGGCATTCGTACAAAGCACTTTTTCTCTGCGTACAGCAATACACCCTGACACAAGAATTTCTATTTGGTTCCTCACAGATACACAGAATTATGACACTGTGCCAGCCATAATGTTTTGACATAGTGGTTATTTGTAATGACGTTTCTATTATTATTTTCCAAAGTTTATTACGAATTAGGTTTTTTAGAATGTAAGAACTATTTTGAGTGTGATGTTTTTCGTCTTATTGGTAGCAGTGTTAACTGTTTTGTTTTTAGCATATAAAACATGTTTTAGTTATAGGACATCAAATTATCTTGACATTTACTTAACTTTATTTTGTGACGGAAATTGTAAGGTGACGTTGTAAAAATAAAGATATACTATTTTAAAAAACTACATTGCTTGAACAATTAATTATTTATAACACTTAGGCATTTACGGAATTTGACACGCAGGAACAATAATATACATAATCTGTTATGTGGTAGGCTGGTAGCGATATCTAACTGAGTGTGATGATTATGGTCTATATGAAATAACAAGGAGGATACATCAATCACATTCTCACCTTTTCGCATCCCAAAAATAATCATTCAAACGAGTGTTTTGAGCCTAAATGGCTACAGACTCCGAACATGAGATCGTCCAAACATGTATCTCTGAGCAAAGTCACAGGAGGAAGCACGATAAGACGAGTCTAGAGAAAACAACATCCACTAGCGAATTCTTTCATTAGACCAATGAGTAATAGGCTCCTCAAGCTATAGCCTGCGTTCTAGACAGTCAATTCCACTAATCTGTTTGTATAATAAATATCCCAAGCAAGTATGTGTCCTCAGATGGAACCGAATCAACACCAGCACAATGCTGCAGTTCGCGTCTGCTCCAGAATCACTTCTGCTCCACAAATGATGGTTTCACAGGGAAGATGATACAATATGTAGGAATATTGTTTCTTGAGGTCTATTCCACGGCCCTGTTGGTGACGAGATATCAGAGATTCACAGAATGGCCACTGCAGCCTAATGAAGATGTGTCTGCTACGACAGCCAGCCACTGAATGACCCAGAGAGCTCCAGTCACTTCCTCATTCCAACCTCACTACTATGCATCAGAGGAACAATTGAGTAGCTGCTCGACAACAATCTGGCTGTAGGGAACACACAGACATCAGCTGGTGGCCGCTAGATCGAGAGCCTTTCGTGTGAGTGTGTGCGATCGGTGATCCGTGACTGACTGACAGACAGATGGACCGACCACTAGCCTGAGCACAATGTGAGTGGCAGACTCAACACAGGCTTACAACAGCTGATTGACTGACGGAGGAGCCTCTTTCTGGTGTCTCCCTCATGATCACAGCATCGCTCATACCAGCATCCCGTGTAAATATTACATAGACGCACACGTCGCTTCCACACCCGCGATTTGCCTGTATTACAGATGGCATTTATCACTACCAGTATCTTTTCAAATTAATTGGAGGATTTTCTCTGATCGTAGCCTGGCTACAAAGCAAGCATGCCCCTGGTTGTTTGTGCCACTGTATCGAGCCTACTGCAGCAGCCTGAGCGGGCCCTTTAACAATGGTGCGTGGCGAGCAGTCTTGGCTCTGCTTGCTATAGTGCAGGTGGAGCGACCATCAAGCCAATATGTTACACGGGGAAAAATCTCCCTCGCAGATGTGGCCGGCTAGATTGCTTCTACACCCGCTGATTCCTACACCAAGTGCGAGCGTTTTTTTGTTTGTTTTCGTAGTAAAGACAGGGAGACAGGTTGCATAAAGACAGATTTATAGAAAATTCTAATTTCTCAGAGATCATGCATGGATATGTGACTTGCCATGTAACATCTTGTAGTGTTATTGTTAAACATAACAATAGAAAACTGGCACCAACTATCAAAACAGCTTTGTAAATACAACACTTGGAGGTGACATGTTTTTATGTGCGACACATTTTTATCAATAAAGCAGATGATATGCTCCTTTTTTAAAAAAAATAAACAGATAAAAAGAAAAGATCATTAATTTATTATTTTTTATTTAAAGAAAGATTGTTTTTTTAGAATTAAACCAAACATGTGATTATTGAAAGATTAGTTAAAGCTTAGAAGTGCATGGGTTGTATTGATTATCGGCCTGATACAATAGCACTGTGTAAATCAATGTGTTTCTCTCACCTTGAACATCAGGTGTGCTATTGTGTATGATTAACATAGACTTGGCTCATTTAGGCTCTCTTTGTTAATAAGCAGTCTACTGTTGCCTTGTATCACGTCTTTAGATATAATTTGACTTTGCCTGTCTTATATAAGCTGGAATATATAACAATTGCTCTTACCTTATAGTTTTCTTTTAACTGATAAAGGCTCTCTATCTTAATGCAAGTCTTAATGATTGTATCAATGAATTTTATGTTTTAAGTTAGTCATCCAGACCCTTATATTAAATAATGGCCTAATCAATTCCATTACAAATTAATAAAACTCCAAATAATACATTAAATTTAATTATAAAATGTTTATTTTCAATTATCAAAGTGTGAAATATTTTTGTAAGTTTTCATTTCAGAGACTAAACATGAATTTATGCACAAGCTCTACAATGTATGCAGAATTGTTTACAATCACATCTTGGTTACTTAGGACTGTTAAGGGTAATGGTGTAAAATCAGCTTGATATAGTAAAATAAAATTTGGTCTGATATAGGGGAGATCAATCATATGAAATCAGCCTATTTGGTCTGATAGAAGCTCAATCATATAAAATCAGCCTATTTGGTCTGATAGAAGCTCAATCATATAAAATCAGCCTATTTCGTCTGATAGAAGCTCAATCGTATAAAATCAGCCTATTTGGTCTGATAGAAGCTCAATCATATGAAATCCACCAACTTGGACTGATAAAAGCTCAGTCTACTTGGACTGATATGGTATATAAACCTACCTTTGCCTGATATAAGCCAGTTGGGACACACCAAGGCAGGTGGGGTATCAAACTGTAACATCTTCAAATCTTCATGTATCCAAGGCAATCATAAAAATATACTGAGGAATCCAACTTTGGTCAAAGTCCTCAAAAATTTGAAAGTCCTCAAACTCAATCAAAGTATGAACAAAGAGACAAAGTCAAAAATGTTGACAAAGTTCTTCAAAACTTTTCTTCCATGAACAAAGTTCTTAAAACTTTCCACAATAAATAAAGTTCTCCAAACTTTTCACCATAAACAAAGTTCTTCCAAACTTTTTCACACCACAAAACTTTTTCCAAGAGTAGTCCTCCAGAAAGTTCTTCAGACTGGGTATAACTGTCCGAAGTATGACTTCACGCTTATCGCTGGTAGGCGCCAATGCTAGGAGTAAATCTCAGACCTCAACGATACACGTCCGCTCATGGTAAGATTGTCAACTCATCTGAAGTAAACTGGCGGCAGTGGAACGGATAGAGAGAGGGAAGGGGGAGATTTGGGGGAGCACAGGGGGGGCTACGGTAGCATTCCCAGAAGGCATTGGGAGAGGTGAAGAAAACCACAGACACCTGTTGGGCTATAGAAGCAGAGGGAGGGGGGACGAGTCTGCAGACCATTATCTCCCCTCAGCTGTCTCTGGTTACACAGGGGGGTGAAAGGGGGAGGGGCACCTTTTCCATGTGGTCTGGTTGGCGCTCTAGCTATCTTCTATCTGATATCTCTGGCATATCTGTGTTCTCTAATGAATTTTAACCATTCCTGTTAACCAGGGGTGAGAAGAGGGACAGGTATGAGAGAGGGGAGTCTGAGAAGGTTCGAGATGGAGATGGAGATTTTGTACATATCCATCAAGAACTTTCATTTCTCCAAATTACTTTTATTTCCTGTTAACTTGTTCATATACAGAAGAAAGGGAAATGGTTTAAGGTTTGATGTGGACGTTTTGATTTTGCACAGTGAGAAACATTTCATATAAAATATCTACACATGTCAAGTCATGTTCACTTTATGAATTCTAACCATTCCTATTAACCAGGGCAATATACAGAAGGGAAAGAGGTGTAACTTGGCCACTCAGAATGGTGGTTCCCTGAGTAATTAACCAGTGAAAGTGTTTATAATACAACCATGGTCAAGGAGAAGATTTCACAAATTCCAAGATGAAATTGATCATAAATGTCTAACGGACCCAATGAAATTGAAGAAGGGGATAATCCTGTTTGTGAATCTATGACCATCATTTAAAACACAGTCACTAATGTATCAAATCTTAAGGTCAGATGCACTTCTAAGAACTAAGAACTTAAAACGTGGTAAAAATTTTAACTTCCTGAATCAGGTTTCATAAATGTCAAAGCATTCAACATGTTATTGTGTTGTGACATTTCAAATCTGTTGATATGTAAACTTCAAAACTACTTGTATCATTGCAAATGTCAAAGAAAAGAGGTGTACAAATATGATTATTAACATAGATTGAAAACTGATTTTCTCAGAATGAAAATTATATTTCATAGTTTAAATTTTAAGCATACTTAAGTTACACAAAGTTTTATTTATCTTTGATAATAAATATTCATTTCAAACAGTCTTCATGATTTCATAATTCTTTAAACCATTTTTAAAAAATCTTATTTTCAACATTGTTGATTGTCAACAATTTCAAAATATTTTACTTTATATAGGAGAATATAGATAAGAAACAATTATAGTGCAGGTGCTTGTAATTGACGTGAGTCTGAGATCTACATCTTGTTGTGACAGGCTATTCTGTAATTGACAAACATTCTCCAAGGAATCAAGCATTGCCAGACATAGACGCAGATTGTGCTAATGAAAAGCAGGTGATACTACACTTCACGATCGATGGTAATCAATAACTATCTGCAATCTCGTCAGATTATCTAAATACAATCTTATGGTAGAGATTGCTTACATACAATCTCATTTAAAAAATCATCTAACACACTTTCCTCTCTACCGCTATGTTAAGATCTGACCACTTCTTGGCAGTGGTTGTGTCTCTTGCCCTTTCAGTCCAACCAATCAGTGATGTGGTTAGGAAATTGTTGGTACGATTTGTTATGAAAGAAGGTCTTTGATTGGTTTATCATACGATGGTCACAGAAAAGTGCAAAAGAAATGACCACAGCCATAATTAAGTATGAGTGTTTATTTTATATATATTTACACTGCAAGTAAGATAGAAACAAAGGTTCATAAACATACAATAAAACTTTGCTAAAGTTTTTGTGACCTTTTCAATTTAATTTTGGTCTACGCTCATTCGATTCAAAATAATTTTCATGCTATTGAGAATATTTATCATATTCATATTTATTTTATTCATAAATTTGAGGGAAAAACAAATTTTGAAAAGAAAAATCTGTTTCTAGTGTTTGTATGACAATGAAGTATGAAGCCAATGCAGTATTGCACTGCTTAGTTCTATAACAGTATTATTTGGGTTCACACTATCAGCAGCACTATCTGGTTTTCGAGACCAGTCTCATGCAGGATTCAAACCCACACCCTCAGAGTCAGACACCAACCACCAGCATTGATTGTTCTAATTAACACCTTAACAATTTAGTGCTGAAAACAGTATAGAATTGGTACTATTGCAGACACTGAGATCCCATGTATAACACTTGTTACATTTATCCACTATCTAAATGGCATGTATATCTCATTAGTTCTACAGTTAAGTAAAGCGTGATACGTTGATAGTGATATACCATGTAATTTGACAGTACCACCACCCTCCCCGACTTCTCTAATTAAGCTAATTACTTTACAAGGACCCCCTCAGTAGACTAATCATTTTAATATGTAATCAAGAAGTGTTATTCTGATATAATATGTGTTTACTTGTAGATTATGTCACTTGTTAATACATACTATAATTCCTTAAATTATCTCACATCTACTTTCCTTGAAAGAATACATTGAATCGTTTTTATTATTTTTGAATCGTTTTATTCACATTATTATGACAAGAAGTATGCCAAAGTGAAGAAATGAAACTATATCATATATCTGCAATAGCATAAAAATAATTCTTATAATTCTATTGCCAGAGCAGTACTAATGTGACTGAGCATTTCAGCTTAATATCACTGTCGTGACGATAAGGAAGTTATCATTCTATGTAAGAATTTGTTTCATAAACAGTATCGTGTCACTATCGTGACTGTAAGAAAGTTATCATTATATTTTTTATGAACGGTATTCTGTCAATGTATTCTCCAAATGCAATCTCATCAGCATATAAATCGCTTTTATATATCAAAATAATTTTGGGCGGTTTTATTGCTTTTTATTTCACTCTTAATTCATTTTAATTCCCTGTTTTTTTCAATTTTTTCTTTGTTGAAAGTATCCAAAGATAATTATTATCGTTTTCCAAAGCATTTACATAATCTAACTTACTTAAATTAAATTTAATTTGAAACAATTATTGTTTATAGTTTTGCTTAAGTATCAATGGAGAAGTGCCCATTTTCTTCTAATCAACATAAACAGTTCAAATATTGCTTGAACAGTGTTTTCTGTGGTGAAAGCATCCACACTAGTTGTTAGTTAATTATTCAGTCAGCCACAGGAACCAAAAGCTGATTCACTACACAGCTGGTCTATGGAAATGTAATTAATTTTTTAATTAATCCTGACCATATTTCATTGAATATCTGAACAAAGAGACAGACAAAGCTAAACAAAATTAGCCTTCATATAATCCATGTTCATACGTTTCCTTCTGACTTATGATTAAAGGTTAAAAGACATCAAATTCTCATCTGTTTCCATCGTTATTAACAGATATTTATTAAAGATGATATTTTCCTTAAGGCATTCCATCCAAGGTTAAAACAGACAAAATTCTCATCTGTGTCCATAGTAATTAGGGATTATTTATTAAATATCTAATGTTCTTTATGATACACTATTCAAGGTTAAAAGATACAACATACTAATCTGTGTCCATAGTAATTAAGGATTATTTATTAAACATCCTGATATTTCGTCAATATCTATTACCTGAAACTGCATCCTTATGATTCCATGTTTATTCATACTATGACAGCACTATAAACTTGGGAAAAAAATTAATTGATAATTGATAATTGATAATGCAAAAGCTAAAATGTTATTCTATTAGAGACATAAGATTTTTATTATATTTGCTTCTATGAGGGACAAATATATTCGAATTATTTCTCACTGACAGCATGCAAGTCATAAAACCGTTTTAATCTGTGAATGGCTATTCAATCTTTACGGAGGGCTTACTGTTTCATCGCATTTTACAAAACACTTCTTTTAAATTCTAATTATTTTAAAAAGAACAACAGATAGAAAGTGGCTCCAAGAAAATTAAACAACAGATAATGTGTAAAAGGATACAAGTTGAAACACTGATTTCCATGATGTAGAATTATCCTTTTGTATATCCCATGGAAACTGAATTCCATCAAAGTCATTAAACTAATTAAACAAACCAGAAAGTCACAAATATTATAAATACTTGTCAGGATAAACGAGCATTCCATACATCATACATGAAAACTATTTCCCATCCAAACCAACATACCCATAACAAAACCGGATACCAAGAAGGAATACTTATACGGGAAAACGAGTATGCATATTTCACAATCAGAGAAAAACGGATCTGCCGTTATATGAGCAGTGGGCAGAAAGATACCAATAAAAGCTCAGCCGTCAATCTTCCGCAGCTAAAAAAGCAGGCTTGGCGGCAGACTGTCGCTGCCTGGTCTGTTGTGTGTTTTTTCGACAGCTGCGTAAGTTGCCACCTGTCTTGCAGACATCTGGAAGCTGTTAGTTCGCCCCAGACAGACTGGTACCACTGCGGAATGCTGGGAGAACATGATAGCTCCGCGATGCTAGATGGTTTCTGTATGGTCGCTCTCCATTCTGTGTGCTGTGCTGCCTACATACATACACTGATGCTATGGCAAAGAGGGCTTCTTGCATATATCTCATGTCTCCGAGATTTCTAGCTTATGTTATATCTATAGTAGCGTAACAGAGAAGTTGCATATATACCTTCATCAATAGTCTAAACCCTGAGTGAAAAGGGTTCCTTGCTTATAATTATGCTAAAGAGATCTTTTTGGTGGGCACCCTTGAAACTCCTACATCAATAAAAATATTTCTGGTTTTATTAATTAAGAATTTTTATATATATACATCAATGCAAGAACACAAATAGTTAAATCACTGGTTATAGATGGTAAATAGTTTTGTCTGTGTGGTTCTGACATTTTAAGGCAAGACAGATTTTCTTTACCAATCTATCCATCAGACAATTTCTTGATTGTTGCTTTTGTTAACAAGTTATTCCTGTAAATGGATTACTCAGAATGGTTTGGCTTTTGATTCATTCAGCAGCTCAATTTTGTGTTCAAGAAAATAAATATCCAGAATGAATCTACAGAACAAAGATCCATAAAAGTTTTCCTGTGCATAGATTAGTATTCGAGCAATGTTTTCTTGTTATGATAAATGAGAACATTTTAGGTTTTCTGTCATGAATGAAGGTGAGCTACTTTCCGAAAGATTATATATATATCTTTTAAGAGAAGAGGAGAGTATGTCTACATATATACTACAAAGTGGCACATTTTGACCCAAATCTATCTATACCCCTGCTCAAAAGAAAGTATACCAAGAAAAAATTTGAATATTTTTTTTAATATCTACATTTTATATATGAAATGATTCTGAAACACGTCGCAGGAACACAACACACTGTTTTCATTGACAATAAGCGGAGAATGGCGAGAACTTTCATGCAACACGGGATTTTACCAATGATGACGTTGAGTCGGATCCCATGTAATGCACGTGCAAAATCACTGTATAAAACACATGATACTGTACATCAAGACAGTAGCAACAAAAAACACATGAAAGAAATGCCGAGGTTAACGGCAATACAGAGAGAGAGAGCCATTGAATGGCAGCGACTGACACCCAACGTCATCCGGCGTTTGACGTCATCGATGCGGCGTCGAGCTCAGGCATGCATTGATGCCCATGGTGGACATACTCGGTATTGAAGACGTGTTGAAGGACTATTCCTTTACTTACGAACTCATTTTCAGCATATACAGCTTGACAGTCATATTGAGAATTGTGAATTTTTGACCCCATGTGTCTTTGTACCTCTGTTGGGCATTCAGTTTTTGTTTTATTGACATGAACGTTTCCATTAGTTATGTTAAAATACCACTCTACTGATATATAAAAAAGTTTATTCTATATCTTCATCTGTTTTTCTTCCATGCTTCTTCAAATCCTTGGTATACTTTCTTTTGAGCAGGGGTTTACATCGCCACTATGTACAACAGAGGGAAGGGTTAAGCTTATCTATAGAAACACTAAAAACATTATGTTCATGTATACATCAATACAGGAGTAGAACTAGTTTCATTCAAGATTGCTAAAAGAGAAGAAGGCTTCTCACATTTTGAATGACCCAAACAGAAACAATTTGTGACAATGTTTTCAATTGTATCGGAAATGCTCCCTCTTGCCCAACAATACAATCATCTAAAGATTCTTGTATCTTGTTTCTTCAAAATTCCCTTTTTCCCAAACTCTACAAATTCAACATCCATATTATATCTTTCATAAATCAAAGTAATTGAATTCTCAACATATTCTATATCATGCAGTAATAGTCACACCCCACAGAAAAGGACACATGTCAAACCATTTCTGGGTCAAATAATCTGAAACAATGCTCTACAATCAAAGACCAAGAATTCCAACTAGCATCCTAGTCATGTTCGCCACCACCCTAGGGAGCAGTCATTGCGTGCGTTTGCATGTTTCTTAATTTCCTTCATCGCTGATGTTGAGCAGAATTCTGACAAATATGAAGCCCTCTGTGAACGATTTTGTGATGGAGGTTGTGACATAAATTGAATCATAAAACAATACATCATGGTTTGTTCCTATCCTTTTCCCAGAGCAACATTAATCTTCATGTTTGACATATTCCCAATCTGATAGCATTATGGGTAATATGGTTTCATTCATTTTGGAAGATTTTTATGTAATCAAAAGTAGTTATCGGTATCAGTTTTGACCATGTTTATCTCTTTTTCTTACAGATATTGATTCAGAAGAACAACTTTGAATTTATCATTTTAAGAATAATATTGTTTCTTAGATTGACTGTTTGTCTCGTTGACCAAATGCACTAAAAAAATATGACAGAAATTGTTCGACTCCACCTTTATAATATATTGTTCAAACAAACTGTAATCCACTTGACAAGCGCCCTTGGCTCTCAGCTAAAACAATAAGGTTCATCAGGGTACACCTGTGAATTGGGTGCAAATTATGATAAGAATGATGTACATTGTAATACATCAATGACAATTCACTTAATTTCATTTAGAAATCTTCAAGCAGTTTCAATTCATCCAATACTTTTATGAAATGTGCACAAACGATGTATTTGCTAAACTCTATGGCTTACAATTTAATAACAGCTAGTGATTATAAGAGAGGCTATTATCTTTTACACAGTCATGGGGCAGGACTACAGTGCTGCCAACTGACATGACGTCACAATGGTTTAATATAACATGATCTCACAATGACAATGCCGCAGTCACAATGAAGTGTATCCTATTTATTGACGATTACACAATTTCTCATACTTCAAATTAGTAAGTGCTAAATAAAATATTTGTGAATGGTATGGGTATCTAACTCACTTTAGCTTGTTAATTAATTACAATATCACTCACTTATTTCATAAATGACATAAAACAGGACTACGTTAAGAACTCTCTATACATACAATACTCAACACAAGAGGTACATGAAGTGTCCTCCACCAACACAAGCCTTAATTCATACTTTAGTCTACATTTCCCAATAAGTTAGCCTCACTACCCAAAAACTTGAAAATTTAAAGCTAAAAAAATTTAATCTTACACATGGATGTATTTGAACACATTTTACCAAATAAGACTTGATTTTAGTTTAAATCAAGAAGTATAAACAGAAACACACATTACACAACACAAAAGACTCCTCAAACAAACCAAGCACTCCAAGACACTAGAAGATATATACGGCACTCCAAGACACTGGAAGATGTATAAGATATGTACTTGAGTGTGTCTGTTTCTGTGTGACCATTATTGGGGACTGGGCACAGATGAGAGATAACCTTCGGGAGATGGAAACTGACGAGAAACTGACGACACCATCTGCGGATTGACGCACTGCAGGTGAATCTAAACAAGGGTAAGTATCTAAGCGGACTTGCGCACCTACCAGAGACAAATGCCATACGACCAGGGATCAATTGAGATAATTAATTGTAATTCAGGGTTTGCTGGCTGAAGCAGGTGCAGCCATATCGCTGATTGAAATGTTCAATATTGTGAAAGGTGCTGAAAGCGACCTCCAGCCACCTGCCCTCCTGCACCAGAGAATCCCTGCTAGGAAATTAGTCCCATCAGACTCAACTTCTTTCTAGGAGTTTTTTATATTAAAATAATACAGCGTCTGAGATTCTTTCAAGCAATTCACTTCGGACCTGTGTCTTCAAGTTCTCTGTGATGAGGGAATTTGTGTTCTATCAAATATAATCTGATTCGCTTGTCTTATTCTTCGAAATTCTTCCCCAAGATATTTTCCCTTGATTGGTATTTTGTAGATTACGTCTTTGATGCTTTTAGTTTCATCAAGTTGACTTATCTTCTTTTTTTAATTAAGGGAATGGAATAAAGCTTTTTAAATTGCAGCGATATATGTGAAAAAAAATAATCGTGAATTCAAAACACATTTCAACTTTTAAACGGACAAGCAACAAGAAAGGGAAAAAATCCATTTCCTCAACTTAAGTAATTAGAAAAAAATCTCTTTAACTGACAGTTAAAAAATTTGGAAAGGAAGAAATTCATTCTTTTCTCTTGGGCGGCAAGTAATGCAAAGTGACAAGGACTGAGCTGTCGGTGCACATGTGCCCTACAGAGCACAGTGCTGCTGATGGTGTTGATGTATCTCGCTGTTTCCCCGGGCTTGAAGGAGCTTAGATCTATTTCATTCTTGTAAGGTGGCAAGATGGTACAAATTTGTAACAGTTGGTATCTGCTTGCTGGCACAAGATCATCTGACCATCAGGCATGAAGTGCGGTTGAGAAAAAATTGAATGAATCTAGACTTAACGTAGATGTTGTCAGGTATCATTATCATGAAGAATTTTTTCAGTTATTATACCTTCATTTCTAAGATTTACTTTTGATCCTCAGTAACATACATGTAATCAAACAGACTTGCCAAATGGGAAAGCTAGACTTTATACAAGACGCTGGTGATAAAAAGTAGTGGAGCATAACAAAATAAAATGTATCAAGGATGTAAGAGGGCAATAATGTGGAGATCAGTGTCGAAACGATGTACCAGTGAACCTGCTTGCTTGACCAGCAGTGTTGCTGAATGGAGTATCTAGACCTAGATATTATATAATTCAAGAACATAGTTAGGTTATTAAAAATAGGTAAAAATAGAATTTGTGTTGAATTTTATCATGTTAGTGGCAGATACCAAGCCCACCCCCCTTCCACCACTCCATCCCTACTCTACCTCTCCATCCCTCCTCTACCACTCCGTCCCTCCTCTACCACTCTGTCCCTCCTCTACCTCTCCATCCCTCCTCTACCTCTCCATCCCTCCTCTACCTCTCCATCCCTCCTCTACCACTCCATCCCTCCTCTACCTCTCCATCCCTCCTCTACCACTCCATCCCTCCTCCACCACTCCATCCCCCCTCTACCACTCCATCCCTCCTCCACCACTCCGTCCCTCCTCCACCACTCCGTCCCTCCTCTACCTCTCCATCCCTCCTCTACCACTCCATCCCTCCTCCACCACTCCGTCCCTCCTCTACCTCTCCATCCCTCCTCTACCACTCCATCCCTCCTCTACCTCTCCATCCCTCCTCTACCACTCCATCCCTCCTCCACCACTCCGTCCCTCCTCTACCTCTCCATCCCTCCTCTACCACTCCATCCCCCTCTACCACTCCGTCCCCCCTCTACCACTCCGTCCCCCCTCTACCACTCCATCCCTCCTCTACCTCTCCATCCCTCCTCTACCACTCCATCCCTCCTCCACCACTCCGTCCCTACTCTACCTCTCCATCCCTCCTCTACCACTCCGTCCCCCCTCTACCACTCCGTCCCTCCTCTACCTCTCCATCCCTCCTCTACCACTCCATCCCTCCTCTACCACTCCGTCCCTCCTCTACCACTCCGTCCCTCCTCTACCACTCCGTCCCTCCTCTACCACTCCGTCCCTCCTCTACCACTCCATCCCTCCTCTACCACTCCATCCCTCCTCTACCACTCCATCCCTCCTCTACCTCTCCGTCCCTCCTCCACCATTCCGTCCCTCCTCTACCACTCCATCCCTCCTCCCTCCTCTACCTCTCCGTCCCTCCTCTACCACTCCGTCCCTCCTCTACCACTCCATCCCTCCTCTACCACTCTGTCCCTCCTACTCTACCACTCCATCCCTCCTCTACCACTCCATCCATCCTCTACCACTCCGTCCCTCCTCCCCTCCTGCACCACTCCGTCCCTCCTCTACCATTCCATCCCTCCTCCACCACTCCGTCCCTCCTCTACCTCTCCATCCCTCCTCTACCACTCCATCCCTCCTCTACCTCTCCATCCCTCCTCTACCACTCCATCCCTCCTCCACCACTCCGTCCCTCCTCTACCTCTCCATCCCTCCTCTACCACTCCATCCCCCTCTACCACTCCGTCCCCCCTCTACCACTCCGTCCCCCCTCTACCACTCCATCCCTCCTCTACCTCTCCATCCCTCCTCTACCACTCCATCCCTCCTCCACCACTCCGTCCCTACTCTACCTCTCCATCCCTCCTCTACCACTCCGTCCCCCCTCTACCACTCCGTCCCTCCTCTACCTCTCCATCCCTCCTCTACCACTCCATCCCTCCTCTACCACTCCGTCCCTCCTCTACCACTCCGTCCCTCCTCTACCACTCCGTCCCTCCTCTACCACTCCGTCCCTCCTCTACCACTCCATCCCTCCTCTACCACTCCATCCCTCCTCTACCACTCCATCCCTCCTCTACCTCTCCGTCCCTCCTCCACCATTCCGTCCCTCCTCTACCACTCCATCCCTCCTCCCTCCTCTACCTCTCCGTCCCTCCTCTACCACTCCGTCCCTCCTCTACCACTCCATCCCTCCTCTACCACTCTGTCCCTCCTACTCTACCACTCCATCCCTCCTCTACCACTCCATCCATCCTCTACCACTCCGTCCCTCCTCCCCTCCTGCACCACTCCGTCCCTCCTCTACCATTCCATCCCTCCTCTACCACTCCGTCCCTCCTCTACCTCTCCATCCCTCCTCTACCACTCCGTCCCTCCTCTACCACTCCATCCCCCTCTACCACTCCGTCCCTCCCCTACCACTCCATCCCTCCTCTACCTCTCCGTCCCTCCTCTACCACTCCATCCCCCCTCTACCACTCCGTCCCTCCTCTACCACTCCATCCCCCCTCTACCACTCTGTCCCTCCTACTCTACCACTCCATCCCTCCTCTACCACTCCGTCCCTCCTCTACCACTCCATCCCCCCTCTACCACTCTGTCCCTCCTACTCTACCACTCCATCCCTCCTCCACCACTCCATCCCTCCTCTTCCACTCCATCCCTCCTCTACCACTCCATCCCTCCCCTACCACTCCGTCCCTCCTCCCCTCCTGCACCACTCCGTCCCTCCTCAGCTCTAGGAAATTAAGTATTTTACAGGACTCCTTTTGTTTCATTTCATATCAAATAGTAAAATTTCAGTAATAAATCTTTTTTTCAGTGACTACATACTAGTCTACCAGATAATCTGCTTGAGAAAGAAAGTGGATTGCATTGTTCTTCACCCTTCGTTTAATCCTACCCGTATATTCAATATGTTTTTAACATAATGAAATATTAAAACAATAAGAGCTAACCTCAGTATCAGATGACCACTCATCCCACAGGACAATGACTAAGGGAGGGAGAATTGGGTAGGAGGTAGAGGAGAAAACAAGGGGGAGGGGAAGGGAGGGTTTCAGTGTTCATCACCCCTTTGGTTCAATCTTATCTTGCATCTCCAACACAGGAACAAGCAGCTGGAGATAACAGTGATAACAACAGTGACATTCACAGGCATATTTGTCATTAATCTCATTTCAGCCAATCAAAGAGGCTCACACAGGTAGTCGACCAATGGGGTCCTTCCATACAAAAGATGATTATGATGAAGGGAATGGAAGAATGCAAACGGTGCGGCAGAACGTCAAACTCCCGGGCATAGGGAAAATAAATAGTGGAGAAGTATTGCAATCTTTCCTTTTGTAACACGTGTTCCCAATGTGCCCACCGACCCACCACCAAAGCAACTGGAAAAATGCAGGCAAGAGCGCTGGAAGATAAATACAAGACTGGCAGCACATGTGTAGCGATTAGGTAGGAAAACAGCGGTGGCGCCAGTTGGTCATTAAGTCAGTATGTTGGTCTGTCTTGCGGAGGATAGAGTATACTAAGTGAAAACACGCCTGTTGACAGGCAAGATACACACACGCCGCCTGATTCTAACTTCGGACCACACCGTTCTACCAGCTGTTCCCCGTTCCGAACAAGAAACACAGATCTCGTATAAAAAATAATTGCCAAATCACAAAAATATGTGACTTGTCTGACAAACTTGACAAAAAGTGGTGAAGAAAATGTATAATGTTTTTCAGGTGTGAACCAAATGGAGACCGATGGCGCCAGAGGCGGAGCCTATGTGAGGAATTGGCGTCAAGTTCTTGTAGATAGACAGCAACGAGAACCCCACCTGGCTGGAATATACATACAACATGTCACAGTGGCGGCAATGGACAACTCTTAGCCTGATAAGTAGTGCCAAGTACTGCCTGGTACAATACATGTACATTTCATTGTTCTGCAAAAACGGTAGCTGATTTATACCCCGCATGTGTGATATGTCTCCATAACACGGCAGTAAGAGTAACTCCTTCCAGAAGTGCTTGTAAATACTTGAGAGGACATTAGGTACACTTCCAGTTGACAACTGTTACATATCAATAAACTATTGTCTTACTCTGTGGAACTTGTCAGCAGATAAAGATACTTTGTGAAACAATAAACTCTCCTTGTACATGTCAGCTTACAATTTTTAGTCATGGACTGAAGGTCGTTGGAATCAAGTGTTCTTGGTATCAAATTAGCACTAAAGGACTTTTAATTAAGATTCATTTGAAAAAATGCTAGCTGTGATCTAAAATGTATAAGCCAAGGGAAAGAAGCTTGAATGAGAAATAAAAGAAGTTTTAAAATCATTGTCATGCAACACTGTGACATGTTTTAACGTTCATAATTCAATTTAAGAAAATTTCCCATAAATAATTCATCTTTCTTTCACATTCCAAGAATAACCAAAAATTATTCCATACTTCCTATTTGACAAAAACATGTTTTCGATTTTTCCAAAAGAAACATAATTTGATTTTCAACAAAAAATTAAAATTCATTTCAAATTTTGAAAAATTTCACTTGAATTTCAATCTCAAAGTTGAAAAGCATTCAAAGCGCTAGATGACCCTCCTACAATTAATTAATCAAATTACAGTTTGTTAGGAGTTAATTAGAGTTTATCAGTGTGCAGTGGTTCTGGACTGGCTCAGAGATTCCCAATAATGGCCAGCACCTGTTCTCTGTCACTCCGTGGCGCCGCCCATTCCTGGAGACTTGGGTTATCAGCCTCTCTTTAGATAGGCATAAAACAAAAGATGGGCCACTTCCCACAAAGGGAATTCCTTACTGGGAACAAGTGCTGATTAGCCAGAGAAATGTAGAGTCATGCTTTCTTAGCATTGGACAAACAGGAACTAAACAGGAACAGGAACGGTGTTGGTTCTAGGATGCTCTTTTTAATGCTGGAAACTGTTGACAAGAATGTGTTCCTATAGAATTAGCTGATTGCCTTTTTCATTCCAATCATTTCTGATAACAGGGTGTTGGGTAAGAAATGCATAGAGTTATTTTGCCCCAAGAAGAAGAGAGGGTATGATAGCCTGATGCCCAAAGCCTTTTATAAATTAATAGCAAAAGCAAGTCTATTACATTTGTCTAGAAAGTTCAAAATAAGGACAATAGGTAGCTTGCAGTGCACATTTTTGCTTTGTTAGTTTAACAAGCTAGGAAATTATGACACTGATAATATATAATTTTCAATATTAAATTGCAATATGCATAAATTGGATATAATCTAATATTCTTTGCAGAAAGAAACATGAAATTCTCAAAAGAATTCTATTATTTTATAGATATTTACAAATTCAAACTCTAATTGCAATGTAGAAAATACTTAAAAGAATTAAGAAATCTGTCTAGAAGTTTCGAACTCACTAATTACATTCTGATCTGGCAGACAAAGCCTAAAAGGATTATTTAGTTTTATTTCATCTGTCTTTGATCATCCCGTGCACTGTATCAAGTCTCATCAAATAGAATAAATGTTCAAAAATCGATATATTTGATTTTGGTAGATTTCAATGATTTCCCAATTTCTTAAAACCCCATTCTTCCTAGTGTTGAACAGAGCCATAACTCAAACGTATGTCCTATTAACATAGAATATAGGCTAAAAATCTATATCTTTGCTTGTGGTAATGTTCAACGATTTCCAAATTTCTTAAAAAGCTGATTCTCCCTAGAACTTACCACCCAGTATTTTGGCTTTTGGTATATTTCAATAATTCCAAATTTCTTAAAACCCCATTCTTTCTAGTAGTTACCAGAGCTATATCAGAGCTAATACAGGTCTCATCAACATAGAATACATTCCATAAAACCCTAGGAGTTACCAGAGCTACAACTCTTATACCCTGGGGTCACTGTGATCCATGTGATAAACAGCGACTGATATATGCTCATAAATTCCCTTTGATATTTAACAACAACATCACTTATGTATAAATTGACCAAACTGTGTTTCAAGTGTTTGCATGCAAATAACTCTTGACCAAACCACTGGCGCTATCAAGAGAGTCCAAAACTCTCAGAAACCATCTGGAACAAGTTGCAGGATGCCTTTACCATTTGTCAGCGCCGATGGCACCAGCTGAGAGATCAAAGACTGGACTACGGTTCCAGGTTAGCCCCCTCAAGGGGCACCTGTTCATCATTATCCCCTCCCAAACTGACCAATGACCAGCTGTCGGGCCCTCTCAGTGGGCTTGTAACCGATTGTCAGTCTTGTTTGCAGGATCAGACACAGGGGATATGAGTGATTTATGAACTTTGCACTTGCTGGGATAACGACCTCAGTGTGAACTGAGCATATACACTGAACCTTCAGATAAAGAGGATTAGTGGTATTACTGCTGGGCATTGTATGCTCTTCATATCATGCAGTGTAATGATGGAGTACGTATATACTGGTATTAGTATGCGAGAACTGATTGTCACACATGTTAGTGTCAACTAGGGAGAAATAAAGCGGATTAACTGTGTTATTGTTTTGCAATGTATGTCAATATCATGATGGAGTACATTGTTACTAACATCATAACTTTCTCAATGCCAAGTTAAATCTTGACTCAAGAAAGGAAGTTACATCTGTATTCTGTACATCTTTTGTCTGTGAGAGGCACCACAACCCAGAGGGAAGTTTACGCCAATAACTGACGTCACTCTGCAATAAAGCTCTTCAATACACATCGCTGTCAATTGTCTATATGGTCTACATATAATGAGTTATATAAGTGAAAAAAAATTAAAATGGTGTTAAACCCCACATCACCTCACCTATAAATGACGATAAGTTGTATTCTTGTTGCAAAATTATGCAGTACAAGAAACATCAGTGTCGGTAAGATACATAGACTCAGAATAAATATAAAGAGAGTAAGTAAAATGTTTCCTGTACAATATATGCTGTTCACATATATCATGCAGAGATATGACAGATTATATCAATTATTACTGATGCTACTATGCAACATATGCTGTTCACACAGTGGAACAGTTGTATTATTACTTATACTGACAAACATATGCTGTTCACACAGTGGAACAGTTGTATTATTACTTATACTGACAAACATGCTGTTCATACCATGTCTGTACAGTGTTATTATTACAAAGAATATATAACTGATATGACAGATATCACTGTTCATATGTGTACAAGATAACAATAAAACAGTAGAATTAGATACACCAAGTAAACTAACTTGTGGTGTTAAACCGTACCGTAGAATTACCTGTTAAATTTTACTTTAAAACAAATATGTTTTGTTGTGACTTTCTTTGCACTGGTTCTAAACTGAACTAAAAATACACCCAACTGAGAGTTCTGTACCAAAATACGTATTGAACCAAAGCTCAAGTGTACTGTTTCACCCCTATCTTTCACAGCCTTTCTGTGCTTGTTGATTAAGTAAGGTTATCTGAGATTGACCATGGACAAGTTAAAGCAGAAGTTGGACTGGGGAGGAGGAAACATTTCAAGGGGAGTTTAGACCAATTCTTTGTGAGTTTATGCCATTGACACCTTATACAATGGACAAATATGCCGGTATACGTGTCATCAGATTTCAGTATAGACTAACATTTATTCTCAGAAAAAAAGTATTTTAAACAATAGAAACAATATTTTACAAACAATACCTAGAGTTATATGAAAAATGATTTCTGAGGAATCTAGACTTTGCTATAATTTTCTAGACTGGACTGGTCATCAGTTGAATATTTTGTCTAGGATCTAGAGGTCACATCAGTGTCAGTACTGAACTGAGTGTATTATAATTCTTCAATAAATCATTATTTAGGCAACCTGAAATGAAATCATTTCTACAATACAAAAGCCAAACAGCTTTTTAAAAAAAAGGATGAACATTACAAATCTCAAATAAAACATTTTGTTTATCTTCATAAATCATGCAATCATGAAGCATCCTAAAAGCAGAAAACTTAATATGAAATTCATTGATCACAATAGACAAAATTAAGAGATCCAGAAAGACAAATAAATTATAAAAAACACCTGCACGAGAGCTGTCCCAAGGTCGTTTCCAGAAATTCAATAAAGTTTAAAAAAAGGAGACTATATATTTTCTTTAAGTTTCTGGGTGACGAAGGGATGTGTTGTAATTGTGTGAGATTGTGAAGAATGCTTTTTCAGACTCTGTCTTGTGTAACTGCAGTCAAAGTGGAGAAAAAAACTTTCATTACACAGATCAATAAAAAAAACTTCGAACATTTTTCTGATAGCGTAGGAGAATAGTACAGGGAGACTATTTGCAGTTTTATTTTTTCCTCACAGTGATATAAATGTTTACTATAAACTCTCACAGATTATCTGTGTACGGTTGTACTGTTGGACTAGAGGGGGAAAGATGAGATATAAATGTTTACTATAAACTCTCACAGATTATGTGTACAGTTGTACTGTTGGAATAGAGGGGGAGAGATGAGATAGAATGTTTACTATAAACTCTCACAGATTATGTGTACAGTTGTACTGTTGGAATAGAGGGGGAGAGATGAGATAGAATGTTTACTATAAACTCTCACAGATTATGTGTACAGTTGTACTGTTGGAATAGAGGGAGAGAGATGAGATAGAATGTTTACTATAAACTCGCACAGATTATGTGTACAGTTGTACTGTTGGAATAGAGGGGGAGAGATGAGATAGAATGTTTACTATAAACTCTCACAGATTATGTGTACAGTTGTACTGTTGGAATAGAGGGGGAGAGATGAGATAGAATGTTTACTATAAACTCTCACAGATTATGTGTACAGTTGTACTGTTGGAATAGAGGGGGAGAGATGAGATAGAATGTTTACTATAAACTCTCACAGATTATGTGTACAGTTGTACTGTTGGAATAGAGGGAGAGAGATGAGATAGAATGTTTACTATAAACTCTCACAGATTATGTGTACAGTTGTACTGTTGGAATAGAGGGAGAGAGATGAGATAGAATGTTTACTATAAACTCTCACAGATTATGTGTACAGTTGCATAAATGTTGGAGTAGACTGGAGGGGGAGAGATGAAACAGTACAAAACAAATTCATATGATTATACTACATTCATTGTGTGACCTCTGTGGTCTCCCTTAAGGATCATCGAGTCACTAGATCTACATTTAATAACTCGATAAAAGGGTCTGTAGACAACATTTCAGCTTTCTATAAGGCTCTTAGTTCTGGAGAAGAGAAGAAGACAACAATAGTTTATTTCAGAATGTGGCGTCTGTGATCCTTAATGGAGGGCACATCAGTAACCAACTCTAGAGATTTCCATTTGGCCAGTTGTTAATTAGTAAACAAAATTTCAGCTTTCTTTCTAGGGCTTTTGGTTCTAGAAGAGAAAACCAAAACATGTTTTTAGGTGTGGCTGCTTTGACCCTTTTAACTGCAGAAAAAGAAAGAAAAAGAGTTTTTCCTGCAAGGTGATCTATTATTCTCTATTTGAAATAATCAAAATCTAGATTGGTTGAAAAGTTCAAAGATAATCTTTGAAAGGAATCTTCATGAAACATTAAAACACACAAGACAATATATGGAAATCAATACAGGAAATTTCTTTATGTACATGTATAAAGCATGTTGTTAACTAATGTTTTAAACTTGCTTAAAATTACTTCTGACATCATTATGAGTTACTACGCATGAATAATTTCTTGTACAATCATGAAACCTGTATAGAAGACGTCCATGTTACTTGTTCATAATTGATGGTTATCTCATATATCTCTTAACATTTCAAGGGCAGATACAGAAAAAAGGAGGGGGGGGGGGTGAATATTTCCAGGACTCCAAAATGGTCTCAAGGAGGGGGGAGGGGGGAGGGGGGAGAGGGGAGGACAGGGGAGAGGAGGGGGAGAGGGGGGAAGGGGTATGGGAGGGATAGAGGGGAGGGGAGGAGGGAGGGGGGAAGGGGTATGGGAGGGATGGAGGGCAGGGGAGGGGGAGGGGGAGAGGAGATGGGGAAAGGGGGAGGGGTGACGGGACAGAGATGATCTTGTTCTGTGAGCGGCAGATACTGTATGACATTTTGTCAATTTAAAAAAAAAGAAAACCACACATGTAATGTAATTTATGAAAAGTATCATATTTGTACGATTGATGTGTACCCTTGACAACAAAAGGTTCAAAAGTAATTTTTTTTACATTTTCACATGAAAATTGGTGGTGGTGGGTGTTGCATCCAACCTCAGAATCTGCCTGTGTGTTTATGCCTAAACCTGTTTTACTGCCATAGTCTATTTTCACATTTCTACTGTTTTATCTCCTTCGTTCATCAATAATTAAAACAAATAAATTGCCGACGGTATACATCACTTATCTTGGAATTTGAAAAAACAAGATAAATATAACTCATTATATACGTTTGTTTAAAATTACAATATACATCATTAACCCATTGTATTATTGATTTTGTAATTTTACTCTTAACAACTTGAATTATTTAAAACATAACCTTTATTTAGACAAAAAGTCCTTATCAAGTTCTGTGTAAAGAAAACAGTTTGTGTACTCATAGAGCTGCAAGTAAACTAAGATGTATGAAGAAGTCAAAATTACTGCTACAACTCTTTCAAAGCAATAATAAAAGCATATTGCATTATATTTTCTCAAGATAAAATTTTAAAATCGGTTCGTAAAATGTATTTGATTTTTTTCAGGGTATTTATTTTAACACTTTAACAGCTTTTTTACCCAAAACTTAACCTGATGAAAGACTAAGCATACACTCCTGTATCTTCACAATAAAGAAGTTGTTAACCAGAAAATCGTCAGCTGAATTGATTAGAACCAAACCAGTGTGAGTGTACAATTTACAAGAATTACAACTCATAAACAAAGAGACAATATTTAAATGGTTGGCGACAAGTCTAATATAGGCTTACGCAACACTTCAGAACCCGCAGGTTAAGGGTTAGGTATAAATTTTAGTATTTTATTGTAACTCTGAAATTAAATGACAATGGATGGTCAAAGCAAGTATATATATATATATATATATATATATATATATATATATATATATATATATATATATATATATATATATATATATATATATATATATATTTAGATAGATAGATAGATACAAGTATATGATGAAGATGAAATGAAGAGATCTTTTTCATTCTGTTTTCTTTGTTAGAATTTTGAATTTTTTTTCTGAAAGTTTCAATGCAAAAACATTATAGTCGAAATGAATTTGTAGAACATACTCCTACTTCATAAGATTAAAATCTTTATGAATAAATTTCATTCCAAGAATAATATTATGTCTAACTCTATTTTCCCCAGAATATTACATACAATAATTGAAACCATTTTCTGGAAGAAATTGCCAAGATTCCATCAAACACTCTGCTGGAACGTTTATGATCTGTGATGGAATTATTCTTTTTTAATTCTTTATTGAATCAGTGGAGCATTACAAGTTCACAAACTTTGTTAGATTTGGTCGATAGCGAATATGAAACTAAGCCTTTGGATCTCACAACAACCCCTTATCGACATAATCAAATCCATGTTTTTCAGTAAAGTTGCACTAACTTCTTGCACATGTCTACATAATAAGTTTCAGTTGCAAAACGTTTCTTAATTTTGCTTCTTATCCTAAATTCAGGATCTGTTAGTTTGTGTTATTATTAAATTTGTCCGAGCCTAGTCAAATATGTGACATATCTATTTACATTAACAATATCTAATATTCAAGATATATTTTACATATATTAGACAACACACCCATTATGTGAGTTCTTGTATTTTAATGAACAAATTTTACCACTGAACACAAAAGAATGATAAAATAGCAATTATATTGTACAAAATTCAATAATGAATTACACAAATGCCATATTCTGACACTTCATATGAAACCTACATTCAAACATTTAAAAAACAATTCATTCCCAACAAGAACATTAACAAAAACTTTTAAAAGAAAGTTCAAAATCGTTTTTCAAGTGAGCATGCAGCTATGGACAAAACCACATCCCAAAAGCAATTCATCTCTAAACAAGGAAAACTTGAAATCGTTTTTGGAATAAGCATGCTATGGACATTAGCGTATGTTCATGATGTAAGAGCAATTGATCTCTCAAGCCACATGCAAAGACATGTAAAGTGCAGTGAAAACAACAACAAACTATCAATCTATTGAAGGGGAATGGAGTTAAAGGGGTGATGGCAATATCAGTGCCTCCATATCCCCCTTCAACATCTGCACAAACTCCTCTCCATTTCTCAAATCGTTTTTCAAGTCGACTGGCGCCTAACTGTCTGGAGTTTGTAGCATTTCAGCATATGGCTCCTCTTTTTTCTGCCTGGGATCTGACATTTGGCAGTATGTAGCACGCTTCATTTTCCTCAGCTGTTTCGCAGATATGCTGCTGGCTCATATATAGCGCTTCTCATACTGCCGCCATGCCTTACACGTGTACCGATCTCGCCCAGATACTGCTCAATCAGTAAACAAAACTTAAATCAGGATCCCGCTACTCTTTCACGCAACTAATTAATTCCTCAAGCCATTCGGCCTGTTCATTAATTTTTTGAATATTCAAAATTAACTGTCGTTATAATGATGATTTACAGTTGGTTTTAATCTCCTTGCTAAGGTTAAAAGGGTGAATTTGAAGAATAACGTGACATTCTAATTGAAAAATCTAATGCCCCGTAGAAAATTATTTCAAACATGCTTGAAGGCTTCTACAAATATCCAAAACTCAAATGACATAAAGACTCGAGCTTCTAGAACCAATTTTATTTCAGAATTTCGGCTTATCTAAATAAACAAAAAAGAAATCAGATAAAACAATCAAAACAAAGCGCTAAGCACTTGATTCTCTGTAAACTAAAAAGGCAATAAACTAATTCAGTTTACAATGTCTGAAGTCGAGAGGAACATTTTGAGGAAATTTATCGAGCATTGTTTTGATAGATCTAAGTTATGATGGTGGGGTGAAGACGAGAGGTCACTCAGCGCTAGCTACACATGGCCTCCGTTCTATGTACACAAACAGAGAGGAAGATTTGGCAGGAAGACTGAGAAGCATATTATCTTGTTCCTATCTCACAGAACAATGGAGCCATACAGAGACGGAGCCATACAGAGACGCCACCATTGGTGCTAACCGTGATACCAAACATAGTACCAACAGAGTTGTTCTGAGAAATAAACAGAAACGTACAATTACTTAACCATCAGGACGTAGAAATATGCATGGACGTTAAAGGACAATATCATCATCATCATCAATGGAGCCAAACAGATATGACAACATTGGTGCTAACCGTGATACCAAACATAGTACCAACGGAGTTGTTCTGAGAAACAAACAGGAACGTAAAATTACTTAACCATCAAGGCGAAGGAATATGCATGGACACTGAATGACAATATTATCGTCATTGGGGTCAAACAGAAATGACAATATTGGTGCTAACCGTAATACCAAACACAGTACCAATGGAGTTCAGAGAAACGTAAAATTCCAAAATCCTCAGCACAAAATAATTAGCATGGACACTTGAGTGACAATATCATCATCAATTGAGCCACATTAAATGCTAACATTGTGCTTAACTACTAACCAAACATGTATATATAGAAACAAAAAATGACAAAATTATCAGGATAAAGAAATAAGCATGGACACTGAATGACAATATCACCATCAATGAAGAAAATCATATTTAAAACAAATGATCTAATATTGACACCTGTGTAACATAAACAAAATGTAAGGATACTATAAACACCAAGACTAGCTACTACCAAAAGACAAACACCTACATCAATGAAATTAGAACAATTATATTGTTATTTCACTTTCACAGACAAAAACTGAATCCTAAAATCAAATTTGATGACACCAAATTCCTATCAAATTTAATTTCTCAATTTCGAAAGCTTAAAACTCAAAGTCTAACAGCAAGAATGTTCGAAAACTTATAATTAAGTATATACAACATGACCAACTTGAACTTCCTCTGATAATGTCTTCCTTTAATATTGACCATAAAACTGCATATACAAATCAATTAGGAGGTAAGACAAAGCCCTGGTACAAGGTTTGTCTCTGCCATCTTCCCAGGCTAAATCTAGAGGGCTTACACTGACAAGTCTGGGGAGTCTCCATATTGGACTCTGTGGATGAAGAATAGCCCAGTTTGTGTTGAGTCTGGACATTGTTAGACCAGCAAGCTCCATATCTTGTCCTGTCTCCTTGTATCTAAGTTATAAACACCAGGCTTACACACTTAGAAACCACCTAGCTCGTCTGCATAAGTCTTCGGGGCTGTTCTGGTAGGGGGAGATAATTCTTGCTGTATAGATATTTACTCTGTACGCTGCTCCTTTGGTGCTATGATGGTCTGTTAATTCTCGTATCAGTGCCATTTAATAAAGCATCAATTTGCATCTATGATTTGCATAACGATCATCGTGATCATCCGGAAGGGGAGATAACTCTCAGTCATTGATATTGTTGGTCTCCCTTAGCTATACCCTTGGTGCCAGCATTGTCTCGATCAGCTCTGTTCCATTTGAGACATTAATTATTAATTTCTGTATTTTGCAATGGACACTTGAAACCAGTGAACTAGTGTACTCATGTCATAGAGTGGTTCTAGTAGAAGAAGAACATTTAGGCTACAAGTTTATAGGGCTGGTGACTGTGGAACTATAAGCAAACAGTTTGGAACATCCTTTTACTGTTGTTTGGTCATATGTAAACCTGACCATACATCAGGCTAAACCAATGAATGCGTTGAATTGGTGCTATTTACATTTAATGTACTACTATAGATATTAGTCCACATATAAAACAACGTTTATTGATGACAGACACATCCTCACAGCTCTCTCTCTACCCCAATTCAGACTGAAAATTGTCCTATTTTTCCACTCAATGCAGAGTACGTATACAGTGCAGCTCCCCATCATCAATCAAGAATCAACACAATTCACTGATTAGAATTTCATCATACAAGACCTATTTTTATAATTTGATACCGGACAATTACACTAACTTCCTTTCACGACTCAATCCTGTAATTGTTTTGTATTTCCCTTTAGAGTAATTTTCAAGCTTTTCCAGCAAAAATATCATGTGCATATAATCATCCAAAAGAAATATAAACTTTGCTTAAGATTTGATTTTACTTAAAACATGAAAATTCTGTTTTCATTTGTTTTGTAATTACTTTGCACCAATAGTACCCCGTGAACATTTTACAATTACACTATCTACCTTCAATAGTCAAACTACAAAACTCGGATTCACTATATGTAAAAATGCTCTGACTTATCTCTGCTAAAAGAAGCAATTAAAGTTGCAGAAGAATAAACGAGAAAGGTCATCTCCCTGTTGAATTCCCCTAACAGTTTCATATTATGTTTCACCTCTTTCTTTCGGATTACTATCTAGAAGTGAATGTCACATCACTTTTAGATGCATACCATCCCTTCCTAGTACAGCTTTCTCATTGTTTATTCATTTCAATTGTCCATGCCCCATGATAACAATGCTTCTAAGATTTTCTGAGGTAAAGGTCATTGAAAAAGGTAAAAAGATTATCAGTACTGGATTCCACATTAATAATTTCAAGATATTGTTTTTGGAAGACAACGATAATTAGCTTCTGATATAACTAGCGGATTTAAACATCATTATCATTGTCATAAGATTTATGAACTTTAAATCAGAAGTTGACAAGATTCATTGTTTAATCAGCTTTTGCATGAATTTTTACAAGAACGTATCTATATGAATATTTATATACATTTCAAATTTTAAACATTATCGTTCTCCAAATAAAGGCAATATAAAACAAATATAGAACTGATAAAATGACCTAGCAATAAGACATTTAAAGGGGCAGTAGCACGTTTTTTCGCTCAAATAAGTTGATGAAATATATTTGAAAAATAATGTCACTAAAAGTAAAACACCCTTCTCCCTTCAGAAAATCAAGTTAGTAAATGAGTGTACATAGTTCCGTAAAGCCATGGGAATAGTTTTTGTCATTCGAAATAATAAAATGTGTTCACTATAAAATGGCCACTATGCAATTTTTGCTTTATACGCAACACCGTTATTACCACTACGGATCATTGTTTTTTGTAATAAGATGTTTTACCCTCTTAAGTAAATTCAAATGACATAAACTATCAGCATAAATGGGAAATTTGAAAAAATAAAATTTGAAAAAAAAACGTGCTACTGCCCCTTTAAGATTAAAAGAATATGATGAATCAGTAGATGATATTTGATACCATGTAACAAGAGTAACATAAATAATGTATCAATTGATGTAAAAGAAAATCAATTTATGGGTATTTGTTTCTTCCTGGAAAATGATAGATGTTTATCTCCAGACAAATAGAAAGGGTTTTATATAAATAGTATACAATTAACATACAATCACACACAAACATTTACAGATAGCAGAAGTTTAAACATTATTTATTTATATAAGGTATAAAGGCAATATTTACCAAAACGTAAAATCAATAATAAAATATTATGTAAGATTTTGCAAAAAAAGGAGATTCTACTCTATTTGATTTATGGAAAACTTTTATGTTGTGGGATTAAAATATGCTGATTAAATAATACAATTTGCAATTACGTAAAAATGAATTTTTCTTCAAATTAATTGATAACTATAGATCTTACTGTCTCCTAGATAACTCTTATCAAAGTTATAGCAGTATAAAGATGATATCTATAGTGCTGTTTCAAACTTTAAAGAAATTAATTCAATCGAAACATATTACGTTTCTAACATTTATAAGTTTATCAAGATTACATGATAGAAATGAAATTGAAATTTGATAACAATATTATTCATCATAAAATCATCATCGATTAACATTTTACATTTAAAAATAAAATGAAGAATATACTAATTTAATGCCCCAGAAAGTTTCAACAAAGAAGATTTCACATCAATCTGAGAAACAACTCCACCCGTAGTTACTTGAAAAAAAACAGTCTGAACTACGTTGACTGCAATATGACTGCAGTCAAACTGTGGTAGATACCAGTAAAGATATATGCGACCCTCTGTAAGCGCCCTTATTATCAATCAAAATACAACCTCCTCACCACAGACTAAGAAACTACAGCAAATCAGAAGTCATGTGCAATAATGTGGTGTCTCCTCCTTGACCCCAAGTTACTCTCAAAATAAGCCATTACACCAAACATGCTCCCTGATATGCAGGTGTTCTAACAACGTTGATGACAAAGTACCTAGTTAATTAGCAACCAATCAAATGGGTGTCCTTATTAGCATCCCTTTTGAATTCTGTAGTTCAGTGCTTATTAGATATATCATAGTATATCACATGAAGGGAGATCTATTTCTTATAAAAGCAAATTTCTTTGACTGACTTGAACATGCACAATAAGCATTAATAAATTATTTCTAAGTTATTCATCAATTTCCATAGAATGAAACACATATGACAAAGCTGGAGACTGCATGTCAAATGAATTAATCAAACGAAACCAAAATCAGTAAATCCCCCATGATTCATATGCAAGGAGGCAAATGCCAACTTGATCATCATTGGTCAACAAGTTATAAGCATCTCCAAACAAATAATGCTTATGAATATGAATATATATTTTATAAATTAAAATAGAGAACAAAATCACCAACCAATTTCGACAGTATCCCCCATGTATCACAGACGAGGAGACAAATGCCCACTGTCCACTTCACCTCACTAACATATGGTAAATGACCACCGCCTATTAGAAGACCGATACCATTACATCAATGTTAGTGTAATCCGACACCTCTTTCCCACCCCAGCCTTCCATGTTTACACTACCGGCTAGATATGCCTCTAATTAATGCGGGTCTTTGTTTTATGGTCTGGGAGGGTACAAGATGTAGGATTAGAACCATATGGGTGTCTTCCCATCCATAAAGACCCTCTCATCAGTGGGATGGGGTAAACGAGTGATTATGTCACTAACTGGAAACATGTGTCCTGCAATCGGTGTCCATGTCACTGACTGACCTGAGCTTATCTCCCTCAACACATGGACTGATACACTCGCTAGATCGGTCCAGCCACGGGAGACTTATCGTCATCCTCTAGTGTCTAAATTACTCAATTGTGAGCTTAAAAGTTTGTGTAGGAAATTGTCATCAGCTTACTTAGCTTAGAATATTTCGTAAAACGGTATTTATTTAATGAATAAATATTTGTTCTAAGTGTAAGACTTGTCCAAGTATAGACTCCTTATTTTTCAAAGAGTCTACAACAAGACTGCAGAGCTCATTAAGCTTTGATGGATTTGCTTTATTTGGTGGTACCTGTTAGAGTGACAATAAGCTACTGTTTGCTAACTGCTTGTTTGAGGATATAGTTGCACTGGAGTATTTGTTATCAGAGCTGATCAGAAATATCTTGTTTGGTTGTATTCAGTTCAATTCTGAAGATGAAGATATTTCAGAGGATCTTTTTTTTTTCATTTTCTATTTCTTTAAATTTTGAAATTTAAAAAATATCATTTTACAGATCAAGTGTTAAACTAGACCAAGTCCAAATCACACGATGTATCAGCCCAATCTGGACCGTAACAAAACATGGGTAGAGCACTGTAAATGAACAATTACTTCACCAACTAGAACCACATGTTCTCTCAGAGGTGTCCATGTCACTTCCAGTTGACCCAAGCTTATCTCACTCAGTGTTAACATATGGGTGGAGATGGAGGCGATATATGCATGGGGTCCTTGCAGACACTTACTACACTCTGTCTTCCAGATCCTTATATTATATAAAAGCTATAGCAATATCAGAAAGCACAACATAAGGAATATATACAAACATACTAGATGTCAGAGATTCCTTTGCATCTTTTTAAATTATGACATCCAGAAATTTACATTTCAGAAACTTGATGTTAGTCTCGCTACCCCACCATACCACGCCTTGTGCAAAGTAAAATTTAGTCTTTAATAATTATATTGCCATCATCCGTTTTCTTTAAATTCAGTTTATCTAGACTTGCTAAATAAGGATCTAGACTGTATTAAAGCCTCTTAGTTTATGCACTGTCTTGTGGCAGGACCATGCCTAGTGAGACACAGGTAGAATAATGATTACCTCACTAACTGGATACATCTGTTCTCCAAGAGGTATCCATGTCACTATGTACTGACTCCAGTATATCTCTCTTTGAGTGGAAACATTTGAAGACAGATCTAGTCTTATACTCAGACTGAAAAAAAGTATTTATTCTAAAAAAATATACCCATTTTATTAAATATTGCAAAGGCTCCTTTTCAATATTTATTTTCAGAGTGTAAGTGTTAGACTAAAGCAGATTCAGTCTCAATGGTCCTGTGCAGTCCATGTCACTGTTAGATACTATCATGCTCATTGTGTCTCTGAATAGTCTAAATATTTCTTTCAAATTCAAAGTAATTAAGCAGTTAATTCAAATGAAGGAATAAATACATGAAGTTGATCCACATGCGACCAAGATTTAGGAGATCTCTGTGAGTCAAAAATAAAAGTCAATATATGAAACTTAAGAATTAAGGCACTCACTGGGATAGTTCCTGCAGTTATGCTATCTATGTATAATTAAATCAGTCACTTGTAAACGCATGGCTTAAGGTATAATTTTATGAGCAAATTTTGCTTCTACATAAATATTTCGATTGAACAGTTTTCTAGTCTTACGCTCAGACTCTGAAAAATTTATTTATTCTGAAAACAGCACCATTATATTAAATATTGAAAAGGAGACTATAAGAAATGGGATTTTCAGAAAACAGAGGCTCTTTTTCAATATCTTTGTCAATATCCTCTTCAAAGTCTAAGTGTTAGACTAGGATTTCCTTTCTGAATCTCAGACAGTATTCAACAGTGTAACTTGTGTCAATCTTGTATTCACCAAAGTAAGTGTACACTGTAGAACTTTTCTGACAGTGAAGTTTTGTTATAGAACTTTTCAACTACCTAACCAAATCATTGACTGGTCATTTCTTGAATACTTGACAATGTGAACTGTCAACCTTGGATTCCATGCATGACAAGGCAGCCAAATGGCTTACTTTGTAACAGTTCCTATTCTGTCACTGGTGTTTTCTTCACAATGTAACTTGTCTCCCAAATGGATGGCTGTGGAACATTTCTGCATTATCTTTTTTGGATGTAAAATGTTATTTCACTTTTGTGTCATGTCTTGTAGGTTCAATATAAAACAATATATTTTCAAAAAACAATTTACTATTTTTACACCCAAAGCAACGTCTGACAGTATGTTTTTATAACACTCATTTTAACTTTTACGAATGATATTAAGAATTGGAAAAACTAGCTGATTTTTGCAGTTTATGGCATGTCCACCTTCAAGTTTTGCGCTTATGGCTTGAACAGTTACTGTAACCCTGTTGCTTATTACAGATTTTAGTTTTTAGTTTATCAGAGGAAATAATACAATATATAAGTAAGATGTACATCTTTATATTCACATTGCAGTAAAACCTGCAAGCAAAGGCTTAAACTGGTAATCTGTGGGTGGATTATGATAATGAGTACGGAGATTTAACAAGCGGTTTTCAGCGGAGCTGTTCTCCCACTCGGGTGTGGGTGGTAATTCACTGTAACTCTTATTACCATATAGACAAGTTGACTGATAATTAGTACCAACTGAGAATCAACCAAAAACATCGGAGTCACACTAATCTCTTACCCCCAAGGTGGAAGTTCGGGGGTTCTGATTGTGACAGCTAATTAAATGGAGCAAGAACATACTGTGAACATAAGTGCCACTTACATAAGATGTATAGGCTAACAGTACTGGACATGGGTAACATGTAGATTTAAAAAGTTACAAATTTCAAGTTTTAAAACTACAAGTATTCCGGAAATTTCCAATACATATAGACAGCATACTTTGGATTTTTGGATCCTTTTTACTATAATACATAGTGACCTTTCAAACTTTCTTAAAACTTGCTTTATTTATTAATATATTTAATAAATTATTATAGAAACCATAGTCCATAGTAAATTTCTATAATGATAATAATGAATGGCCAAATATTTTATTAACTCAATTTATCTATTAACTGAGAGAGAACTCACACTTGTTTTGTAAAAGTCATATGACACAAATACTAAGGTAATAAATTTATGATTCTTTCAAAGACTTAATTTAGAAACAGCCTCGTCCACAAGTGAGAGCCCAAGTGGTAAGCCTTTACTTTTTAACAGTTGGGTGGCTTGCACTTCATCCGTCTGGGAAACCAGAAAAGGTTATCATTCATAAATGTAATGTTACAGAAATAAAATCCTTCTAAGCAAATATCAGCAACAAGTCTGTCTTGACTATTTCAATATGTAGATGTTCATAAGAGATTCTGCCTATATACTTTTCTCACTCACGTTTCATAACATCCTGTATATGTTACACAGCCATATCCAATGTCTTTATCATATTAAGATTGATACACTGTACATTGTATGACAATGTTGTTATGTAATGTATTTATTACAAATAGAACATGTATTAAATTCATATCAAAATGATAGTGCTTATCTGTCTCGATTGTTTGTATTTTTCGAATTAAATTCAACTTTTTGGGATCATATGAAGAAATCAATACCAAACCAAACAATGTATGTTTTGAAAATAAAGAATTAATTTCAGCAGAGAAAATAGTATTCAACACATATCAAAACCAATTAAATATAGATAAGTTTTCCACAAGCAAGCTTTATCTCCTTGTCGGTCTCAAACTCATTTTGGAATCGTTCCACAAAATAACATTATTTTCCTTCTTTTTCATTATTAATTTCAATTGATAAGAAATTAAAAGTTCAATATTTGCTGACAAAACATAAATAACGTATTAAATATTTTATCCCCAAGAAAACAACGTGATACTTATGTAAAAAGGCCAATTATGACTAGACAATCACAAAATTTATGTTTTAACAAATTGTGACATAAAAGTTATCAAAATACAAATTCATTTGTTTATTACATCAAAAAATTATCATTGTAATTTGTTCTTATAAAGATGAAAACATTCCATATTAAAATGGCTTTTGTGAAGTTTATCTCTGAGCAAACTATTCAACATGCTTAAAATGTGCTTAAATGCAAACATTTTTAATTGAGAAAATGCAAAATCAGCTTTCCAAGAAACAGACAAGACACACAATATCGCCTTCGTTGGAAGTTGACGTCAATGAGGAAAAATAATGTCATGTCACATCGCCATTATTTATAAAGAACATGTTGGTTAATATAACAAATTTCACATAGTCTGGTATGCTTTAATGTCAGCTATGAAATATAATATTTTGTAGGTATATATACAATATCTAGGGAATTAAGATATTTTTGCATCCTTTAAAAGTTTTAGGATCAGGTATATGACACAGGCAAGTTTTACAAACATACGAACACCAGGAACAATATATATATGTATGATGATAACAATCAAATTAAGGTATTCAATGTGACAGCAAATGGATTTTATGTGAGAGATTAGTAATGGGCTCCTTAAATGGATATGATTACCGGTATATCATATTTGAGTTTGAATATATCAACATTAAACAATAGCTATAATATTATTTTCATGATCAGGTATGATGATAGAGAAAGGGAAGTGTTATTGGATCGGACTAAAACAATTATTTTTTTTTTCATAAAACTCTTGTAAGAATTGTTCTTGATTAGGTAAATCTCATTGAAGATTAGTGTAGCAACACTTGTTACAGAGAACTATAGAATAGTTATCAGAATGATTCTTTATAGTCCCCATCATTCAAGATGAGTACAATGGTACAACTTACACAGAACTATAGAGTAATTTTGAAAGTGAATCTTTAGTCCCTATAATTCAAGATAAGTACAATGACACTAGTTACAAAGAACTATAGATTAGTTTTGAGAGTAAACATTTAGTCCGGATCATTCAAGATAGATAAGTACAGTGACACAACTTACAGAAAACTATAGATTAGTTTTGCGAGTGAACCTTTAGTTCCTATAATTCAAGATGAGTACAATGACGCTAGTTACAGAAAACTATAGATCAGTTTTGAGAGTGAACATTTAGTCCGGATCATTCAAGATAGATAAGTACAGTGACACAACTTACAGAAAACTATAGATTAGTTTTGCGAGTGAATCTTTAGTCCCTATAATTCAAGATAAGTACAATGACACTAGTTACAAAGAACTATAGATTAGTTTTGAGAGTGAACATTTAGTCCGGATCATTCAAGATAGATAAGTACAGTGACACAACTTACAGAAAACTATAGATTAGTTTTGCGAGTGAACCTTTAGTTCCTATAATTCAAGATGAGTACAATGACGCTAGTTACAGAAAACTATAGATCAGTTTTGAGAATAAACCTTTAGTCCTCATCATTCAAGATGAGAAGGACACTTCTTACAGAGAACTATAGATCAGTTTTGAGAATGAATCTTTAGTCCCTATAATTCAAGATGAGTACAATGATACTACTTACAAAGAACTATAGATCAGTTTTGAGAATGAACCTTTGGTCCTTATCATTGAGTACAGTGACACAAGCTGCACACGGTGTAAGTAAAGTCTGCATGAAGGGAGTAGGGATAACATGGCAGGGACTCTATCAGCACTGTAGTACCTGCCAGTAGAGAGGAGCGCGCCTGATGTATGTAGCAGAGGCGGCAATGTGTTGAGCAGACTTGCTCCAGACACTGTGGCACCAGCAGATACCACACCTTGTACAGCCACACTAATTGATTCCACACGCTCCTCCGCCTGGGGTACATACAGGGGACAGGACAGACTTTGGGAGGGTAGGTTGAGGGTTAGGTTGAGGGTTAGGTTGAGGGTAGCTTGAGGGTTATGTTGAGGGTAAGGTTTAGGGTTAGGCTGAGGGTAGGTTGAGGGTAGGTTGAGGATAGGCTGAGGGTTAGGTTGAGGGTAGGTTGAGGGTAGGTTGAGGGTAGATTGATGGTACTGGGTTAGGCTGAGGGTAGGTTGAGGGTAAGGGCGAGGGTAAGGTTGAGGGTAGGTTGAGGGTAGATTGAGGGTTAGGCTGAGGGTAGGTTGAGGGTAAGGTTGACGGTAGGTTGAGGGTTAGGTTGAGGGTAGGTTGAGGGTAGGTTGAGGGTTAGGTTGAGGGTTAGGCTGAGGGTTAGATTGAGGGTAGGTTGAGGGTTAGGTTGAGGGTAGGTTGAGGGTAGATTGATGGTAGATTGATGGTAGATTGAGAGTAGCACCTTGCATGGCAGAGGGTTGAAGGATGCAGTCGGGGTCGAGAGGGATATTCCTACATGAAGTTAAGACGGAAACTTAGAGATGACAGGGAGAGAGAGTTTGGAAGGGGTGGGGGTCAGGGGAGCAGGAATAGAGAAATTCACCAGAAAGGTGGAATTTCATGGGATGGTTTTGAAGAGAATGAGGATGTAACACTTAAACCTTAAAGAAATATGCTAAATTTTAGTCTTGGACAAAAGCATCCATATTAATCTTATAGGGGCAAAAGTGAAATAAGGATGAGATGTTTGGAAACAGAAGATATATGTATGAGTTTTATAACACTTCACTCTTTCAAAACTACCAATTGCAATTAAGAGTGATTCATTATGGTAACATGTTGGATTTAATTAATTTTTGCACCATGAAAAACTAATTGACCTCCGTGCACTCTGCGGTGACCTGACCTGACTCCGGCTCAAGCCATGTGACCACCAGTCAACACTGGACACATGGATGAACAGCGGCATGGAGACTGAACATCTTTTCATTATGAATAATTAATATAATTGGATAATTTCAACTATTTCTCACGTGAGTTGTTAAAGCAATTAAGAACATGAAGCCATTCTGAGTGGGTAAATTACAGGAGTTATAACTCATTAATAACGGGAATAATCCAGCATTGGCCACTGGTTAACAATTAGTCTAACACTTAGAGTTAGATTTTAATTTTTTTTTGAAAAATTCAAAAACTGAAAAAAAATTGAAAAATATTGGGAAAAAAGAGAGAAAATATAATAAAAAGGAGCCTCTGAGATGTGTTCATTTCAGAACTGAGCTCTGTAGTCTTGTTGAAGACTTGCCTAGGCTTTTTAAAAATGGAGTAATTGATCTCCTACAATGATTGACCTGACTTTAGTCAATTCAACACTGGTCACTGCTGGACCTGTAGTCCAAGATAACAGGAATCTCTAAAAGAACCCCTCTCTCAAATATATTTTATTTTAAGGAATTATATATTTTTAGATATGGAAATCAAAGTTTTCATCTAAGCTTCAAAATATGAATTAAATTTCATGTAGAGATAAAATGTGACCCTCAAACCATAATCATTCAGCTATTACAAGATATCTGTCTTACGTCAGCATACCAAATAATGGCAAATATACGTATCAAAGGCCTATCATTAACCCACCAAAAGATACTCATAAAGTAAAGTTATTTTGCTGCAGACAAACAAACAGAATAGACAATCGGACAGGGAAAAACAATTTGCTCCAGTTTATCTTTGATTCACGGCCATAAAAAGTTTAATTCTATGAAATTATATACATAAGCCGATTTTAGCATTTAACATTACTTAGTATTAGGGTTAATGTCGGCTGACAAAATAATTTGGCATCAAACGAAACTGTAAAATGATCAGTGACCACTCTTCAATGACCTGACCTGACTCCTAAGTCAACACTGTTCACCCCTGGCCCCACAATGACCAATACAGCACCAGTTCTAAGTGACCATGCATAGAAATTTGTCTATTGACCGTGGCAGGTCCCGTCATTAGGACTAGCAATTTCTCCAGTTCATGTCCCCACAATACTGACTCTCTCAAGTCAACACAATCTGATGGGAAAATGGATTCTTTTTGAATGGGACTAAATATTTATCGCTTTTGCAAACATTATGAGGGACAACATACAAACGTGAAGAATCAAAGTTGACACCCATCAAAATATTTTAAATGGGATTTAAACCAATAATCTAATTAAACTGATAACAGTTCAACTTTCGTGAACTTCTTGGCAAAATGAGGATTTTAGAATTTAACATTTAATTTGTTGCCATGACAATGGGTGTCATCAGGATTTGACACTTTAAAAGTTTTGATAAGATTCTATATAAATAACAAACTTTTAATTAGAAAACCAATATTTGAACTCTATCTTTTATCTTTCTTAAAAGTATTATTCTTCTAAATTGATATAAATTCTTCTTTTTAATTGCAGATAACACATGTTCAAAGTACAACCCAAAATATACCTAAAATTGTTTATTATCAAAATTGTATATAGCACACAAATAATTCTTAGACTATTTTATTTTTAATAATCTTCTGTATCAGATATAAATACTTTTGACTAAATGGTAGACACAAAAGTTAATGTCATGTTAAATGTCATAATGTGATATATGATAAAGTTACAATTTAATATGTTCTAAGCTTAAGTAAGATATCCTTTTCCTCAAACTTGATTTTCTTTATTCAGAAAAAAGTATAGAAACTAAATTGAAAATAACAGTAACATTCTAAATCAAACTTTAATAATGAATAAATATATACATATATATAGACACACACACACACAGAGACACACACACCTTCACATGCAACATAAAGTTCCTTAAAGATTTATTACTTATTAGGAATAATATCAAATGAAATTGAAAATTCCTGAATTTCAGTGCTGCTATGTCAAAATAGAAAATTACATTTAAAAAAAAACAGAAACCAAACTTGTATAATTCAAAGATATATGTGATATTTGTCTTTTTCCTAATTTAAATATTTTGCAAAATTCAATAATATGTAATATTTATCCATTTTTGCATATAAATATTTCATTAAATTTAAACATTTATATGATATTGAAATACCAGAGATCATGCATGTAAGAAACCTCTCAACTGAAATTTGGAACTTCATATATTAATTTAATTAAAACATTAGACCACTTTAATAAATACATTTTAAGTCAAACATGAAATTTGATATATTTGGTCATGTATATCTCTTCAAATATTTCACATAAACCAAGGTACATTACAGGTTTAAATGACAGAAAACAATACATTTTTAGAGTCTTTTAATCTCTATCAATTATAAAATTCACGACATATTCATTTTAAAGAACATGATAAAATATTAAAATCAAAACTTGCAAACTTTGCAAACTTTGCAAATATAGTAAAAGACTTTAGGTTCCTACAAAGTTTGGTGCATTTTTTATCTTTCCAAAGAATGCGAGTCAGGTTTTTACCTTGTTTTATTTTGGTTGCAGAAATCTGCCAGTCGGTGTGAAATGTACATGCATGTGTTTGAAATGGACGAGTGTATATTTCTCTAAGCTCGTCGACTGTGCAGTATCAGCTAGAATCCTTCATGGATCCTAATCTAAGTAACTGCATGCAGGCGTTGGAAAGTCAATCGGAGCGCCAGGTTTTCGCTAGACAGCTTGGCGCCAACCCACCTGGCTTTGATTCTTCAATGGTTGGAACCTCATAGGTTGGGGGTCCCTGTGTCTTGCAAATGATTATTGACAAAACTTGATGTTTTTCAATACATAAATATGTTCCTTCCTCTTGACTGAATCTAATAAAAGCTATTTGCTAGAAAATGTTAACCCAAAACAGATGTCGTTGTTACCAAGACGGTAGAGAGATGAGGGAAAAATCTTGTAGATTCTGACGTTCTTGCCTTATTTCAAGCAAAGCAGGCCCAAAGTTGCTTCAGTTCATTCTTCATGGGGAATGGGAAATAGATTTCGTGTTCACACAGCATCTATTTCATCTACATGCCATAAGTGAAAGCGTTTAAAAACTAGATATTAGTTCATTTCACAGACTGTTGAGATTTTGTAATATGAATATAATTTTATTATAAGTTACTTCAAATAAGTTCAATTTATACTTTTTATTTCTTTAACCTTTTTTAAAAGAGTTTCTGATTTATACATTCTGTTTTAATATGTTTCAGACAAATTCAAGCCATTGATAACTCTATCTAGTTTGGCCAGTTAACAAATTTACAAATCATATTTCATATTGGTCTGATAAGATAAAATAAGATAAGATAAGATAAGATTTTGTATTGTCTTAACATTCCACATGGAAACAGTGACAGTATTCTAATGCTACATAAGATAAAAAAAATTGTAATTAATTTTTTATTACAGCGAACCCTGTTACATGAAAGGACTTCTGACCAGGGAAGCAGGAGTCCTATTGATTAAAAGAAATAACTGAGGTGGATTTCTGTGTTGATTTTTTTTTTACACAAAACAAAGCACATCACATTCACTCACACATTCACCCATTATGTAGACATGAGATTATTGTTTTCTTTTTATCACTTATTTAGATACTTTGAAAATTCTAGAATTCTTCGAAGAAGTCGTTTAAAGGTTTTCAGGAAAATGCCTGCCACGCCCATATTTGAAGGCGGGTGAGGACCTTATATATGAACAAACTTTGATCCCCTAGGTGCAAGGTCCCTCCCATCAACATTTTAGCAAGAGTGAAGTGGTTCTGGAGAAGAAGTAAAAATGTTGAAATGTTTATAGACGCTGGACTACACTCCCCATGCCATTAGCCCATCTGGCCTTTCAAGCCTGATGATCATAAAATTCACTTTTTGAGGAAGTTTACCAAATTTCCTCAAAAGGGGATAAGTAGCGCTGAAGGAAGCAGTGTCTTGGTTGTGTTTGTGGAAATATAGTATCCACTCCTAAAGCTAACACTAGATTTTACTTTAGCTGCAAGAATCAGGCCATGTATAATTAGAATTTCCAGAAAGTTTCATCTAAAGCAGTACATGAATACGTTAGTGATATTTATTACTCGCTCATTGAAGATATCGCAGTTTAATAAATCTACCGTATCTACTTAGTGTAATAACATCGCGTGCTGCCGATTGACGTGACGTCATAATGGCAAACATATGACGTCACAATGTCAGCGCCGCGGTCGCAATGGAGTGTGTCCCATTTATCAACGAGTTTGTGGAATTAAGTGGCATTTAAATCAGTGAATGATAAATAAAATACTAAACTCGTTTCCGTTTAATAACATATTTATGAAACTCGTGAGATGGTATTTGTATTTAACTCGCTTTCGCTCGTTAAATACAAACCACTCACTCGTTTCAGAAATATGTTATTAAACAGAACATCGTTAAGTATTCTCTATATATCTTACAAATTATGACGCGTTCACATCCATTTGTTACAGGTGAAATATTGTGACATACCGGTACTTGAAATACAGTAAACATACCAAGAATCTTTATGATCTGTAATCAGATTATTTTTAAAGGTCAAATATTTTTCTCTTAAAAATTTAAGATATGCAATCATATAATCTCTTTGCTCTCTATATTACTCAAATGAAATTAAGTTAAGAAAAGCTTGAATAATATAAACTAGATTTGTATTTGCAAGATGCAGATAGCCTGCAATAATATAAGATAAGATAAGTTTTTTTTTTGTCTTAACATTCCACATGAAAACAGTGACAACATTCTAATGCTACATAAGATAATCATAAAATATATAATGATGACAGATCGACATTGAGCATTGGTAACAATCAAGAATAATATATCTAATATATTAATGGGTCTCAGTATTGACAAAGTAGTAAATATAGTAGCAGATGGTATCAATCAAGTTGGGTCTACTATTTGAGAAGATATAAATAAACTGGTTGTGTTTATCAAGGCTTTTGAAATTATTATAGATCTATAGCAGCTATACTATGGGAAAGACATTGACATTCCTTGCTGTATCTTGTGCAAGACATAATGATGCATCCCATCTTCTAGTGTATGACAGACCTGACACAATCTCTGGTCAAGTACTGCTATCGGTGGTCTATGTCTGCGTCCAGTTTCAATCATGAGTTTATGGTCACTTAAACGTAGTTTTGTGAAATGTACTCTGTGTTTCTTTATTGGACAGTTTAGGTAAGGTTCAAAGTTTACATCTTGTTTACATAGTATATAAGTTCTGAGTTTATTCTTTGAAAATTGATCTGGAGGTCTTGTAGAGAGTTAATAAAATTAGTTTTGAAGTGCAACTTTGACTTTTGTAAACCGCATGCAGATGATAGATCACATAATGAGATATTACACTTCTTTAGGAGTACATTATGTTTAGGAGTGCAATATCGAACAATGTTAATGTTTTCCTATCTACCGTTATATATATATGTAATCATCTGATGGGAAATGAAAACATTAAACAAAATTAAAAAGCTAAGAAATGGAGGTTGAGGCTAAAACTCAATTAATATTTTCTCAAAAAATTAAGACATGCAATAAAATTTATGTCTTTGCTTATAATCAGTCAAATGAAATTAAATAAAGAAATATTTACATTGACGGACAAGCTTTCAGAATATTGGAACAACGGAACACTTGTGAGAGCTGCATTATCAGAGAATACTGGTTAAAACATCTTTGAGAGCAATGTCTGCAAGTAGACTTATGTGATAATGCTAATATTCTCTCCTTAAAATTCTCTAGAAAAACTTGAAACTCTTACAATACCAACACTGTTGAACAAAGTAATTGATTTCACAGATTAGATGAAATAACAGCCTACCTGAAAGAATTTGTAAGTATTCATATCTAAATTCTTCAGAAAACAAGAGTTACCAGATACCTCATCATACCTCATCGGTTTCATAAGTTTAAACTTTACATTTCACTTTGAATTATGTAATTTATTTGTAATATTTAGTGGAATGAAGATACTTGTACACATTAAATTAAAGCAGTTTTAAAAAAAAGCATTTGTCAGTCAAATATGGAAAATATTTCTAACATCTCTAGAAAAAAAAGCACCTGTTCGTCAACTCATTTCCAACGATTTAAAAACAATTCATTTTGGAATATCAAAAGATAAAAATCAAGTTAATTAGTTAATGCATAAAAACAAAGTAAGCTGGACTCTTTTAAAGCTCAGGCCCAGACAAAAAAACAATCCCTGTATAACAAATTAGTTCCTAGTAATTCCACTATATACGGTTCATTATTGTTTATAAATGTAATGATAATATCTTTTAATAATTAACTATCAATGTTATGGCACGTATACGGTATTTACCGCCTAGACCATATGATACGACAACTGGGCCAATACGGGAAAACTGGGTCAATACGGGAAAAACAGGGCCAATACGAGACAAACTGGGCCAATATGAGTGTGAGTATGCACAGTCGCACATTTGGTGAAAGCCCGAAGCTGTCCCTTCACAACTTTGACCCGTGCTATCTGTTCACCATTCTTGTTTATAATTATTATTTCAATATAGATGAGATGTTTAGTGTTGTGCAAATAGAATGAAAAGAGGTTAATTAATAACATTATTCTATGTATGCATGGTTCATTATTGTTGATAAATGTAATAAAATATACCCTTGAAAAGAAGCTTTTATCCTTCAAACTATGAGTAACCACAGTTTGGTTTAGTGATTATATAAATGTTACCCATATTGATATATCATTGGGATATTATATCATACACTATATATGGTTCATTATTGTTGATAAATGTAATAACATATACCCTTGAAAATCAATCCAAAGTGTGATGGGAAATTTGTCAGTCTATCTGTTGGAGATTTTGGAAACAGCACAGAGCTAAAATACTAGAAGAGCATTGTTGGGATGTTATAAAGTTATGATAATACACTTACTTAAATCAACCTTTTATCTCTCATTATAAACTGAAACAGAGATGTTAGGATACACACAAACAAAATTAAATGTTTCTTGGGCAAATTGTTTTCAAAAGAGACGAGAGTCTTTTTACGAGTGAGAAGTACATTTTATTTGTCCATGAAAATATAGCTTGATCGCTAGATCCCGGGTCTCTGTGTGAAGCTTAGCACCATGTTCAACCGAGAAATCTTCTTTGAGACAATCATTTGCATTTACATATAACAAATGCTTCATGTAATGTCAGTCTTTTTGTATAATGCAATATTTTCATACAAAGTGTAATTTGTCTGGCTCTGTAGAAAATGCAATATGTACAAGTGTGTATATTATGCAATATTCCATGGACATTATGATTTTTCTTATCCTTTAGAAGATTAAACCATCTGTTTGTGTGAGATCTAACATCAGGTGGGAAAGTGCCAGGTCGAATCACGCCTACACCTTCGGCACAGCGAGGGTTAATGTTGCTTATCTTGCACTTGCGTTTCCAGAAATTATTTCATCTTTTCCTTTATCAGAGGAACACAGACATTCTGTACTGTAAAACAGGTGGTCCAAATTGAAGCTAGGAAGAAATTAAGTTTCTTATAAGGTTAACTGTTTTTGTAGTTTGTTGGTTGTTCTTCGAGGTATTTACATTTGGAAAATTGAAATAAAATTCCATGTTGATATTTATTTTGTATTTTCTCTAGGTTTTTGGAATGATGTTGTACATTGATATCATTGCAAGTTTTTGCCATTTTCCTGAAGAAATAAAAAAATATTTTCTGGAAAAAGAAACGTTGCAGTTTTTATTTGAAAATGATAAAAGTCGAGAGTCTGATAAGTTACATAAGGCTGTCATTGTATACTACCATTGGTATTATGATCTTTATTGAACTGTGACTCATTGTAAAGATTGTCATTTCTTTCCCAGCATATAATACCATGTGATATACTGTGTCAGTCTATCCATTCATTCGTCCATCCTAATCACCTCATATCCGCTGTAGAACTTAACAAAAGTTGATTATATCTCTCTGAAACTTTGCATGCTAGTATAAGAAGTTATGAAGTGGTGCCTTTTGGTCTTTTCAGAATTGTATAGACTTTATTGTGTTTATTCCATTTACATGATTAAGACTTGGACTCTTTTCAGGGATATTTTCGTTATTTCCAGAACATCACATAAAAAGCAATTACATCTGTGTGTCACTAAAAACCTGGAGCTTGACAAAAATTCTGATTTCTAGAGAAATTTCACATGAAATTCTAGTAAAATGATTTGAAGTAGGAATTAATATAATGTTATTAATTAAGTATTTCCGTATTGGCCCTGTTACAGGTCCGTTGTATTGACCCGAGACGAAGGATAGCGGACCTGTTATTCGGCCAATACGGAAATACTTAATTAATGACAATTTTATTAATTAACTTCTTTTCATTCTATTTGCACCACACTAGACATCTATCTATATTATATTGAAATAATAATTATAAACAAATTTGGTAAACAAATAGCATGGGTCAGTTGTGAAGCAACAGCTTCGGACTTTCACCAAATGTGCAACTGCGCATACTCACACTCATATTGGCCCAGTTTGTCTCATATTGGCCCAGTTTTTACCGTAATGGCTCAGTTTCCCCATAATGGCCCAGTTGTCGTATCATATGGTCTAGGCCTTAAATACCGTATACGTGCCATAACTTTGAAAGTTAATTAATAATGTATGATATAATATCCCAATGATGTATACGTATCAATATTGGTAACGTTACTCACTAAACTAAACTGTGGTTGGTTGAAACAGTTACACGTTGTTTGAGAGATAAAAGCTTCTTTACTATTATGTTAATGATTATGTATTTCCTAATGGCCCAGTACAGGTCCGAGGTCCGTTGTATTGGCCAATCAGATAATCTTGTATTGGCCCAGTTTGTCTCTTATTGGCCCAGTTTGCCTTATTGGCCCAATTGTCAAATAATATGGTCTAGGCCGTAAATACTGTATACATGCCATAACATTGATAGTTAATTATTAAAAGATATTATATAAACAATAATGAACCATATATAGTGTATGACATAATATCCCAATGATGTACTTATCAATATGGGTAACGTTACTCTAATCACTAAACCAAACTGTTGGTTGAAACAGTTTCACATAGTTTGATGATTGATTTGTATATATAATAAACATATAATACCAAATTCAAATCATGTGAACAATATGTTATAAAGGCAAACATGAGTCATCAGTTCAAACCTTTGTCTAAAAGACATCTGGTCAGAAATGATGATATTATCATATTCAAATTCAATACTATGTAAAGTTCCTGCAACAGCTTGCAAATAAATGATACTCACAGTTATCAGTTAAATAACGACTATGAAAGTAATGACAAACAATTTTTATTATTCAACTAAGCAAACTTTTTACATTATCCATTTGTTTTTTAACTTAGAAAAACAAGATGAAAGCTTGAATAGAATGGTAAATTGAAACTTTCCTCTTTAACACTATATGGCTATTAAAACTTCATCACCTAAATGTATACATGTATTAAATCATTGTAATATTAGCCCTTTTACTGCTGCTCCTAAAGCTTTCATCACCATAATATAAAAAAGAATGTTATACATATTTGGTTTAACCCTGTCGGCAGCAGACGTTCATTAACAATTGATGTTAATCAAGTTAATGTTAGAGTTAATTATTAAATCAGACACAAAGATTATTGTCATATGAATATTTTTTTACCTAAGCATGTACCTAAATTTGTTAATACAAAGATTGATTAAAGGTGGATGTTGGTGAGGTCACATATATGTCCAATGTTATAACTTGTGTTATATAATAGATAGGATAAGTAGATTGGAAGACAGATTTGCTTCTATAGAGTTTATAGGTCTTATAACGAGTACATATGTGAAATAGAGCCACACATGTATGAGACCGTTCCTTTGTTTTCATTGAAACATACATATATAATATATATATATTTTATATATTAACCTTTTGTGGGTACGTGAATATGAAAGTCGAGTAAGAAGATAATAACACTTTATTGTCCTCATTACAATGTAAATTCGGAAATTCTATGTGTGCATGCTTTCGGCACCAGCAGCCAAAGCGCCAGTTCAAGCGTTGTTCTATCCTTCAAATGCTGAGTGCCAAGCAAGGAAGCAATATATAACTCCCATTTTTTAACGTCTTTTGGTATTCGAACCCCGACCTTCCGGGTGATAAGCGGACACTCTACCAACTGAGCTATACATTCCTGATTTAACCTAGACTAGCACCTATTGTAATATGGTACATTTTAGAACCAAATAAAATATCTGATCATGCATCTTTAAAAACAACTAAATGTTTATGCCATCATCTTATAAGATACCAATTAAAAAGAGTAACTTTGACAAGTGGCCACATCAACAAACTTTCAAAATATTTCAAATCAACAAATGGTTATAAGCAAGACACGTACTTCAAGATGTATATACATGTACTAATTCCCCCCTTACTACAGCAATCAGCCATATGACAACACTCTATGTGATAATGTCTCTACATGTTCTACTTTTGTCAATTAGAGTTATCTGCCCCTGATAAGACAGATAATGGCTCAGCCATATTGGATGCCTAGAACAGCTGTGCTTCTCCCTGGAATAGCAATATTGGTCAGCGCTGAACACCGACATACAGGTGCAGTCGACTACTAATGAAGCAGCTGCACACAATAAATTATCTACAAACTTATTAGGGTGGTCCTTGTCTGTACATGTAGTTCTACTATAACCATGGACATTTACTTTTGCTATTTGGATTATTAAAGGGAGAGTTCTATCAGGCTATTTTTGTGGAAACGAAATTCAAGGGGATATATATTCCTTTTAACACATTTATGATATTAATACATGATTAAAACACAGTAAAATTTAAAGATATTAATATAGTTAATATTTTGATGACTTCACATTTCACAACTTGATAAAAGACAGGTGCATATTTGTTGAAAAATTAAAAACAATATGAGAACTGAAGATGCATTCATCGGCACTGAAAGTTAGGGAAACAGCATATTTTTTATTAGATATATTTTACGTTATGTGTTACTATGTGAATATTCTATCAGTGTATATGTTTTACTATAAAACAAATTTTAAATAATGGATTAAATATAGCCTGTAACCAAGATGGCTGATGCTGCCGATAGATCAATGATAGAACTTTCCCTTTAAGATATAGATTTTTATATATATATTTAATCGGTATTTTTAATGAAGATTCTCTACACATTTTACATACAATGCAAACAACAATCATTTATTGATGACTAAAGACTTTCAATTTATACGAATACATGTTCGAAAGAAGATTTCTTTATATTCATATTACATATATATGCCTACATATACTGCAAATATATAATCCATTTTTGATGATTAATGACTTTTGTTGTTAGTGTTTGAATGGAAATTTCTTTATATTCATATTACATACATAAATACATATAATCACTTTTGGATGACCAAAGTCTTTGCCATATTTATTTGTATCCGAATGAGATGAGCTCAGGTGAGGTGAGTTGGGGTTTAACGCCACTTTCATGAGTATTTTTCACTTATATCACGGCTGCTAGTATTATGGCAGGGAGAAAGCCTGCAACACCATGGTGGCTATGATTTGCGGTGGAACCTGCGAGCATTGGCTGGAACTAGCGAATCATGGGTCTACGCTGAAATTCAGTGTAGCATTGCAACCAAACCATACCGTGTGTAGAACAGTCCCCTTGATCCAAAGCAGAACATGCTTACCACTGTAGTATCCTGCCCCGTGACTTATTGAAGATTTAACATACACTATAATAGTCTATAATCATTTTTGGTTCACTAACGACATTGCATATCTATTTGTGTACATCTAAATACAGATTTTTATTTGCATATGTGGCTGACATAAAGAAATCATTTATTGTAATTACCATAGTTATCATATTGTAGAAGTACAAGAGTTTTGTCATTGGATATATTATCCATCAGATGAAGGTTAGTGAATTACATTTCAGATTGAACAAGGCACAGCTCAGATAATTGGCGTAGTGTGGGTATATAAACTGCCTCTAAACATAAGAACAGGAAGATTTTCTGGATAACAACTTCTTTAATGTGAAAATACACGACTCTTCGGAGTACATACTCACTCCACCATCAGGTGGAAAGGAGTGAGTATATACTCTGAAACGTCGTGTATTTTCACATTAAAGAAGTTGTTATCCAGAAGATTTTCCTGTTCTTATGTATGCCACCTCTAAATGCCCTTCAAAGACTTGCCTCTAAACAGACCTTTTCCTTTCGTCCAGGAGATGTTGGTTTATATGGAGTACACTGTATTATAGTTACAGTTATCTAAACTCTGTACAACAAGTTAACTGTTAATAAATGTGGTCAGTGTGCACACAGTTGTTATAATCATTTTTCCAAAAGTAATCTCAGTACAAAGTAAAATCTTTACCAGGCAGGCATTTCAACACTGAAAAAACATTGAACTTTGATGGCTTGTAAATTTGACTCATGTTTTTATACAGATCATTTATATGTTGAGTAAACACTCTTCCTCTACAAATTATTTTCACTCTAAAGATTATCTTCACTCTACAAATAATTTTTTCTCTATGTATCATTATTCTGTATAAGTAAACTCTTTCCTCTACAAATGTTCTGGTCAGATCCAAATAATTTTTGAAATTGCAATTGTTTATTTACCTGTGGCATCATAATTGTTGATTGCGATCACAAACTAAAATGCTCCAGCTTTCATTAAAAGGTATGACTAATAGACTTTGATAGTTTCTCCTTCACAAATATGTTTAGTTTCCACAGTGATAAGGAATAGAGACTTCATTTAACAAGTGTGTATTAGGTTCTCTCGAATATCTACAGGTTGGTGTGTGATCCAATACACCTGGTATCAAGGTAATCGACAGGTGTTAACAAGTTTTTCACAGGTGCAGGTAAACTAAAAAAAAAAATATCTTACCGTATGTTTACATAAAGTGAGCTTTCAAAAAACCTTGGGTGATTTTGAAAATGAATAGGAAATATCATATGGATGGCCATGTCATATATTTATGACATGAATGCCTAAATATTGATATTTTTCAAGCAAGAGAGATCAAGGACATACTGTTTAAGGCATTAGTGTCGTAAATATTTATGTTATTGACGCGAATATAAGGTTCTATAAGTTGTTAAATTAAGAAAAATATGCCCAAAACAACTTTCAAGCATAGGCTGATTAGCTCCTGTCTCATTCTCTTCTTACAGAGGTTACTCCCTACCATAACCTCTGTTAAACATTGGAGATATTTCACTATTTATGCATAGTCCCATGGCGGAGAAAGTTTGCAACAGTGGTAACGTAAAACAATGTTTTTCAATTAAACATCACTGAATTATGTCTTGTCAAGAACATTTGCACATCACCCAGATGAAGCAACTAACATCATTTCAGTGCACATCACCCAGACGAAGCAACTAAAATCATTTCAGTGCACATCACCCAGACGAAGCAACTAAAATCATTTCAGTGCACATCACCCAGCTGAAGCAACTAAAATCATTTCAGTGCACATCACCCAGATGAAGCAACTAAAATCATTTCAGTGCACATCACCCAGACGAAGCAACTAACATCATTTCAGTGTACATCACCCAGATGAAGCAACTAAAATCATTTCAGTGCACATCACCCAGACGAAGCAACTAACATCATTTCAGTGTACATCACCCAGACGAAACAACTAAAATCATCAGTGACGGAATGCTTAGTTTGATAACAACGTCAGTGATTGCACAACTAACTTCTGAGGGAACCAATCAAGATTCTCTATTTCTAGACGAGTAACAAAGGTTAGGTCTTTGAAATCGATGAAACATTTGACGTCACAATAGTGTTCATGACATCACAGTATTGTTCATGACGTCACAGTATTGTTCATGACGTCACAGTATTGTTCATGACGTCACAGAAATGTTCATGACATCATAGTATTGTTCATGATGTCACAGTATTGTTCATGACGTCACAGTATTGTTCATGATGTCACAGAAATGTTCATGACATCATGGTATTGTTCATGACGTCACAGTATTGTTCATGACGTCACAGTATTGTTCATGACATCACAGTATTGTTCATGACGTCACAGAAATGTTCATGACATCATAGTATTGTTCATGATGTCACAATATTGTTCATGATGTCACAGAAATGTTCATGACATCATAGTATTGTTCATGATGTCACAGTATTGTTCATGACGTCACAGTATTGTCCATGACGTCACATCATCAAGTGACATTTTGCCTTTGCATTGTATGAAATATGATTTCCATGATGATTGCTTTTGTTAAGGAAATAGAATAGTAAATTATTTTGTCAAAATCCCTAATATTGATAGTGAATCACACATCAAAAAGAAAATATTTTCAAATATGTTATTATATTTTAAACTTGATTTGATTCCGAAATCTTGAATAAAGTTGATTAAAATTAGGATTTAATCAACAGCCATGAATGTCATCATTTTCAATTAAATCTTCAAAGTTAATTATATCAAAGACTAATTGACAACTGCAAATATTTTTAATAGAATTATTAATGCAAATAGTTCTTAAAAAATCGATTTGAATGATTGATTAATGGAATTGACAGATTTGAGATTTCAGTGCAAAAAATATCCAAATGTTATTCACAAATCATTAAAAATAAATTAACTTAATACCAATTACAAACAAAAAAAGATCACTAGGTAAACATTTAATCCAAATAAATTGTTGATTTATTTATCGATAATTTTTTAAGATTGAAGAAAAGGCCTTTAGGTTCATATACATTTAATGATTCTCAATTTAATTTTCCTATGTTTTGGTCATTTTGTTTGAGGGGCTTTGACATTTGAAGCTAAATTTTTTATCTATACATTTTATCATTAAATGATAAGTCATAACTCATATCAGAGACTGCTCATTTTTATTGCAAGATCATTGAAAACTAATTAATGTGTCCCCAATTCTATCATTAAAAAGTCAAAGAAAAATCACTCATTCTAATTGGCATGATAAAAGCAAGTTGCATATAAAAGCAAAAAAACTACAAAAATAAATCTCTGAACAAAACATACTTTTGAAAGATACCTTAAATCTAAAAGAAAATTTCATAATCATTGATTGACTTTCAAAGAAGTACTTTTTCATCAACTTCAAAACGAAATTTTTGGAAAATGAGTTTTCTCAGCAGTCTATATACAAAAAGAGGCAGACAGCAAGAGAATGACACAGTTCTACTCGGCTAAAACACACATGATCAGATGGCTACGTATAGTTTCAAAATACTGTCACAACTTAGCTTTACAACCACAGCTGAGAGAGTTGCAGCTTTAATTAACGCAACCTATTTCACCGCCAGTGACACGTGGGTCTACTTTGTTGCTCGACTTCCTCAGACCAATGTCACTTGTCTAGGGTACCATTGCATCACTTGGAATCAGATGGTTTGTCGCCATCTTGGTTTTTGGACAACAACTAAAATGTTTTTCACTTTTTATATGACAAGCCAGAACTACATAATGTCTGGAACTTTGGGGGTACCATTGTATCACTTGGAATCAGATTGTCTTTGGCCATCTTTGTTTATGGACGTAAATGTAAACTTAATTTTTTTCACTTTTTATATGACATGCAAGAACAACTAATGTCTGGAACTTTGAGGGTACAATTGCAACACTTGAAATCAGATCAGGTCAGGACCATCTTGATTTTAAGGCAACAGCTAGGAACCTAAGTTACTTGTTATATTACTTTTCCAGAACAACATTACTTGTCTAGAACCATTAGGGTACTTATCCATCAATAAGATACTGATGCTAGTAGCCATCATGTTGTTTAGACAGTAACTAGAACCTAAGTTGTTTGTACTTGTTACATGAAATTTCAAGACCATCATTTCTTGCCCAGAACAACATCAGGGTACCTTTGCATCACTCAGACACAGAATCTTGGATTTTGGACAATAGCTAAAAGTAAGCGTATAGGTATGTTTCATTCATGTTTAGGAGCAAGACAAAGGTATAAGAACAGAAGCTGCTCTCATACCCCAGCCTCTAGTTTGATCACCTTCACATAACATCTGACATGCAAGTATTTGAAAACATATATGTAGTCAATCATGTCAAATGAGAACTTTCAATAGACACTCTGGAGTTGTTAATCTAAAAAACCACAAATTAACACCATTCTATTCTGAATTTAATTACAAACCATATGTGAAGCGTTCAAACAAATTTGGAATATTTGGCCATTTTCAGTCCACGAGGGGTATATAATAAGAACCTTTACAGAGAGTTATATTATTTGGACACCCACCTGTCAGTGCATTCACTCCCATTGGTCAACCTTCTAACGTCAGTCCTATAAACCGCAGGAACAAACCTCATACATTGCTGCAAATACAAGGATAATTTCATACAATGTCATACAAAATTCATTGATATTTGGCAGAGGAAAGATTTTCTTCCAAATTAGAGACATACTAAATCTTGGACAGTAACTAAGACAAGATCTCTTACATATCTTTAATTTGTGTATACCATAGAGTATTAAGCTAGGTGCACTTTAAATGTACTGTCATATCATAGCACAACATCATTCCTTTTAAATCAAAGGTAGGTCTCACTCTGATGCATTTTTTCATATAAGGCAGAGAAAAATTTACTGATTTGACTTGTTTTACGGAATCTCCTCACATAATGAGGATAAATCAGAAGAAAAAAGAAAAAGTTTGATTCCTTGTCAATGAAAGCCAAATTTACATTAATACTGTTTATCCCTTTTTCCCCTCTACCCCTCCTGCCTTGAGACAGTTATACAAACAATATGTAAAGTACTTATGCACAAAAATTTGTCATGCCTTATGTTGTATTACTTTGTATGACTTTTAGCAATTAAATATACCAAGAGTACCAATACATCACACTTTACAAAAGTCACATAATGGTCAGGCAGACATTTTGGATTGAGGTATTGGAGTGGTATTCATACAAGCTTAAAACTTGTTTACCAATCCAATTATTCATTGAAATAAATATATTTAAACCATTTGGGATTAAGGTGAGTGACTTAATCCCTTTCTTTCAAAGACTAATAATTTTGGGGACATTTGGGGACAGATTGAATCAAGTTTTTTAATGGCTAGTGACAAAAAAACATTGTTCCATCTACATTTGTCGAATATTTTGCGTTTCAATTTTAAACAAGCCATACGATGGACATGGCTCCCAAATAAGTCTGACCCTTCATTAGCCTAATGCTTTATTGAATATTGCTAGGAGACTTTGAGAAATGGAATAAAATACCCCATTTCAGTAGGGTTGTATTTAATCAATAAAATGGTGAAATTATACCAAAAAATACTTTTTTCAGAATCTAAGTGTAAGACATACCCTTCATGTATGATCTTAGTCTGTCATCCAGACCCCTTAATTGTTTAAGCGCTAGGCAAGTCTACAACAAGACTCTGAGCTCAGTTTAAGAAAATGAACACATCTCAGAGGCTCCTTTTTATTTTATTTTATTTTTTTATATTTTTTAAATTTTATGAAATAATTCATTTCAGATGCTAAATGTTAGACTAGTATGATCTCTGTAATTCTACCAGTGAGCAGATATCTGGAGAAAATTCCTCATGGATCATTACAACAGTTTGTCTGGATATATCAATCCAACATTCATAAATATTCATATCATCAGAGAAGAGATCTTCTGAAACTTATAATCAAAATTATACTGGAAATGACATTCATTTGTCTGATAATGAACAGTATATTTATTTCTAATTGATTTTCAATTCTTGAAAAAAGAGTTTTAAAAAAGATTTCTCCATACTCATAATCTCAATTTCATAAGAGATTTTGCAAATGACAATGATAAACCCATCTCTTAGTTTTTTCAAACAAAAATATTGGTAAAATCTTAAAATAAACTGTCAGATATCTTAAAATTCTGCTCTAAATTATTAAAAATGCACATAAATCCATATTTTTATGAAATTTGTTACAATCTGTTCGGCATCATTGTCACATGTTTTTAAAAGGAATTGTCAGTTGGATACACTCCAGAAATCTGGAGAAAATTAAATCAATAATTAATTCATTTTCATAACGATAACCCACAAGAGCTGTACATACAAATTTCAAAAACAGTCCCTTGCCAAAGTCTCCTACGAGAAGTGTTTTGTGTCAAAACCTGAAGACTGTCTCATAGTTTCTTGAACAATTGTTTTACCTGAAGGAGAATGATGACTGTCATCTAGCCTGTCTCACAGTCTGTCCTTTATATTATTTCACCATTACTTCACCCTCAGACAGTGTCATATTCATCTGTGAAGCAAGTCTAGCTTTAGGTTGACAGGACTTCTCATTTCTCTGCTTCCTTTCCAATATTTAATAAAATAGTCATTTTTCAGTCTGATTAAAATCGACCTTGTTCCGAGGAATAAAATTTGCAAAATAATATATCTACCGGGATACGAACAGGTTCTGTAGATTCCTCACCATAAGGTCTGAGAACACCCCGTATAGGCGCATGTTCCGAACCAGTTTAGCACAGCCAAAGCCCAGTCAAATAGCTGACCAATCACAACGTAGTTTTTAAACGGTCACTGTTTTGAAAGCATTCGGAACAGACCAAAGGATAGCTGTTTGGAGTTACCTGCCCCTATCTTCTCGCACCGAAAGCATTTGTTGGGCATCTTTTGATTGGCTACATGTATTGCGCTCGAACACGCTAGTCTACGGACTGTTTCCAGACGGTTTGGCGTGGAAATCTCCGAACGATATGAGTTCGTATCCCGGTAGATGCACTATTTCGCACATTTTTTCCGCGGAATACCGTAGGTTTTAATCAGACTGAGTCATTTTTCATATGAAAATATAATCAAATAAGGTTTTTCATAGACTTAGGGTCATTTTACATCATAAAGGTGTCTTATGGTACTTCTTTTGGAGGATAGCAGTAATCTAACACTTTGACTCTAAAAATAAATATTGAAAAAAGATATTGACAAGGAGACATTTCTCATAGTCTCCTTTTAATTATTAAATTAAAATGGTGATATTTAAATAATAACTACTATTTTTCAGAGTATGAGTGTAAAACTAGGTGAAACTTTCATCCTATATCCCACCATCACATCTCTAACTGAACATCAGGCTTCACCTAGCAAAATGGCGCAAGATCTTAGATCTTACCTGTGAAGTTTGATGTTAACCCTTACGTTGCGTATATATATTTTATCATTTTTAGCCCCTGTGGCGGAATTTACAGGCTCGCAGCTCGCAGCAGTAGTTTGAGCTTAGGCACTAACGAGCTCTGCTGGCGGAATTTCCAGGCGGCGATTCCGGTACCGTTTTTACGAAATATACCGCATCTACATGGCGAATAAGGACTATATACGGGCGTTCAATACAAATTCAAGTAGCGACACCCGTACACAAATGGCTAATTCACACCCGAAACTTTGAATGAATTTTCTATGATTTTTCGTTTTTATTCTATTACTTTCGAAAGATTGTCTTTAATTCGGGCCTCGTAACATCATAAATACCAAACGAAAAAAAATCCATTTATATACGGAATTGAAGACAAGATGTCTAGCTTCACAATGATATAAAAATTATTAGAATTCGACCTTTGGTTATAATTCTATAGCTATGTAAAGTTTGTCTTTATTTCCACCTATAAAATCGTCAATACTTACAACATGTATGCGGCATTGCAAACGGTCGTTCATCGCACTTTTCCAAGAAAACATAATCTCGAACCAGTTGACAAATAAGCACATGTCAACCCAAATATGGTTATGTTGTTTGACTTTTCAAATAAACGCTAACCTCGAACCATAACTGATGAAAATATGTTGATTAGTTTGTGTGCCGTTTGGTTTCACATGCCTCTCAGAAAGGTAAAATTGTATCTTTATTTCTGTGAATAAATCTGCGCATTTTATATAGAATAAAAGATTATTCTTTTCGGTTTATTGTGATATAAAAATTATGAAAATGCATTCAGTATTTTAGCCGTGATAAATGTTTTAGAAGTTGTGAAAATCGCCGATTGTTTCAAAATTTATGAAGTGTAAACATGACCTTTTTCACGGCGCTTGCTGTGTCTTTATTATTTTTTTGAGATTTTCTAATTTTATATGGGAATGTAGTCCATTGTTTCCCCTTTATTTTGGCGTATTTTTTTTTTAAAACAAACAATTCGCTCACATGATATGAAGTGCGGGAGTAAGGCGAGTTAGCGATTTTTTTCCCCGTCTCGCGAGATGCGAGGCAGATAGCAGTCTCGGGCGAGGCAAACCCGAGACAATACAAACACGTGCATGAAAATAGCCTCAAGCGAATTAATGCTTCGGGGGCTAAGCCCGACAAAATTGGCCTTTTGTAAAGCTAATTATCAATGCGTTACGGGTCAACAATGCACACGCAATTTGGTGTGAATTTTACTTGATATTTCGACCGGACATTCACACAGACTCGTTATCGTGGCTATCTGCGAGATGTATGTAAACAAGTTTTCATGTGGCGATATACGGACACACTTCGTCTCGCATTTCGCCTGGGGGGCAAATATAATTATTACTGACCCGGTAAATGCACTAAGTCCAACGTACGGGTCTCGCCAAGGGTTCTAACATTTTTCTCTATGAGCCTCCCGGATAATTACGGGACCCGCAAGTTAAGGGTTAAGATAATGGGCTTTAAAGAAATGAAAATGAGGGTGAGAGTGAAGTGCCCAAAAAGAGTTCATCATGCATGTTACCTAATATATGCTGTAGGTTCTGAGAGGTTTTCAATGTGATTTTTTCTGCTCTACTTCATTCTTAATGATAAAAAATAATGGGCAACTCTTTAACTCCTGGACTGAGTTTGACTCGGACTAAATCAACCTAAACTTTATCAGAAATACATGCCACTTAGATAGTGAACAGTGTTACATTGTTATGTTTGAGATCAGCCCATCTGCACTTCTTGTACATTTGCGGGAGTTGAGCCCACTATAACAGTCAGGAACCTATTGTCAGCACTCAATGTCTCAACAGCTAAACCACTCAGCCACCAAGACTTTGCTAAGAAATTTGTACTGTTGGCAATAGTGCGATAGCAAATGTAACAGAGAGTAAACTCCTCAACTTCATGTCCTGGTAACAGGTGAGATGCCAACATGTCTTGTTGTTTTTAATTATAAAACAAGGATGTAAATTAAGTAAAAAAGACATTTCTCTTCCAGATACTGTTGATATTCAGATAATAAGAAAGAAGTACTTTCTACAAGACATTTTCATTCACAAAGCTTACCTCGACATCCATACTCAGTTTTGCTCAGGGGTCTGAATGAATTCACTAAATGTAAATAATGAATTCAATAGATGTAAATAATTATCAAGTTTCCAGTAAAGTAAGTTTCAGATGGTGTCAGTTTTCAAAACCCCCTTTTCAACTGAATCAGGAAAGAACAGGAAGAAAGTTTGATTTCAACTGAATGTGCAATGATTGAACTATTTTCTCAGATTATAATAAAACAATATTTCAACATTTAACTGGGCAGTCAATAACTACTAAACCATTCTGAGCCACAAATTAACAGGAATCCCAATATGTTGAGGTGGGCCACTAGCTAAAGACAAGCTATCCTCTAATATACCTCACCCTGAGGTGGGCCACTAACTAAAGACAAGCTATCCTCTAATATACCTCGACCTGATGTGGGCCACTAACTAAAGACAAGCTATCCTCTAATATACCTCGACCTGATGTGGGCCACTCACTAAAGACAAGCTATCCTCTAATATACCTCGACCTGAGGTAGGCCACTAACTAAAGACAAGCTATCCTCTAATATACCTCACCCTGAGGTGGGCCACTAACTAAAGACAAGCTATCCTCTAATATACCTCGACCTGATGTGGGCCACTAACTAAAGACAAGCTATCCTCTAATATACCTCGACCTGATGTGGGCCACTAACTAAAGACAAGCTATCCTCTAATATACCTCAGCCTGAGGTGGGCCACTAACTAAAGACAAGCTATCCTCTAATATACCTCGACCTGAGGTGGGCCACTCACTAAAGACAAGCTATCCTCTAATATACCTCAGCCTGAGGTGGGCCACTAACTAAAGACAAGCATCCTCTAATATACCTCAACCTGAGGTGGGCCACTCACTAAAGACAAGCTATCCTCTAATATACCTCAACCTGAGGTGGGCCACTAACTAAAGACAAGCTATCCTCTAATATACCTCAACCTGAGGTGGGCCACTAACTAAAGACAAGCTATCCTCTAATATACCTCAGCCTGAGGTGGGCCACTCACTAAAGACAAGCTATCCTCTAATAAACCTCGACCTGATGGTAAAGGGTTTGAGTAAGAAAATGAGAAATGTCTCAAACTCAATGAAAAAGTCTTTTGTTGAGACTGGCGCCAGTCTAGTAATGACTGCTTCAACTGAGAGAGATCGAGGAAGCAAGTTGGCACCCAGCTTCACATGGAACTGTGCACTGTCTCTCCTTGATAAGCTGAGTAGAGAAATGTGCAACCTGAAATTAACATGTTTTCTAATTGATACAAGTGCAGCTGCCAGACTGGGGTAATTTCCTCCTCTCTAAACCAGTGTGGCTCGGGCTGATAAAAACACAGCACTTCCATGTACATGATGTGCGCTCAGTTCGATGGAAGTGTTGTTTAATGCGGACAAAGTTCTTCCTTTATTATTTCCTTTTATCTAAATCAGTGTGGCTTGACCTGATAAAAAAAAAATGTAGGCTGTCTGATTGTCCCAGTTCAGTTTTTGCCCTTCATTGGTTATCAGAGATTTTGTGTCAGATACTTGGGGTCAGTCAGACTTGTGTAAGTCAGAGACTAGGGGTCAGTCAGAGACTTGGGGTCAGTCAGAGACTTGGGGTCAGACAGACTTGTGTCAGTCAGATACTTGGGGTCAGTCAGAGACTAGGGGTCAGTCAGAGACTAGGGGTCAGTCAGAGACTTGGGGTCAGTCAGAGACTTGGGGTCAGACAGACTTGTGTCAGTCAGAGACTTGGGGTCAGTCAGAGACTTGGGGTCAGTCAGATACTTGGGGTCAGACAGACTTGTGTCAGTCAGAGACTTGGGGTCAGAGACTTGGGGTCAGAGACTTGGGGTCAGTCAGACTTTTGTCAGTCAGAGACTTTGTATCAGTCAGAGACATGGGGTCAGTCAGACTTGTGTCAGTCAGATACTTGGGGTCAGACAGAGACTCGGGGTCAGTCCGATACTTGGGATCAGTCAGACTTGTGTCAGTCAGACAGATTTGTGTCAGTCAGAGACTTGGGGTCAGTCAAAGACTTGGGGTCAGTCAGAGACTTGGTATCAGTCAGAGACTTGGGGTCAGACAGAGACATGGGGTCAGACAGAGACTTGGAGTCAGTCACAATCATGCAGGAAATATCAACTTTTAATAGTATTTCATTCCTTTTGATTGACAATTTAGAATAATGAAGGAGAACAAGTCTTTGGATAGTCAACTTCTTTATTCTTTATAACAGCTAGACGGTTCCATGCAGATACCAGCACCTTTATCAAGCAAGTTTTCCTTTATATCCGTCTTCATGAAGCAGCATGGTTCAAACTGATAAAACCAAGCTGACTTCGTGCATGATGTGTTCGGAGAAAATGTTGCGCAATGGAGACAAGTATCCTTCTTTATCTTTATTGGGCTAATGCTCTATCTTGACAAACCACTGTTGTTTCAGACCCAGGGATTCAACCCCAGCTCATAAAAGAACTTATCCTCCAAAATTCATTTAAATCCAAAATAATGAGGAAATATTGGCTATTAGCCGAGAAAATACCTCCGAAAATCACTAACATAAACAAAGGTATTATCAGGTGTGAATTAAAACAATGTGTACCTCGCAAAATATGGCGTAAAAAGATTTTTCACCATCAGGTGATATTGGCGAATAATTCTTGGATCAATGTCAGATTGTGTGAGCACATGAAATTATCCTTTTATCATCACCCCACACCAGCGCTAGGAAAATCCGCTTCTAAAACACATTGCTGGGGGATGGTCCATTTCAATCAATAATCACTTAAAGTCAGGGTCGAAAATCATTTTAAACAACCAGATCTTATTAACAGTATAAACTCTTGCAATATTGCTCTGGAGAAAAAAGGTTTCGTTCAGTTTTCTTCATTTCTATTGTCTTAGTTATTTTTTGTTGATGTCATTGTCAAGTTATATATGTTTTGTGTTGGTTGAATATTATTGTCGATCGTTCATTACCGGTACATTTTTACAGTTGCATGCCAGTGTTATTATATGTCATCATTTAAATAAATGTCATTACTTACATTGCCATTACCTTTGTCATATTAGCTTTTATGTATATCTTCCTAATTATCATTGAAATTGATCTTATTTGTGTCAACATCATTGTCAACATCATCATCACCACCATTACCAATATCATTAATTTTGCCATCATCATCATCATCATCACCATCATCATCATCAACATCACGAATATCACCTGTCATGTCCTTATCCTCCTCGTCATCATCACCATCATTATAATCTACATCATCATTACCAATATTACCAATTTTGCCATCATCATCATCATCATCACCATCATTGTCATCATCACAAACAGCATCATCTACATCATCATCATGAGACGAATATCGCCAATTTTACCATTATCATCATCATCATCATCATCATCATTACCAATATCCCCAATTTTTCCATCATCATCATCATCATCATCATCATCATCATCCACATCATCATCATCCACATCATCATCATCATCATCATCATCATCCACATCATCATCATCATCCACATCATCATAATCACCTTTACCAATTCTGACATCATCACCATCACAAATATTACTTATTCAATTTATCATCATCCTCATCAACACCAACATCATCATCATTACCATTATCACCAATATTACCACCATCATCATTATCAACATCATCAACTTTACCAATATCACCAATTTTGCCACCATCATCTGCATTAAATTACCATTATCATCGTCACTAACATCATCATTATATCATCATCACCATTACCAATATTACCAATTTTGCCATTAACTTCATCATCATCATCAACAACATCACAAATATCACATATTACACCATCATCATCATCATCATCATCATCATTATCAACATCACCAACAACACAAATATCACATATTACATCATCATCATCATCATCACCAACATCATCATCATTACCATTATCACCAATATTACCACCATCATCATTATCGACATCATCAACTTTACCAATATCACCAATTTTGCCACCATCATCTGCATTAAATTATCATTATCATCGTCACTAACATCATCATTATATCATCATCACCATTACCAATATTACCAATTTTGCCATCAACTTCATCATCATCATCATCATCAACAACATCACAAATATCACATATTACACCATCATCATCATCATCATCATCATCAACAACATATTTGCCATCATAAAACTTGATAACAGTTTGTAATGGTTTTCAACTTTTTTTCTGCAGATATTCAATTAGTTGGATTTTTTTACAACTTCACCAAACATGTTACCAAAACAATTACCATTTTAATCAGACAAGGCAGTGCAACAGTTTGTGAATATATTTCAGACTAAATTCAATTCCAGCATGCAACAGCTGTAGGCAAAATCATACTTTTGTCAAAATCAACAAACATAAATGTGTTATCAGATCGCTCAATAGGCAGAAAAACCGCACTTAACCGAATGACACTAAACCAAGCCATCTATAGCTTTAATTTGTATATATATATATAGTGTCGTCTTTCACACACGTCATCACTAGACTCGGCAACCGTCTGGAATGGACACTGCTCATCTTACCTGTGTGTTGAAAGGCAATGTTAACGAGAGGTAAGGGGAGTAATACTGACAGTAGACATGTTCTGATCGTGGCGATTTATTGTGATATCACGCCAGCGGTTACGCTATCATCAGTGCCATGTCCCAGCTGTGCAGAGTATATGACACTGCTGTAGCGATGAACTAGTAATAATTAGTATTGCATATGTTGCCACTTTTCAATATATACACTACTCAAAACAATAGAAAAAAGTTTTTATCTCAAATCTTCAATAAAATGGTTTAACACTTTACCTACTGGATAAATATCAAAATGTGTGTGTGTGTGTGTGTATAAATATATATATATATATATTATATAATTGTTTGTAACATAATGTTTTTATAAGCAAAAAACTTTATTTCAGAGACTAGATGTCAATCTAGGGGAAGGGTCAACCCCCTGAACCCCCTCCTCACTGAAGAAGAAGGAACTATTGTTAAACTCTCGAGATATTGAAGACATTTCTACTGTACACCTGAAATCTTCACAAAAAAATTTCACCTGTCTCAAATATATTTTGTAGAATGGAATTTTTTTAAGGTACATGTAGGGACTGTAGCACATTTTTTGCAAATTTAATTTTTATAATTTCCCATTTATAATTATAGTTAATATGTTATTTATATTTCCTCTAGAGGGTAAACATCTTGTTAAACAAACCAATTATCCGTAGTGGTAATAACGGTGTTGCATATAAAGCAAAAATTTTATTTTATTATTTAGAATTAAAAAGCAATTTCCATGGCTTTATTGAACCATGTACACTCATTTTTTAACTTGAGTTTCCAAAGAGATAGGGTTGTTTTACTATTGGTGACATTATTTTTCAAATACATTTCATCGACTTATTTGAGTGAAAAAATGTGCTAATACCCCTTTAAAACGATTCATCAAGAACTTGAATTGAATTGAATATATCTCATATAAGCCATACCTGGGCTAAAACAAAACTTAAATTGAATATATCTCATAAGCCCTACCTGGGCTAAAACAAAACTTAAATTGAATATATCTCATAATTAAGCCCTACCTGGGCTTAAACAAAACTTAAATTGAATATATCTCATAAGCCCTACCTGGGCTAAAACAAAACTTGTTACTTTCGTTTTTGTAAATATCATATTACACATTTGCTTGTGTAATAATTTTATATATTCCGCTCCAGAGTTATACTTCAGAATGCATTTCTACTTATCAACAATCCAACAGCTGGTTATCATCAACTCACTGTAAAGCAACAACTACAATAAACAAAATATACAAAAGCTAACACCTGTGTTTTGTTTCATTGTACTATAAACAAAACATATTAGAAAATGCAGGTGTTTCCAGCTTTTAATCAATAGTAATAATACAATTCACGTTCGTAAAAGTACACCATATACTTAGATTAAGTTGTACATGCCTTGAATTTTGAATTAACAAGCAAAAAAGTAAGCGTGGCTCACTAATACCCCCGACTGTTTAAGTTTGACATTTTTATTTTACTTAAAGAGAGAGGTGTCTGCACACCTAAGGATTGATAAGCTTTGAAATGTAATTGCTAAGATTAAACTGTTTGTGAAAATGGTAGGACAAGTCTCGATCTTCACGTGAAAAAGGTGGTTTAAGTCAAAATAGGAATAAAAATAACTTGAAAAGGTATTGGTAATATAATACACTACTGCTATTACCACTGATTTCAACTTTATTTTGGAAATTAATCCATCATAATGATTCATTCGAGTGACTTTAAACAACAGGTACATGGAAGCACACCCCTGAAGGCACAGTGAAAGATATACAGCAGTTTATGGCTGAAAGGAAAGAAATTTAACTTTTCCCAAAATATAATCAGTGGAAATATAAAATAGTAAAATCAACGAGAACACAGAAGTAGCTTTTGATGAAAGTTACATGAAAAAGAAAATGATGAAGTCAACAAATCACAATACAGAAGTAGCTTCAGTCATTCTAGCTATGATAAAGTAAAAGAATATAAAAAATCGCCAAAAATTAAAAAATTCACCAAATCGTGTTACATTTTGCAATGCACCTCTCCTAGTGGTGAAGGAGACATGTGCCAAATTTGAAAAGGATGAGATGAATAGTTTTTTTGTAATCGATCGGACAAAAAATGCTCAGAATTTGACTAAGTTAAAAAATTAAAAAAATAGCCAAAAATTCAAAAATTCACCAATTCGGTTTAAACTTTGCACTGCACCTTTCCTAGTGGTGAAGAAGACATGTACCAAATTTGAAAAGGATGAGATGAATAGTTTTTTTGTAAACGATTGGACAAAAATTGTCTTCGGACGGAAGGACAGACGGACGGACGGAAGGACGGACGGACGGACGGACGGAATCGTTGGTATAACTATATACCCCCAACCGTTGGTCGGGGGTATAATAAAACCATACATAATTTACATAGAATTTATAAAAGACAGTACATACTTAAACATATCTATTCAGGTAATTGTGAGTTCCAATACATTTTAATTAAATTTCGTCATTTGCATTGAATTATGATTCAAATGGTTCATGATTATTATGTTGACTCAAGTCAACTCCAAATCTTCCATTCTCTATAGTCACAAATCATTTCTGGGTTTTATTTAACTTATTATAGTTATTATTATAGTTATTATAGTTTTAGTAACTATATTTAAATTTGCTTACTTATAAACTTAAACCTTATTGTTTTTATATATCATATTACTGCACATTAAGATTTATAAACATTATTTTTAAAATAACAAAGAATACAGAAAATGACAACTAAGATCATGAAGATACTGTTGTCAAATCTTAGTAACCACTCTATTTTCCTAATATGATCATTTTTTAATACTTTTTTAAAGAAAGCTTAAAATAAAAAAGATCAAATCTTGAAAACCTTGAAGTAAATGCATGCAATAATCTGACCATGGTTAGATGTAATAACGCCTACAGGGACAAATGCCTACAGGGATTAATAGTTATGGTAAAATAGATATGGTAAAATGTATATAATGTGACATAAAAACCTGTGGGTTTGTTTAAATTGTTTTTTTTAACTGTAGGCATTAGGAGGAAACGGGTTGTAGGCATTAGTGCACAAAGTAACAGATCATTCCACTTTGATGAGAGGTTGAAGGCTGTAAAACTCAAAACCTCTGGTGCATAAAATTGTTTGTTTAAGACTGTAGCCGTTTGTCCCTGTAGGCGTTAGTAGACTCCACCAAGAATCTAGACTGTTTGCAACCAGGAGGACTTGACTTGTGGAGCATTCTCTCCCCCCACAGAGGTTACTTAAGTAATTTCTTACCATGAAACCTCTGTTACAAGTGGGCCATATTTCATGATTCTTGCAAAAAACCCTTGGTGATGAAAGCTACAACTCGGATATCATCCTTATTTCTATCCAATAAAAAATCATCTTACATCACAGACCGACTTCTGTCTACGGGAATAGACTTCAGATCGGAAAATATTCTGCTTGTTGCACAATTAGTATTAGGATTTTTTTTATTTTTAGCTAAGAAGCACTTCAATTGTAACAGAGGTTAGGTGAGAAGAAATGAGTTGAGTGATATCTGTGGGGGGAATGGTGGAGGATCAACAGAACAATGGTGAGATTGAACCTGAAGTTTGATGATCCATTAAAGGATAAAGGGTGATGGAAATAAATTATAGAGAAAAAACATCATATGCAAACCTAACAGTTTGAGTTTCTGGTATTTTCTTTCTTTGGACAATGCTAAAATTTATTTTGCACTGGTCTGTAGTATATGTTGCAAGAAAAAAAGAGATACAATTCCCAAGCTTTTAGGGTGAGGTGACAGTCGTTTTACACCAAGAGCTATATTGCAATGATGAAGGGTTAATAAATTATCTTTACAATTTAATTTCTTTACTTTTCAATTCAAAGATTTACAAAAAGTCTTCTAGATTAGAAAAGTTCTATGAACAAAGACACAAAGTTATTAGAAACACATAGATACCACTGACTCCAGCTACATGGTCTTTAGTGCTGAGATGCTGGTTTTGAACCAGTTTAAAATGCTGAAATACTGTTTACAGACTTGAGTTAGATTCAAGGTCCTCTCGATCAGTGGGCGTCGGCACCTGGTTAGTGATGGGCTCTCGCACCTGTTCCGTAACAGGAAATCTATCCCAGCATTCTTAGCAATTCTTATATCCATTGACAGCGGTGTGAGACAAAGCATTTAACACATCTCCGTGGTATCGACCGCCATTGATTCCGAATCAATATAGTGATTAGCGCGTACGGCAGGTGTGTATTTCTCTCAGCTCAAGACAATCAATTATCCAGCGCCACTGAACAGAGGGTCTCAGCTTAGGTACCAGGGGCCTTACAACTTTGCACTGGAATATTTGTATTTGAAATGAATGATTTTTGTTTCTTCAAAGAAGACTTTTCACATTTTTCTAATTCTCTGACAATCAGAGAGATCATTCAAACTATCATTGAATTATTTTGGGGTGATTAACATTTAAGTGCATTTTACTCATTGAAGAAGGAAAGGCTGCATCACCATTGAGACTAATGTAATGCAATGAAACCTTTACAGCAGAGTTATATACTATATACTGGTCTAAAAGGCAATATTAATTAACAAGATAATAGTCAATGATTACATAAAGCAGAATATATAAATAAATACAATTTACAAGTACGGACGAGTCACTAAACATCGTTATGGACCCAAGAAAACAATATATCAAGTCAGAGGTCCATATTGTTTTTCTAGGGTCCATATAACAGATATGACGATATCCATCAGTCTATCACTGCTATAATATGCATTTAATAGGGTAACAGAATGAAAACATTTTCAAATAGTCAAGAAAGGAAACTTGACTTGATTGTTTGGGACAGCACCTTCTGTTTACTGAAATAATGTGATCTCATGAAAAGGTAAATAAGTGTTACCAATGGTCAGATAACACTCCTCAAACAATAAAGAGAGTTCTAAAATGAATGTACATGGTTCGGTTAAGCCATGAGAGTTCATTTCCCTTTGAGTGGCCATTTTAATGTGTTCACATAAAATGGCTGATCGAAGGAAGTTCAGGTGATTTGACTGATGTAGCGATACCTATAAACACTCAGAGTAAAACTTTAATTATGGCACCATGATGGAATGGTCATTCATCTTGCTGTCTGAATTCTCAAATTCACATCAGACTTACAAATCTACCTCTCACACTGAGGAGTTCCACACCACTGTCGCTTTATATCTCGCACAATTTCCTTCCAGCACGGATAACCATTTTCTATGGATACAGTTTATCGGGTCATGTAATAAGATCTTTTACCCTCTAACATAACAATATATTGTATAAACTTAAAATTTGAGATAACAAAATTTGCAAAAAACGTTCTACAGCATCTTTAAGGCAAATGACATCCCAATAAAAAAAATAGCATGATGTCATGAACAACGTTTTGTCGTCATCACATCTATTTCTGGTAACTCAAATCAATTCAGCTCAAGTGCTTTTCTGTCAACTGTCAAGCGACTGTCTACCATCCATTCAGATATCCAGAAAAATATGCTTGCACAATAAACTGTGTTGACAACCTTCTTTCACTTAACACTAAGATGATCATAAGTCTCTAGTGTAACTTAAGCACAATGTCATTCTACTGACCCAACAAAATAAACAAACTTATTGGCATCAAAATATAATAAAATAAATAATGTGTTCAGTTAAGATTATTCAAAACATTATAGAAAAGTGTACTATACACTAAAATACAAATCGCTGCATTTACTAACTACTAACCCTATATATATGTGGGTCATAGAATATTTTGGAAGAGTCTATCTTTAGCCATCAGAGGCCTGATTATTGTCTTGATTGGGATTCCTGTAAAATTGCCCCTCAGAACGATTTGGTAATAATAAATTCTACAGTACAAGTGTTTCCATTTCTGGGGTAAAAAATGCATATCCTCCAACTTAATTATCTTTTTTCAGAGTTCTAACAAATAATTTTGTTGACAAAGTGAGACGTTCTTTAATAAGAAAAGACAGTCATGGTTTTAAAATCAATTAGGTTGTTCCAGAGACAATGAAATATTAATGATGCAGCTACTTTGAGTTAAATTACTTTTAACTTCAAAGCCATTGCTAATAAAATGTACAACTTTTTCTCCCTTCGCACTTGAATGTATTCATACCTTTTGGAGTTAATCTAATTTGGAGTTTTATATTTATTTTGAAATACAACACAAGGAAAAAGGAAAAAATAAAAGTTGTGATTGACAATTGTGATTAATGTATATTATATTTGAAAACATAAATATCTAAATATAAGTAGCTTTATCTAAAGAAAAGACTCCTGTTGATATCTTGTTGATATGAAGAAAATAAGACATAAAAGCATAAATACTTTCAAACAAACAAATTTTGATTTATAATGTTATAATTCCAATTTAGAATCTCAAGTTGAAAGACATAATTCTTAATCATTTAAATATGAAAATAGTTTCTTCACTATGACAATTCGCAATAACGATTTACACAATCTTTATAGAAATAGTGGTTTGAAATAGAGAAATAAACAATATGTGTTTCTAAAGTCATTGACCGTTCAAACGTTCAAAGGTTCAACTTAAAACAAACAGACCGAAACCATGCCCCAAATTTTCATTTCCAAGATATAAAAAGAACTATCAATGGTCTCCATCATTTGATAAAATATCCAATGAAATATAATCTTATGTAATAGTGCCCTCTGATAGGCAGCCCAAGGACAGGAGTTCAACTGGATTGTACCTTGATGTTAAACTGTTACATGTTTTATATGTGGACTTAATTTGCGTTGTGTATTTTTATTATGTGATGGTAAATATAACTTGTGAAAATGATGAAACAGTGTACAATCCTTTCAGTTCAATAACATCACTTTTTAAATCATAAATATCAAAATCATTAAATCAATAAAAACAACAACAAAATTTTAAAAAATATTTCTTAGAAATCCGATTGACTAGTTTGCTATCACTCCAGCAGCGGCCATGTCACTGACATCCAGTGTTGTATAATCACGGTATTTTGTGTTACTGACATGCGTCAGTTGCACATGCCCTCCAATTACCCCGCATCAAACATGTCCGAAACAGCAATCAATTATGTAAAGCTAAGCTGATCTCAGGGGACACCTGTTCTGTCAGTGTGGAGGGGGAGACAAACACTCAATTAGCAAGTATACACAATAACATCTGGGAAACACGAGCTTACCTGTAACGACTTTCAGCTTGCAAACTACCTGAAATCACCGACAATTGGTAGCAACCTGATGGATGCTAATGGTTGTTTAATTATAAGCAAACTAACTGAAATTATCAACAATTTCGATGACATTTAAAACAATTAACACTTGTATTTTTGAAAATACTTAAATACCATTTGATTTCCTGAAAATAACACTTTAGAGAGAAATGTCTATGAAGACTATATATATGAAATATTTCAAGTTAACTATATGGACTTTGAAATAAGGTACTTATGAATGACAAATTTCATCAACAATGTGTCCACAAATAATATGAAAACACAGAGAATTTAACAAAATATAAAGAAACATTGACGATGATCTGACATGGAACAACCATAAACTATCTGAAATTCACAACAGCATCTTGGAAATGGCTTGCAAACTGTAACATTTGTTTTTACACAATAACATCTGAGAAACACCAGTTTACCTCTAACAACTTTTCATTTTGCAAAGAACATGAGATCAACACAATTAACAGAATAAGTATTACCATTGCAAGTTGTGGCGATGAACAACATCAATTTAACTGCTATCGAAGACATTTAATACTTAAAATCTATGTACTCTTCCTAATTCATCAAGATAATTTCCTAAAATTCACAATAGCATCTGTTGGATATAAAGACAAGTGTTATTTTTCTCGAATGGTTAATGATCCAGATATCTGAACTTAACAATAACTTTGACAGTAATGGCTTTGCTAACCAACCAATATTTTAATCATTCAGGTATTCCACAAAAGCAACAGGGAAAGCATAATAATTTCAGCAAAGGAAAGTAAAATGAAATGAATAATAATTTGAAATTAGAAAACATATATACCTGCAGGTATCTAATTAAAAGAAAGGAACTAAAATCAAAAACTGTTTTGATACATAATGAATCAAAGTATTCATACAATGGACGGAAATGTATGTAAGAAAGTTTTGATAAAAAAAACTCCCTGAAATTTTCCTTCCAATTAAAACTAGAAGGTGTTTTTACTCGTAAAAACAGATGTCTCGCCCTTCCCGCAATTCAATTTCTGTTATTATTCTTCTAAAAGACAAAGTCCAAATTGTTACCATTGGAACGGAAAAAAATAAAATTTAAAAAAATTCAAACCCTCAAAAGGTACATGTACATGATATTGGGAGCCTGTATACCAAATTTGTGAAGATTGGCCACATAGTTATGGAGATCTGATCCGGAAAAAAAACCTTACCTTTCATATAGACAAAGTCAAAATTGTTACCATGGAATCAAACAAAACAAAAATTGAAAAAAACTGAAACCCTCAAAAGGCACATCTACATGATATGAGAAGGCTGTATACCAAATTTGGTAAAGATTGGTCAAGTAGTTTTAGAGGTATGCTCAGGAAACAATGGGAACGCAGACGCAGACGCTAACGCCAACGCCAACGCCAACGCCAACGGAAACTCAACCAAAAACAATATGTCTCCCGACCCTTCGGGGGGAGACATAATTTTGGCCAGAAAATTATGATTTTACCTGAACATTTTTCATTTACACTGTAGTAAATCCCCTTTTTTGGCCTCTTGCCTTTAGCCATTTTCTGTAAAGCAAGTTATTAAGTTCACCTGGGCTTATTATCAGAAGAATAACGACTGTTAGGCTGCATGAACAGTTTCTCTCACATCCATTCCTGCAGACCCATATATATTTGGTAAACAAATGGATTGGGGGATTTTTAAAAAATGATGCAGCAAATTTGTAATTTATTTTAGAAAATGACAATAAAGAGCTATGAATTATAAAACTGATGCGTCGATGCCCTAGAAACATTTTTCTTTTTTTTAAATTTAGCCTTTTAGAAGGACTTTGACACTACCTAACCTGAAATATACAATAACAACTAAGAAATACCTACCTTCAACATAATTATTTCAACGCACCAGTCAGTGAAAATTCAGGACAAACCTTAGAGCAAACAATCAAATCTACAATGACATCTGGGATATAGCTGTCTGTAAAAAACTATTTCATCAAGCAAAGTACATGCACCCACAATCAACATTTTGGATAGCAAAGTTTAAACAAACTGCCTGGAATCAACAATAATTTAGACAGCAATGTACCTGCAAACACTGATAATTTACTCAGTAAAGTCTATGCAAACTGGCTTCCATTGATGACTGTTTATAGTTATGTGGGCAAATGTTTGATGTTGATGAAGATGGAATTAGGTGCCATTGGCCATATGGTATTCTGTACTTGGTACGATTAAAATATCATTAGTGAATTAATCTGGGAATACTTTTAATTAAGTAATCAAATGAATACAATTTGATGTCATGTGTGCGATGCATAACTCATCAACAATAGATGATAAATTATAACTTCGCTAATGGTATCACAGAATTCATTTTTTTATAAATGAATTGTTACATTTTGTCACTAGGAAAAGCAAATTTGATCTTTTTTTTTTCTTTTTTTTTTAATAAAGACAAATATTTGTTGGTTGTAGTTATATGGAAGTTGAACAATGTGACAAAAAGTGATTACCATCCCTCAGCAATATAGAATTTGTCCATAAATATTAAAAAATTCAATGAAGACAAATTTTAACAATTTCAGACATTTTAAAATACAAGCAAAATATATTTCTCCAAATAATAAAAACATATTGAGTTCCTCACATAAAGAACTAATTGTATATGTCTAAATCATAATGTTCATAATTTTAATTTTTTTTACAAATATTTGTATAATGTTTTCAAGTATAGTATAAAATGTTCTGACACTTCAATTAACTTATGGATAAAACCTCATCAAAATTGATTTTTATATTACTAATTAATCAAATCATTATTATGAAACTTTCTACAAAGAACTTACAAATTTCACAGCATTTTTAACAATCTACAACAATAGATCAAAGGAAATATTGGATTGTATCGAACTTATTACATTATTGGTATTTTCCACGATGGATCTCTTCTCCAAATATGAGCCTGAGGAACAAACCAGGTGTTAACTAAATTATTCACTGCGATATCGCCCCGGCAGGGCTACGGCAAACACAGCCATACAACCGGCCCCATGCAATAGCTCTGTATTAATTTTGCATAAATTGATCAGAGAAGATAGCATTGGATTATTGTCATCCCAGTTTGGACGGGCCTCCCTTCTGTTCCCTCCCGTGGGGGGCAAACACGTGCTTCGCTTGTGGTTCCTCCTTGAGATGGATTTCTTCTCACTGGGGCCTGCTACTCGCCACAATATTCACACGATACTTTCTTCGATTTCACGTCTTATTTCTGGGAATTTATCAAATGTTATTGGTGAATTTGGATTTGAGAAACTTTTTCTTAACCCTTACGTACTAGAATTGGAACTGATGGAACAGAAGTTGGTCATTGGGCTAGAGTGTGAAATTTATTGGATTATTTAAATTTTAGCATGAAAAGGGTTAATGCTGTTTTTGAATCAGTTAGTTTCAAATCATTCTGAGTGGTCAATTAACAGGAAACACGACTCAGTAACAAGGGAATTATCTTGGTTTAAGCATAAGCCAAATATATATAGGATATCTGTCTTTCTTGACTAAAAACCATGTTTATCTCATCGAGTGAGGTAGAAAGTTTATATTCAGTAACAAGGGAATTATCTTGGTTTAAGCATAAGCCAAATATATATAGGATATCTGTCTTTCTTGACTAAAAACCATGTTTATCTCATCGAGTGAGGTAGAAAGTTTATATTCTCACGGGTGGCGCAGCCACGAGTGAAAATATATAACTTTTTCAACCTCACGAGATGAGATAAACATGGTATTTGTCAAGAATTGACGAATATTCTATTTATTTTATGTTGTTATCCTTGTAATTGCATCGTTTTCATGCTGAGGGGCCGCAAAGGAACACCCCGTCACCACAGTAACAAGGTGACGTCATAGGTGAATTCACGTCAGACAATTCTTTTATGACGTCAAATTATATCAGTCACTGGTCGCAGTGAAAGTATAAGTTATTTTCACTGCATGTAGCTTGATAGACGATTTATTTCACTGATAAATCCCAGTATTTCACTGGTCGTCATATAATAATATAATATAATATAAGCGTTTTCACTTATAGTGGGTTAAGGGTTAAAGAAGCATTCCTGCTAAACAACTTACATGGACATAACAGGACCAAATAACATTGTCTTAATAAAATGCTTCAAATTGTCCAGATACTTCCTGAACTACTCCAGAATCTTTGTGTTACATTTATTTATGTATGTATATACTTTCTGAGTCTAACTTATACCATTATAACTTTTATGGAAAGTAATTCTGAAAGTTTATGTCATTTTACTATATTTGCGATTAAGTTTTATTCATATCATTAAAATTTAATGATACATTATTTGATCAACATTCATTTCTTTATAAATATCATAAGACAATATTTACAAGTCTTATGTTTGTTTACAAAGAATTACATAACACAAACTTGATATAATAATCTATTATTTTCTCATGACTGAATTTACATTATATAATTTTATTTTATTTAAATTTCAAGAGTAACAGACTTATGTAAATGTTAAAAAACGGGGAGTTCTAAGATATTGACTGAAAACAATATCTTTGTTTTCTTTCCAATAACTCAATTCTGTGAATTGATTTCCTCCAAAATGAATTCAATATCATATGATAAATTTATAAGATATATTTACATATCAGCTAAATCCAATGTTTATTCCTCATTAAGTACAGACCTATATCATGAACTCATTAAATCAATCATAGCATCAACACAAAAACAAATAATCAATGTGTTTTATCATTTTGTCTACAAACAAATTATCCTGTTATGAGTATAGACACTTCTGGAGAAACTGAACAATCTATGGACAATGGCTGTCGGTAATCGATACTTGAAATACACAAAACAGGGCATAAACTGTTTCCAATAACGCTCCTTGAATATGTCAATTTCAATTGGATCTGTAATAAACATGCTGCTGAAGAAACACCAAATTTGAATAGAGAAATTGACCATATTTCAGTCATCTTGACAGGGAAATTAGCTCGGGTAATGAAGATGACAAAGTTATGGCATATGCAGAAGGTTCGGGGAATTGTTTATGAACAATTCCAGTTTCACACCCACTTTTTGTTTGACAGTGCCCACATCCATGAGTTATTGTCAGGTGCTCTTGAGAGATCCAATCGACCAATCAGATCGCAGAAGGAGCACATGGAAATCGGAGAAATTATTCTTTTAGAGTCGAAAACTCAGAACAAGCAGCTGCGGCACTGTTGTGAAATCAACTCACTTTCATAGGCAAGAAAACTCGGGGGAAGACAGTTTTCTCGATAACAAACTAAACTGTTGGTAAATTTATTATTTATGAACCAGGATTCTGATTAAAAGCTGAAGAAATTCTTCTCGCTATCACCTGACATAGTGCAAATAAACAGTTTTAAAGTAGCAACTTCAATCTTTGGTATCCAATTGGAGGCAGCGTAGGAGATCGTTCGGAGACCAGCTGCCTGGTGCTCCCATAGGAAATACACACGATCAGCGATGAACACGCAATCACAGCTCGCAGACCACCGTGCTCTGGACATGGCGTGTGAAAGGAGACAAAATCATCAGATGATCTCTTAGGATCAATCTTGAGAAGAAAAAAAATCTCTCGTCTCATTTTGGGGGAATAATTCAGCAGGGAAAGGAATCCTCATCCAACTAGGTCCACGTCGATACCTATCTCTCTTGGAGAATAGCTTGTGATTTCCCTTCTCTGTAACGAGCGTGACAAGAATCCAACAGCAAAATTAACCTCTTCAAAGTCTCTGTAGTGTTGTCAAACTCTCTCCGTCCTCTCCTCACCATCTCTCTCTACGTGGGGTTCAGCAAACACCTAGACTGTCAATCGGTTAATGAAAAACTAAGGATTAAAATATTTATGAATTAAACTTTAACATATCTGTGAAACATGTCAACAGAACCTTAGTCTCTATATCTGAAAAATTAATAATGAAAATACCCTGAAAAATAGAACCAGTTATAAAATATTGAAAAGAGCCTTAGAAAAAATGAATTTACCGAATTTAAGAAGAAAGGCTAGGTCTTGTGTAAAGGAAGGGGGAAATGCTTCAAGAGACTGAAAGAGGCTATGGTCTTGGGTAAAGGAACGGGGGGAATAATGCTTCAAGAGACTGTGAGAGAGGCTATGGTCTTGGGTAAAGGAAGGTGGAAATGCTTCAAGAGACTGTGAGAGAGGCGGTGGACTGGGGTAATGGAACGGGGAAATTATGCTTCACGAGACTGTGAGAGGGGCTATGGTCTTGTATAAAGGAAGGGGGAAATAATGCTTCAAGAGACTGTGCGAGAGGCGGTGGACTGGGGTAATGGAACGGGGAAATTATGCTTCACGAGACTGTGAGAGAGGCTATGGTCTTGGGTAAAGGAAGGTGGAAATGCTTCAAGAGACTGTGAGAGAGGCGGTGGACTGGGGTAATGGAACGGGGAAATTATGCTTCACGAGACTGTGAGAGGGGCTATGGTCTTGTATAAAGGAAGGGGGAAATAATGCTTCAAGAGACTGTGCGAGAGGCAATGGTGTGGGGTAAAGGAAAGGATAAATAATGCTTCAAGAGACTGTGAGAGAGGCTATGGTCTGGAATAAAGGAAAGGGGAAACAGAAATCTTCAAGATACTAAGATATTTAGGGAGTACCTAGACTTTCTTTCAGATTATCATGCCTGTGTTTTTTGCTTTTTTTTTCATTCCTTGAAGTATGTTGTTAGATATAATTTTAAATTTGTGGACGGTATGAAAAAGAGAATCGTAGGTACAAAAAACATCATAGGTACATGGTTCATATTGATATGCATAGTACAAAGTATTCTCATAATGTACAATATTCAAATTATTCATGGGCATTTTTGCTGTTGAGCTGAAGCATACATAAAAGGTTTAAGATATTATAGCTCAGTAATATTGGCAAAATAGAGTATGGAATGAAGACGAGAATGAATTGAATTGTGCTGAATAGAATGTAAATGAATAGAATTTAAATTTGGCTGAATATCGTTTAAGCTTGCTATTTATAAAGTGTATTTTATCAGCAAACATACTACATTTAGTGGATTGTTGTTCTTGCCTTTAAAGCCAAAGATTATATTTTCTGAGGAGAAATTGATGTTTCCTTCAGAAAGTTCATTGAGAAATTTGGATACTTTCCTCCATCATGGTTCAGTTTTGGTAATGTTGTTATGAAATATGATTTTCGGGATTATTAGGCTATGCATTTTAAGGGACAATCTTAGAACTTTTTAATCATCATGAAATGTTCAGTTTAGTTTTTCCTTTTGGGATTACAATTTATGTATCCTCCATGAATAATTAAAAGTGCTTCCACTGATCTTACATAAAATCTTCTTAAAATCTCAAAATGATACAACAAATCTGTTATTTTTATTTAAGCCAAAATATTACCCATGAATCACAATGAAATCATCAACCTTTAGAAATTACATCCACATAAAACATAAAGCATCAACTTGTCTACATAAATCTACATTTAGATTGTTTATTAACATATTTTTAGCTTGCAAGGCCTGAAAGGCCAAATGTGCTTTTAACATGGGCTGTCGTCCATCGTCCATCATCCGTCAACTTTCAACATTTTTAATACATGTACAACTTCTTCTCCAGAACCGATACACCTCAAAGTTGATAAAATTTTGTGAGTTGGTACCTTTCACTTAGGGAATGAAAGTTTGTTCATTTGGTCTTCACCCCCATCAATTATGGGTGTGACAGGGGGTCCACCTTAAACTAAAGGGACCAGAGATGATAGAAAGCTCAAGTTCTTGGAATATAATATTTGTTGGATGGAGACTAAGATTTGCAAATTTCATTACCCTATTACAATAAGTAAGGGCGTGGCAGGGGTGGAATTTAAAGTGTGGGTCCCCGTAAGTGACTATAATGATTAAATTTCCCAATGTAATACTGTTGGTCTGAATCGTATGAACTTTCAGTTTCAGAAAAACAAGACATATGAATATTATGCTAGGCCCAAGGTGAAACCTCTTGTAATCAGAACTGCATGTTACATAATGATCATGCAGGGCCAAGTGGCCAGTCAGTCTCTGTTCAGTGTGAGTGCTTGTTAACTCAGTCTGTCTGTCTGTCTGTCTCTTTAAGTTAAGGGATAAACAGTTGAATATCAAATCTATCTTTGGATGAATGATTTAGAATGTTGTCCTTGTTATTTGTTTCAAACAGAAACCGTTAAACTGCTTGTAATAGATTTACCTACATTCTTTAAATTATCTAAATAATATGTGTCAAATTCCTACATAAAGTCACTATTGATCATCAAACAAGGAGAAAGGCTTTCAATGATGTAAACAAATTGTGTCATGTTTGTTATCATAATCATTTGAAATGTGCTGCCAAAATAGAAACTATAAACCCTCATAAGCTACAGAACCCATGGCTCTATTTGTAATTCATTAAATTGTATATCTAGCTAACCAGTGTGAATATAATATGTTGGTAGTTTCAATAGTGCATAATTATATTGATAATGATAGCGAGTCCAACAGAAAACCGTCCAATTTATTATTCTGTAACATATGTTGTAAACAAGTAGTACACTAACATTATAGCCTATTATAGCATGCAGTTTAACAGAGAGATCGTCACATCTGTAGCTGATGTCAGAATCTCAAATAAACATTACTTTTAATCAAACGTGAATTAATTTTCCACACTTTGTAAACACAAACATTGTGACATCTTGAAATATATTAAATTCAAATGTAAAATCTTCCCTAATATTCCAATTATTTCTCGGTTTTATATTGCGATGGTAGCACATGTTCATTACACACTTTCATTTGCATATGAACAAAAATGCTTTGTTAATTTTCATGCTATGTTTATATATGAGGAACATCTGTGATGATAATACTGACAGTAACATATTACAATATACACAATTCTATAGAGCTCCCTGTCATCATTCACAATATCTTAAATTATTGTGTGGTGGTAGGGGAAATATTTATTCATTTTTAATTCCATGAGCTTTATTCTCAGAATAGGTTATAAACATTACAAATACATAACAGTAGTTGGTTAAAGGGGCACTGCATCCAGGATAAAAATGAGATTACTTTTATCTTTCGTTGGTGTTTAGCGTGTCTGCTTATGTGTTATGGTTCATTTCACTGTTTACATGCAGTAATCTTTACTACCAATTACTTCAATTGTCTGACATTTGGGGTCTGTGACTCGTTAGCAGACACGTCAATCACCATAGGTAGATAAAAGTGATCTCATTTTTATCCTCGACGCAGTCTGCCTTTAAGTTAAGTGGTTAAATTCAATGGTGTTCATGCAGTGCACCACATTGAATTCAAATCATGCAATTCACTTGACAACTAAGTACCAGAATGTACTATTGCATATACTGTGATCCCACATATAGAAGTTGAATCATGAAGTTTATGAAGAATAGAGTTTGGAGTAACGATAACAAGACAAATTGTCTCTCACTACATCATTTACTCCTTCAAAGTACTGAATTCCAATTCCTGCGAAGTATACACCCAGACTACCTGGTGGACATTCAAAGGCAAACCTTCACAATAATCATCCCCCCCCCCCCACCCCCACATCATACCTATCACACATAGACCTCAAAGTTTAATCAAAAGACATTTCTAGAGTACAGTCCCTTGGTCTGTGTGAGAAAACCATTGCCTCATTAAAATGTATGTTGGGCTTCAATAGATGCCCACGGCACAGCGATAGTTAAAGAGAAAAGCTATTCTCTCACTTGTACAACACATTGATAACTCTGCATGGGTCCCCCACTATACCTCATATACGCTCATCTCAAGTAATCACCCACCCATATCCTCCCACCACTACCCTCCCCTTTATAGCAGGTCACGCTTGGCTGAACAACCAATCAACGGCCCCCATCCATCGCCCATAACCCTGCACTTCACACCTTCGGTGAAATATTATCTGAAAGTGTTCTGCCAATGAATAGCTAATGAAGCATAATTGTATGAATAATGAAAGGCAACACTCACAAACTGTCCGTCTGGCTGTCCGTCTGTCCGTCCGTCCGTCCGACCAGATGTCTGTCCGCTAAGTGCACTGGACACAAGGTGGTGGGCTGGATGGAACACAGTGCAACATGCAAAGCATCAATTATTGACAATTATTGGCAAGGGACTTGGACAGCCGAATACTGTGCACACTTTGTATAGATTAGCTGGAATATACAATCTGCTGTCTGTCTGTCATCTGCTGAAAGCCAAATACCAATATTGTCATTCATTGTATTGTACTATTGCAGGATGAAAGCCCACAACACCAGTGTGCCTATGAATTGTGTTGAAACCTGCAAGCATTGGCTGGAACTAGCTAACCTTGAGTGATACTGAGCTAAAAAGCAGAGTGGCATTGCGTCTGAACCTCAATGCTTGTGGAACATTTAACAACAGCAGACAAAGTTGCAGAGCACTTGGATTCAAACCCAGGACCTCTTGGGCCGAAGCCGAACAAGTTAACCATGCATTGGTCTAACCTGCCCTAGGACAACTCTTGAATACTGTGTCCATTTGTACAGATGCAGAGGATGTAGAAGAGCTGTCTGTCTGTCTGTCTGTCCGTCAGGTACAGAAATCCGCTTCCCCATTCTAAAACATATATAATCAAAATCACGATCGCCCATCTTGATATTTAATCTGACAATACATGTATCTTGATACATTTCCTTTATCGTGATTCATATTGTTGACATAAAAATTAAGGAGTTTGTCCAAAGCAAAACTTTTTTCAAAGAAAAAACCCTTAAACAGGGTATCGAGATACTATCATATCGCACTACGAGTATCGTGATAAGATTTGTATCATGACATAAGCGTATCACACAACTCTAACACCTAGTTCCTACTTCTACCCATAATACCCTGCAATATGAAACGCCCCTTTGCAATAACTAGAACAAAATACATCCCACCCTATTTCATTGGTATACGATTTCAGTGTTGGAAAAAATTTCATAACTTGTTTATTATTAAACAACCAACACTGTATAATCAATCTTCCGTCCTATGACAAAAGAGGGGTGTCAGAAACAGTTGCAATACTGACAGAGTGTTTAGTGAAACAACGCTACCCAATCTCTCCTCAACACAAACCAGACGACAGATGAAACACTGTTGTGGGTTCCTAACCAAAACCTCCATACACCCCACTGATCTGTAAATGAATATTATAACGGAGACATAACTATAGCATTCCCAAGCTAACTTCCTGGCAGGCCATCACATAACAATCTTGAATTACGTACTGATATAAGTTGCCTTTATGATCATCATAACTTTATTATACATTGCTTGTATTCTACCTATATATATTACCTGTACTTTTTAATTGAAATGGAATTTTTAAAAATAAAAACAAATTAACAAAACAAACAAAAATAATTCTTGGCAAGTTGATGACCATCATGTAATTATAACATTCCGAGTCAAACCAACCTGTAACTCCCAATCATTTAAATTACACTTGTGATGTCATCCTATTGTTCTTTCACTCCATTATTTTTCAGTAATGGACAGTTTCACATCACATCATATTTTTAAGGAGAAATATAATTTATTGAATTATTTAAAGTATTTTTTTATAAAAGAGCATTACTTTGAGTGTAATGTAGGTTAATGACCTCTTACTCTCCATTCCCTTCGGGCCTTGGCTCCATTATTTTTAAGGAATGGAGAGTTACTCGGACATTAACCTTTACGTTATGACTATATTGTATATGATGACAGAAACATAACTGTAGTGTTTAAGTGGTATGTATTCTGAATGTACACCAAAACCTGACAAACGGCTAATTACTAAGTTATTTGTTTTACATTCTTACAAAATCATAACATACCCAAACCAAATCAACAATTATCAACATAGTGATACACTAATGAATGTCATAATGTATTCCGAATCTATACCAGAGTAAAACACTTCGTATAAAGAAGTTGATACTTGTAATTTCTCATACACTTGTTACATTCCAAAACCACATCAACTCATGTACATACTATTGATACAGAAATATCCAGTGAAATATTCAACAACCTAAAACATTATCAGTGCACTTCAAAATGATATCACATGAATGTTAACTTTTATTATGGGCTAAGTGGGAGAGACTGAGTTGATATGAGAGGCTAAGCCACTCATGAACATATCGGCTTAATGCCATCCATCACTCGATGAGAGACTTATACAAAATATATATGTGTTTACCGTATTTTGTAAAGGGGCCACAGACCAATAATACAGATATTGTGCAGACCTTTTTTTTAATGAAGAGAGTGATAATAATATTTATTACCTACAAGGGCAAACATATCGGGGTTCATATTTTTCATACGATGCCCTAGGGCAACATATCACTTTGTCATGGTGACGTGACGTCATAAACAATGCTATGACTTTGCGTTCTAATTGCGGCGACGGCGGGTCGCCAGCCTATGGTTGAAAGTGGATTTTAGCGTATTTTCATTAATTTCACAAGTTCGGTAATAAACAGAATATCATATTCATGTCTATGTCATACTATGTTAACGACACTCGTGCCTAAATATCGGTATATTTCTCGCTCTCGCTCGGGAAATACTAATATTCAGGCACTCGTGTCGTAAACATAGTATGACATAGACACTCATATAATATCCTCTATATATATCATATAAAAGGGACAACTTTAGGGAACTTAAGTTTTGGACTTACCAGTATTATCCTCTATATATTTGTACATATCTGTGTGTTCCGTATCAGATGTGTGTTGTGTTATAGAATAACTTTTTTTAGTTGATGATACCCAATGAATATCACCATGGAAACATTGTAGACACTTTTACATCTCAAATACTGATGAATACCATAATCTTAACTAAACAATCCTATCAAATCAACACTTGAAAATCTCAACTACTGATGAGTTCAAAATTCATCGTTGATGGAGGAGCTATAGTATCGCCCCCTAGTGAGATGGTTATGTCCTCCGTCAGTGAGCCCCATTAATTCTCTACGCTGTATTATCATGACACCTTACACAGAATCACACTGTGATAATCGCCTATTAACAACTGATAACATCCCATGATGCATCAGAAGGTTTCGGTAATCACTCGTCCATTTCTCCATATCAACAAGCGGTAAAGTTTCCGACTTCTTCATCTGCTTTTTGACATTTGACTAGCAAAATGAATTTATTTGTTGATTGTTTCACTTCTAAAAAATATTGTAGCTGATATTTTGAAATTTAGATACCTTCTCTTATCAGTTAATCACTTAATTTTTCCATATCAACAAGTATATATGACTGATTTAAGAATTTGATAAATGATCACTGATTTATATATAAATTGGCAATTATTATTTGGTTTTATACAGAAATGATTTATGGTAATTTTTAATGTCTAATGCAGTGTTAATGATTCATATTTAAACAAGAAATTTTCATATTCGATATTTATTATTTTGGAATATTTACATTACTTCAAATTATCCATTTTGTTAAGTTTTCAAATCTAAAAGTACAATATAATCTGAGAATCCTGCTAAGCTATATGGATTCATAATGCCACTGTATTTCTATTATTAATTTGGTAACTGTTAAAATTTGTTTCACAGTTTGTCAAGTGTTACACATACATTTGTTTTATTTTTAAAAAAAATTTGTTATCAAATAAACTGTCAAAAGTATTTCAATCAAATGCATCCCACCTGAAAAACATTACTCTAATTCTTAAGTTTAATACGTTTAAAAACTTCATGCCATAACACATCATTTTCGGCCTATTTTATTGACACAGAAGCTTAATCCTGGGAATATTTGAATCAATAGCCAAATGCTAAGCACCAATTGTGAACCTGCTAATACTGCCTGATAAAACAAAGACAAGTTTTGGACAGGTAAGAATGCCCTCGTTGACCTCTCACTAGCCAGGTGTCCTTGCAGAGGAGCCTTGAGATGTTGCAGCTGCTCTAATACGTACATCGGCAAACGGAGCGACATAAAAAACGAAGAGAAAGACTCAGACAAAATTTAAAGCCTTGGCTTCATGGACCACCAGTCTTTTGTGATAGCGATGGTTGAATAATAGGCAATCAAACTGATTCATTTAACCTTTTGTCTGCTCATCTACTTTCAACTGAAATCTCTAAATCTCCAAAACAATGATTCAAAGTAATAGAAAACACAAACTTCATGTGTCATTGGTCTATTTTCATAGAGAATGTGGATCCAAGGGTTGTCAAATTGATACAGTTCAGCTCAGTTTGCTCCTTATTTGTTTTCAAATAGGGTGGAACTAGTAAACCGTGGGTGGAACTAGTAAACCATGGGTGGAACTAGTAAACCATGGGTGGAACTAGTAAACCACGGGTGGAACTAGAACTTTTTGAACCGTAGGTAGAACTAGTAAACTGATTGTGGATTGTGGAACTAGTAAACCGTGGTTGGAACTAGTAAATCATTGGTGGAACTAGTAAATCGTGGATGGAACTAGTAAACCATGGTTAGAACCAGTAAACCATGATTAGAACTAGTAAACCATGGGTGGAACCAGTAAACCATGATTAGAACTAGTAAACCATGGTTAGAACCAGTAAACCATGATTAGAACTAGTAAACCATGATTAGAACTAGTAAACCATGGGTGGTACCAGTAAACCATGATTAGAACTAGTAAACCATGGTTAGAACTAGTAAACCATGATTAGAACTAGTAAACCATGGGTTGAACCAGTAAACCATGATTAGAACCAGCAAACCATGGGTGGAACTAGTAAACCATGGATGGAACTAGTAAATTGATGGTTTTCAAAACTAGTAAACTGATAGTTTTAACTAGTAAACTGATGGTTTTAACTAGTAAACCGTGGTTGGAACTTTAAAACCGTGGTTGGATCTTTAAAATAATGGTTGGAACTGGTAAACCATGATTGGAACTAGTAAATCGTAGTTGGAACCAGTAAACTGTGGTTTGAACCAGTAAACCATGATTGGAACTAGTAAACCGTGGTTGGAACTTTAAAACCTTGGTTGGAACTTTAAAATCATGGTTGGAACTAGTAAACCATGGTACGAACCAGTAAACCGTGGGTGGAACTAGTAAAGCATGGGTGGAACTAGAACTTTTTGAACCGTAGGTGGAACTAGTAAACTGATGGTGGAACTAGTAAACCATGAGTGGAACTAGTAAACTGTGGTTGGAACTAGTAAAGCATGATTGGAACTAGTAAACTAGAAAATTTTAAACCATGGGTGAACCTAGTAAATCGTGGGTGTCACTGCATTAAATTGCCATGTAGCATTGGTAAACCTGCCTTATATTCAGTAACAAGTTGATCACAGCAGCAGCAATTGCGAACATCCTGAGAAATGCTGTGTTAACTAATGCAGGGATGATAGCATTCACAGTTCACATGATAGCAACTCAACTGTCCAACACCATTGAAAGATCTTAAGAACTTAAATTCTTCTTATCTATATTATCAATTTGTTCGTGAATATGCCAAAATTTAAATAGTTAATAAAACAAAAAAGCCCCTGTCATGTATGACCTGCTTTGGATTTTTACTTGATATATGTTCTGGACACCTATATTTGATATATGTTCTGGACACCTATATTTGATATATGTTCTGGACACCTATATTTGATATATGTTCTGGACACCTACATTTGATATAGGTTCTGGACACACCTACCTACACCTACAGGGAGCCCTGCCGAGAGGTGGCTTATAGTCAAGACCAAATTCTGGTCAACCTGACTGAATGTGTCTCTTCCTACGACTGAAATACAGTTTATGAACAAGAAAACATCATTCAAAACCTTGCCTCTCCAAGGACTTGTGATCCGAGGTGACCCCGGTGACACGCGGCACGCGACCCTGTCAGCCGACATCGGTCTGTGAGTGAGATATGAATGCTGCAGTCGGCTATTGTCCCTGATGTATTGTGTGTACAGGACATTCATTCTCCCAGACAGATATTGTAGTGGGAAGCTTTCCCCAGCTTTCTCCTACCCTTATCCCTTTGTTGCCATACACTTGGTACTTAATCCCGATTGGCAGTTGTTAAACAAACATCAACAATGTGTTGAGATACAATAGTGAATTGAGATATATGGTTTTCATCCATAATAGCTCAGTCTTGCTATTACTCTTTAGTAAATGTTATTGGAATAAATTAATGAACTTTTTTTATTTTGCTTTAGATAGAATATTTCTTTTATTACTTAGTCAATATTAACAATGTAGGTAGATCAATTTTATCTTAAGTTTATTGTTTGCATTACACATGTAAACATCAATTTCATCTACTTTTACTATATATAAACATATCTTTGACACCTAAAAATTGAACTTTAAAAATGACAAAGATATAATATCATTCTATTTATTGGCAAAAGAAAGATGATTTATACTAATTTAGGTATTCAGGATACTTATATATAGAGTAGATAGCTATAGTTAAAAAATTATCTATCAAAGTGTTAAATTCTGCTGATTTCATTAATATTGATTAACGAGTTATCATACCACTTAAGATTTCAATGGCATTTAATCTAACTTGAAATTAGGTTAAAGCAGAATTTCATTAAAATGGTATGATAGATGTCACAAAAAGATTGATTTAATTTAGATGATATAAAAACAAGGATGTCTGAAATTTACATTACATTACACTTCCGAAATCAACTGAGAAAAAATACAAACTTTACTTAAAATATTTTGTAGAATAATGTCAATGCAATCAAACAAAATATGCAGAAAAATTCATTGGCATGACATACTTAAAAATTATTGTCATTCTCTGTTGGTTTCACGCTTCATTCTCTAACTTAATGATTAAAGTTTGGCAAATAAATAGTCATTCAATGACAAATAATCACTACTGAAGTACTAAAATCAAAGAAAAAAGTTCAACAATGACTGAAATATCTGAAGAACAGATCAATATGACGCAGTCAAATGTCAATATCGACAATCAGTGACAAGATGCAGTTGTTGAAATTGTCAATAATTTATGACTTGTAACTTTTATCTATTTAACAAAAGCCTGCTGTTTCGTTCCCATAGGTTTTCTGAAGTCAATGAATTAATTTTTTGTCAATAAATGATTGGGATGGGACCATATAAGCTTGAATTAATGTGCATTATAAAATCATTATTCATAAGACTCAATTCTATTTCAGAGATTCATTTGTATTTCAGAGATTCAATTCTTTTTTTTCCCAGAAATTCATTTCTATATTTCAGAGATTCATTTCTTTATTTCAGAAATTTCAGAGATTCATTTCTTTATTTCAGAGATTCATTTGTATATTTCAGTGATTCAATTCTATATTTCAGAGATTAATTTCTTTATTCCAGAGATTCATTTCTTTATTACAGAGATTCCATCCTTATTTCAAGGATTCATTTCTTTATTACAGATATTCCATTTCGTTATTTCAGAGATTAATTTCTTTATTAGAGAGATTCCATTTCTATATTTCAGAGATTCAACTCTATATTTCAGAGATTCCATTCCTTATTTCAGAGATTCATTTCTTTATATCAGAGATTCCATTCCTTATTTCCGAAATTCATTTCTTTATATCAGAGATTCCATTCTTTATTTCCGAAATTCATTTCTTTATATCAGAGATTCCATTCCTTATTTCCGAAATTCATTTCTTTATATCAGAGATTCCATTCCTTATTTCAGAGATTAATTTTTATATCAGAGATTCCATTCCTTATTTCAGAGATTCATTTCTTTATTCCCAAGACTAAATGTTCATTCATTCATACCGGTACACAGTATGGTTGATCTTGATATAATCTGAGAATTTGAAGGGTAAAATCTCTGCCCCATACTGATCGAACCACTAGCTGTGCAATGTAAGATGTATTTTGGGGGCAAAAAACACAATAATTAACTTATAACATGTGGTTTGAGAGAGAAAGCACAGTGCAGGGTAACCTGTATGCACCATTAGGACACATATCCTTCTATATTGCCTAAGGAATTGAACAAGAATAAACATGATATTGGTCCTTATAATTATAATTCTGGTAGTGTCTAATATGTTCCAATATAACGGTAAAAGCTAGAAATCTATTTTTACCCAGATTTTTACTTGAGAAAAATATATTTGATTATAACCCTAAGGTCAAGTTGACAGACCAACTTCCAGTTAGTTGCTAAGTTAGGACAAGTGTTGGTCAGCTGACACCATGTCCACACTTCACACTGGGCATCACTTCGAGATTTAGTTTCATCCAATTACTCTACCTTGACCGGGCTTCAATACTGACTTAGAAACACACCTGAAGATGGCAGGCAAACAGAGTACACAAACTGCGAAACAGACCTGAGAGTTGAACCCTACCTTAACAAGTTTTACCTGTACCTGAGACTGAATGATAATATCCAGATAAAAGAGGCTCACGCCCTCTGTGTATATAGAGAATCTCACCCAAGTGTCTTCTGATATCAAATATATCAACACGAGTTGATAAAAGTTACAAATATTCTAGGCTTGCCGAGGATATTTTGACTTTTATCAACAAGTGTGATATATTAGATATCAGAAGACACGAGGGTCAGATTCTATTTATCATCCAAAATCATTCTTCATTAGTTTTTAATGAAAAATGGAAATATCTGAACACAAAACTGCCATTTGGCTTCCAGTGCTGTGATGTCATAGCATTGTGACGTCATTGTGGTTATGACATCATAGCATTGTGATCTCATTACTTGATGATGCAAAATCATTGTGATGTCATGTAGCTGACGCCAACAGGGCATTGTTCAAAATCTACTGTCAAAACGATATCTCCTAGGAGATATCGCTTGATCTCATACAAGTGATATCTCCTGTAGAACCCAGTTTTGGATGATAAATATATATATATACACACAGTGGGTATTGCAGAGATATTATTTACACATGTCATACATTGACATGTACCATGTGACCATAATTGAATTGTAAAGAAAATTATGTGAAATTGATATTGTTGACATAAACCATACTTTTTTTCAATCAATAACTGATAGATCATTTATCATTGTAACATAAATTTACTCTGGTGTATTCTTGGTTCTGATTAATTTGAGTGATAGTTATTTAGTTACATATTAATCTTGTAAAATTCTCAATCAATTCAGTCCAATTTCTGCTCTTGCAGTCGTGGATCAAGTGTGTTCAAAATGAGGATTTAGAGAATTTTTATTATTATGAAATTTTTTTGGGTTGACCCCATTTTTTTGGTGCATTTAGGCCTCGTGAAGCCTATTTGAAACACCATGGACACATACAACCAACTCTTTGATTTGCCACAACCCATGTTACATAACAGCGATATAAAGTTTATAATAAGCCTAAAAAGCTCATGATACGAAAATAAAGAGATCATGAGGCTTCTTTTTTATTTTCGTTTTATTTGGATATTTCCCACAAATTTTCTCTCTTTGATTTGCCACACCTCATATCAAATAACAGCAATATCAAGTTTACAAGAAGCCTAAAGAGCTCAAGATATGAAAATGAAGAAATTTTTCATTTTATTTGGATATTTTGACAAATTCCGATTCTCTCAAGCTACTTTTCAATATTTGATGACACTGTCATTATTTTACTTAGGAAAATATAAACGTCTAAGACTAAGCATCAACCTATAGCATGACAACAGGAAGCCAGCAGCTACAGCCAGGTGGCAGATGATTATGGGATTATACTCTGTACAAGGACATCAGCCCATCTTTACATTGCATCAATTGACTTAATTAAGCAAGGAGATTTAATCAGAGGGTTGACTGCAGTGATCAGCGTCTATAACGAGAGTCCAGTTGGTGGACAAATGGTGCATTGTGTGAGACCCATGTCCAGATTAGATCAATTTGGCTCTGACCACTGGTGACCACCACTTGTCTTCATTACTGGATTGTCCAGTCTGGTTGTACATCTGCAGCTGTCCGTCTGCTTCCCATACTATTAACAGATCTTAGTGCTAAGAAGGAACGGTTTGTGTTCTAACAAAGCTGCCAAGGAGGGCCTTAAACTACCTAAAATTCTACCCCTTTTTCATTCCAAACAAGAGGCAAAAAGCCTATCAAAATCTCATGCAAAGCGAGCATGGCACCTGCAATATGCAAATTCCAAAACAGCACACCACACCAAACAAATTATCTCCAAACCCTTAACTAAACAAAAAATATATTCCAAAAACAAAAATATTGATAGGACAATAATTAAGCTCCAATCGGGGCATACAAAATTAAACTATCATATCCACAAAACCAAAATCGCAAACATCCACCCAACATGCCCACACTGCCCACAGGCAGAAACAATTCACCACATCCTTATTGAATGCCCACAGTATGCGGCCTTCCGCCAAATACTTAAACTAAAATTAAGGGCCAACAATATCCAAACAAATAACATATATCAAATTCTAAACCCACACAATAATCACAGTACCTTCCAAGCGGTCGGCACTTATATAAAGGATTCGGGCCTTTTGGACCGAATCTAAAACTCACTTAAAAATCAAATACCATCCAAAATTAACAATTAAACCTACCCCCCCCCCCCCCCAAATACCATCCAAAATTAACAATTAAACCTACCCCCTCTCCTCCCCCCCCCCCCCCCCCCCCCCCCCCCTGTTTAACCTAACCTAGGTAATTTACATATTCCAAATTTCCAAATTTCAAAATTGCCTCCACCTTTCGGCCTGGCTTCAAAATTATCCTCTTTATGGAACTTTCGGAACTTTATTAATGGTCCTTGCGACCCGAGTGGGAGGACAGCTCCGCTGAAAACCGCTCGTAAAATCCCCGTACTCATCATCATCATTGTGTTCTAGGGTGTAGCACAGTGGTTTCAAAGGGTTGTATAATGTAGTTGATCATTACTGGATCATCCTCTGTCCATCTGCCGGTGTCCGTCTGCTTTCCTTACTGTCGTATAGAACAGCGGTTTCAAAGGGTTGTATAGTCTACTTGTTCCTTACTGGATTGTCCTCGGTCACTGTCCATATGCAGCTCTCTGACGGTCTCCCATTCCATTGACAGCTATAGTTAGATCTTAGTGTTTAAGAGAAACTGGTTTGTGTTTTGGGTGTATTACAGCAGTTTCAAGGAGTTGTATAATGTATCCATATCCATACTATTCTGGATCATCCTCTCTCAGTGTCCATCTGAAGCTGTCTGATGGTCTCCCATACCATTGACAGCTATAGTTAGATCTTAGTACCAAAAAGGAATGGGTTGTGTTCTAGGGTGTATTACAGGGGTTGAAAAGTGTTGTATAGTGTACTTGATAAATGCTGGATTGTCCAGTCTGGTTGTCCATCCGAAGCTGTCTGAGGGTCGCCCATACCCTTGACAGCTAGCTAGATCTTAGTGCTTAAGAGAAAATGGGGTTTTGTGTTTCGGGGTGTATTAAAGAGGTTCCAAGGGTTGTATAGTGTATCTCATTACTAAACTGGATCTCATACTATTGACAGCTATATATAGTTAGATCTTAGTGCCAAAAAGGAACGGGTTGTGTTCTAGGGTGTATTACAGAGGTTGAAAAGTGTTGTATAGTGTAATTGATAAATACTGGATTGTCCATCTGCAGCTGCTGACGGTCTCCCATACCATTGACGGCTCGCTAGCTCTTAGTGCCAAAGAGAAACTGGTTCTTGTTTTGGGGTGTATAACAGCAGTTTCAAAAGGTTTTATAATGTATCCAATTACTATTCTGGATCATCCTCTCTCAGTGTCCATCTGAAGCTGTCTGATGGTCTCTCATACCATTGACAGCTCGCTAGATCTTAGTGCCAAAGAGAAAGTGGGGTATTATATTTTGGGGCGTATTAAGAGGGTTGTATAGTCTATCTAATTACTACACTGGATCATCCAGTAAATGATAGTCTGATGGTCTCCCATACCAAACAGAAACTGGTTAGTGTTCCACGGTGTAGTATAGAGAATCCAAAGGGTTTTATTGGACATTTCATCATTAGTGGATCTTCCTATCTCACTGTCTATTTGTAGCTGATGTTTCTTTCCGAAGTGCGAAAGAGAAACTGATTTGTGTTCCAGGGTGGAATATAGATTCCAAAGGGTTGTAAAGTCATTGATCATTGGGTCTGGCTGCCCATCTACAGCTGCTGTTTGTTTCCAATACCATAATAGCGATCCTCTCTGTGTTAACGCGTGTTGTGTAAGGTTATATTAAAGGGATGTATTGTCTAGACCATCTGTATGCAGCTGTGATATGTGTACAATCTATCTTTTGCTTGCCTTGAGTACTTTGTCTAGATGTTCATCTCCATGAGTGGTATCCTAGAAGTTGTTATGATGAAGGATGAAGACAATATTTATGGATATACAACTTCTTTATTCTTTTATTCTGTATAAGCAAAGTTTTTAACAAAAGTTCTAATCATTATCAAGCAAGTGATTTGTTTGAAACATTGCCTATGTAGAAAAAAAGAAGTTGTATATCCATAAATATTGACTTTATTCTTCTATACGTCCTGTGAAATAATTAAGGCACACAGCACAGCAAATGAGTGCAGTGTACAGCTTCATTTAAATCAAATTCCTTGAGGGACATTGTTCTGTGTGTCAATGAGTTCACTGCTGTGAAGTTCAGCATAAATGTGGGTGATTTACCATTGGATAGGTGACCCACTCATGGCTTAATTGTTGATTTGAAGGTTTGAAGGAGGATTGCCTGCCCCACACTGAGACAAGGGTCAGGGGACATTTAGTACAACCATGGGTGTTTACTCAAATATGCCTCTGTTCATCAAGTCGTTGAACTAAGTACCTGGCTTGAAAGTGAAGGCAGAGTGAGTGTCAATCAAGCATGTTATATCTGCATCTTTAGTTTTTAGTCCCAAACTGAAAATTGTTCTTATATACTATAGTAATGGATGGTTTCAAGCATTGACAGGCGCATGTTATATGTATGCAGCATAAATAGTAAATGGTGTCATTACTTCATTACCATATGTAGCTGTCAGTTTATCTGCAGCAATAGGATTAAGTCAGACACTATCAGCTTAATTCATCTCCATCTTTACAGCAAGAAAATAGAATAATAGAATATAGATAGAATAGAATAGAATAGAAAAAACTTCATTGAGACAAATGAAATATATGCAATAAATAAAGAGTTCAGTAACAACACCAAAAAAAACCAACTAAATATATCACAACCATAAAACAAAATCCTGAACACCTAATAAAGAGTGGGTGGGTGCATCCATTACAAAGTCACAGGTGAAACAATGTGACTACCTTAGCCCAACAAGATCAAAGGTTAACCGACTATTCTACAAACATCAAACAAAGCCCCGAGACATAAAGCATGAAACATCATCATCACCTGCTCTCCAGCCCCACTTCCCAGCAAGAAGCGTTTATCTGTCAATTAAACACATGTTAAAACCTCCTTCTGAAAAGCCACCAATAAAGAGGTAATTGTCACAAGCCAATGAGCTGAGTTTAGCCCTGAGACTGGACAAGGCAAGGACATGGACACAGCTGGACAATGACCGAGAGCAGCTGGGAGACTTCACACTGACCAGGGGTGGACATTCAAGAGCACTGAGGACAATAGCAAGCACCTTGTGGTCAGTATGACTCTGGACAATGGGTGTGTCAGTCAGAAATAGAATGAGGAAATGAACAAGAATAAACTGCATTCTAGAAGTTGATGTTACAAATATGACAAGTCTTTAACAATAAACAACTTGTTTATGACTGAGCAGCCGAGATCCAGATACCACTTTCAAGCTTGCTTGATCTGTAATAGTTATAGTTTGGTCGGAAATACCATAGGAAATATGGTCACAGTTCCATTCACGCATATCATCCGAAGTTCAGTTTAAAGTTTATATAAAATGGTCAAACTTCAGATTAGATAAAGCACATATGCTTTAGTCTAAAAGATGGTTCTTAATCATTAACAAGCATCATAGAGCACTGGATATGGGCAGACAATGTTCAGTGACATGAAGCAGTCATCTGCATTTGTTAAGTTCTCTTAGTGATAAGATGAACATAGGCTTACAACTATCCAATAAACCAGTTCAAAATCTCGACCCTGGCCATGATGATGGGACTGTGTGCATTATAGTATAGTATACTAGTCATAGAACACTGACATGGTTATAAAGTGGAAATGATTTTATTTTGGAGACCCGGGCCGTGTTCAAGAAACGTTTCAAAGTAATCGCTCAATTAGCGATTACTTTTAAACCTCTCTTGAACGCGAGTGCTCAATGTAGCCCTACATAGCAAGGAGAGCAAACTTCGAGGAATTTGCACTGTGTCGTTCAAAAGAGAATGATCGCTACTTGAGCGCTACTTGAGCTCTACATTGAGCGATCAATGAGCAATTTAAGCGCTTGCTGTTATGGAACAGAGCCCAGATACATTTTTCAGCATTTTTCAGCAATCAAAGATCATGAATATGCATACAAAAATTAAAAATGTCTGTCTTTAACTTGTTCAATCAGTTCAGATCAAGCACATCCAGCACAATGTTCTTTGGGAATATCAGCAATAGAACAGAAAGTCCTCAGAGCCGCTGGTAGGTCTCACTCTGATCGAGGGTGGACTTTCAAAAGAACTGTATGGACAAAGCTACATAACCACAAGCAACTACCTGGTCAAAGGGATGCTGATGTACCTGTCATAGATACAGAATCAAGAACAGAAGACTTTGGAAAGCAGGTGCTTGGGGACTGGTTATTTTGGAATACAAATTTTGGTCAAACAAAGACAATTCACACCCATTATCTGAAAAGAATTCACACCCATAATCTGAATGTGAAACATTTCAGGAAAGTCACCCTTGAAAGTCACAAGTTTGACCTTAAGGGACCGGTTGGGGTCACATCACTTGGACAAACACTTCATGTTAACATCACACTAAAAGAATAGTAACACCCTAGAAACTAGGCTTCAAGAACACCATTTGACCTTGAGGAACAAATGGGGTCAAATCACCTGGCTGAAGACAGATGCTCAGGTTGGTTTAGCACCTGGGACACAACCTAAGTTTCTAAGCAATTTGAAGGAAAAGTACAAGAGCACAGTAATAACAATAAGAGACATTTGGTGTCTATAACTTGATGGGTAAGGTTAATTATCTTAACACCTGGCTATGACCTAAAGTAGCTAAGAGACTGATGCACTGTGATGTCCCCCGCCCCAACTTTCAATCCAACCTTGTCATCTTACTTATTTTTCACTTATGCCAGAGACAATCCAAAAAGGACAACCCAAAAAGTTTAATCTATTAGAATAAATGAACTTGTTTCCATGTAGCCTCTCAGTTCAAATTGTGTCCCTTTTCTGGCCTCTTTGTTAAAATTGTTTCCATGGAAAGAAGAAAAGAATTCAGAATGATTTAAGTAGAAAAAGGCTGGCACCATTCAATCTTTGAGTCTTAACACTTACCAAGTCTTACTGAATAATACTGAAAAGATTTTGAGATGGAGGTCGGAAAAGGTTGCTTACCCCGATATGCACAAAGTTCAAATTGTTTCCATGAAAACCAGAAATAATATTAAAATCAGAATAACCTAAGTTGCAAACACCGCTCCAACACTAGGTCTAACCCCACACAAAGTTTCTTTAAAAAAATACTGCATAGATTTTGAGATAGAGGCCGGAAAAGGTCACTACTCTCCATATATGCAGTAAGTTCAAACTGTTTCTATGGAAAACAGAAACAATTTTAAAATTAAAATAACCTAAGTAGCAAATGGCACCACTCCAACACTAGATCTAACCACACACCAAGTTTCGTAATATAAAATACTGCATAGATTTTGAGATAGAGGCCTAAAAGGTCTCACTCCCCATACATTACCTGGCTGTGACCTAAAGTAGAAGAGACAGAACATCAGAAGTAACACTGTAACAAGAATGAGAGGCATTGGGTTTCTATAAACAGATGAGCAAGGTTAATTATCTTAACACCTGAACAATGACCTAAAGTAGCTAAGAGAGCTGGAATACCACATCGAACACAGGAACATGGAATGAAGACATGGGGCCAGGTGAAGTGGGTACAAGGTGAACTATTCTGGATGCACCAAACAATCATCTTGAGTTTCAAGAACTTTGATTTAGTAGGACTATTTTTCTGTCATCCAGATCTTATATCAAATCACTCTGTAACCCATTCTCTTACCAATCACTCACAGAATATTAAACCAATTTCAGTTCTTGGGGTAATCATCATACTGGGTGTCATAGATTATTTGGAGGCACATTATAGCACCAGACTAAAGGATTGTACAATTGTTTTCCTTTGTAGAATTTGAGTTCAAAAGAATATTCTGTTTGTGTATGTATGATTTAATGTATGAGTAAAACACAATTTAATTGAATCACATTGCTTAGAAAGTTTATGGCCTTTATTAGTATAAAGGTTGGAGTCTCTGTCCAAAAACATATCTGGTCAAACAGTCAGACTGTAAGTTATAGACACGTACACCATCATAGGAGACATTCATAATTCTCATTAGTAGATGTTAGTTACCTTATTCAAGCAAACTAATTGACTATTCCTCAACTAGTTACCGAAACATTCCAAGAACAAAAGTAACAAAGGTCAAAGTTCTCATCAATCAATATTAAAACCTTCTCCAGCAATTCTATAATTCTTTCAAAGGATACAGCTGAAGAAATGTGAAACCTTGTCTGTATCCACATTGAAAATTAAAAGTTAATTGGTTATATTATAAGATAAATATTAAAAGTTGCATTACAGAATAGTTTAGACAAAATTGGAGACAAAATTGGAGAAAAAAATGCTCTTCAGAATCCCTCCCCTTAAAACATGTTTTCAAATTAGTGACGTACTAAAGAAAAGTGAGAACATTAATTTTTCATTTAATTCTGTGTCTGTTACATATACCTGAAAACATTCTGGTAATTTTTTAATTTACACTTGATATACAGTAGAACACAGATATAACGAACTCCAAGGGATCAAAAAATTCAGTTTGCCATATCCGTTGTTAGCTTTTCGCATTTGGCATATTATATAGGGCTTTTGACAGGACTTGTGAATTTGTTCGCTATATCCGTTTGTTCGCTATATCCATGTTCGCCATATCCGTGTTCTACTGTATATATTATAGGTAGACAATTTTAGCATGTGAGAGTGAGAAGGAAACAAAATCCAGACTTCCAAATGATGAGCAAACACTCTACCAACTGAGCTACATCTTATGGTCTAGTTTTCAGTTTTGGTTTACAGTTTGTAATTAACAAGAGCGTTTACTAAATGTATCATTGGATCCTGTTTGTACCTGTAACACAGTTAAACTGATATATTGTAATTAACAAGAGCATGTACTAAATGTATCACTGGATCCAGTTTGTACCTGTAACACAGTTAAACTGATATATTGTAATTAACAAGAGCATGTACTAAATGTATCATTGGATCCTGTTTGTACCTGTATCACAGTGAAACTGATACCAAACTAAAGCATAATGGTGAATTATCACCGACAATGGAAACACTGTCATCGCCTGAGGCAAACCAGAAACTATTGATGGAGAAACCAGAGTGTGGAACATTATTTGTATTCTGGATTAACTCACTCCTGCTCAGGTAATAAGGTTGACCCCAAGAGTTGACCTCTAGAGCTGAACCAATCATTTATGGATCAGCAGGTCAAGCGTGTTGGGCACTTATGGATTAACTATGTGGTCATTGGTTGACCGTACAGCTAAATATAGGGACTAGGAATATTGGGCATTGGGCGAATTGTTTGATTATGAAGAGATAATTGGGGTTCATTAAACTGACAAAGCAAACAATTTGTTTTCATTGATGTCTGATATGAAAATTGGGCATTCAAGACGGAGAGATGTATACAATGAAATTGTTATAATTTGAGAAGATTTTGATCCTCCATTTTTCAGCATACATCTTTGATATGAACTTATAGCTACCGGTACTTAAATATTGCAGCTGAATTTACTGGCATGCAGACATTGTAAAAAAATTATTTGGAAATACAAGAAACAAGATCCAACATAACACAGATAACTGTCCAGATCATTTTCTTTAATAGGTTGAGCTTGCGAGGAAATCATGAACAATTAAACTTTTAAATATCCAATTTCAATTAAATTTCAATTAAAAAAATATTAATTCACAAAACACTTCATGAACGACAATGGTTATTTAATAGGCATAATATACACTTGTTCTATGAATCCTATGATAAAAATGGGGAACAATTAACATGCTACTCAGAATACCAATTTATTAAAACTCTTGCCATTCTTACAAATGAATCAATCTTGTTTATTCGTGATGTTACTTTAAATTCTTTACAGAATTTACTATGTCAAAATGTTCTTTTTATTTTGAAAAGCAGGTAATAAATTGTATATGGCCTAAAGGTTATCTTTAAAATAAAGAATATCAAAATATATATATTTATCATCCAACAAAAACATAATAAATCCTAATAAAAGCCTTCATCTCTCTAAAAACCCTTCCGATTTCTCATCAAAACAAATCACACTCTGACCAAACGGACATCAAAGCTTTGTGCCTGTTGACTCGATTGTGACCATTGATAACCATAAGGAAATGAACATCCTTTGATTGTCAATTACAATGGTTGACCCAATGCTGATGACAGTGCAGGATACCTACAATAACTAACACTTGTACGTTTCCTTCCCGTCCATCAAGCCACGTGCATGTGTAAGAGACTGATAGCCTTATCACGCTCCACACACTGTCGACACTGGGCCACTCATCAGCTGAACTAAACTGATAACATAGAACAAACAGCCATGGCTTTGACAGAACAGTGCATACATCTATATAGAATTACTTTTTTCCGTTTTTTTATGGTTAATATTTTTTCCTGGTGTAAAACGTGGGATGCAATTTTTCATTATTACTAGAGATATCAAAGTGTTTGCTGATTTGGAGCTTCAAGAGTGTGCATCTATATGAAATTCAATGTTGATATATTTTATAATGAGTAAATCTTTCTACAGTAAAATGTCTGAACAAAATGTTGAGGACTGCATGATCTTGAATTTCATTAATTTAAAATAATATAATTCAAAACTGGTCACAATTTTATGTTTGATGGGAAAAGATGTTATCACATCTATGAGATTTATTTTGTGTAAATTTTATGCTTATTAATTCTTTTTTTAGTAAATATTTTCAACATTATTGAATGAATCTTTTAATGATTTTACTTTTGTTGACAATGAATTCAAAAGTCCAGATACTGCACTTTTCTATCGATATTAAGGATTTTAACACTAAAGTATATTTTTCATCAATAGCAGACACCCTGCCCTTCAACAACAATGAACAATTTATGAAACAAAGGTAATTTAGAGATGATACATTTTAGCATAACTGTCATTTTCACAGAACTTTAAAGGTTAGAAATATGGCAATGTTGTCAGTTTCAAAAGAAAATTAAATCTTACTTCATAGAAGAAGATAGCCCTGTCTACTTAGAAATGATCAAAATGACGTAAATTCCAAACACAATGACAGTTTCAAATGTGAAATTAACACTTGTAAATTTCACAAGTCTAGGAGAGATAGTCCTCAAGTCTTCTTTAAAATGATTAAAATGATGTAAATTTGAAATTGCATTGACAAAGCCCCTCTTTGGTACGCAAAAAAACGCTGGAAGCGTACATGTGGAAATTAACACCAGGTGTGGAGGCAAGGACGACAAGATAGCGAACAGCAAGTGTTGCATTGGGATCAGCTGGCTCCGTCCTAATGAAGGCACTTTTCTGTCGTTAAACTGAAAAGCATGACAAATTTTAACCTTTTTTGTTAAAGTTATTTCAGTAGACTTAACACCATTACCATGAGAGACTAGCACCGATGGCATTTGACGACAGTACGCTGACGCTTTCTCTAAAAATTTCCTGCAACTAATTTTTCTTGTTGAACATAGTTTTACAGCTCTGATACAAGCTCTTCACTCTCCAACTAAACTAATTAAATTTAACGAAGATGGATGATTAGTGTTGATTTTTGTTTTAATTAAGTACTTGATTAACATGAAAGTAATGAGTGGTACACAACTAGTAACTCATCTTCCATGACAAATTGTTCACTTTATGTAGCATCCATATTAGATTCAAAAACAAGGAAATATAAACATTTTAAAGATTGATTTACATTGCTTAATCATACAGGGTTCATATTTTTCATACATAGTGAATGAAGTAAGCTTGAATAGCAGCCAGCACAAACGTGTTATATTTGTCAATATATATGCAAAATTAAAGAAAAACCTAAAAAATTTACCAGCCCGATCCAAAAGTTACCAGGGACCAAGCTCGTGGACAGACCTTATATCATACCCTGAGTGACGTCATGAACAAGACTGTCACGTCCTGTCTACGACGCTGCATTTAAAAGTGCCGATGACTAATAGTCAGCTTTATGTGGAAGTAGTTTAAGAAGAAGAAAACTATGCTGCCTTTGTCAGACTACATGTTTTCAGATATATTATATTGACAATATAAGGGTAAAATTAAAGTAGTGATTTCTGATCGAAAACTGGAAAATGCATCGCGATTGACGCGCGCCAATGAATCAAACATTATTTTGGAATCTAATTTATAACAGTCGACAAAATGCCAAATTTGAGTTGATAATGTTAAATAGGTTATATAACTACTGTGCATGTAAATGGGACGTGCAGTTTCCTAGTATTTGGCGATTGGGGATGAATATGCAAGCTGAGTTAATTTATTTGTTCTATAAACAGCACATGTAGTGTGTTGGAACGTATATTGAAGCCAAATAAAATTTAATGAAACACAATGGACGTACTTTTGACTGAAGTTATTTTATCCAAATCAAATTCACAATGCTCAACATCAAATGTTAAATGGTGCATAAAAAAGCTTTAACAAAAGAAACCTTACATTCAAAAACACTATTATAATGCTTCATGAAGTCAATTAAATATATAAAGCTTTTATTAAAATAAAAATAACAACGATTCAAAAAGGTATACCCTCAGGTTTGTAAAATATTTCATGTCAAGTAATAATTTAATATAGAATTATGAACTATTTTATGGATATACAATTTTTTTATTCTGTGTAGGCGACATTTTGACATAGATACTACTTTTGTTGTCAAGCAGGTGATCATCTAGACTAAAATTTAGTCTATGGAATTTTTTAATAGTTATATACCTTCATCTTTTTGACTATATATTTTTAATACTTTCAGTTCCAGTATTCAGTTTATCTAAACTTTCTGAATAAAGATCTAGACTGTATTAAAGGCTCTTAACTTTACACAGTCATGGAGCAGGACTAGTGATCATCTAACAACATTAGTATTTGTCGAAATGTCGCCAACACAGAATAAAGAAGTTGTATATCCATTAAATAGTTTTTCATTCTTCATCAGCTCAACTTCTAGAATGCCCAAAGATAATAATTTAATATAAAATACAGATGATGCAAAACTAAAATCTAACAATTGATAATGCGCAAACAAAAAATATGTTAAGTAAAATATTACAATTTGTATATTAAAAATAATTGATCACTATCAAAGGAGCAACAAAAGATTAAAAACAATACATTTTGTTGAAGTTTGTTTACTTTTGTCAACATTGTTTGAAGTTACTACACACAGCATCTGGTAAGCATATGGTATGAACTTCACTCCTAGGTGAAACACCACCAATAACTCCCCTAATCTCTTAAAGTGCCACTTGATTCTGTGTGCACAGCAATTAAACATTTCAAATCTCTAAGAAATAATCATCACGAAGAACAATTCACACATCTCAATTAAAAAGTTATTTCATTGCTTATTATTAATACCCAAATCACAAAACAAAATACAATTGCTAAGTCCACTTTACGAAACATTAAATAATAGTATTGCCATGCCAACTTTTGATAATCTGCCAAACGATAGTTATTAATTTCGACACGATATGGAATGGCATATTTTCCGGTTGCACAGATTGGGATATAAGGGTTACCCAGATGGTCATCCATATGTCCGCTGTCCAATAGGCTGGACTGAAGTAGCCCATTGCAGTTTCCATAACAGTAACACTCAGTGAGTTCTGGGACAGAACCAAGGTGACCACATCTCAATAACAACCGTGTTCGAGGGTCCTCACCTCAAATACAATCTAGACTGGCATCGAGTCTCCTGATAAAAAATATCAATATTCAGGTCTTTGAAGGGCATTTAGAAGTGGTATACATAAGAACAGGAAGATTTTCTGGATAACAACTTCTTTAAAGTGAAAATACACAAATGTGTAGTTATAGTGTATTTTCACTTTAAAGAAGTTGTTATCCAGAAAATCTTCCTGTTCTTATTCATGAATATTCAGTATCTACAAGAAAATTGTGTTGACTGAATTTAAGAAATCATATATAATTTAAAGTTTGTCAACTTCTTTATTGCTATGAATGCAATGTTTTGGTGTCGATACTAACAATGATTTCAAGCAAGTGATGAAAATGACAGAGTGAATACTGAAGGCAGGGTGTAAAATTAGAAAACTGATAGCAAAATTATATAATTTATATTTTGTATGATGATAAAAAAGATGAATGAAGAAATGCCAAAACAATTAATATTCATAATCAATACAGCCATAATAGACACAGTGAATGAGTGTATGAAAAGTAACACAATTAAATTAAACACGAACCTCAAATAGTTACTGCCTGAAACTAAGGTAACCAGTTTCCAGGTTAACTGTCAGACGAGTCTCATTTCGTACACTGGTAATGAGTATCATCAAATATACAATCAGAAAATACTAGACTGATAGAGTCTTCAAAGTGAAAAGAATGTCAGAATCTAAAGCTTGTCAATAATAAATAATACATATAAAACTTGTGTTCAGTTTTCAAACATATATGTAACCATTGATAAAAGAATTAAATTTATCATTTATTAACTCCAAAATGAACAGAATACAGGATTTATAGACTGATTCAAAATCTGTGAAACACCTCTACATTTCTATTTAAGAGTTAAATTATCATTAAAAGGAGGGTTCCATCGGGGTATTCTTTGTTGAAACGAAATTCGAGGGGATATCCCTGTTAACATATATATATGTTATTAATAAATGATCAAAACACAGTCAAACTGAAAGATACTAATGGAGGTGATGTTTTGATGACATTATATTTCATTATTTGATAAACACAAGCGCACATTTGTTGAAAAAAACAAACAATGAGAACTGAAGCAATTCATCGGCGCTGCGAGAGGGGAACACTTCGCTACAGCATAACAGCAAATTATTTATTAGTTTTATGACATGGTATGTGTTACTCTGTGAATACTCTATCAGTGTATGTCTTTAGTGATTAAAAAGTTGTAAAATTAGGTACAATATAGCATGTTTTCATTTCACACAATGGAAAAAATCTAATATTGCGACAGAACCATCCCTTTAAAGTGACATTCAGTATTTTTCTTAACATTTTGTTTGGCGTTGTATGTGCCAAAATACCATATATACTGATTTAAATAATTTCACAATTTGTATATTCATCGTACGAACTGTATAATAAACAGTTAATACTTGTATCAAATGAAAATCTAGCTCTTAACTTAACCTTGGTGCACTATCCAGTTTTCTATCAGAAATCACTACTTTCATCTTTATATTGTCACCATACGGAATCAACTAGAATTAAAAAGGTAATATTTGACAACAGTCTGTACTCAGTACTTACAAAAAATAAAAAGAAAGTCATACCGCCCTCGCCCTCGTCACTTAATTTCGAAAAAAATGTGCCCGAGAAACATTTCACTTTTTTTATGCAGCCTATCAATAAAATACACCATTTCTAACCTTTGCAATATGTGACTCCAACGGGAACACACTGAATGTCTCCCTAATTAATATTGAAAAAGAACCTTGCTTAACGAAATCAAAGACCAATTGTTTCAGTAACAGTTCTTTCTCTGAGACTACATGTGAGCAAGTCATGGAAGTATATCACACATCTGAGCAATATGGAGCCACAAAGTTTCTTTTTTTGTGAACATATCTCCCACACAACCTCTACGTATGTTTCTACTTTAGAGTCTGCCACAAAGTCAATTTTGTTTCAATATTACAGGAACTGTTTGTCATATTTCCCTGTTGGAAGGCCGTCATCTATTGAACAACCGGATACAAAGTTCTGCTAACTAAAGACAGATGATCGGAGCAACGTGAACCACTTTGAACATTATCATAATACCATGACAATATGTCTCTTTTTGAGTAAAGTGTTATTCTTTGAAACAGATTCTTGAGAACATTCTGAGGAAAACATTTAGTCTCCCGAACCGTTTCATGGGAAAATGTTGAAATATGTATACATGTGATTGTTGGGGAATATTTTTTCAATTAAATATCAAAACAATATGATATTATACTGGCGAAAATAGAAACTTAAGCAAGTTTAAAAGTATCATAATATCATTGCAATATGCTTATTTGGAGATAGAGTACTTACTTTTGAAATAGATTCTTAGGAAAATTTCATGATTATTGAAGTCTCCTGAATTTGATTCATGGAAAACTGTTCATTGATTAATAAAATAAAGTAATTATTTAGTTGCATATTTATCGTATAGGAATGTAATTTGTTAAATAACCATGAATTTGTAAGTTCTTTGTTGATGTAAGTGTTTAAATTAAATACTGTGACCGCTTGTTTTTATTTTATTGATAAAATCCTGGATTCTTTATATACTTACAGGCATACTATTTACTTTACACTAAAATTCAGTCAATGATTTTGTTTTTAATAATGTAAAGTTTTTCATAAAGTTATGTTCTTTGTCTTGAAGTTATATTCTTTTATTCTAGACTTAATGAATAATGACTGAGAATTTATTAAGTGTGTTTTTTTAATACTCAAACTTCATGAACTTTATTATTGCTTCAAAACCTTTTTGTCACAAGTAAATTCAATCAACTTCCCATATTACTAATGATTATGACAAAAATTCACATACTATCAGAATCTAACAATAATATATTTATCAATGCTACGTCAACATGATTATCTATTTCAAATGTCACAAAATTCAAATTCAAATTCAAATATTTTATTCAAAAGCTCATAATTTTAACATTTTTACTACAAGTATTGACTACAAGAATAATAGCATGTATGTTAGTAAAAATAGTGGTTTTATTTCTAAAAAATACTCAGCAAAATAATTCAGCTGGCAAGTCAAATGCCGGATATTTCCATAAAATTCATTGCCGAGAGGCGGTTATTATATTCTTCCTGCAAGCTCAATTCTGGAGGAAAACCAGATATGCATGATTCCAAAGTCTGCAAAAAGTGTCCCCTTTTCTTATAGAAATCTGTTTCGTGTTAGATTTTCGAGATAAAAACCCAGAGATCCGTGAGATAAGATATTGGACACAGATGAGTGGTATTAGAAATGATCTCACACCAGATTTTAATTAAATCAGTTACTTTTTATATTCATTTTAATATTGAGTGTATTAGGAGCATATCCATGTTATGTAAAGTTTTCCTGATACAGTTTTTGTTGATGCCTTTAGAAAAGTTTTATTTATTAAACAATATGTACTTTTGCAAAATAAATTGAAATGACATATGTTTGTTCTCTGTTCGAAACTTAACTTTTTTTAAATAGGACATTTGTAAAGGAAGTTGTGTGTGAAATATAACATTCTTACTGTTTTTAAGTAAAAGATTGTACAGAAGTATTCCCAAAGTTCTGCTGATTTAAGAATAAAATATCGAACCAGTTGATGTTAAGAAAATTTATAGTTTAAAATTGAAACATATAATTCAATTTGTTACTTAAATTTAAAAAGAAGTTAGTACATATTTGTTAACAATTACATTACATTTTAAGTGTTGACAAATGTGTAATAAATCTTTACCTACTGAATTGATTAGTGATCAAACCATTGTAGTGATTAAGGAACGACATGAGAAGGATTTAAGTTTTAAAATACTATTGTCTTTTCTTTCTCATGCTGATTTTATTATATTTTAAGAAATAGATAAAATAATTGGAATATTCACTAGCTTTTTCTTAATCGTTTGAAAAGTGCAAGTTAAACTTGTATAAATTGAGGAACTTGTCGATTCATCAAGTAAAATGTTCACAGAAAAGATGATTAAATTATTCAATATTTGGTTCTAATGGCTGTATAAATGTAACGTAACCAAACTACAAGTATCAAGTCTCCTTTGAATGCTTTTAAAAAGATATTCAAGAAAACAGCATTTGATAGAGGTGTCATAAATGCACAATGATACAGTAATGAAGTAGTCCTGAGGGTTATTTTGCATAACACTCTATATGTTTTTAACGGTCATTATCTTGTTTTATCCAATGGAAAAGTACCATATCTCTTAATTTGCAAATTCGGAATTTATTTCACCTTATATGCATGTAGTCTAACACTAAATTAAACATTGAAAAGGAGCCGCTGTTTTTTTAAAATTCCATTTCTCATAGTATCTTTTTCAATATTTAATCAAATGGGGATATTTTACGAAAAGACTAATAAGACTAATACCCATGCAGTATCCAGTATTCAAGAGTATAATCAAGTTACCGGTACACATTTCTCTTAATCTCTTCCTAATGTTTGTTCAGCATCATTTTGAACCCATCATCACCCCTTTATATATATCTATGTACCCACGTTGACTATCAATTTACTTATATCTCATAAACACAGAACATAAAGTCTTCTTTATGACTTTTGTATACTTACCAAATTCTTGTTAATCTGTTAATCTTCTCCTTAATTTTTTATCATAAGAAAAAATCAGTAATACATATTCCAGAAGGTTGTCGATTTTCATAGCTGTTAATTACCAAAGGTAAGATGATCTTTCAGGTATGTGCAGTTAACATGCTTCATGCCTGGCACTGTTGTCAGGAAGAAATCCTGCAACATGATAGTAACCTTGCACTGTAATAAAACCTGTAAACATTGGGTGAATCTTGTAGGTATACCATGTGCTGTACTAGAATGCAATGTACATCTGCGTACAGGAAGTTTGTTCACCTACATGTGAATCTTAGTGCAAATATCATGTAAATTGACGTTCATTGTAACGTCAATAAAATTACATCACATACAATGACAATGAATCATCATATATCCATGAGTAAAACAATCATTCTTAAACATTACCTGTGATTGCCACGGCAGTGGTGTATGTTTATGAAATTTGGCATAATGAAAAAGACTGAAGGTGAAATTTTTAAAATTCAAATTTCATTAATTTTCGAATAAAAGTTATCAGATTGACTAAATGAGAACAAATTCATCACAAATACATTGAATGAGTATAAGAGGAAGTATATGATGTATATTAGACCAGGTGGACCACATACTACATATTTCACAGAAGAAAATAAAAACTGTAGTTTTGAAAAGATTGATCCCTGGTCACTTCAAAGAGCTGGCAAAATTGTAACTGTTTACTATGAGGTATCAAATCAGATTATTTTATGGAACACTCTACTGTCATTTTACAAAGCAAAAATAGAGCCATGGGCTCTGTAGCTCATCCATATTTCATTGATTTACTATCTAAAGTTGAATATTTAAGTTATTTAAGTTATAGTTTAAAAGCAAAAGATAGGTTCTTAGATTTGGGGTCACGAGGTCACGAAATCTACAATTTAGAATCCCCATTGGCCAAGGAGTCTGCACACAACTTTTCAGCTCTCTAGACCTTTTGGAACTGGAAAAGAAGATGAAAAAAGGTTATTAAGGATGTGACCCCGGTGACCCCATATGGGGTCACGGGTCACGAAATCTACAATTTAGAATCCCCATTGGCCAAGGAGTCTGCACACAATTTTTCAGCTCTCTAGACCTTTTGGAACTGGAGAAGAAGATGAAAATAGGTTTTTAAGGATGTGACCCCTGTGACCCCATTTGGGGTCATGGGGTCACGAAATCTACAATTTAGAATCCCCATTGGCCAAGGAGTCTGCACACAACTTTTCAGCTCTCTAGACCTTTTGGAACTGGAGAAGAAGATGAAAATAAGTTTTTAAGGATGTGACCCGGGTGACCCCATTTGGGGTCATGGGGTCACGAAATCTACAATTTAGAATCCCCATTGGCCAAGGAGTCTGCACACAACTTTTCAGCTCTCTAGACCTTTTGGAACTGAAGAAGAAGATGAAAATAGGTTTTTAAGGATGTGACCCCTGTGACCCCATTTGGGGTCATGGGGTCACGAAATCTACAATTTATAATCCTCATTGGCCAAGGAGTCTGCACATAAAATTTCAGCTCTGTGGAATCATTGGTTCTGGAGAAGAGGTCGAAAAAGCGAAAAGTTTACGGATGGACGGATGGACGGATGGACGGACGCCGGACACCATGCCATGCCATAAGCCCATCGGGCCTTTCAGGCCTGATGAGCTAAAAATGCAAAGCAAATGATCGGTCTAGATTTCGCGTCAAAGACATGCCAAATTGTATGATATTTGCAATAAAATTCACCACCAGGTGAACAAACTTTTGGTATGCAGCTGTACAATTCAGTGAGGGATCTAGAAGGGGTTCGAACACCACATCATTGACATCATATATAACACAGTCATTTCGTTGTAAATCTCATATTGTTTTCTAAAATTCTGTTCAAAGACTTTTAACGAAAACTCTTTACCATATTGAATGAACCACACTGCAATGAAAACACAACTTTTGGCAAAATCTCCAACTTTGGAATAATTGTTTGTGAAATATTTGGACAGGTAAAGCCACAGATATACCCATAGAGGATAGTTGGAGTGTTAGCGGTAAGCCCTGGTAATCTCCCCTTGTTTCTCAGCATATGGTTTTACTAGCTGCACATGGAACTATATATCTGACAGACAACAGTTGAATTACACCAGAATGCATTTCCCATTTGGTTCTAGTTTAGTCCGCTCACACACCATTTCTACAAATTGTATGCATTTCATTTACAGATTTTTGTGTAAATTGATGAAGAATGTTACTATAAACAGGGGCTAGATTTTCCAAACTCTCTTAGCAGTAAGACAGGACATTAATGTTAGCCAATGTTAACGTATTCCACTTACATTAATGACTGCATCAGAGCTAAGCGAGTTTACAATATCAAGGTCCTTGATAATTGTGTAATTCATGATTATTTTTTTTATTTATATTTTAAATGATGATAAAACTCTTTTCATTTTAAAGATTTTCATTTGATAGAACATATAAAACATGATTTACATATTGCATTTGAACTTTAATTTGTTTGAAATATTTGATACTGCTGGATAAAAGAAAACAATTCTGGATAAAAACTTCTTTATTGTGATCAGACACAATGTATTTGAGTAAATGCCTACTCCTTCATCAGGTGCTGATTGATAAACTTCAACCATAAGACATTAACCCTCTACTAGCTGACACAGGTAATGTGGCTGGTTATTACTCTAGGAATGCGTATCTGTAACCAAATCCTTCACAGAGTGGTTTGGTGTATATCAGACGAGTTATATAGCGAGTAAGATATTGATACCATTCACAAAATTTCATATAAATTATATTTAACTGGGCAGAGTTTAGTATTTTATATTAATTGCTGATTGAAGTCCCTCTCAATTGCCAAAAAATCCTCAATAAACAGAACACATCATTGATGCTGCACTGCTTACAGTTTGACATCTCTGGATGATTAAGACGTCCGGCAATTGGAAGTATGCAATGTTATCATACAATGTTTAACAACATTGTATTCATTTAACAGTGATATCTTCAAATCAGTGAGTGAGTTATTGCTTAACGCCACTTCAGCAGTATCACAGCTATTAGCGGCGAGTCTTCAAATCATGAGAAATAACTAAATTTTTGAAAGTCTCAACAAGCTGACGTAAATGTTTTAAAATTGAAATCTTACTCTGACCTTTAAACGTCATGAAACAGCTGAGATTTCAAAATTTCATAGACATAAAGAATTCTGTGCACTTTGGAAAATTTTGGTGTAATTAATTCAAAGTAGACCCAACATGAGACAACGTCATCTGAGATTTATCCAGACAATCAGAAAGTTGAAACTCTTTAAGGACAAAGTTTATGGTTTCTTATGAGAATGTTAAAGAGAATTTTTCCTATTTCACAAGCTTGTCGAGAAATGTATGACAGTTTTAAATAATTTAATTCACTGTCTGGCACAGTTTGGAGTCCACAGTCCACAGAAAACCAGATTGGGTTACAAAAGTTAAAGTTCTCATCAATCAATATAAAAACCTTCTCCAGCAATTCTATAATTCTTACAAAGGATACAGCTCAAGAAATGTGAAACCTTGTCTGTATCCACATTGAAAATTAAAAGTTAATTTGTTATATTAATAAGATAAACATTTTTTTTTCAAATTTCCTATTTATAATGATAATTTGTGCCATTTAAATTTACTTTAGAAGATAAAACATCCATCCACAAACCAATTATCTGCAGTAGTAGTAGTAGTAGTAGTAGTAGTAGTAGTAGTAGTAGTAGTTATAATGGTGTTGCGTAAAAATTGCAGGGCGGCCATTTTATTGTGAACACATTTTATTATTTCGAATGGCAAAAACGATCCCAAATGGCTTTACTGAGCCATGTGCACCCATGTTTAACTTGATTTTCCGAAGAAAGAAGGGTGTTTTACGATTGGTGAAATTATTTTCAAATACATTTCATCGACCTATTTGAGCGAAAAAATGTGCTACTGCCCCTTTAAAACATGTTGTCAAATTAGTGACGTACTAAAGAAAAGTGAGAACATTAATTTTTCATTTAACTCAAACTTTAACTTCAAAGCATTCTGGAAATTTTGCATTTACACTTGATATACAGTAGAACATGGATATCCAAGGGACCAAAGAATATAGTTCGCTATATCCGTTGTTCGCTATATCTGTAGTCTACTGTCATTCGCTTTTTCCCCTTCCGCACTTGTACATTTTGTCCCCTAACATTCTGTTAATCAAGTAATTAGTTTTGTCTGACCTAACCGTTTAAATTGTAAATTATAAAGAAAACTTTTTTGGTGTATGAATCAGAAGTTATTAAAACAGGAGACACAAAGATGAACCATTGGTTTCCATTATTTTTACAATTTTAAAATAGAAGTTATTAAAGGATAGATGAAATGCATTTTTCTCAAGAATGACAGATGATTACCTCTACGTATATTGTATATCGGAATCAATTGAGCATAAAATCGAGACAATATACACTTGCAATTGATAATTAAGACGATTTTAATTCACCCATTTTAACACTACCGCAATTTGTTCGGCGAATTCTTGTGAAAATGCTCACTGAGGCGTGACTGTGATAAGCGAGAGGCGGGGCGGCTCGATAGCTCCTCCGCCGGTGTCTCGTTAATTAATTAATGATGATTATCACTGCCACTAAATGAATTTATGAGGTGTATTACATCGCCAAAAAGACATGTTTATGTAATAATTGTGTAATTGTCATCTGCGGAATTACCTAGTTGGATATCTAAACATTCGATATATGGGAAATTTAAGTTGGTTTATTGAAGGTTTCTTTGTGAAATTAACAATCAAAATGTTGCGAAATTACGTTGAATTGTGACTATCGCCGAAAATCAAATTCCTCCACATACGTCACAGAAGTCATCCCTTCACGGGTCACACCCCCGCAGACTTTCATTCTTGTCGCCGGGGCTAAATCAGGCGGTTTTTTTAAAAGCCGTATATAAGTAATTTATGGACCGATTTCAGAAATTTAAAATCGAGCAATTGTCAAATTGACATCCCATTTTAATGAATCCGATTTGGACCATATGTCATTTCATCTATCCTTTAAGACAGGAGACTCAAAGATAAGCAATTGGTTTCCATCATGATTTAGACATTTTTTAGACCCTAGTTTTAACATTGAATTACATTTTGGATCACACTATCAGAAATCAGATATATTCTTATGATTCTTCCTGACAAGTCGACCCCTTGTTGGATTTGAACCCACACCCTCAGAGTCAGGCACCACACACCAGCTTTGACTGTCATAACAGCTTAACCACTCAGTCTTAACTGTAAATATGTTAGAATCTATATCTGTACTCTACAGTCTATCTCAGACAACAACTGTATTCTATCAACTTATTTCATTTTGAAAAATATAGTTTCAAACATTTTACTTACTGAAGAAATTTAATTATCTTCATTTTTTCTACAGCCTAACAGTTGGATGTCAAAGGTCAAAGTGGAATCATAATCCAGGTGTTGTCCAGATGTAGAGAGGAAGAACAGTAAAAAGATCCATCTCTTGTCTTAAATATCTTGAACTTTTCTAGAATTCATTCATTAGATTTTATAGAACTAATTTAATTTTAACTAAAATTCAATTGAAAGAATACAGTTTTACAGATTTAGACAGAAAGACATACGGAGGGACGGATGGACTCAGAGACAGACAACCAGACACATAGGTGACATAGACAAAGACAGACAGATGGAGAGGAGAAAACGGAATGAGACAGAAAGATAACAAATAACAATTAGTCACAAAAGACACAAATTATTTGCTTCATTATCTGCACTTTCCACAGCAATAGACAGAGTGATAGAGACAGAGAAATGCTGAAATTATTAGAGATTGTTAAAGTCAGTTAAAGACAATGGGCCTGACATATAGGAGAGAAAAAGCATAATTGAAATAAAGTAAAGGGAAATAAAGAAACAGAGAGACAAACACATGAAAGGCAGATCGACACTGAGAAACAGACAGATAAACAAACAGACAGGCAGATGGACAGAGAGAAACAGACAGAGACAAACATACAGGCAGCTGGACATAGAGACAAACATACAGACAGACAGACAAACAGGCAGATGGACATAGAGACAAACATACAGACAAACAAACAAACAGACAAACAGCTGGACATAGCGACAAACATACAGACATACAAACAGGCAGATGGACATAGAGACAAACATACAGACAGACAGACAAACAGGCAGATGGACATAGAGACAAACATACAGACAGACAGACAGACAAACAGGCAGATGGACATAGAGACAAACATACAGACAAACAAACAGACAAAGAGACAAACAGAAAGACAAACAGAAAGACAAACAGAAAGACAGAGAGACAAACAGACAGAGAGACAGATGGACAGAGAGACAAACATACAGACAAACAAACAGACAAAGAGACAAACAGAAAGACAAACAGAAAGACAAACAGAAAGACAGAGAGACAAACAGAAAGACAGAGAGACAAACAGAAAGACAGAGAGACAGATGGACAGAGACCTGCGGATGGTCTGCACATTCCTGAGATGAAGATGATTACAGGAAGTCTGGCAGCTGACCTGGTCTCTGTGGAAACAGACGCCCACTTGTAATAAACATGGGGATCTGGTAATCCTGGCCAGCAGGTCCAACTGGAGGGTGCCAGTCAGGTCACACCACTGGGATCTGCCGGGATATACCAGGCATGTCTGGCACAGTCGGGAGCCCAGAGTCGCACTCGCTGCCTGCCTGAACTCTGGGCTAATAGGGGCAATCTCTGAACAGGTTGTATGTACAAATGTATATGTGCTTAATTTCTGGAGGATTGCCAATGTCATTCAAAAATTCTTTCTTCTGCCAATATACAGAAAAATATTGGTTTATGAATTCTTCAGCTAAAATGTGTGCAAAATTACGAAATCAGTTTGTGTTCAACAAAACTTGTAATAAAATCAGAGTGGCTAATTATTGTAGTGTGAAAGCCTGCAGCACCATTTATAGTCATGCATTACAATGAAACCTGCAAATGTCAGCTAGAACCCTATAGTACTGAAGGGTTCCAGGTGCATGGGATTTGAACCCTGGACGAAAGGCAAATCTGTGCATTGTTTCACATCCAAACTACAACTTACTTCATATAATATCATATAAAGTTCTCTACAAGAGATATGGTTATTTCTCAAAGAGTTTTAAAAATGACATATATTGTGAATTGACAGACAGCATATAGAACAGGTTGTCTGCGGATGCCAATTACAAGAGAGGGCAGACAAGGTTCATGTAACGTCATTAACAGACTATGAGATATCATGGGAACCTGACAAAGTTCTTACATCAAGATCTCAAAACAGACAGATATCCCTGATGGCACATTTACAGACATGCTGAAACCTCTGATAGTCAGAACCACAGATACGGTTCGGTCTGGCGCCATTTATGACAAGACAACCAGGAAAAACGCCCTTATCCTTCTCCGCCGAAATACCCAGGGTCTAAAAGAGGAGCAAAATACTCAGGTAGAATTCAATGAATTTGCACCTTAGAAGTTGTGGCTGGGTAGTCAAGAGGGGAAGGAGAGAGAGCGGTACAAGTGCTGCACTTGAGAGCAGATCGAGAGAGCCATGTGGCTTTCCAATTACTTGTATAGTATTTAACCATTAGAAAAGCATGGCAAACTCATATGGTTAGAATTTTTGTTTTGACTGAGGTCAGAAGGAGCGATTCTCCAGATTTGTCTGCGACTGGCTGGCGCCAGCCTGTATGGCTCCAACATGTGGCTTTGATTGTGGCAAACAGCTTGCGAAACCGAAGCCAGGCAGGCTGGGTAACACATGGGCTGCAGACACCCCTGTCTTCTATCAGCTCCCCGCACCACATACACACACATATACATACACTCTCCTGTATCACAGACTCCTTACACTGCAGCGGTAGGCGGAGCAGGGTGTTAAGGGGGCGCAGAGCTATTACATCGCCTGTTTGTTAGAATTTGCTTCTGTAGACTTCACTTCTGATTTGTAATTTTAGTTTATATTCTTCTTTCATTAAAATATTTCAGACATGTCCATAGTTAAAGGAGTGAATGTCTCAATGAAATAAAAAAAACATTTCAAAATCAGTTTTGGAAATTAGATGTATAAGAGAACAAATAGCACCACTTAAAGAGCCTTCATATTTTAAGAAGACAACCACTTTGAACTTAAAAAACTATTACGGGTTTGCTTCAGGTTCGAATTGCATTTTAATATTGACCTGTTAATTTAAGAATCATTACTACGAATATTTCAGTTTTAATTCAAGATGATGATTTATTTTCATGATAACAACTCTGACAAAACCTTTGTGAAAGTGTTTTTCAAAAAAAGCAAAATAAAGTTCTCCGGAGAACCATCTAACTGTTTTTATGCAAGCTAAGAAAATGTGCAACCCTACCTCATCTGGACAGCGTATTCATTGATATGCATCACTGTTTATCTTTATTATTTAAATCTTATCTACAGACTAATCAACAAAGCACTCGAGAATTTAAGAGGTTCATTTACACTTAAAGATGTACAACTGTCAAGATATTATCATAGCTAGATACTGACATTTTGTCAAAGTGACTTTCCCTTTCATCTTGCACCAGTTTATTACACATTTGCCCTTTGACCATGTGCCAATTAAAATCTAAACAAATTTAAAATTTGTTAATGGAATAAACTATCAAACAGTCTCTGAAATGAAAACTTTAAGCTCAAATTTGTTAACAGAAATAAATAGAAAGATCAGAAATTTTAGAGGCAAAAAAACTGCTTAAAATAATTTTACACAAAGAAGAGAAAAGTACAGAAATATACTGTTTATGTAATTGAATGCAAAACTCCACTTCTCTCTTTTTATCTTTAGCTGTGAAATTTCATGTGAATTCAGATTCTAGACTTACTCAATGAAAGCTAGACTATGCGTAAGTAAATGTTGATGCAGGGTCGTGTGCAGAACAAGAAAAACTAGTGAAATATTACTTAAATCATCTAAAATTACTAATTGAAATGCATTTTTATATTTTGGTTTTCAATAAAAGTATTCAAAGGTTCTTTAGTAATTCTAATTCCATCCTTTGATTAAATTGAAAAGATTCCCTTTTTGTAGATTTTATAAGAAACTAAATACATTGCTGACTTTACTGTTTGATGTAAAGAAATTAATAACCCATTGGGCAACATTTCAGTTCTAATTGAATGACTTTTAATGCATTTACCTTATTGAAATGAATAAAAACACTTAGCACAACTAATAAATAAATTTTAAAATTTTAAGACCTCAGATTTTTAGAGAAACCGTAGTGTGGACTGTATATATTAATTAGGAGACTTTTATAAAGTCTAGTTTTCTCTTTTAACAAGTCTAACCATCTGAATACACAGATTGCAGTGCACGAAAATAATCATAGGAAAATCGTTGCATTATAGGAAAGAATTATAAAATTTCAAAGACTAATTTTTATCTAGAGAATCAGTGTTAACATCATTCTGACATTTCAATCAACAGTGTTCACTGTCTTGTTTTTTTGCATTACGCGAATGAGAAACATGCTGTGTTTTTATTTATTTTTTAAAAATAATAAAACACTGTATTGATAGCACATTTATATGGCTTACTTCGTTTGTCATTGTTTTTATTCTTTAACAAATGTGCACTAGTCTCTAATTGTCAAATATTATGTCATCAAAAATCCTCAGTAATAAGTAATAAGTAATAAGTTTCGATCAAAATTCAAAATATATGTGTTAACAGAAATATCCTCTTGTTTTTTGTTTTTGTTTTTGAAAGCGCTGTAGAACGTTTTTCTTGAGACCTACAAATTTACCTCTCACACCAGAGTTCCACTGTCACTTTCAACACGGATAACGATTTTCTATGGATACAGCTTAACGGGTCATGTAATTAGATGTTTTACTCTCTAACATAACAATATATTGTATAAACTTTAATACTAAAAAGAAAATTTTAAAATATGCAAAAAATGTGATACAGTGCCTTTAAAATGATTTTCTCTCATCAATATATATCTGTCTTCAATACACTTGAGGTACAGCTGAGACCTATTTAACAAATGGTTGGTATAGCTTTACAAGCTGTCCAGAGTTCAAAAACAGAGGACTGTTTGATGGCTTGTCCAGTTTATTTTCTTCTACTGTGGTCGTTCAACCATTCCAGGATGGTTTCCAGACTGACCATGTTGCACAGATATTCCAGGAATTGAAATTCTAGACTGACAGTATGTCTCCCATTACTCCCAAACAATTTTTATAATTATATTATTTGTAAAGTGCTTTTTCCATGCATGAGTACAGTTTATATAATTATATACCCAAAAGGAATTGTACTTTTGGGACCCTACTAAGCGCACCAAGGACAATATATACATCCATACTTCCCGAGTTCAGGTACCCATATGAACAGCTGGGTGGACTGAATTCAATGTGGATGAAGTGCCTTGCCCAAAACACAGCATGAGACCAAGGTTACAATTTATTTGTGTCACCACTGGGATTCGAACCAAGGACTTTAGCATGAGAGGCAGGCACACTAACCACTACACCACTGTGTTCCACAAAGATTCAAGGTTCTATTTTCATAGTATGCGAGATCTTGACTTTTGATAGATTTAGTGACCAATGCACATAAAAACTGAAAAGAAGTCACTTTAAATATGAAATCAATTATCTGTTAATGCTCTAAATGATTCCTGACTTCATTACAATTCAGAATCTGAAGAACTCAGCTTAAAGCCAAGGTGAATCTGACAACTGAGGAAAGTTTAATGATTCTGAATACCGTGAGAAAGGCTGGAAAGAGTTTCTTGATGATCGATAGTTTAAATGGTTAGCAAATGACAAATAATAACTATGAACACTGGTTGACAGGTAGTCTGTCATCCAGACCCCTTAATGTTTTAAGCGCCTAGGCAAGTCTACAACAAGACTCTGAGCTCAGTTTATGAAAATGAACACATCTCAGAGGCTCCTTTTTATTTTATTTTATTGTTTTGTAATTTTTTAAATTTTATGAAATAATTCATTTCAGAGGCTTAATGTTAGACTAGTTGACAGGCTAGTTGGGAATGTACTTGATGATAGATTTGTTATTCACAAATCCATCTACTAAAAGGTTGAAAAAGAGAACAACTGTTTGATGACTTGACAACTTTATTTGCTCCTTCTGTGGTCACTCAAACATTTGAAGTTTGGCTGACCAATCCAGTCACAGTTTGGTTACAGTTAAAACTCATTCGGATAGTTGTGCAAGTTAAACAAATCAACATTTGCACAGAAATCCATAGAGAAGATTTGAAATATTACTGTGCGGATGGTTGGGTTTCCAGATATACAGGGTCCAGTTTAACGAGGTCTGACTGTATACAGATCATTTAAAGCAACAGTACCTTTAAGGTTACATTTAAGATTCTGAGAACTTTAAGAAAGGCTAGTATGAATTTCTTGAAAATAGATTTGTTACACGCGTTTGATCTACCCAGGAGTACATAAACAGTTCAACTGTTTAATGACCTGTCCAGTCTATTTTCTTCTACTGTGGTCACTCAACCATCTGGTGATTGCTTTCCAGGATGACCACTGCAGAAGAACTTAATTCTGAACAGATAGTTTATCACTGAAATACACTGGGATAAACCACCATGAACCAAGTTTTTAACTAATTTTCTGGATTTGCAATGAATTTAGATTTAGACTTGTCAATGAAACTAGACTCGACTGAAAAATACAGAAAGATAGATTTGGGTTGGTAGTGTTTAACACGTACGTCATATGCATGGTAACATGTATAGAAATGGAATGTGTAATATTTGGGATAAATTTCCAAGTCAAGTGAGATGTTTGAAAATTTAAATCAGCAAATTATAGTATTTTGACACATTGAAGTAAAAAAAAACTTCATGAAAAAACACTTATGCAAGTTTAATGTTACCTCCTTATGAAACACACCTTCACTTTGTGGCTGCACTTACATGTGTATGTGGGAATTAACTTGACAGTTTGGGTAGGTCTGAAGGTGACTATGAACTTGTATTTATACTTGTGTATGGCATTCATGGCGCATTCAGGAATGATCATTACGGCACGCCAAGGCAACAAAGAATGTTGTGATGTTCCTGGATGAAGTTTCTGTGTCCTGATCACAGAATAAAATGACAGTTTAGTTTGGAAGATGGGTCTAATAAACTTGATCACGACCATGAAACGCTCCTAACAAAACTAGTAAGGAGGGGGGTATCTTGGAGAATTCTTGAAATAAACGTGACAGCTTAGTTTGGAAGGAAGTTCACAGGAAGGAAGGAAGTAAAATGTCTCTGCAGACTGAAATAAAGCAAAGTTATGGGATGCTGCGACGGAGCTAGTACAAGAGAAGGAGGTATCAAAGCTTCACGCCTGATTGGACCCGCTTACTAAACACCCCTTCACTTCGTGGATGCACTTACTCCCCAGCAAGAAGACACTTGGACGCTACAGCTAATGGCCGCCATCAAAAAGCACTCCAATGTTTCACAGACACATAATTTGGTCATTAACTTTTATGGAGGGAGAATCTAGCATCACTGTGCAGGCGGAAACATGAACAGTGACACCTAGTGGCGTGCGGCATGCTGTAACGGCAGTTGGTACGTGGAGTTAAGTGGTAGGCACAGAGTCGTGGATTCCCTGTCACTGTGGGCGAGAGATAAGTATTGGTAATGCAACTAACATAGAGCAAACTGTGCACATGCATAATTCACAAATAAATAACTCTCACAGAACCGTTACTCAAGTGCTCTTGCAGTGTAATGCTCATAAAACAGTTTTATCATTAATGCAACAGAATTTGTTATTTGAAAATAACAGAATTGAAGACATTGGTTTCTTTGAATTAATAATTGTTTTTCTTCTGACATTTTACAGAATTTCTTGATGGAGTGGTCATCTAATTAATGAACTATTTTTGTTATATTCATGATCCTTTAGTATCATTCACATACTTGTTTTCAATCATATTCATCATCATCTTTATCCCAACCATCACCTTCATCATCATCACCACTTAAAGGGGCAGTAGCACATTTTTTGCCAAATTTAATTTTTCAAATTTCCCATTTATAATGATAGTTTATGTCATTTAATTAACTTTAGAGGGTAAAACATCTTATTACACAAACCAATTATCTGTGGTGGTAAAAACTATGTTGCGTATAAAGCAAAACCATTTTGTTGTGAACACAATTTATTATTTTGTATTGCAAAAATAGAGCCATGGGCTCTGTAGCTCATCAGGATTTGATTGATTTATTATCTAAGGTTGAATATCTAAGTTATCTCAAGTAATACATTATTAACAAGTAAAATAATATGGGTTTTAGATCATGACCCCTGTGACCCACATTTGGAGTCACAGGGTCACCAATCCTACAATTAAGAATCACCTTTGACCAAAGAATCTCTACACAACATTTCACCTTGCTAGAGCTTTACATATAAACTGGAGAATATGAAAATAGGTTTTTAAACATGTGACCCCTGTGACCCCATTTGGGGTCATGGGGTCACGAAATCTACAATTTAGAATCCCCATTGGCCAAGAAGTCTGTGCACAACTTTTCAGCTCTTCAGACCTTTTGGAACTGGAGAAGAAGATGAAAATAGGTTTTAAAACATGTGACCCCTGTGACCTCATTTGGGGTCATGGGGTCACGAAATCTACAATTTAGAATCCCCATTGGCCAAGGAGTCTGCACACAACTTTTCAGCTCTCTAGACCTTTTGGAACTGGAGAAGAAGATGAAAATAGGTTTTTAAACATGTGACCCCTGTAACCCCATTTGGGGTCACGGGGTCACGAAATCTACAATTTAGAATCCCCATTGGCCAAGGAGTCTGCACACAACTTTTCAGCTCTCGACTAGACCTTTTGGAACTGGAGAAGAAGATGAAAATAGGTTTTAAAGGATGTGACCCCTGTAACCCCATTTGGGGTCACGGGGTCACGAAATCTACAATTTAGAATCCCCATTGGCCAAGGAGTCTGCACATAAAATTTTCAGCTCTGTGGAGTTATTGGCTCTGGAGAAGAAGTCGAAAAAGAGAAAAGTTTACGGACGGATGGACGGACGCCGGACGCCCATGCCATGCCATAAGCCCATCGGGCCTTTCAGGCCTGATGAGCTAAAAACTATTCCCATGGCTTTACCAAAGCATGTACACTCATTTTCAACTTTATTTTCTGAAGAGAGAAGGATGTTTTACTATTGGTGAAATTATTTTTCAAATACATTTCATCAACTTATTTGAGCGGAAAACCGTGCTACTGCCCCTTTAACCACTACCATCACCATCATCATTATCATTATCATCATCTTTATCACTCTCTCCATCACTACCATCGTCATCACCACCATCACAACCACCACTAAAATTGTCATCACCATCATCATTGCCATCATCAGACCATCTCCATCCCCACCTCCATCATCATCATCATCATTATCTTCAACATCAACATCAACATCGTTATCATCACCACCATCACCACAACCAATATAATTTTCATCAACATCATCATCACGACCACATCCTCAGCATCAATACCATCACTACCATCATTATCATGATTATCTTCATCACAATCATCACCATGACCATCGCTATCACTGTCATCAACATATTACATCACCTCAGTGTCCTCATTAACATTCATAACCATCAACTTCAACATCATTCTCAACAACATCACACCAGTGACACCACTATCTTCATCTTCATCTTCATCTTCATCTTCATCTCCATCATCTCGATCGCCATCTCCATCTCCATCACCATAACCATAATCATCAACAACATGTTCTATCTTTACAAAACCACAAAAATGTTATTCATCATCCTCATCAATTAAAATCATCACCATGTTTTTCCTCACCATCATCAAAATCAACATTATCAAAACTACAAATTCACAATCATCATCATCATCACCATCATCATCATCACCACTCCATCGAGCCACCATTACCATGAAACATTACCATCCTTTACAAGTAAGTCACTTGCAGATCGACCCCAGTTCTACCACCAACACATTACCTTTATTAAAATAAAAATATTCCTTTAATCATGAGTACATCTAGTCTTTCTATGCTCTCGTCATCAATCATTACCGACTCCATCCATCACGACCCAACAGATCTTGAGGCTGGCGGAAGTTAAGAAAAAGCGCCAAGAATGTGTCAGTGTAGTTTTTCTCCACAAGTAGAATCTTGCTAGAACAGCTGATTCCAATGGTGACAAATGCAATTTTTTTTGCACCTGTTAACGAGATATCTATATGCAATGTACCAACTCCTCTACCTGCTGCTTCAAGTTCTCACCTGTCACGTACACTCTTGTCTCCTCCATTTCACCCATTTTTTAGATCGCTTCCTATTTTTTTTACAAATCCCCTCATTTTTTGTTTCCTTCACTGTACTCTTTTGCCTTCTCAGTTAATAATGTTTTTTAATTTCTATGTTGTAACATTTAATTCTTATAAACTGTCAAAAATTTATTTTCAAATATTGACTAAAAATTGTCTTTTCTTTTTACAATACTTTAAGGTGTTACCGGTAAGTCTTGGCATCCTGCTTACCTGTGGTTGGCATCCGAGCTTCATAATTAGGATAGACTATAAAGAAAACTGTGTCAAGCTGGACCCACAAAGTCGGAATAAATAATTTATATTTTTACTTTCTTTCATTCTCTACCCACAGAGGTTACTCCCTTCAGATTTCCGATCCTATCCTCTATTGTTTTACTCTTGAAATCGGGGGCGGAAAGGGAGTGTCTTGATTGCTTGCAATTGAATCTAGTTGTGCAATCAGCAACGGCGTTGTAAAAGTGACATTTGCCAGTGGCACATCATAATAATAAAATAAACGTAAGCCCAACATTTTCTTTTTTCCCTGTGTTTTCTGTGTTTTCCTCGAAATATGCTATTTGATTTTGTGAAAACTATTGATCATAAACATACCTATAAATAAAGAAGACCAAATCAGAGACAAATACCAAAAACAGTTCATTTGCATTATTTACATCAGACATATTTGAATGACATATGCTAATGAGCAAGACCCTTCAGAGTAAAATGCCTAGATCTTATAAGTCATTCGGTCTACATGGCCATTGAAAGATGAGTTTTCATTGGTTAAGAAGCAGGGATACGGAATGAGATTTCTCTTTCCACCGCTAGGGGACTTTGATTCTGCTCTCGATTTCAAGCAAAAAACAACAGAGGGTAGGATCGGAAATCTGAAGGGAGTAACCTCTGTGGGAAGAGAATGACTTTCTTTGTGAAAAGAATGTTTTTTCTACACCTTTAACGAGATACCTATATGTGATATATCATCTCCTTTAACTATACAGCCTCAAGGGCTCACCTGTCATGTTTGCTCTATTTGAATAATGTTTATTCCATTTTTTTTATTTCATCTTTGTTTTCCTATCATCATTCTCTTACTCTGGCAAGAATTATGCCATGTGTAGGGATGTTTTCCAACACAAATGTCACAAAGTTATGCAATCAGCCATTTATGTAGACTAGCAAGAATTATGCCTTGTGCGGGGAAGTTGTCCAACGCAAAAGTTAGAAAGTTATGCACTGTTGATTGGCATACACTGGTATGTGACACTTTCCCTCTGTAAAACATACCAACCGGTATGGTAAGTGGAAGCAAGTATCCGCCACGGTGTATCCGCCAAGCTGTAAGGTATCGCTCTCTGATCACCTGATTGAGATGTACTACAGGGAAATGCTCACATTAATTGTACAGCTGACAAAAAATCAATTGAGACAATTCTTTCTAAGATGTGCATTCCATTTCAATTAAAGATCAATTGTTTTTCTCTTTTTTGTACATACTGTAGTCTCATGTAATGTTTTTTCGTGTCACGCTTTCAACTGAACTAAATGGTAAAAATAAATGGCAAGTTTATACAACTTGCTGAAAAATGTTTTAAAAAGTAAATTCTTTTTTCTTCTGTTTGCTTTCTTTTCCTTTGCATAAAATTATCTATCAACAGTTTTTTCTGAATCTGTTTTTCCTGAGGAAAGTTTTTTCTCGGAAGCTTAATTGATGTTACATTAAGTTAATTTTTGCAATGCAATTGAACTTTTTTTCCCATGTGTAAGAATAAATTATCTATTTGATGGTTGATAAAAACAAGTATTGTATCAGCTCAACATCCTCATTGTATTCCTTACTTCCTCCTCTTGGAGAGATTATATGAATGTATGACAAACGTGGACAGCAGTAAAACATGGACAGACCAATAAAGTTGAAGAAAGATATTCATAGAAGAATGTAAAGTAGTATAATTTATAATAAACAACATTTTAGATATAAAGGTTTATTCCTTAATTCATTAGCTCTATCTGAGCATCTACACACACACACAAAATTACAGTTAATTCTAACATCATACACATTTCTAATACAAATTTTCTATATATACATAAAAGAACAAAACTCCAAAGTTCTTTCCCAGACAAACCCTTTCATCAGCCCCTCCCACAAAACAACAGGGAGTGAAACCTGTACCCTGGAGTATCACACTTCAATAGCAGGCTCCCGGATCAATTAGGCAGAGTGCTGTTCTTCAAGACAGTTTATTCAGCTGGGGAGCCGGACCACTGGCGCCTACCAAGCAAGGTATCCCTGTCCAAGAGGAAGACAGCTTCGCACATGTGCAGGAACGATATGTACGTTATCCGGCTTTCATCAGTCACCATGTATTTATCATGACAGGCGGGAATTAAATAGAGTACTTTGTACAACAAATAGTTACAAAAATGAACCCCAAGGTAACATTTTACTGGTATCTTTATGAGGTGCTGTGATTATTACAGGGTACAAGATGACCGTTGATTTGACTGACAATAAAAGTTTTAATTCCATATCTGGCAGTTTATATAAGTATCACAGGCTTTATACTCTATACTTATAAAGCCTGTGATTTAAACATTTGATCTGAAAAATTGTCAAAAACATGATAACATACCTTCTCTTTTGCAATATTTTATTTACATCCACCACCTACCAAGTTGACTAACCGTATAGCGATGATGAAAACACAAGATGAGGCAACAATCAATAATTCATAATTCATAATTCATAATTCATAATAGTTGAAAATTATATACAAATTCAATTTGATTTTTCAAATTTACAATAAAACTGGTGTTAAAAATAAAAAGTGTTAACCATATTCCTTTTGCCAATAATCTAATACAGAAACCTTCTACATTGATGTACCCAGACCCAGCACGCAAATTAGCCGCTACCGAGTAGAGTAATTGTAGAGACAGTGATAAAACGTGAAGGAATCTGGCAAGCAAGTGGTGCTGAAGGTTATTCAATACACATCAGTAACATGGCTGACCCGTCACCACCATAACCCTCTGCCACCTCCCCTCCACCTCCCCTCCCCCCTTTAGGACCAAGAGCCCTTGCTATCAAGATAATCTGTCTTTGAAAGCCCTGCTCCAAAGCTCCAAGGCAGTGCATGCTGTGGACTGTCCACTGCAGGAAGTTTGCTTGAAAACATAATTTTATTGTGGTTACAGTTGCCGATTTAATGTTTAGAGTTGCTACGAGGGACGAATTTTCCACCAATCAAAAACAGGTGTGAAGGTTGCGGCATTTTCATGGCCCTGTCCGCAACATTCGTGGACAAATTCGCGTAAATTTATTCCGTCACTGGCAGGCCGACTGAACCTCAGAGGAGAAGACACATGGAGGGGGAATTCCCCTTGAGGGGAGATAACTCTGACCTCTGGCTGTGTACAGGTCAGAGGAGGGCAACTGGCTGTCATTTCAATTTATGAATTAATTACGAGATTTCACTTGCCGTGACAGTCAAGTAATTTGCAGTAATGGCTAGTTTGGTGTTATGAGTTTGTCGGAATGGGAGCCTTGGGCATTACTGAACACAGCATTGTAGTTTACCATTCCACTCAGACCTTTTGCACTAATTCATCACAGACATGCTCACACCAGCATGTAAGCCCTATTAGACACACAATGACATGCTGACTGAGATTAATAGCATCTAGTTCAAACTGAAACATGTTTTATTCAATTCTCAAGCTACTTTCTCATAAATTTTTCAATCAATTAAGACACACAAAAATTTTGGGACTGGATTTTTCTGTTTTTCAATTCGTTATTAATATATTTTAAAAAATAATAAGTTATGATAACAAAAATGGGGTTTTTAGATACAAAATTGTAACACTAGTTAAGATATATATTTCTTCTCATTTCACATAATCCACAACAACAAAAAGGCGGATATTCAAAAAGAACCGTCCCTTTAAGAAATATGATTTTTTTCCCCTGGCTATCAACTTCACTAGTTTGGACTTTACATGGGCGTAGGAACCGGGGGGCAGGGGGGGCAGCTGCTCCCCCAGAAAAAAATCTGGGGGGGCACTGTCCCCCCACTTTTCCACAGCCTGAAATGTTTTGGGAGGACCAAAATCAAGATGTAAATGCAAATCGAGATATTTAAGCCCAAATATATAGAGAAAAACTTTGATTTTGCAAGGTACCTCCCCAAAAATGTCAGTTTTTCGGGATGAAGCGGTTCTTGAGAAGGCGATAGTGTCATATTTTCGGCTTAAAGGACCAAAACGGCATTGTCAAACACCCAAAATATGACCTGGTTTCAAATCATCGAGCAAACTGTAGTAATATCCATTGCTAAAAGTTTATCTGAAGCCCAAATATTACACCTGCGCCCCACAACCAACCGCCCCCCCCACTTACAAATTTAACAATCTCCCCCCCCCCCCCCCCCCCCCCGCGCTTACAAAGTTAACAATCTTCCGTTTCTACGCCTATGCTTTATGCTTACATCTTCCTCACATGAAAGACAGTGTATAATGTTTCATAATCCAGGAGGAAGTGTGTTGTCTAGTTTCATAATAAAGAAAAATTATTGCATTTCATATGTATTCTACTTCATTATATTCATTCATATTTCAAAATAATTCTAAACAGAGAGACATGCAAATCAAAGTACGGTAATTTGATTGTAATTTACTGCAACCATGAGATAAAAAAAACCCAGCAATATACAAGCAAAAGTTGATTCCACACTGAGTGAACCTCATTTCAATAAAAAAAAAAAGTTTGATCTAACTTTTGAAATTTTGCAATTAAATTTCAAGGCCTTTAATATATCAAACAGAAATGACTCACGTCTGTTTTTTTCTAATTTTAAATCTATTCCTAGTTTTAATATTAATTTTATAGAATCAGATTCCAATAAATGTAAAGGTTAGCTACACTTATGTTACATTTTCTACTTTCATTTTCATTTTATTGCTTCAATTTCATATTTTTAAACTATAAAGTTTAACTGTTTTCAACACATTTTAAATCAAAAATTAAAAATTCATAGTTGAAAACTAATACTGACCTTTAAAGACAGATAAACTAAAAGAATTTAAATACTTTAGACAAAGATATAAGGAGGAAAAAAACTTGGAAAATTAAAAGAATTTCTGTTCGTTTTACTTTATAGCTTTTTCAACATTTGACATTTACGAGTCAGGTGTTTGTCACGTTGTCCCAAAGTAATTGGATCAAGACATTACTCATCCAGTAAATTAAATAAACATCTAAGATGATCTTTTGAAACATCCTACATATTTTTGTTATGCAGACACACATAAATAACACTAGTGATCTCAAAGACAGATATCAACATAATATGATAGTTTTGTTTAATTAGATTGTGAGTGCTGAGGAAACTTTGGTCTTACTCTGTCATGAAAGGAGTCATATTTAGAGAAATTACACAGAAAACAAAAAATATTCTATTGATTTTAAATTAAAATATACTGACATTTACTAATTTCTGCTTAAATCAAATATTGTTGCACAGACACTGAGCAACAGGATGGATTTTATGACCACCCTCAATCATGAATGTGAAAGACATCATAACCATTACTGTATCCAATGGCAACGATGCAATAAAGGTATCTGCATATAGTAGATCATCACCAATCATGCAGGGACTGGGATGATCGTGTCAGAATAGGATCCGATCGTGTACTCAAACAGGACATTCTTATTGCAAACTACTGATGATCTCATGAATTGACAAATCGTGCCTAGATCACATCAAAGCGCAACAAATAATATGACAATGTATTATTTCGAATGATGTCGTATCCAAAACTCAAGGTCCAAGGAAGTTCCACCATTAACGATGATCGAAAGGTCAATCATCGAGTTTTAACGGGTGAGACGATGGTGAAAATCTAACATGACTGAAAGTAGCATCTTGATCACTTTCATAGGTTTCATTTTTTTTCCACATTTAAATGGTTAATGTTTTTTACAATGACAAAATAAATTTACATCATATATTTTTATTTTCTTTAAAGGCCTATCTTTATTCGAAAATTTGGTGAACAAAATTGACTTTCTTAAATGTCAACATAAGGTTGTACGCAAATAATCAAAAACCTTGAAAAAAGATATTAAATAAATGTAACATGACTAATTCAAATTAGATTATTAAGTCTGTGTCATATGAGTATTACAGGCAGTGAAGTAATGAAACTCTCAATCAGTATTAAAGGCCATCTGTAATTTTGTCTATGTTTTTCCCTGATTTTCCCCCGACCAACCAAAACAATTTTTATTTTATTTTAATATATTACACTCCTACTGACGGGTGTACATGAAAAATCTGTCAAGCAATTTTGAAATTAAGTAGAGAGACATCAAAAGGAAAGGAGAAAAAAAACATGTTTTTATAAAACACATATTTTAAGATATAATATGTAACCTTAGGATATACAAATATTTTAATGTTGGATATAGATAAATTTGAACATAAAAGTATCCCATAACATTTGCACTATTTAAATTATAGACCCTGTGATATTGATCACAATATGTAAGACATTTCTTGTCCTTTTCTGGGACAAATTTGTGGGTGGATTTGCATACCCTCAGAGTCATGCAGTCATCTATAGCTGACTTTTAGTGTCAAATTATCTAAACTACCATGGGCTACAGTAATTTGAGGTGAGGTGAGGTGATTTGGGGTTTAATGCCGCTTTCAAGTGTATTTCACTTATATCGCGGCTGATAGTATTATGGCAGGGAGAAAGCCTGCAACGCCATGTGGCTATGCATTGTGGTGAAACCTGTAAGCATCGGCTGGAACTAGCAAACCATGGGTGGTACTACGCTGAAATTCAGTGTAGCATTGCACCCAAACCTTACTGCGTGTAGAACAGTTCTCTACTGCAGACAAAGTTGCCGAGCCCCTGGCGGGATTCGAACCCCGGACCTCTTGATCCGACGCCAAACTCGCAAACCACAAACATTTACAGATAGCAGGACTGATGTATTGACCAATACCATTCCAGAAGCCCATCTGACCGTAAGTATAGGCCAGGGACTGCTTTCATAAAGATATTTTTACAAAGCTAAGGTTATAAACCTTAACTCCAATTCATCAACATTGTAGTAAAGATACTTCAATGACTTACAATCACCTTTTGCATATTTTGTTTTCTTAAAATTGCTATTTGTTATTAAAGTTCATACAATATGTTGTTATGTTAGAGGGTAAAACATCTCCATACATGGCCCAATAATCCATATCCATAGAAAACTGTTATCCCTATTGAAAGAAAATGGTGCGACATATAAAGCAACAGTGGTGTGGAACTCTGTGTCATGCAAATTTGAGAATTCAGACAGCAAGATGGTTGATCATTCTATCATGGTACCATACTTTAGATTCTATACTGAGTGTTTAGGTATCGCTGCATTAGTCAGATCACTTGAACTACCTTCAAGCAGCCATTTTATTGTGAACACCTTAAAATGGCCGCTCGAATGGGTTCGAATCCCAAACTACTATTGAAGGTAGTGTTATCCCAAATGTAACAATGTTATATTTGTTCACTATCTAAATGGCATGTATTTCTAATGCATTCAGCCTTTGGAGCTGTGCCAATTTACATCTATCAGAGGGGTACTGAATGTCAAAATTAGCTTAACTATCGATTGTTGGACCTTGATTTTTGTTGAGGCGAAATGGTCGTGTGGTAAGCTGCTGGTACACTCAGTGCTGGCGATAGTTGCTTTACTCTGAGGGTGTGGGTTTGAATCCTGCAAGCGACTCGGCCCGAAAATGTACAAGAATTTTTACTATTGAAGGTAGTGTTTTCCAAAATGTAACAATGTCATATTTGTTCACTATCTAAATGGCATGTATTTCTAATGCATTCAGCCTTGGGAGCTGTGACAATTTACGTCTACCAGGGGGGTACTGAATGTAAAAAATTAGCTTAACTATCGATTGTTGGACCTTGATTTTTGTTGAGGCGAAATGGGCATGTGGTAAGCTGTTGGTACACTCAGTGCTGGCGATAGTTGCCTTACTCTGAGAGTGTGTACTATTGAAGGTACTGTTTTCACAAATGTAACAATGTTATACTAGCAAATTTAGTTTAAAACCGACGTTAGCCAAAGGTTTTAAACTCCAAAATTTGAGGGTGTTGAATAACAATGAGTCTTGGAAACATATATTTTTACAGCCGAATACTGCTATGGTACTAATCAATGGGAAATGTTGACATCCACATTTTGGTGAAGCTTTTTAAAAATTATCTTGGATAGTTTTCGAAATATTAAGGTTTGAAGTATTTTCTTCTGGGAGAGATAACTCAAAAAAAGGTTGAAATTCAAATTTGGAAAGTGAGTTCAAGACATGAACTATCATCCCTGAAAATTTTATGCAAGACCTAAAAACATGGCCATCCAGGTTAAAGGTCACTCGTACTTGTGAGCTGTCGCCTTACGTCAAATGCTGCAGGAATATATATAAACCCAGGATATTTGTCAATTACATATTTTCCAGAACCTGATCAGAAACAGCAAATTCAGCACATTAAGGGAAGCAGCATCTGCGACAGATCACAAGACCAGTTTACCACTCTGCAGCTGACGGGATATCAATGAAATAAATAACCAATAATTATCATCTGCCGTCACATGACATTGTTTTCTTGCATCGATTTAACGTTAGTTTCGTGCGAGTTTACCAACTGGTTCACAGCAAGGCTCCAGCCTGTTACCTATCTATACCTACATCCGTGGCACAGATGGTCATGCATAGATGCCACATACCTAATAGTTTTAGGACATATATTTAAATGAATTAATTGTAAAGAATTTACTTGTTTCCTTATCAGTCTCTCATCGTATACAAATTGGATATGACCCCTTATATATTTATACATGCTTCTTTAAATTTGATTTACATTAAATGATTTTATCCTACATGACATATTTTCGGTGTTGTTTTCTTGCTTGGGAAAATCTCTTAGATAAGTTTTCCATGAATACATGGTATCCAAACTATTTTTCTTATTGCTACATTTCCAACGAAACAGATTACAGTACAGCTATAACAAATAGATGCATAATGCACTGTCATCGACATACCATATTTCCACTACTAAGAGCACCCCAAATTAGCACAAGAAGCAGCAACTTTTCGATAAACAAGCATCTGCCTCCAATAAGCACAAGAAGCAGCAACTTTTCGATAAACAAGCATCTGCCCACAATAAGCACAAGAAGCAGCAACTTTTCGATAAACAAGCATCTGCCTCCAATAAGCACAAGAAGCAGCAACTGTTCGAGAAACAAGCATCTGCCTCCAATAAGCACAAGAAGCAGCAACTTTTCGATAAACAAGCATCTGCCTCCAATAAGCACAAGAAGCAGCAACTTTTCGATAAACAAGCATCTGCCTCCAATAAGCACAAGAAGCAGCAACTTTTCGATAAACAAGCATCTGCCTCCAATAAGCACAAGAAGCAGCAACTTTTCGATAAACAAGCATCTGCCCACAATAAGCACAAGAAGCAGCAACTTTTCGATAAACAAGCATCTGCCCACAATAAGCACAAGAAGCAGCAACTTTTCGATAAACAAGCATCTGCCTCCAATAAGCACAAGAAGCAGCAACTTTTCGATAAACAAGCATCTGCCTCCAATAAGCACAAGAAGCAGCAACTTTTCGATAAACAAGCATCTGCCTCCAATAAGCACAAGAAGCAGCAACTTTTCGATAAACAAGCATCTGCCCACAATAAGCACAAGAAGCAGCAACTTTTCGATAAACAAGCATCTGCCTCCAATAAGCACAAGAAGCAGCAACTTTTCGATAAACAAGCATCTGCCTCCAATAAGCACAAGAAGCAGCAACTTTTCGATAAACAAGCATCTGCCTCCAATAAGCACAAGAAGCAGCAACTTTTCGAGAAACAAGCATCTGCCTCCAATAAGCACAAGAAGCAGCAACTTTTCGAGAAACAAGCATCTGCCTCCAATAAGCACAAGAAGCAGCAACTTTTCGAGAAACAAGCATCTGCCTCCAATAAGCACAAGAAGCAGCAACTTTTCGAGAAACAAGCATCTGCCTCCAATAAGCACAAGAAGCAGCAACTTTTCGATAAACAAGAACCTGCCTCAAATAAGCACAAGAAGTGGCAAATGTTCAAGAAACAAGAACCTGCCTCCAAACTTCCAAAGGCAAGGCATAACTCTTGCCTGTCTCCATCACTGGCTGATTTAAGACTTGCCACATTTCCTTAAAGTTTCTGTGCTATGAAATCATGACTGAAATCTCAAACCTCAAAAAGCATATCTACATGATATGGAGCGGCAGTATACCAAATTTGATGAAGATTGGTCAAGAAGCTTTAGAATTATGATCGGAAACGATGCTGATGCCAATGAAGCTCTACCAAAAACTACATATATGCCTACCCTTTCGGGAAAGACATAATTTCAAGTAAAATACCAATGAAGAATCTATATTTATTTTTGTTGTATTATCTATAAGCGCCAGGCCTCTATCAAGCTCCAGTGTTTATCAAAGGAAATACAGTAATTAGCGCCACAATCTCTAAAAAGTGCCCAATATTAGAAATTCACACATGAAGAGTGAGGAACTCTTCCTCTTCTAACACTCCACAACTGTTATCAAAAGGCATGTGCATCAACTTTATGAATCCTGTTTTCTCTTTGAACACAAGGTAAGAGTTTTACCGAAAATTTATTTTCACATTTCAACGAATATCAGCAAGCCTATGAAAGAATTTATATTAGCGCTCTGGGCACTTATTTAGTCAACTGCGGTATTATACAATTTGATCTTGATAATTGAAATGTTGTTATCATTATTCTTATTCTCTTGTGTGTTTTTGAAAATAGTGTAAATACATCTAGCAGTCTGATTAAAATCGACCTTGTTCCGAGGAATAAAATTTGCAAAATAATATATCTACCGGGATACGAACAGGCTCTGTAGATTCCTCGCCACAAGGTCTGAAAACATCCCGTATAGGTGTGTGTTCCGAACCAGTTTAGGGCAGCCAAAGCCTAGTTAAATAGCTGACCAATCACATCATGTTTTTTAAACGGTCGCTGTTTTGAAAGCATTCGGAATAGACAAAAGGATATGCTGTTTGGAGTTATCTGCCCCTAGCTTCTCGCACCGAAAGCTTTTGTTGGGCGTCTTGTGATTGGTTTACTGAATTGCGTCAGAACATGGGAGTCAACAGGCTGTTTCCAGACGGTTTGGCGTGGAAACCTCCGAACGATATGAGTTCGTATCCCGGTAGATGCACTATTTTGCAAATTTTTTCCGCGGAATACCGTCGGTTTTAATCAGACTGATACATCTAGTGTTCTACTCAAGTCTTTAAACTAAATTGGATGGTCACAGATGGGAAATTCTCCAATAGCATTGTACATAGAATGGTCACCTAACTTATCTTATTCATGTGATTTTAAAAATATAATGAATATTGGCACATATCGTCCAAATTATTTTCCAACCCATTTGTTCACAGGCATAAGATGAAAAATGTATCTCTTGATGAACAAATACATTTAACAGATGTGACAGATATTTGGAGTCCTTTATCTCATATTAATAAAGTTTTTGATTTTATAATGGTATTCACAATTAAATGGTAAATGTTCATTTATTTATCTCATTGAGAATAAGTATAGCTTTATCAAAGAGAACTAATTAATTGACCTTAATTTACAAAGATCCAGTTTTTCAAGATTATACTCTCTATCAACTTTTAATATGAAAATATACTTATTACGCTTGTGGAAGTTTCAGCAGTATATAATTTATTTGACAACAGTAAATTGAGTAATACAGCTACATACATTAGCGTGACGTTACAATGTTAGTACCCCACCACAGAGGCAGCCAATGTGTGTATATCTAACTTTCATCACACTGTCAGCTTGATTTATGTGGACAAGTAATAAACAGAACACTTGAACATCTTTCATGTAATACTATTATTATTAAACTTTTGAATGATGAACTAAAGCATTTAATATAAATGATATTACATGGAAGTCTGATTAGTATTCTCTATATATCAATACAATGTATATAAAAGTGGTGACAGCTTACGGCATCAGTTCAGCATCAACGGGTGCTGTTTACCATCGGATGGGTGACCTGTTTATGTTTATGGTTGGCTTAATTACTGGAGATTGAAGGTTTGATTTCCAGTCTCCAGAGACTTGACATATGAGATCTGTGTTTTTACCTTGAGCTACAGACTAGGATTTCATAACCCAGCAGTAAAACTGGGTACCTGGTTTGGAATTGAAATTTTATCTAATTGAAATCTAATTGAAATCTAATCTAAATAGCCTAAGAGCTCTATGCATCAACTATCTAGCTTCATACTTCAGCCAGCCAACTGAAGAAATTATTACAAAATATTAAAAACCTGTCGAGGTCGACAAAACAAGAATATGGGTAGGTATTGTTAGGGTATGGGGTACAAGGGGTAGCAGGCCCACAGGTTGGAAACCCCCTAGAAAATGAGTTGTGCAAATTTGAAATACCACTGGGCCAGGTTTCCGTATATACGGGATCTGGGTAAACGAGTTTGAGTGCATTTGAAACTCATCACCCCCAATTATCAGTGCATCATTCAAGTATCCTATCTAATTATAATATATCCATAGATGAACATAACCAAAAACTGTATTTCATGTACTTTGCTTCATGTCCTTGAAACTCATTGAAAGTGATAACCTTTTGAGATATTTATTTGTACTAAACAGCTTTACATTCATATCATATTTTCTTTTATGTTCTTCTTTCAAATATGCAAAACCCAATTAACTTACCATTAAAAAATCTCAATTAAATATTTCAGACAGAACTGATATAATAAAATGATAATAAAAGAAAATCTCTGAAATAGCATCTCTCTTATATTGACTTAGGATTTTCTTCTTAAGCTTATTAATCTCCAATTTTGATCTTCTTTTCTGCATTCATGAACCCACTAAAACAATTCATCACAAATAAAGAATAGCTAATGTCTAGAACATGTTTGAAACAAAACCAAAACCTTATTTACAACTTTTTCCCCAAATGAAACAATAAAACTAAAATCTCAAGACAAACATAAATCTAACATTAACAGCAAAGAAAGAATTAAAAAGCCTCCCCTGGTTCATCTTTGTCTAATGGCAAATATCCGATTTTACTCAGCACATCTTATGCACAACATTGGGGATATTTCTAATCAATGAACAGTGACAGTGAATTAAAGTAAAAACCACCAAGGAATAGAAAAGAGATCATAACGTCCACAACAGGAAGACTATCCCTCCATTAATCAGAGACTGGCAAAAGCTTTCGAGAGATATTGCCGAACCCGAGGGACGAACGTTCGTGTTGGACTCAATCTCGCAAACCTACGCAGCGAACAAAATCTGACATGGGCCGTTAGGGTCCGCATGCACAAATAGCATTAAGTGAGGACCCAGGTGCGGAGTGAGAGACTGCGACCACGCGACCAATAAGTAATTTTCGTTGCACACAAGCGTAAACCTCTAGCCTCGCACCCAGGGGCCTCTTCATAATTACAGTCAAGAGCGCTGGACAAATATGATTATGGGTATATTATTCATATAGGCTTCTTCACCACAAAGCTCAGGTGCCGTGGTACTTTTAATTTCGGTAAAGAGATAAAGAAGTGATCTTGAGAATGACGGCACAAATTGCATCTAAAATGCATGGAATTTTGGTAAATTGGCATTGTGATTAAATGAGGGGTCCTTTCCAGCATTTTCAATTCATTTAGTTTCTTTGTTGAAAGAGTTCTTAAAAGGTTTCCACTTTGTTGAGACTTTTTGTTGAATTGAAAGAAGTATTGATTTTGGAAAGTTTATTTGAAAAAAATTATTAATCAAATAGACACATATGTGTTTTTGGAAACTACAAACATGAGAATTTATTTTGTTTTCACCAAAAAAGACTTTTCTTTATATTTATAGAAGCTGAAACTTTACTGATAACAAAATGGTGAAGTGGTGAGCATGCAGGCCTTTCACATGGAGAACCGTGTTCACTTCCCGGTGGAGGCACCTACAATGTGTGACCTGGGTTGCTGTTACTGTGTTGCGTCCCTGGGCAAGGCACTTCATTAACATTGCACTCAGTCAACCCAGCTGTTTAAATGGGTACCTGAAATAACGGGTGTACATGGTTTAGTGTAGGGCTTATGGTAGCTTCAAAAGTACAGTTCCGTCAGGATAATAATGTACAATCTACAAAGCGTGCTTAGTCCAATCAGGGAGATTTTGGGCTGCACAAGGAATATTCATTATCAGTATTATCATTATTTGATTTGTAATTACTGGCATTAAGTATTACTGCTTTTTCGATTCACACATTCCTCGGGTCCATCCCAAATGGCCATAATTATTTCATTGACCTGATGACACAGCATTTATTCTTGAAGGATAATAATTCTTAAACCATGATATTTGAGGTAAGGTGAATTGGGGTTTAACGCCGCTTTCAAGAGTATTTCACTTATATCGCGGCTGCTAGTATTATGGCAGGGAGAAAGCCCTCAACGCCATGTGGCTATGCCTTGCGGTGAAACCTGCGAGCATCGGCTGGAGCTAGCGAACCATGGGTGGTACTACGCTGAAATTCAGTGTAGCATTGCACCCAAACCTTACTGCGTGTAGAACCATGATATCTGAACTACAATGATCAGAATGTTATTTTGACAAATATTAATAAGGGTTTTATTCTAAATTTGAAAAGAAACATTTCAATCTTTTGAATGATTTTTCTTCAAACTAACCTAATCACCAGTATACAACATAATAATGAGTTTCAGGCGTAATATCAAGTTTTTTGCATATTATGTTTTCTCAAATTTACCATTTCATTAATATTAAAGTTTATACAAATATTGGTATGTTAATGGGTAAAACATCTCATTACACAACCTGATAAGCTGTATCCATAGAAAACAGCTATCTGTATTTGTAGAAAATGGTGTAACGTATAAAGCGACAGTGGTGTGGTTCCTTCAGTGACAGAGGTAGATTTGTAGGTCTCATGCGAATTTGAGAGTTCAAACCAACATGGATGACCATTCAATCATATCTAAAACACTACTCTGAATATTTAGGTATCGTTACATCAGTCAGATCACTTGGATTACCTTCCAGCGGCCATTTTATCGTGAACACATTAAAATAGACTCATATGACTTAACCGAACCATGTACATTCGTTTTGAACTCTTTCTTTTGATTCAGGAGTATTATTTAGCCATTGGCAACACTTATTTATTTTTTGGTGAGAGCATTTTTTTCAGCAACAAAATTGTGCTACAGCGCCTTTAAACAACGTTTTGAAGGATGATCCTTCCTGGTAAAATAATTTGAGAGTATACTCCTGTGCGTGTCTGAAAGTATAAATGTTCATCAAAACGACATCAAGCAACATGTTTCAAAGGGACCATGCTTTATATCATGAACCCTATTTCCTCTAACAAATAACTGATGATGAATGATAATGATGATGATGATACATGATTCTCTATGTAATTATTTCCCAAAAACATTAAGAATCAATTGACACTTACATATAACCATATCACTCTGAAATGAGATTTTCACATAATCGTATATCTTCAATTATGCACCAACTCACAAAACAACATTTTCAAGAGTTAAGAATAACCATATATAAATGCATTTATTGCTAACGTTTTTACATATCAATTTATGCTTCTGATATATAACCCTGTCATTATGACATCAGCTTTTCATATAATGGTCTATCTTCAATCAGTTGTCAAGTCACAAAAGAACATTTTGAAGAGTAAAGGATTAACATAAATGCATTTATTGCTAACCTTTTTATAAAACAATAGAAGCTTATGATATTTAACCCTCACCCCTGGCATCAGCTTTTAACATAATAGGATGCGTGTAATCTGACCGACCAGAACGGGTAGAATATGAGTGTATTGCATGTTAACACTGCATTCACATACAGGAAGTTCTCCACAATCCACGGAACATTATCGGTTTGTATGCAAGAGGCCTCCATTATCTTATACAAAGTGGGACATATCATAGCTCGGCTCTGGACTATTTCATAAATGTCAGATATGCAAATGAAAAATATTCATGAGAAAAACGTTTTCTTTATAATGGAGAATTTTGATTAAAAAATTATGACTGACGTGAATTACTTTCCAGATATAAAACTTCACATTGAAAAAGAATTTAAACACAAATTAAACGTTGCAATTCAAAGATAATTTACTTTCAATAGAAACCAGATCATCTGAAATGAATTAGTACTTCATGCCATTTAGATAGTGAACAAATGGAACAATGTCATGTTTGGGATCACACTATCTGCAATAGTACAAATTCTTGTTTTTTTTCTTGTTGGATTCGAACCCACACCTTCAGAATCAGGCACCAAATATATGGCTGTCTCAAGACCTCATGAAAAAGGGATGAAATAAACAATAATTCTTAGAGAATTGCAGCAACTTATATTTACATAACAGTGAATATTAAAGGCATTACTGCATACCTTTATATAGCAAAATTCCATATTTTGAGCCATATATATATCAGTTTCAGATTCCCACTGAAGCAATGATATACTTAGTTTTTGTTTGACTTTCCTGTGATCGAAGAAAAAGACAGTACCCCGAGAAACTTCATAAGATATCAACACAACAATCAACCATGTACAACATTGAATATAGTTAACGACTGAAAATGGCAAAGTAGGTTATAACTGCTGTTTTTTACACTTACCTTACAAGAGAGAATACAATATTTTGAAGGTATGACTGAATGATGCAAAAATGTTAATTTTTCTGATATTGTATACGTAGTTTCAGCATATTTTAATGGAACATATTTCATAAATTCATACAAGCTTTTTAATTTGTTTCTATGATTGAATTTTGAGCAAACTTATCTGAAGGTTGTCAACATGTATTACTGATTTTCATTAATTGTGTGGGAGGGTGTCCAAATTTACATACCAGTGGGATAATAAAGCATATACTCCAAAACATTGTGTGTGTTCACAATAAAGAAGCTGTTATCCAGTATTAATAATGACAGAAAGTATCCAATTATAGTTTAGAATATTCTTCCAGAGATTAGAATACAGTCTATCTGAAGAATCACACGCCTGTTTGTCCATCTACCTGATTCTATCCTATAGATTAGAATAATCTTCCAGAGATTAGAATACAGTCTATGTGACGAATCTAGCGCCAGTTGTCCACCTTGATTATGTCCTATAGATTAGAATATTCTTCCAGAGATTAAAATACAGTCTATGTGACGAATCTAGCGCCAGTTGTCCACCTTGATTCTATCCTATAGATTAGAATATTCTTCCAGAGATTAGAATACAGTCTATGTGAAGAATCACACGCCTGTTTGTCCATCTACCTGATTCTATCCTATAGATTAGAATATTCTTCCAGAGATTATAATACAGTCTATGTGAAGAATCACACGCCTGTTTTTCCATCTTCCTGATTATGTCCTATAGTTAAGAATATTCTTCCAGAGATTAGAATACAGTCTATGTGACGAATCTAGCGCCAGTTGTCCACCTTGATTCTATCCTATAGATTAGAATATTCTTCCAGAGATTAGAATACAGTCTATGTGAAGAATCACACGCCTGTTTGTCCATCTACCTGATTCTATCCTATAGATTAGAATATTCTTCCAGAGATTATAATACAGTCTATGTGACGAATCTAGCGCCAGTTGTCCACCTTGATTATGTCCTATAGATTAGAATATTCTTCCAGAGATTAGAATACAGTCTATGTGACGAATCTAGCGCCAGTTGTCCACCTTGATTCTATCCTATAGATTAGAATATTCTTCCAGAGATTATAATACAGTCTATGTGACGAATCTAGCGCCAGTTGTCCACCTTGATTATGTCCTATAGATTAGAATATTCTTCCAGAGATTAGAATACAGTCTATGTGACGAATCTAGCGCCAGTTGTCCACCTTGATTCTATCCTATAGATTAGAATATTCTTCCAGAGATTATAATACAGTCTATGTGACGAATCTAGCGCCAGTTGTCCACCTTGATTATGTCCTATAGATTAGAATATTCTTCCAGAGATTAGAATGCAGTCTATGTGACGAATCTAGCGCCAGTTGTCCACCTTGATTCTATCCTATAGATTAGAATATTCTTCCAGAGATTAGAATACAGTCTACCGGTATGTAAAGAATCACACGCCTGTTTGTCCATCTACCTGATTCGGTCCTCTAGTTTAGAATATTCTTCCAGAGATTATAATACAGTCTATGTACAGAATCACACGCCTGTTTGTCCATCTACCTGATTCGGTCCTCTGGAGCAAGGTCCCTGATTATACTGAGATCAGGTGGGGGATCGAGCAACATCTAATTTTGTTAGTTGTCATTCTGACAAATACAAGCTAATTCCAGTAATTCCTCTTTATAGAGCGGTCAAATTAGTTTGGTAATGCATGGATAATGACGCCTTTCAGGCTGCGTTCATTACTGTCGCATGTGGGGGAGTCTAAAGGAAAACCGATCTTCACTCTCGATCTTTCTGCAGATGTCAGATTACAAACAGAGGTATCAGTGCCAAATCCTGATGCCAATCTGAATTTCTTTGATGTCAACTCTCGTCAGATAGATCAGTCGACAGCTCCCACTGCAAATATACTTGCAATCAGCAGAAGGGGGACAAGCCACAAGAACTCATGGTCTAGAGAATATCATCCATGGACACTATTGCTGTTTCCAAAAAAAAGTAAACCAAGTCTAGAAACCTATTTCCAAATAAGGACATCTTCGAATGACATTCCTATAAAACAAATTATGAACAATTTTAAATCAGTATCAAGCATTGTATTCATCAGTATTACATTTGCATGCTTGCTGACCAGTGTATGAAATAACATTCCTCACTGGCAGCACTTGTGCTTTGAACAAGTAACCATCCCTTCTCAGAATTTGACAAGCCCTACAATATACTGACACTTAATTGATAAAACATATCCAACAAGTAAAGCCAAAATGGCCTGCAAGTCATTTTTGTCACTGACTGAACACTGCTGCTGATGGATTCCAAATATGTTAATGCAAAATCAAGTTTTATTCATTCTTTATTGTCAACAGGACACCTTGGAGACAATCAGAGCACACAGAAATAAGGAACACGGAAAGTACGGACATATATGGTCATGCGGAGCGGTTAGTAGCGGCAAAATAAATACAATTGCTTCAGGGTAATAATGTACTGAATATTACATATTAAAATGTATATTGTTTATAGCTAGAGGGTGGATAGAGTTTTTGTTCGAAGAGGGTACTGCAATGATAATAACATGATTCACAACTTCAACCAAATAAACGTTCTTGCAGTTCGCACAGTGTATACAGTCCAGGGCCTCCTTTCACAAAACAACCTTTACTAAGGTTAACCTTAACTCCCATAATTTAACATTGCACTAAGGTAACCTTAGTGACTTAGGATCACCTTAGTGCTTTGTGAAAGGAGGCCCTGCACACCCCTCCAGATCTAGCAACCAATGATTACAATTTTCCTTGTCAATAACAGTACTCCATGATCAACTGGACTAAATCTTACATGAAACATCACACTGGCCAATCAAATCATTTTCTTCAGAATGAATTAGTGACAAAGAATGTTATAATTTATTTACACTTGTGTGAACCAAATGATTATCGAAATATCCAGGGATCATTACCATTGTAGGAAACAGTTTTCCAAACGTCTATAATTCTTCTTCTGTCATATATGGTAACAGAATATTTTTCAGCTGTCCAGGCCCTCAATACTAATTTGTTTTTGCCGTTCTCCGATATACAGAGACACTCAAGAGATCAACCATCCCTACTTTACCACCACGCTAACAAGAAATATAATAGTTTCCTATCAACTTATATTAATCAGAGAAAAAATAGTCTAGACAAGTTAATAGCGTGTATATAGTTGCAGGCTTGGGAATGAGCAGTATTATTAGTGAAGACTTCAGACGGTAAGAGGAGCATTCTTGAAAATCATGGAGAAATATATGAGACTAGTCGATGTCACTTGAGGGTAATAAATCTATTGTTAGGAAAGTAACATCTTTGTGATGTACTTCGTAAAACTTATACTCAGCAATATTGAAGTTACGAAATAATATTCTCCTTATTTGTTATCCGAACATTTACATAATTTAGTATTTTGCATGATTGAATTACATTTTTCCAAAAACATTTACAAAACTTCATAACAATATCAATTTTACTGATCATTGAAATTAGAATGTATCATTAATTCATAGATTATGGCACAACAATTTTTATATCAGTAATCAGTTTTAAGACAAGCTGTATGTTTTATTTAATACACTGTAAGACATCTGCATCATGTCCTGTAAATCCATAATCAGGCTTCTGTAACTTCATGGCAAGATATTAATTAATAATACCTTACTCAATGTATTAAGCACCCTGGGTGCGTTAAATTTTTTTTAAAAGGGGGCCCTTATTAAAATGACATTTTTTGTTTCTTGAAAAATAGTGACCGCTTTGAATGATTGTTGACTGAAAGTTTGACATTTGACAGTTGAAGGGGGGCCAATACCCTGCATCCTTCACTGCTGCGGAAATAAGAGGTTAATGAGTCATCTAATCCCTCAAAATAAGATGGTTGAGTTTTATTGCTCTTTCCACACACATGAAGAGCTGTTTCTAGCTGAGAGATTATATGATATTGTCTACTCAGTATTGAGTCTGTCAGGAGTCATAGACTGGAGGTGGATATAATACATACAGCAATCAAGAACATGAACAAAATACAAACTGTCCGTCTGCCATAATTTGCATATGCAACTTGTGTGCAATGATAAGGGGCTGGTTTTGTTACAAAATCAATCTGATGTCATTTTCTGAAAAGAATGATGTTTCGTTCATATTGATAAATTTCCTTGCTAAATAAATCAGATTATTCAAATTGACTCAGGTCTAAACAAAATAATTCATGCAAAATGTCATTTCATAATTATCTTTCAAACTTCCTATGTCCTCTCTTTTGTCTGATGAAGCTAGAGACAAATATATTACTCCATTTTCCTGACGAAAGATCATAAATTCTTCATAGATTACGTAAATCTTACACTAACATGTTGTTTACTGGCATGATACAGCCTCTTTGTCCACATCTATCTTTTAGGCAATTAAGTTGCTTGTCTCACAGGTTGGCACAAAGGGTTGTTGTCTGATCCCTCTCACAGAGAGACGAGTTTTATTCCTGTCCGAGACTCATTAAGAGCCACATTTGCAAGTGAAGACGACATAGGATATTGTCTATTCAATATGGAGTCTCTCTGGGCCACTAGACTGGGAATGGACGAACATAATTCTGCCTTCAAGAATTGAATGTCTGTCCGTCATGCTTTCAGTTATGAAATATAATGGAAACTTGAACGTAGATGTGTAAAGGGTTTTCATGTTTTACAAAAATCGATGCAATATAACTTTACTAAAGTTTTGTCATTTGTGTTCAGAGTGTTTTTGAGGAATTCAGTGTATAGTAACAATTTTACAATTTGACACAACAGTGTAAACATGGTAGAAAATGTATAATGTATGTTGATGGGATCCCTCGGACATTTTTTCAATTGAATGGTATTTCCTTTCTCTTATACTAGCTGGCTATCAAAACTCCATAATCTCACATGTGTCACAATTTCTGTGTGAATTTTTATTTGCACCAAAATAAATTATAAGTAAAATCTAAAACAAAATGAATTTGAGCTGGCAAGTAAATACATAAAACATACATCATATTTTAAAATAAAAGTTAATGTCACCATCAACCAAAATTGTTTTCCTTTTTTTACATTTTTCTCTTTTCATTGATTTTGTATAAAAACTCATAAATGATTTCAAGTTCATGTAAATATAACAAGTCTCTTGGAAAATGTGACCAAAATTCACTGTACTTTACGCAATCAAGGAAAATCAGTCGGTCTACGTATAAAAAAAACTTGTTAATGGCGCTCACAAATCAAGCAAAATGACCAATGACTGTTTTGTCACATGGCAAGCAGGAGGCAACATGCTTAGTCCACTAATTGGATTAATTTTGAGGAAAAACACAAAACAATCAAGCACAAGCACCTGCTCCAATAAATCTAATAACGGAGACCGATCCGTAGAGCCGGAGTCGTAGCGGTCAGTACGCTGCTCGCGCTTCTTGATCAATCTCATCATCTCAAACATATTACAACATCGGGGGTGAACAAGCTCGATCGTTACTGCCATTAGGTAAATTAAATATTTGCAGATTTGGCCAAAACCAATGATACACAGACTCTGGGGGATTGATCGTGGGGGGAGGTGAAGGGAATAGCCAAACGAGGGTTGAGTATGATACCACATGGCCCACAATACTTCTAATAGTTTTTGTTTTGACAGATTTCAGCCTAATTCAGCGATGCCAGACCCTCTGAATATTGAATTATTGGCTTCCATTTGCAATTATCTAATCAGAAGCTATGGAAGGAAACAGACGTAGGAGACACCTTGCATATATGCAACGCTGCGCAAATCTGATCAGAACATCCGCGCCTAGAGTCGGTTTTCAAGTTTGCCTTCGATATGAAATAAACAAGTCACAATGGGAAAATAAAATCAAAATGAATGAAGGTTATCAAATTACCTACTCTGCTGTACTCGTATGCATAACCCCGAATCAGTCTTGCAAGTTGCGCTATAAATTCATATTTATGGAGATGGAAATGTGAAGGCTGCTTTTAGAACAGTTTTATTGATAGATATCTTTAATTGAAATTTACTGCCCATATATCTTGTCAATATTTATACATTTAAAACAAATTTATCTAATTTCATGTCTCATCGCTGCATTTCTATGTATAAAAGAAACTATTTACCATAAACAGACCACAACGAAGAAATATGTACTTAGACCTATATACATGTTATAATCAATATATATTTTACAGTAACAAAGAAATATTGCTATCCTTAAGTATTTCCTTGAATACTCCTTCTAAAAATATTTATTCATTGACCAAACAATACAACATGGAGAAACACTCCCGAAATCCAGAATAAATGAAGAAGAAAAAAAAAGCCAATGAACAAGAAACTCCATACTTGGAGTATTGTGTTGTTCACAAGAACGTAGCTTTACATCTGCCATCTTGCTTTTCTTATTTCAAACAGAAATATCCTTTAAAGATTTAACTGCTGTAAATCCATAATTAAAAGCTGCATGAACTTCTATTTTGTTTTCAAACTGTCTATAATTTTACTTACAAATCTCCAGTGATGTCACACCACTATACACTGCCTATATTAAAACATTATACTATGGTAAATAATTCCTATGTGGATGTATTATCCTGGGGATTATTAAATAATCCCTGGGATTGTAACGTAATTTCCCTCTACCCCAGGCAATTATGTTAAAAATGCCCTTCTTCAAATATCTATATTAAATACCGAGATGTCAATTTAAAGATGAAAGTTAGTGTTTGTTATGTCTAGTTCTGTTGGAAAAACAACTGTTCATTGAAACATAAATCTGCAAATGTTTTTCCAATAGCCTGTTTCGATTCCGAAACCTCTATACTCCTGCACCCCAAGCACAGCGATGTTACCACTGTGCTATAGGGACTAGGCTGTTGAGGTTGTTTCGTAAGTTGTTTTTATACCTACGGCCTTTCACCAAAGGCGGATATTTTACGGACGACTCCTTTTGTTTTCGCGCTATCAATTAGAATAGATGAACCATAAAATTTAACCATGGGGTCGGTTTGTAAGCTTTATAAAACATGCCAACGGCTAATGCCCCTCGTGTTTATCCCTTGGATTGCGTGTTTTAAATCTCATAAACACCCTTTGGCATGTTTTATCCTATACATAATTGTCTATTCAAGGCAGGCATCTATTTCTTAATAAAGCTTATAGAAACAGGCGAAAATGGTATTTGAAAAAAAAGTCTATTGAGTCGCGCATACCACACCGATTATTTAGTAATTATGGTATGGTGTTACAGTAAATAAACCCATCAGTTTTTGGAAAGGTATATGTAATACTTTATGAAAAGAGGAGAGCAGCCATTGTAGAATTTAAATCGTTGTACCCGGCATTTAATTAAGGCAGGCGTTTATTTTTCTGAAAGCTCTGTGCAAGGGTGTCTATATGAGGTGGGGGCGTGATCGAGTAGTAGTTACTGTGTTCGGCTTTAGATCAAGAGTTCTGGGTTCGAATCCCGCAAGGGGCTCGTAAACTTTGCTTGTCCAGGTATGTTAATGAAATAAAAAATTTATGGCTTTTATTTGACAATTTCATAAAGACAATCAAATCAATCATGAGTTACTGTGTAAAATGTACAAGTTTTATTATAAAAAAGTTGTAAAATTTGTGAAAATACAGTTTGTTTTTCATTTCACGTAATAAAAAAAAGTAGGTTAGCGGATTATGCCAATAGGACAGCCCGTTAACTATATGTACTAGTCTAAATACCATTTCAGTTTCAATAATAACAGTCATTTCGCTTGTTAGATTTCCTCAATTTAAAATCCTCCTCACGTGATAGAGACAACACCTGCATGTTCAGTCCAATGACAAATAACGCTATCTGTACAACTGCTGTCGCCCTTCTATTTCTTTAACGGGAGACAAATTTTGAATATGACGAATGTAAAACAATGAGAGAACACCTGACGCAGTATCTCTATCACATCATTATTACTTTATGAGATGCATGACGCATCACACTAAACTCTTCACAACCATTATTAGTTGGAATCGATCAGTATTTAAATAGGTCAAACACCTGTGCCTACTCAATGCTTATCCTTGTCAGATGCTACGTTGCCAAGTATGCTGAATATATGTGATAATAGTTTCCTAACATCTGTTTCCATATTGATATGTTTTGAAACATTCGATGCTACATATGTGCAAACAGACTAAGTCTTGTTCCAGCTGCCACCGAGTTGGCTAAATTTTTGACCAATCAGAGTTTGGAGAGCTGGCGCAGATTCTAACTTGTCGGTATGATAGATCAGTCATGTATATTAAACTGTCATTTTTGGGTCACGCTTAACATAAATGCACAGCTGTTTATTAGTTGCGATCTAACTATTATTCTCGACTGATCTACGCATGTAGACTTAATGATCAGGGGGGAGGGATGAAACAACTGTACGCTATCAGTGCATGAGCCATGACGAATCACATTTGCATGTATATTATAAACCCATGTAAACTTTATATAGCAATACAGGTGTGCAATACGGCGGCCGTGGTTGATTTCCATAAATTGCATAGTGAATTCTGTATTGCATGGCTGCAGGTTCTCTAATTTTGTTAGTTCTCAGAACTTTCAACAGTTGATTTTCTCATTCAAGATTCAATGGTTTTCGTAAAGTGGTACTACACTTAAATTTAGACACATTTTTGTTAAATATAAAAATTAAAACATCAGTCTAATACTTAGTAACTAATGAAGCAGCAAAGCATGCATAAGGAAATCTGAACACAATCTTGAAAAGTATTGCTAACAACACGTCATGAATGCTTAACCTACTTAGGGGTATATATATATATATATGTTATTAATCTTAAGACTCCATAGTTGAAAAATCTTGTTATTCACTAATTACTTATTATGTTAATACTTGTGAGACTAAAGTTATTTTCTATACCTTACTTATAACCACCTTGATTGATTTCAAAAATAAAATCAAAGCACGTCAAATTATTTTGTTTAATATTCCATTTCCGTTAAGATAATCTAAGTCTCATTTTTTCTTTACAAAAGTTGATTACTGATGAGCACTTTGTGACACTTTCTGTCTTAAAAATAAGATTTAATTCTTACAAAAGATAACCTACTAATTTATACATGCACATATTTATCACTTTAGCTTTTTTATTATAATAGAATTTGTCACTTCTTCAAACACATACGTCATTAATATTTATCAAAACTGATCAAAGGCCAACTTGACAATGAATGACATGTCATACTGCCTAACTTAGTGTTGATCCATATTTTTAAAGGGGCTTTAGCACGTTTTTTGAAAATTTTATTTTGTTCAAATTTCCTTTTTATAATGATAGTTTTTGTAATTTAAATTTACTTTAGTGGGGAAAACATCTTACTACACAAACCAACTATCCATAGTGTGAACACAATTTATTATTTCGAAAGCTTTACTGAGCCATGTACACTCATTTTTAACTTGATTTTCAAAAGAGTGACGGGTGTTTTACTATTGGTGACATTATTTTTCAAATACATTTCATCGACTTATTTGAGCGAAAAAACATATTGCCCCTTTAAGTGCTGGATATATAATCTTTTTAAAACAAAGTACACATACACTAATATCCCAGTTTTAAATTTCAAAGAGAGGAAATGTGCAATTGTGAAATTAACTGTTTCAATTTCTGACATTCACTTCACTTCACACAAACCTCAACAGAATTTAATCATAAATTTGAGAAATCTATTACATGTATCAGATTTTGAAAATATTGACCTTTGAATCCCAATCAATTGATAAGAGATATAAATGATGCTATTTCACTCCAAACATCTGCTTTAAAGGCGGTGTAGAAGATTTTTTCCATATTATTTTTTTCAAATTTACAATTTATTACTGAAGTTTATACAATATATTGTACAGATTTGTTGGTCTCATGCGATTTGGAGAGTTCAGACAAGCTGATCAGTCAGATCACTTGAACTACCTTCGAGTAGGATTCTAAAACGAGAGTATAAATCGGGAATATAATTCAGCCATGGTAACACTTATTTACCTTTTTGTGAGGTCACTTTATTTCAGTAAGACATGCTGCAGCTCCTGTTTAGAGTTTGCTTTGACCATCCTGCAAAAAGTTTTGATAAGACCATACTACATGTAACATACAGGTGTTTCTGTAGCTACTTCTCTGAAAAACTCCTACTTATTACTTTAACATCGCGATGTAGACAAACACACTCGTAAGGTTCATCCTATTACAACGTGACCCTCGACCCTGGGGCAGATAACTCTCATTACTAGTGGCCGAGTCAATACAGCCATGTTTACTGTAGGAGTCGGTCCACTGATGAAGTGACTCTTCTCAAGTGTCTCTTTCTTGTTAGGAAGATTTGCTGAAATGTCAAGGGCACTTGTGAAAATATGTACAGTTTTGTTAATTCCTTGGGGTTGTGAGGTCTCTACGATTTGTTATATCTCTCGAACATACAGTTCAAATATGATTATAATGATTTCTAGTCATTTGCACACTTATTCTTAACTCACTAAACTTTCCTCAAATGCCAGATATAGTCATTAAGGTATACAGTCAGGCCTCGATAATCCGAACGCTTCCGTTTTTCATCAAAAACGTTCGGATAGTGAAATTTTCGGACTTCTGAGTACTGAGGACTACTAAAGGGATTAGTTTGGTTACATCTTCCTACCGTTCGGAAACTGCAAGATTCGGATTATCGGTGGCCGGATTATCTCGGCTTGACTGTAATTATTATGATTTTTCTGTAAACTCGCCAGCGTGTGTTGCATGACCCCTACAATGGCAGATCCAGAGAAGGAAAATCAGGGCGTTCGATCCCTGCCCCCCATCCCCCTTTGAAAATGTTTGAATGTTAATTTGATGGACTCTGAAGGTGAACCCGCGTTTACAATGAGTGCATGAAGCTAGCTAGCTCACCCTCTCTCAAAATGTCTGGATCTGACCCAAGTTGACATGCAGAACATTGTTGATGTCAGCATTCAAAATGTACCTTGATTGGAAAGAACATGACTTTATAACCAGAAACTAATAATTTCAATGAAATCACTTGTCCCAGGTGAAGTTACAAGAACATGTCTTTATAACCAGAAACTAATAATTTCAATGAAATCACTTGTCCCAGGTGAAGTTACAAGTTTTTCAACTCATGTGGGGCTAGAGGTAAATTAACTCTTACATATACCTATCATGTAGGAGGTCATCCATCCAGTGGCGTAACTTTGACCATTGCTGCTTAACTATGAAAGTGAACAACTGCAGCCCCTCTCAAACAGTTCTCATGTCCTATCTGGATTTATTCTAGGATGGTTTATCTTCAGCCAGTGGCCGATACAAGATTATCCCTGTTGTTTACGAATGATAATGCTGTAAATTGGCCATTCAGAATGATTTATCACTCATCAATTTAGTATGTAAAGTGTTAGGTTTATTTAATTATACATAATAATTATAATAGTCCATCTGTTTCATATCATTTGTATACTTTTGAATATTTATACTTCATTTCTTATATGATGTAACATGAAATTATAGAATAATTCAGAAATCAACCAATTAAGTAAAATAAATAACTATACATCACAAACAAAATTGTCAGAAACTTTCTATTTCTAGATAAGTACTGTAATTATTTCGTTTTGAAGCATGCAAGAAAAAAGTTCCACGAAATATTCAAAAGTTTACAAATGATATAAAACAGATAAGCTATTATCATGTAAAGATATCTGTAAGATTCGTCTCATGTCCAAAACATCAACTCTTGCATCTACGACAAATTGCACGAGATCAAACTCATGCAGAAAACCAGAACACAAAAGAAGGGAAACAAACCAGTATAAGCGCACGATTCAATGCTGACTAAAAATGTCAAATGACTGTAGTCCATTTGAAAGGCTAACTATTACGAGATTTCCATAATTTCTTCCTTTAATCTGATGTGTGACAAGGCTAAGTGGAAAGGTTTTAAAGAAATTAATTCAAAAAGTTCGTAACCATCACAAATGATAAAAGACAGAAACTGGCTGGTTTGTGTAGCCAAGTAAAAAAAGATAAGATTCCTCTCCACTATAGACGGGGAGGGGTAGCCATCAGATGTTATGTTATTAGCGGCCATGTGCCCGGCCTCACTGGCTCTATCAACCTTCCCATCATGCCAAGCGGCTCCATGCAGGCGGGATCCGACCAGCGAAAACCAGATAAAACCGGCAAGTGAGACAGGTGTCTCCACAGGTGAAGTTTCATCCTAAGAAACATCAAGTTTAATTTGATTTCACATCTGACATGTCTAAAGGTTCCTCTGCAAATTTGACATTAAGAGCAGGTTTTCTCTTTGTCAATGATAATCTCGCTGTCAAAGTGACACATCGTTATTAGCATAGTCTTTTTAAATGATTTTTAAGTATTATATATGCAGGTCTTTTTGTACATATCAGTCGTAATGGAAGGTTTTCAAACTAGTTGAAAATGTTGATAACAATGTGATGAACTTTTATCATTATTCATTGAAAAATCTTAATAAAGTTTGTAGATTTGACATTTCATTTTTCATTGAGTACGAACATAAATATAATACGTAATTATCATGTGAATTGATACAGAGCATTCCATGATAGCTTAGATACTCGATATTGATTGGTTGATTTATTGAGCTCAATTAATGATATACATTTCTCTAATTACCAGACTTGCCAAAACACTGCAATGAACCCTTTTTTTAATTTTCCGTAGTTATATTTTGTGTTTTCTTGTATGTTTTGACAATGTCCATGGCAGATGTCTTTCAAGTAAGATAGTCTGAACTAAACGAACATGTTCAATATGAAGGAACTGGATTGATCAACCATAAGATTAATAAAGAATACTAAATGATGTCCCGTTTAATAACATGTTTATGAAACGAGTAAATGGTTTGGTGTTTCAACGAGCGAAAGCGAGTTAAATGTCGATGCTATTCACAAGTTTCATAAACATGTTATCAAACAGGGCCGAGTTTAGTATTTTATTTATATCTCAATGATGTAAATAGTGCTGAATTGCAAGAAAATTGTTTTCAAGTGATGCTCACTTGCAAATAGGTCACCCGCTATTGCAGTCGCGCGGCTAACATTGTGACGTCAACCAAAAACGACTATGACGTCACACATGGATTATGATTTTAGGGCAGCATGCGGTACGTGATATCACACATGTGTGTAACCAATTTATTGTTATCTAATGAGTGATCTCACCACAGTTGAGTAATAATTACAAATAACGGTTTAACTTAAGAATGATTACAAAATAAAAACCATCATCAGAGATACACCCTAACAATACCATATATGCTAAAACTCCAAAATCCACATAAAGTGAGAACTGTTGATCACATTAACAAATCACAATATGAAAAGATACACTGGTTACTGCATATGCTAAATTATAAAATGATTTTGTATGTCGTGGGTCCTTGCCATAGATATCGAACCGTGATAATCAAGTGATGTGGTAAAACATTAATTATGTCTCAGGGAAATACTGTAATCGTATAATATTTCACGCAGGTTTAATGTTCGCGCTTTTCACACAAAATATCATGCGCGAATAATTATCAACTTGAAAATATAAGTTTGAAAACTAAAGACATATATAAAAAAGCAATGATCGTGTTGATTTATTCTGCATTGGCGATAAGACTCAAACAATTAGTGTCAATTAGCATCACAAAAGATTAGCAAAGGTTGCTAATCCGGGGGAATTGGTTTTGAAATCACAATCAGGGAACGTAAACAATAGCTTACATTGTCACAACGTCAAGTTGTCCAGCTTGAAATAATTCAATTTGATTAAAATGATACTTTATTAACTTTATGTTCTAAAGAACAATGATAAATAAAGAGAACTGCCGACTTACGGTGTCTGTTATTACTTTTCAATCAAATAACGAACATTTCAGTCAACTATGCATGAAACTGTGCAGTGTCAAAAGCATTTTCATTAGCTAAGAAATAACTGGTGAAAAGGTTAAACTGTTCCCTAGTAGAAAAAAAAACAAATAACAAAAGACACTTCTTTCAAGATTTGTCTCTGCGGTCACAGTCGCATGTGACTAACTGTTATTGAGTTTACACTAAAAGGTTTAAACATTTCAAAATTAAAATGCGATAACTATGGGCAACTTACATTTCTCTTTTTAACATCACTTATTTTTTTTCATGGGGATCTATCATGTATGTCACCGTCACACACAGGACTTGCTTCACTATCGATTGATAATTATTGTCAGATAAGTAACAGTTAGTGTAGAATATGATGCAATGATCCACTGGTTTCAACTAAAACATCATTGTTTATTTATCATAAATACACGAAAATTAAACTGCGCAAATAGGTTTATTTTCCACTTTGCGCGAAATTTTCACAGCGAAAAAATAAATATGATTACAGTAATAACATAAAGGTGTTTATACTCAAAAACAGATGTCACCCCCTTCCCCCAATTCACCTCAAACAAATAATTTATTTATTATTATTACCCTTCAAAAATTTGTTGCCCTGAAAACCCCCAAAATAGAATTGAAAAAGTTCAAATACCCAAAAGGCAGATCTACATGATATGCAGAGGCAGTATAGCAAATTTGGCAATGATTGGTCCAGCAGTTTTAGAATTATTCTCTGGTAACGATTGGAACAACGATACCGACACTGAAACTCAATCAAAAACAATATCATAAATATGTCTCCTAGCTGACCCTTCAGAGGGAGACATAATAAAACTGACGTCCAAAAGAAAGTATTCCAAATATATCATTCAAGATATTAGATTTTAACAGAGACCCATGAAACATGACAGAAAGATGTGAAAAACTTTTGTCTTTTAACATGTTCTGATGAAGTTCTTGTAATTAAAAACTGTTGCTTAAAGAGCCATCACGGATGTAAGTGTTTCAAATTTGTGGAAAATATACTTTTAACGTCATTCGCCAGAGAAAACTTTAATCTACAAAGTGGCATATGTTAAATAATTTTCATATCAAGACAATGTATTGCAATTTGGTTTCAAAGTGAAGTATCACTTCGACAAGCGCGCTACGGGTATCTGACGTATATAAACAGAGTCCCCTTTTTTGCGTAATACGTACTACGCAAACAGCAAGCGCTTCCGAAGCGTGAAGACTCGTCTCTAGCGCAAGTCGCCATAACAACCCATGTGTTGCACGTGCTGCACGTGTCTCTCTTGCAAAGTACCCTTGTCACACATTACTGAATGTGACGATTGCTTTACAAACTATGTTTCTAAATGTCCTGAGAATATACAAATTATTCCTGTTTAATGTTTTTTTTATTGAGATAAGACCAGCAAATTATGACAAATTTTTACTCTCATTAATTATAAAATTCAAGAAAAATACCTAGTTGGGTAAAACAATTATTCCAATATCTGTAGCAAATACATAATTAAATGAAATGCTAAATAAATAACCGTCAAAAAATTATATATTTCGATTTCTTTCATTGCTCATATTTTTTTTTATTCTTTTGTGTCTTTGTTTACTGTGTGTGAGCTAGACCATAATGCTTTGCACTTGAAAATAATAGACTGGATCTATATTTAGACTGGAAAACACCTTTACTAATTAATGCAATTTCTCGGCTTATTTTAAGTTGGAAAAATTAGGGAAAAATTAAGTGTATTTATTTCACGGAGATAGATTTTTGGAAATTTTTTTATATTTTCATCAACATCCGTGATGGTTCTTTAAACTGTCATTTTGTGAAAAAGTAGGCTCCACAAAATGCACTAGCATACAGTATAAAACCAGCGGAAAACACTGGACATTGTTACAACACAAAAAGCATAAAGAAAAAGAGACAGCCATAGGAATGACCAAATGAACAAGGAGCATGGCCACATCACAAGAACTGCACTTGTGTATGCATCATGAGGCTGTTAAACATCTTGGGTAGAGAGGCCAGACAGCAGACAAGTTGGAGACCCTGAGTGATTACATCCCAAAAGCCCTTCATCCTTGCAGCAACAGCAGCAACAATAGTGATCAGACATTGTATCAGTCTACAACATGTAGAAAACTCCCAAAAATCAAAGCCAGACAGCCGGCCTGGTAACTGAAATAATCCACCAGTCCGGATGAAAACTTACCTGTCCGTTTTTCAACATTAATGAGCAAAGCAATTAATAAATATTTGCAAGTTCCATCATTGCATATACATAATTGGGTTGTGCATGTTCCTTGTGTTTCACTAATCATAAGCTAGGGCGTTTGTCAATTGACCAAGTGCAAGTTAAATTTTCATTTGACCTTACCGGGTAAATTTACGTTTAATCTTCAGTCCTTGATGTAGTAAATAATATTGGTTAACTAGACACTAGACATCTTGTTGACAATTAGTAAAATTTTCGAATGCAATCAACATCCTAGTAATCGACTATAGAAGGAAGGAATTTCAGATGTATTATCACAAAATAAATTTAAATAAATTTGCTGATCCGATATATCAAAATTGTATTTATATTTGATTATCTACTATATTGTCACATTGATGTAATATGGATTGATTAATCATGACAAATAACCTTATTGTTTATGTTCACAAAACTATGGAAGGTCGTCCAAGATTGCTGACACATGGAGAATGGAGACATGCAACAAGATACGTTGACTGTTGTAGCTTTGGTTTAGAATTTTGTTTATGATAACAGTAACTTATTACAGCAAGATAACACCTAGTTATCATATATAACTTATAAATCTGTTTCTTATATGTTGGTGAAACAATCACATTACTATTGGCAAACACTACGATATCAGTGAACACTGTGATTGGTTGAGGCAAGTTTATTTCATTGCTCCTTTCATTAAATCAAAATAAATGTCTCTTTGATAGTTAATTACACTACCCATGTTATACATCTGTCATACCTCAGAATTTCGATAGAAACTAAACAAGTAATATTAACATTATATAACGGATTAGTACAGAGATGAAATCTATGAGAAGAGTAACCTCTGAAAGGAGAGAGTGCCAAAAACATGTAACTGAATTGTTCAAGGGTTTTATGACGTTAATGACTTAAAGCTGAAGATGCACTAGACATTGAAACAAATAAAAGTATTTATCATTAGTATGATTGCAAACAAATGAATTAAACAAACCCCTTCTTTGTGCTATTTCTTAGATAATATCAAAAACAAATATTAATAATCATTGAAAAATATTTGCGGACAGGATCAATCAAGGATACGTGAAATGTATCTAACAGATCAATGTCATTACAACCAGCTCTGCATTTTAATAGGCAATTAGTTATTATCAGTTCGAAAACAAAAGTGATCAGGCAACTCACAAACCCTCCCAAAATGTCACAGAGAGGTTTGTTCATATTTGAGTTTCAATGGAATTGTACACTTAAATCTTCTTGTATCATTATGATACAGAGAGCAATAAAAACAACAATGGACTAGAATCACATCATGTCTTATGGCAAAGAATTAATAATAATAACACTTTATTGTCCTCATTATACAATGAATTCGGAAATTTGAATGTGCCAAATGCACCGGGCAGCCACAGTGCAGTGCCAGTTCAAGTGATGTTCTATCCTTATAATGCTGAGCGCCAAGCAAGAAAGTAACAACTTCCATCTTTCAACGTCTTTTGGTATGATGTGGCCGGGAATCGAACTCCGACCTTCCGGGTGATGAGCAGACTCTCTACCAAGTGAGCTACATGCCCATATTGACTACCGCTCTCATTGGAATATTACCCAAATGGGGAATATTAGGATGTGTTTCTGTTGCAGGTGAACCAGTCCGTCAAGGAGAAACGCAGACACAAAAATCGCCATGGGATTCTTCTTTACCAAGACAATGCACCAGTCTACACTTGTCCAGTAACATGTACGCTGTGCATGAGTGTGGCTTCCATCTCCTTCCTCACCTACCCTTTTCCCTAGATCTGACCCCCAGTGATTTCTAAATCTTTCCAAGGCTACAAACATGCTTTCAGGGCAGAGGATTTGGGATGATGATGATGAACCAACTGATACAGTGGAGGGCTTGGAAGGGGACTACGAGTTAGAGCTCTACCGATTGGGTATCAATCATCAGCAAACTGAATGGAACAAGTGTATGGAGTGTGAGGTGAGGTGAGGTCAGTTGGGGTTTAACGCCGCTTCCAAGAGTATTTTACTTATATTACGGCTGCTAATATTATGGCAGAGAGAAAGCCTGCAACACCATATAGCTATGCACTGTGGTGAAACCTGTGAGCATCGGCTGGAACTAGCGAACCATGGGTGGTACTACACTGAATTTCAGTGTAGCATTATGAACAATCACAATTATTGTTAGTAATTATAAGTAAACATACCTCTAGATTGAGTTTGCCTACATCTCCAAGTCTGGAGAGGTTATACAGAGTAAAAAAATAAAATGTTATTGTGGTGTGTGTGTTGTTCTTTCCCTGAGTTATCTCCCCTGGCTGAAATTATCTTCCCCTGTCAACCGGATGTTTACCTCATTCTATTCGAAGTATAATTTGGATGACGGGGAGGAGGGTGGGAGTACATCCTCAATCTAGAGGTATGTTTACTTATAATTACTAACAATAATTGTGATTGTTCATAATTATTGCGTAAACTATCCCTCTAGATTGAGTTTGCCAGAATAACACATAAGGCTGGAGGGAGTCCAAATTCCTAAACCACTCCAAACCTAGTCCCAATCCTAAGGACTTGATAAGACAAACTCATATCCATGGAGGAATAAAGGGAGATAACTCTTCCAAAAAATCGTACTTTTGTTCCAAATACCGTAAAAATATCCTATTTTGGTAGTAGATCGTATTTCCAGCATTGAATATCTTCCTATTTAATGCTTAAAAGATCGTATTTTTCCCCATTTAGGGATTAAAATAAGGTCTAATTTGGTATAAATATGCTATTTTACGTAATATTCCGAGGTAATCGGACATAATTTACCGTTATTCCTTGACTCAGATAAGGAATTCAGGCTTAAAGTGACTTTTGATAATATTTCCGGGAATTTCCTCAAATTTACCGTTATATTCACGAAAATAGCCGATAATACCCAGGAATTTACCGTTATTCCTACACTTGGATCGGTAAAAGCATAAACCAGACACGTCTCACCTAGGGGGAAATACGATTCGCTGCCGTATCTCAACAACCTTAGCTCACTGAGAGACTGATAATACTTCCCTTAACGGGATATTTGGTACAATAGTAACTAGGTCTTTGAATATGCCCACCTTCTAATGGAGTAGAAGTCACCACTTTCCGAGGACAGCTAGAGGCTGGACACTATCCCCGGGTCACCCCCCCCCCCCCCCCCCTTTTTTCCCCTGGGGAGGGGGTCAGGCAGAGAGGTGCTGAGCCGCCACCAAGGGCCCCAGGGACGATAGGCCCCCAATCATTGGGGCTACGTCTCTTAGGTAAGCTCTGGTGAAAGCTGAGGAGGACTTCCACTGGCACGAAGCAACGACCTGGTCAACTGACACTGACTTCCAGGCGGCCAGGGAGGTAGAGAGAGCTCGAATTTCGTGAGGAGAGTAAGTAGATTCTGCTTCAGAGAACTCCGCATTGGAATACGCTAGCACAATAGTCTTTCTCAACCATGAAGCGATAGTGTTCTTGGATATTTCTGACTCCATAGCTTGCTTGCAGGATAGAAATAGTCTTCTTCGCTTTTTCCTGAAAGTTTGTGTTCTCTCTAGATACCAGCGTAAGGCTCTAACTGGGCACAAAAGGCGATTCTTGTCTAGTTTCCCATTGGGTCTTGGGAGCGCTGGGATGGAGTATACCCTGGTACCCAGGGGGCCTGCTGCTGTTGATTGGTTTTTGGCAAGGAACTCTGGGATTGCTCTAAAAGATGCAGACTTGTAATGCTCGGAGAAGGCAACAGATGACACGTCTATGGCATGTAACTCAGACACTCTTGCGGCAGACGCAAAGGCTATAAGAAATGCAGTTTTCCAGGATAAAAACTTTAGTGATGTAGAGTTCAGAGGTTCGTAAGGAGGTTGCTGAAGCGATTTGAGAACCAGAACTAAATCCCACTTGGGGAAAACTGACGGAGATCTGATGTCTTGCAACTTGAAAGATCTGATCAACTTGGTTAGGGGAACGTCTGAGCCAACAGAGAGACCCTCTAGATCCGTGACAGAGGCGATAGCAGATCTGTAGCCTTCTATGGTACCTGCCTTGAGGTTACAGTCCTTGCGAAGATGATTTAGAAAATCTGCAATTATGGGGATGGAGAGGGGGACGAGGGATAACTGGCGCTCTCGTCTCCAGAGCTGGAATCTATCCCATTTGTTGTCGTATAATGCAGAAGTTGATGGTCTGATAGATCTGGTAATAGCTGAGCTAGTGTCCTTGGCGAACCCTTTCTGCTGTAGGGACTGCTCGATATGCGCCAAACGTGAAGGTTGAATGCTTGCAAGTTGACGTTGTGGGGTTGCCAAAGTGGCTGTTGCAGAAGATTGGGCCACAGTGGAAGACGTAGTGGGGGATCTGACGCTAGATCCAGAAGCGACGGGAACCATGGTCTCTTGGGCCAGAAGGGGGCTACCAAGAATAGGGTACATTGATGTCTCCTGATCTTGCTTAACACGTCCGGGATTAACTTGAACGGGGGGAAGGCATAAGCTAAGAGATTGTCCCACGGGTAAGATAGGGCATCCACTGCTAGAGCTTGAGGGTCGGGAACTGGACTGATGTACTTCGGAAGTCGATAGTTGAGGGCTGTCGCGAAAAGATCTATCTGTGGACGTTCCCATCTGTCCTCTATGAGATCTATGACACTCTGATGCACAGTCCATTCCGAGGACACTACTTGATTCGTTCTGGAAAGTGAATCTGCCAGAAAATTCAGCTTGCCCGGAATATGTCTCGCTTGAATAGACATCTGAAGAGAATCGACTAGGTGGTAAAGATCTCTCGTGCTCTGCATTAGAGAAAGGGATCTGGTGCCCCCTTGTTTGTTGATATAGGCTACCACCGTCGAGTTGTCTGTGGCAACCACTACGCTGTTGTGAGACAGAAGGGATCTCCAATGGGTAAGAGCCCGTATCACTGCTAGAAGCTCTAGATGGTTGATATGAAACTCTGATTCCAACTGAGTCCAAGTGCCCCTGACTTGAAGGTCGTTGCAGTGAGCACCCCAGCCCAGGTTGGAGGCGTCGGTATAAATGGTCTGAGTTGGTGTTGGCAACACAAACGGGCAGCCTGTCATGACATGTGTTCTGAGTGTCCACCATTGTATCTCGTACAGCACTTGTTGAGTGGGGGAGATCAAATGCGAAAGGTCTAGATTTCGATGATCGTTTATCCAGGACTGAAGGTGTCTCAGATTCAGCCTTCCTCTCTGAGTAAAGTCCTGCATTGACGTAAGAGAGCCCGCTAGTGACATCCACTTCCTGAGCGTGTGGGGTTTCCCGTCTGTTAGCTGAGCAATCAATGACTGTGCTCCTGTCCATCGATCTTCTGTTGGCCAGGTCATTGACATAGAGGAGTCCAGCATGGCGCCTAGGAACCTTATGCGATGTGTAGGCGTGAGTTCTGATTTCTCTGGATGAATGATCCAACCCAAGTGGCTGAATACGTGAGCCACGAAGTCTAGGTGGAGTCTCAATACCTCTGGTAGCTGATGACGCAGTAGAAAGTCGTCGAGATAGCCGTGAATGAACACTTGTTTCAGGTGCAGAAACTGTAGCACGGGAGCCATGATCATAGTGAATAGCCAGGGGGCGACGGAAATACCAAACGGTAGCACTTTGAATTGGAACCGGCGGCCGTTCACACTGAATCTGAGAAACTTCCTGGAGTTCTGATGAATCGGCACATGGAGATAAGCGTCCTTTAAATCCAGGCTTGCAAACAGAGAATGAGGTTGAATCAGCTTGCGAATAGCCCTGAGAGAGTCCATCGTAAACTTGGGTGGTCTTTTGAGAAATGACTTGTTGAGCACCTTTAAGTCTATTATCATCCTCATATCTTTGCAGTCCTTCTTGGGTACCAGGAAGACTGGTGAGTAGAAACCCTCCGAGCTGTCTAAAGGGTCTAGCTCTGTGACGGCGCCTTTTTCTAAGAGTAGATCTATAGCAATGAGAGCGGCATCTAGTTTGGATCCCTTTAGGAAGAAGCGTTTCCCTTGTGGAATTGCCGTAAGTGGAGGTACAATGTTCCACTGGAGACGATAACCCTCCGATATCACCGAGAGGATCCATGGGTCCTGTGTGATGATTCCCCAGTTGCGGTGGTATGACATCAGTCGGCCTCCCACTGGGGAGGGGGAGGTCGGTTGGGGGAACTCGCACTTCAAAATCATGTCGGAGGACGGAAGCGGCCGTAAGGGAGGAGACAGAACGGGAGGGGCGGACGAGTCACCGTCGCTGCTGACCTTTGTGAAACCGACCCCTAAACTGACCCCTGGTCTGCTGTTGTCTAGCTTGGTCTCTGTTGGGTCCCGGCTGGTTGTCCCGTTTGCTTTGAAAGTAGTTCTTGGTAGGCGCTGGTGGTGCCGACGGCTTGGCATACGACTGCTTTGGGGGAGCCCTGGGCCCTCCGTTACCCCTGCGGGACTCATTAAACTTGCCCTTGTTCAACAGTGCTTGCGAAAGTTTAAGGTTCAAGCTCTTAGTAGTCATGGTCTCCTGCGTGACACTCGCTTCTATGCAGGCTCCATTAAACAAGGTGGGAGGAATCTCTCACATCTTGTGGTAAGTCTCGAACACGAGAAAGTTGGAAGTCCCTTTCGTGGAGAACAGATTTGGCAATCGTGTTAGCAGAAGCACTTGCTAAATCTTGGGAAGCTAAAAAGATGCTGTCCAGGAACCCATGAGCCATCGCGGCGTCGTCAGCCCTCATGGTCACTAGCGTATCTGGAGAAATGCCCTCATAGGAAGCAAACTTGGGAGGGAGTAACTCTCTAATTCCAGCACAGAACCAGTTGATGTACGAGAGAGTGTCCATGGAAAATCTGGCATTGGCATCCATTTCCAAAATGTCAGACCTAGACATCGGTTTGCTATTCACACTGGCTGGTCGAGGGTTAAGTCTATCGAATTCTTGGTCCAAGGCGGGAAGACTGGTGGACATGTATCTGTTGTGAATAACATAAGGTAACCTTGACTTAGACTTGGCTAAATGCGAAGGAAGGTTGGGAGTGATCCTCTCATTTACTGATAAAAAGGCTGTCTTCACAACAGTAGAATGAGGCAGAGATAATTTAGGGAGCTTAGGGGTTGGAAGCAGTCCCGAATTCCCAAGTTCGTCCGGTCTAGTAACCTCCAAATGCTCCGTGGGAATTGGCATAGTTGACGGTTTGAGTTGATGTACAGAGTCCAACTTGTCTACAAAAGACCATTCCGGAACTAAGTCGGCAGCTTGAGAATCCGATTTAATAATCAAATGACCTTCATGATCAAGGACTGACACATCCACAGAGTCCGTACTGGTAGACACATGTAGGGGCTGAGTCAGGATAGGGATGAATGGTGGCCTGTTGACATCAACCAAGTCAGCTAACCCGTTAGGTAGCTGGCTTTGGCCCCAGTCTCCATCAGCTAGTTCACCCGTGCCGCCCGTGCTAACGTTAGGCTTAACGGGATCGACCTGCTGGGGCACGTGAGTACTCCCGCCTCGGTCGGCCAGAGGCTCAACAGACTGAGTGGCCTCGTCCGTGTTGCCCGTGCTAACGGGACGCGTAACGGTATGAGCCGACCCAGCTGCCTTGCCACGGTTAGCCCGTGCGTCCGTGGACACCGTGGCTTCCCCTCTGGCCCGGGAAACCCGTGCTCCGACCTGAGCGTTGGGTTCCCCGCCACCCAGGCCAGGATTGGTCGGGGGAGTCCCTGTCCCGTGAGAGACCGAGACACCGTCCCCGACCGAGACGCCTGGCTGGGTGGTGATGACCGTGGTTGGGTTTTGGGTCTTCATGCGTTCCCCACGCGACCCGCGGCCCGAACCAACGGCAGGCAGTCCCCCTTCCTTGTCCACTGCGCCCAAGGCCAGGGATTTTGGAGGTGGGGGACTGGACCCAACGGTCCCAAGAAGACCAGAACCGCGGCCTGCTACCGACGGCTCTGCCAACTTGGCCTCTATCTCCTCAAACTTCTTCTCATTTGTCTCCTTGATAGATGATACAGAAGTAGATAAAGCCACTAACATAGCTTTCAATTCTGATAGTTCAGAGGAAGGTTTATCAAGAGTGGGGGTGACAGATCTCGATCTCTTGCTAGCAGACGAATCTGACTCCTTCTTCCTCTTAGGGGTCTTAGGCTTAGATCTAAGTTTGTTCATCTCAATCCAGTCTTTATCAGGCATGTCTTTACACAACAAACATCGAGAGTCAAAAAAGCATGGAAGATCCTTAAAACAAGCATAGCAGGATGAATGGGGATCCCCCTTATGTAAATACTTCTGACACGATAGACACTTGTTTTGATTGGCAGCCATCTTGGATGAATGAAAAATGGCGGGAAAGTTGAAGGAAATTTTTTTCACACACAAGGAAAAATCAAAAACGATCTCACCCAGTTGAATCCACTTGTAATCCAAAGCAGAAAGTCACAAGGATGAAACACAGAAGCTCTTCAAGTGAAATCCCAAAGGGAGACTCAAGAAGACAGAAAAATTTTACTCTCTCACTCAGTGAACCTCTACCCAGTCCATACAGAGAATAGAATGAGGTAAACATCCGGTTGACAGGGGAAGATAATTTCAGCCAGGGGAGATAACTCAGGGAAAGAACAACACACACACCACAATAACATTTTATTTTTTTACTCTGTATAACCTCTCCAGACTTGGAGATGTAGGCAAACTCAATCTAGAGGGATAGTTTACGCAATAATTGCACCCAAACCTTACTGCGTGTAGAACAGTTCTCTACTGCAGACAAAGTTGCTGTGTCCCTGGTGGGATTTGGAACCTCAGACCTCTTGAACCGAAGCCGAACACTCTAACCACTGCTCTATCCAGCCCCTATGGAATTTGAAGAGGACTATGTTGAAAAATAAAACAAATCCAAATACAAATATCCAAATACCTTACTTTCTCTGTGCAAGGCTCAAAACATTTTAATACCCACTTGAATTGTCCACTTGTGAACATTATTTTGAATATCCTTAAATCAAAGACTTTGTGGCTGAATGGTTTAGTTGTTGAGACATTCAGTGCTGGTATTTGGTGCCTGGGTTGGGTTCTGTTGGGGTTCCAACCCTACAATGGATTCATCCTAAATGAAAAAGACTGTTAAACAGGTGGCACTTTTCCAAGTGAAGCCAGAGGTTCCTCTGTATATTTATACATATATTCTGTTTATATTGTTCAATGTTAATTTTGGTTCCTCAGGTCTAGCATTACACAATGCATTGATAACTGATACCTTGTGAAGTGTTTAAATTCTGTCAACTTCCAACACTCCATAATTGTAGAGAGGCAAAAGATTTGCTACACATTGTTACAAATAATTGCAGTTGATTGCTTCAGTTTGATTATATAGATAAGTGATATAGATACTTAGATTTCCAAAGGAAGAATTTTCAATGTACTAATATTGCACAAAATGGCTAAATCATAAATCAGTTAGTATGTTTTTAGCTCTTATGTAAGTAGTATTATTTCCTTGAAGTTTTTTTATTCATCGTCCTTACTGTCTATAAAATGGGTCTCCTTCTCAAAATATCCCCTCCCCCGACCTCCCTTCCCACCGCCTACGGTAGATGCGAGTTCAAGAGATATTAATAATTTCTTATTTTAACAAAATAAATCAAAATCCCCAAATAGCTGCCAGCCACGATAAAAAGTCCCCAGATAATAGACTGGTAGACTGGAATTTATCCAACACTACTTTTAACAAATTTGTTCTTAAAATTTAAAAATAACAAAACTTTTTAAGCGACATATACAGAAGTGACAGCTGAAGTGACATTATATGCAATGAGGCGTGCATAAAGTGATTAAGTGATCATCCTCTTGATTGTCCACAAGGGGTTACAAACCGTGTTTGGGGTCGAACATCAGCAATTTGGGGACAGAATCGCAGAATTGTAATTACATTTACAGCCCAGCACAGCTGTGCACTGAATTCAGAAATACAGACACACTGATATGGTCTTAGGGGAAGAACTGACAATCATTTCATTTGACATCAAAATGAGATATTTCTGTGCCTTTCTTGTAACTGAAATGTAAAACAGTATTTTTTCAGAATATGTGTAACTATTCATGTATCAGAATTTCAAATTTCCAAGAGAAATAACTTTTAAGTTTACTGGTTAACAACTTTATTTTTTCATTCATGAACTAGAAATTTTGCTTAAATTTATATATTATGAAATCATTTTGGGCATTTTATTTGGTATTTGCCACGAATCACATTGAAATAAATCCGATAATAAGACTGTCATACTAAAATCCAACACAACCATGTACCCCAACATGAACCTGAATAGTCATTGATTTACCATTTGCAATTACGTCCGAAAATATAAACATTTCAAATCAATGACCCCTACAAAAAACAACCAAGATCAAAAGATTCAAAATTCTTTTAAATCCACATAATTAAGGTTTCCGTGGTAACGGTACTAATCCCAGCTGAACCAAGGTGCTAATGGCACCTGCACCCCGACCCCCATAAACCCAAATCCCCCTCTTGTAATCCCCCCTCCCCCAGATGTGAGTTCCACAGGGAGACAGACTTTCAGGATACCTAAAGGCGCGGCGCCGATACCTTCAACGTCTTAATTTGATTGGCAATCCGCTACCAGATGGCCAGTCCTTCGGGATCATGGGATATGTGTAGTGTCGCAATTGCCCACCAGATGGCGTTCCTGTGTATGAGACTCAGACACTCACCACGCCACCTGGTGGCAAGTCTATTTTTCATACACGTTTTAAGTGCAGTGCAATATTAAACCTAATAAAGGCAATGTTACGATGGTGATATCACTGCTTTATTGTTTGCGACTCACAACTACGATGTTTTTCAATGTGGGCAGAGTTTTTTTGAAGATTTAAGAATAAATTATTGTATTCTACTTTTACTTAAAGATAAAGGCTGATACATCGCATAAATTTCTTCATTACATATTATGTGTAACACAACCATTGCTTCAGTGTTTCACCTTTGTCGCACAATTGTTGTTAATGATCAGTTTATGACTATAAAATGATGGACAACAGTCTTACTCCAGGAACGCTCTTTCACTTCCAGTTGCAACATTGTTGCAATGTAGCAGATCTATTGCAACCCTGTAGATATTTTCTTATGTTCATGCAACACATTCTGTCATTTATAACAACAGTCAGATGCAAGGAAATAAAATATTTTTTCTTCTATAGCTTCATAGCTGTTATAACTGTAAAATAAATTTGGTCCCTTTAAAATTTACATCCTGAAAGTCTGTTTCATGATAAACTAACAAAATCACTGTCCTTCTTTTCAATGTCTAACTTTTTCTGTCATAATATATAGCAAACATATACAGAAAATATATTATCTTCGCTTAAATAATGTTTATCTCAAAGAGTGAGCTAGAACATTTTTTTTATTGTAGTTCTGTATTTGTTCAGATTTTGTCATTTTCATTCTGGGTGGCATAACAAACTAAAATATTACAATTAAGGAAGTAAGCTGAGAAAGATCTTTAATAGTTGAATAAAAAAACAAATTATCATAGATAAGAATCATAAACAAAACATCATTGAGATATTTGATAGCAGTTTTGTTTAACTTACCGTATTAATATATCTAGCTTCCAAAGGTCTCCAAAATAATTTGCAGTTTACGCAGAAATTCTGTCAATTATTAAGAGCAGGCCATCTTTTAGATTCAAATTTGCAAGAAAATTGGAAAGAAAACTAAGAAAAAACATATTCAATTTGTCAAAACTGAAAAAAATATTAAACAAATTCCAATCTTGAGCTTTGAAACCATAAAATGAATATATATACGATTATCCTCCATTTATTCATAGAAGCACATTAGATCTATCCCCTTGTGAATTTCTACAGAATTAAAGATTCCAAAATTGACAGTGTTCATGATTATTTCATAAGATTCCTTGAGTATTCAATTATCTGGAATCACTTTTGTGGACACAAACAATTTAAAAACATGAAGTAACAAAGTCAAGAGCATCCTGTTAGTTGACGTAAAGCGTGTGCAAGCTATCCTAGTTCTATTCAGTCAAGAAGCTGTTGTTTTATAAAGCTTGATTGTTTCTTTGAAATACAAGCATTCTAATAATGATAATGTTATATAATGATGGTAAATACTATTTATTGTCGAAATAAACTAAAATTTTAGCTTTGCAGTGTCAAGTTTATACTTATTTTTTAATAATATAAATATTATATATTATATAAAATAACATATTTTTTATGACTAAAAAGTTTCTATTACAAATAAAAAGTAGTGATAAATTAACACATTTGACAATAGTTAATACAATCTTACGGTAAATAGGGGGTTATTCATGTATTTGTATTTGACTCCTAGGATTTCTTATAAGCCCAGAATTTTATCTGCAATGTAACTTCTTGATCTCCAAATATATATAATTTGTATCCTCATATTTGCTTTTTGCTAAGCCAAGGATCTCAAAGATTATACATTAATCCAATGATTACACATCTTACTTTACTTAAGCTAAATGATCATGAAAGTAGAAGGAAAAACAACAACTGAAATGGATATAATTAGCGACCCCACCTTTAAAGCATCCTCTTAATTAGAAATTTAAAGACATAAAGCATATTCCCAAAACCTTGTTACTTGTAGTGCATGTGCAGTGACAGCTCTACTTATATCTTCTCAAACACATTTACTTTATCTTTATACAAACTTCTAAGTGCCAATCGTTGCATAATCAGTAGTTGTAAATACATATGTTATCATTTATAATTATAATACCCTGTGTCAAGATTTTTAAATCTCTCTGTGTTAAGAAAGTCAAAAGCCAATGTATGGTACTTAAAAATAAGTCTGATGGTCTGATGAAGGGGGTCAAAAGGTCCCCGAAACGTCACAATTAAATGTGTCTACCTCAACAACAGTTGTTGTCCAATGTTTTGACAGTACCTCCCCCCCACCCCCATAAATTAATTAAAAATAAGAACTTTGAAAATCTAGGCCATGCTTTGAACTATTTAAAAAGTTTCACATTTGAGTTACTTGGTTACAAGCCTCACCACTTATTGAACTGAAGTTTAACTTGAGTAAAGCCTAACAAAATTAAAGTTTACCTAAGATGTTAACTTCTAACACATGACATTATCATTCTTACCAGGAAAAAATAATCCTTTTCTTGATCAATTTAATTGATAAAATTCAAGTTAACAATATTTAGTTAAGATATTTTTAATACAAATTTTATGGAAAAAAACCGTCCCATCAACATATATAATAAAACATAAGTAATGCATCTGTTGAAATATTAATCTAGCCAATATTTGCTTGTGTTGCGATGTGGTGTAATTGGCAGTTAGCAATGTACATGTGTGTATTTCACAGCGTGTGGATGTTGGCCGTATTCCCCGGCCAGGTGATATTGATCACTCTGTAATTGATTGCGATATCGACAATAGCCCCCCTCTTGCTGTGCTGGTAACAGCACATGTGTCGACGGTACCACGGAACTTTTCATCACGATGTGATGGATTTCCATACATCCCAAGCTGAACAAAATCTAAATCCTTTTATCTGAAACCCAGTGAGGATACTCCAACCTTAAAGTGTTGCACAAGTTTGATGTGTTTCTGGCAGCTGATTGCACTGAACAATCTTCATATCTAAACCTTGTAAGATTGATGACGTATATACAAGTGCTTCAAGTGAAGGCTTGACAGTTGATTAAACCATTTTTTATGAAATATTGAAACTGTTGATGACATATTAATATTTCCTTCACCTTATGATTTGAAAATAATTATGGATATACTATTTACATCTATATATATTTCTTTCAAATAAACTATTGACAAATTTAATTGAAGTAATAATTTAACAATTTACTTAAAAACATGCATCAGTATGAGTGTATATATAGATAGATAGATGTGTACATCATTATTGGTTGTGAACAAAGTTCAAAAAGAAAAAAGAAATTTAATCTTTTTTCACACCAACAAAACAAATGTAACATGTATCTCATAACATAACCAAACACATATCATACAATAAACAATCTTATCAAGAGCTATTCTTACAATTTACAAAACAAGTGAGAAACTTTAAAATTCTGTCACAATGTTACAACTAGAATCTTCCCATTTTGTGCCATCCCACACATTTTGCAATCGACAATTCAACATTGATCAATATCCTGCCATATTAAATCAGTAATTTCGTAAATTTATTTGCCAAGAGATTAAGACTCTTTTTTGAAACAATTACTTTTTGCATTTCGTCCTGAAATCTGCAAAGGAGGATTTAATCAAACAGATTTAACGATGAGACAATCTGGGATTGGAAAACTTGACGGCGGTAAAGCAAGTCTGCTATTGCATCTGTCGCAGCTGTTCACGCTATTGGGAATCGTTGCTATAATCGGTGTCGAGCGCACAAATTCCCTCTGCTTCTAAATTCCCTCTCTCGGAACAATGGTTAATTGGCGTCACACCTGCTCTCCCTGTACTAATATGATTGCCCAAATTTGATTCATATTTTGAAATTTCTTTGTAGCATCCTTAAAGTGCAAAGATCCCATAATGTGTCTTTGTGATTTTGTAGGGAAAGAGTTGAAGTTAACATATTTTGATTCAAATTTTAAAATGAAGTTTGCAGTGTAATTTGAAATCCTTTGCTCACATGCCTTTTATCAGATTTTGAACATTATTTTTGAGAACAAGTTAAATTTAAATGTGTTTTGCCATACATTGTTAAGTTTGTGTTATCCTTACTGTAACACACTCTTAATTCACTAATATTTTTTTTCTAAAATAGAAAGAAAAGTTTGTATATATACTTCAAAGGATCTCCTTACGTTTCTGTGTCAACAATGGATTTTTTTGCAAACTTCTACTTTCAACTTTAACTCACTATTAAAACAAAAGAAGATTCTTGCAAATTGTCCATACATATTCCTATACTATTACACTATTTAAACAGCAATTCAATACATACATGTCATTTGTAGAAAGGCTATCGCCAATACATATCCCATACCATTTAGACATTATTTGTAGAATCTGTATTGCCGATACATATTCCCTTAACATTATACTATTAAGACAGAATTTGTAGAACGTGTATTGCCAACTAAAATGTCATACAAATTAACAACTAGTTTCAAATTGTCCTTTCTGAAAAAAATTCAATATTTGTTTTGTTTTGTTCATCAATACAGATATACTCCAAATAACCATTTTCAAATTGACATTTCAAGAATGAGTTTATATTTAAGAAAAGCTTGTTAAGCATTTGTCAAACGAAGAACTTCATTTGAAGAGGAAACCTTTAGAAACTTTGGCCAACGAGACGATAGGACAATACCTATATAATTCCCTGTAGACGGACGCTGTTATATTGATATACGCTGTTTTCAATGTGGGGTCTCCTTCTTCTGGCGTGTCAATTCTCTGTTCACCAACACCGGCCATTCTGGCACTACAATCCTAACCACTCATTACCATTCTCTCGCTATGCTATGCCACCTGAGCCCGAATATGAAGACAAAATCAAGTTAAACGCCTTCTCCCAAACTTTGCCACATACTCAATTACAGAAACCTCTTCCACGTCTTTTTGCTCCATGAAATTTGCCTTCACGGGAATACGCAAATTTCACATGCAAGAGCATTTCCTTGTTTAGTGGAGCCGTAAAGGAGATTTGGTCTCGGGAGTCACGTTGTGTGGATATTATCAGTCTCGTTGCGTTTCGTCCATTCAAACTCAGGATCTGCATTATCTGCGTGTCCACAGGGAGTTCGGACAAAGTTTTGTCTTCGTGATGGAATTAGTATTTCGTAAAGTGAGATTTTTAAGACAATTACTGCATTTTTGTTGATAAAAGTACTTAAACTATTTAAGTGGTCGTGTTTTTTTATTGAATTATAGATCATATTCCATCTCCTGAGGTAAAAGTGTGGACAAATATTCATAGTTTTTTCATCATTCATCATAGTATTTACAATAATAATAAATCAAAAATAAAGGTTGGAAAAACAATTTATATATCAAGAAGAAATTAATTGTTCTCAATATTCTGAACACATGGATTATGGTCATGTGCGTGACATTTAACCACAAAGTTGATTGACAGAAATGAAGGACCCTGGCTCCAATGTCCATCAATGCACAAGATGATTTCTATAATGTAATATTCTATATTATAACAAGTCCAACACACATTGTCCTTATAGCAGAAATTGACACACAAAATGCATTAATGACAGCCTTGAATATGACACTGTTGAAACTAATGCATTTAATTATCATTTTCCCTGGTAATATGCCTATACTGCATTATGACAGGGGCATTGCCTGCATGGAAAATCGTGAAAAAGTCCAGACTAGAAGACAAGCCCACAATTAGGAAAAACGTTGCATGATAAATACATCGCTAGAGCAAGTACATCGAAGAAATCAAATTACTACACATGCTTTTTTTCCACGCTGGCCGTTTGTTTGATTACTTGCAGTCACAGCGGCTCCAGAGACCGCAGAATTTACCCCACATTCTGTCAAAGCGCTGGAGCACTCACCGAACTGACGTTAGCCATTCCCCGGTACTTTCAAATAATATTAGATCTGCGAAAGTTTACGTTGCAGTCTGGAGAGTGTCTGTGCCAATATCGACTAAGCAGTTGTGATAGATGTGACTTTTCTCCTGATCTGCTCTGGCAGATAGATATAAACCAGAATTATCATATACATATCCGACTTCGCTATCATAGAAAATATATTGCACATGCTCCATGACCTTTTCGAGATTTAGTTGACCTACTTTGTTCGTACATATTTAACTAGGCATTACATAACCTGACCCGAGTTAATAGAATTTGTACATCTATTAATCACTCTGACACATTCTAATGATATTATGGGAGTGAGTTGTCTGTATTGTGTTGCCAGCCCAACTTTTTGTGACAACTGGCATAGTTTTTATTTGAGTTTTCTCTACACTGAGGCTGCTAATTCCCGCTGAAAGAAGCCAGTAACGGAAAATCATACAGAGATACTGTAATTGGGAAGCACAGTTTGACAGCACCACAATAGGAGGACTGCACAATCATGTAAATTTCATCTGTTTAGAAAGGTTGAATGTCGAAAATACCGTTATCCGAATCGGCTTGTCGGATCGTGTCAAACCATATGCAAATCAGAATCACAAAGTTATCATATTGATGTAAGTTTCTCAAAGATTTCGACTTTAACACGATCCAGGTACCTCTAGATTGCTGTGTTCTGCTCCCCTGCATCATCACTTCTAACACATCTCATATGTCATCTGAACATTCAACTTACCATTACGCTGAACACTAATTTCATACATTTTATGTATTTTTAAGATGTATGAAGACAATTTATCACAAAAATATTAACTTTTAAAATTCAAACATGTATTTACAAGTGTAACTGTTCAATTCTTATTAATTGTTAACTTAGTTCTGTGTCGAATCTATCAATTTCAAGTCCATAAAGGAACCATTCATCCATAAGATTAAAACTCTGACCTCTGATAATTGGCACATTATGTATTTTATTACCCATATGGTTGAAAATAACCCGAGTTAATATTTTCGATATGAGCACATGTGCACATATCAAGTTTGCCTTTAGCAAACATTGATTCACATCGCCTTCCGGTATTTCGTCATCTTTGACATAATAAAACATTTGATCGTGATGGATACTTGATTTCACCATAATTTAAGTGGATATAATTTATTTTACCATAACATAACTGGATATACTTTATATCACCATAACATACAATTGCATATACTTTATCTTTAGAGCACAATGGTGTAGTGGTTAGTGTGCTAGCCTCTCACGTCAAAGGTCTGGGCCTTAATCATGGTGGAGACAACAAACATTTGTGCCCCTGGTCTCGTACTGTGGCAAGACAATACAAGACACCTCATCCACATTGCACTCAGTCCACCCAGTTGTCTAAATGGGTACCTGAAAACGGGAAGTACGAACCTATATGGTCGCGCGGAGCGCCTAGTAGTAGCACTGAAAGTACAATTCCTTCAGGGTAATAATGTACCGCCAGTGAGCAGTGCTTGCACCGGACATAAGGCATAGCAAATTTTTTTATTATTATTTATTATTATCTCACTGAAACTTATGACTGGATATACTTTATCTCACCATATGACCGGATATACTGTATCTCACCATATGACCGGATATACTGTATCTCACCATATGACCGGATATACTGTATCTCACCATATGACCGGATATACTGTATCTCACCATATGACTGGATATACTGTATCTCACCATATGACCGGATATACTGTATCTCACCATATGACCGGATATACTGTATCTCACCATATGACTGGATATACTGTATCTCACCATATGACTGGATATACTGTATCTCACAATATGACCGGATATACTGTATCTCACCATATGACCGGATATACTGTATCTCACCATATGACTGGATATACTGTATCTCACCATATGACCGGATATACTTTATCTCACCATATGACTGGATATACTTTATCTCACCATATGACTGGATATACTATATCTCACCATACAGCTGGATATACTTTATCTCACCATATGACTAGATACACTTTATCTCACCATATGACTAGATACACTTTATCTCACCATATGACCGGATATACTGTATCTCACCATATGACCGGATATACTGTATCTCACCATATGACCGGATATACTGTATCTCACCATATGACTGGATATACTGTATCTCACCATATGACCGGATATACTGTATCTCACCATATGACTGGATATACTGTATCTCACCATATGACTGGATATACTGTATCTCACCATATGACCGGATATACTGTATCTCACCATATGACTGGATATACTGTATCTCACCATATGACTGGATATACTTTATCTCACCATATGGCTGGATATACTGTATCTCACCATATGACCGGATATACTGTATCTCACCATACAGCTGGATATACTTTATCTCACCATATGACTAGATACACTTTATCTCACCATATGACTGGATATACTATATCTCATCATATGACTGGATATACTTTATCTCACCATATGACTGGATATACTGTATCTCATCATATGACTGGATATACTTTATCTCACCATACCATGACTGGATATACGTTATCTCACCATACCATGACTGGATATACTTTATCTCACCATATGACTGGATATACTATATCTCACCATATGACTGGATATACTGTATCTCACCATATGACCGGATATACTGTATCTCACCATATGACTGGATATACTGTATCTCACCATATGACTTGATATACTGTATCTCACCATATGACCGGATATACTGTATCTCACCATATGACTGGATATACTTTATCTCACCATATGACTGGATATACTTTATCTCACCATATGACTTGATATACTTTATCTCACCATATGACTGGATATACTTTATCTCACCATAACATGACTGGATATACTTTATCTCACCATATGACTGGATATACTTTATCTCACCATATGACTGGATATACTTTATCTCACCATATGAATGGATATACTTTATATCACCATATGACTGGATATACTTTATCTCACCACACCATGACTGGATATACTTTATCTCACCATATGACTGGATATACTGTATCTCATCATATGACTGGATATACTTTATCTCACCATACCATGACTGGATATACGTTATCTCACCATATCATGACTGGATATACGTTATCTTACCATACCATGACTGGATATACTTTATCTCACCATATGACTGGATATACTATATCTCACCATATGACTGGATATACTATATCTCACCATACCATGACTGGATATACTTTATCTCACCATATGACTGGATATACTGTATCTCACCATACAGCTGGATATACTTTATCTCACCATATGAATGGATATACTTTATATCACCATATGACTGGATATACTTTATCTCACCACACCATGACTGGATATACTTTATCTCACCATATGACTGGATATACTGTATCTCATCATATGACTGGATATACTTTATCTCACCATACCATGACTGGATATACGTTATCTCACCATATCATGACTGGATATACGTTATCTTACCATACCATGACTGGATATACTTTATCTCACCATATGACTGGATATACTATATCTCACCATATGACTGGATATACTATATCTCACCATACCATGACTGGATATACTTTATCTCACCATATGACCGGATATACTATATCTCACCATATGACTGGATATACTTTATCTCACCATATGACTGGATATATTTTATCTCACCATATGACTTGATATACTTTATCTCACCATATGACTGGATATACTTTATCTCACCATAACATGACTGGATATACTTTATCTCACCATATGACTGGATATACTTTATCTCACCATATGACTGGATATACTTTATCTCACCATATGAATGGATATACTTTATCTCACCATATGACTGGATATACTTTATCTCACCATACCATGACTGGATATACTGTATCTCACCATATGACCGGATATACTGTATCTCACCATACAGCTGGATATACTTTATCTCACCATATGACTGGATATACTATATCTCACCATATGACTGGATATACTATATCTCACCATACCATGACTGGATATACTTTATCTCACCATATGACTGGATATACTTTATCTCACCATATGACTGGATATACTATATCTCACCATACCATGACTGGATATACTTTATCTCACCATATGACCGGATATACTGTATCTCACCATACAGCTGGATATACTTTATCTCACCATATGACTGGATATACTATATCTCACCATATGACTGGATATACTATATCTCACCATACCATGACTGGATATACTTTATATCACCATATGACTGGATATACTATATCTCACCATACCATGACTGGATATACTTTATCTCACCATACCATGACTGGATATACTTTATCTCACCACATGACTGCATGCATATACTTTATCTTACCATAACATGACTGCAGTGTTTACCTATTACTAATTATATCTGATAAAATGACATATATTATGTTCAATAAGACAGTACAAGATAATCGTTCATGTTTCAATAAACCAAAATAGGATATCACTTTTAAGAGAAAATCAAACTATGATATTTGGAAATATTCATCTTATCACTACTTAACATCTTCCTAGAAATGTCTTAAATATTTTATTGCATTTCAAAGATTCTTCTTCAAATAATCATCTATGTCTATATCAAAATGATCTTTTTGTTTGATTTATATAAAAAGAAATAGAAGTGATTAAAATAGCCATTATCTTTAGAAAATATGAAAAAACCTCAGATGATTGGAATTTCATCATTTATCATTCAATCGCAAGATAAATTTATTTTCCCGAAAGAATGTATCAGGAGAACTAATACTGACAAATCTAAGAGAATTATTACAAAGAAATATCTATAAGAAATTCTAGTCACGCAAACAGTAGCTTAATGTGGTGGTTTTCTTTCTCTTTTCCGCCAATCAATAAAACTCATCTTTCAATTCATAAATAATAAATATACCTGATTGTTTTTGGATATGAGAGAAAACATAATCCTCTAGTTTCTGCATTCCTCGGCAGAAAATTGATAAGGTCACATATTGTTTTTTATCAAAAGGCTGCATGAGGATGTGAAAAGAAGTCTGAAAACAGAAAAAGGGAAATAACTCTTTTCCATTGATGTATTTAAATTTCTGAATAAAAACTTAAGGTATAAACAGTGTATTTTTCTTATGTTTTTATTATTCTCCAAGTATATTGATTTGATTTAAATGGGACATACTGCGACATATATTTTTATATTCAAAGTATCTAAATTAATCAGTATTTATCTGATATCATATATGACAGTACCTTTACAAAATATGGCTCACTTGACAATATATTAATTATGATAGGTCAGTAGTCAAAAATAATAATCTATATATACAAATATCTACTTTAGACATTTATGAAATATGTCGTAAAGTGCCAGAGTAATTAAGGATGTCCGCTCCTTCCTGTTGAACTTCAAAAATGAAATATGATTAAGTAAAGATTTGTTCTCATCTTTATTTACTTCAAAATATTCTACATCATCTACATACTTTTAAAAAACAAATGAAATATAGAAAATGTGACTTTAGAACCTCTAAAAAGTGCTTAAACAGCATAAATGGCCTAAATTTGACTAAAAAAGGGGGTTTTCGGGTAAATTGTGTCAAAGCTTTAAAAAAAACACACAACCATATATATTTGTTCATAGATTTTGGTAAGGTAACATGAACTTTGTAACATATCAAAAAAGGAAAAAAAGTTTAATACTAGATATTTAGTATTTTAAAGTTTTTAGCAGTTTTTTACTCATTTTCCTATAGACTCCCATGTTAAAATTGTTCTTCACCCCACTATCTTACAGACGTCATATCTCGAAAAAAAACCACACTACCCCCTATTTTTTAATGCTGATTTTCCAATCATATACTTTGATCTTTTAAAAAATATAAGTTAGAAAAAAAGTTTAATACTATAAAATTGAGGAGCGAACATCCTTGATTAAAAAATAATTTCAAAAGGATATATCACACTGGCTAGTACATGAAGAAAACCTACCTCATTGTGGTTATGTATTGTTGTGAAACCTAGAAGCTCTAATTGATAGGTTCCTGAACAGAGCTACATGAGCCAATAAACCCCAAATCTCTCGATAAAAAAAAGGACACAATACAGATACTCTCTTCTTTAGATACATGAATTTGTTTCTTATTTAAAAACTTTAAAGTTATAGAAAGGAGCCAAAAGGAAATAAGGATAGAAATCTACAATTTTTGTTCAGAAGGACATCATGCTTCTGCTTAGGGTGAAGTTAAAGTGAAAAATTTACATCTATATTTTGTGGTAGCAGATCCATAGACCCAACCCCCCCTCCCTACCTCCCTTGAAAAATTGGCATGTAAATTTGATGAACCCCCTCAGAACCCCCTCATTGACCCCCCTCATTGAACCCCCTCATTGAATCCCCTCAGAACCCCCTCATTGAACCCCCTCATTGAACTCCCTCATTGAATCCCCTCAGAACCCCCTCATTGAACCCCCTCATTGAACTCCCTCATTGAATCCCCTCAGAACCCCCTCATTGAACTCCCTCATTGAACCCCCCTTTTCAATAAATGAAACTCTCCCTCCCTTTGAAAATTCCTGGGACAACCTATGTTTTGTGATCATTAAGTCTAAAAATGATGATTTTAAGTGGAGGGCCCTTTAGGAAAGGATAGATAGAGGGAGACATATTGAACATGCAATTCTTGCATCTTGGTGGTCTATATGTATTGTGCGTTCACCTGTTGAGGAGGTACAGGTGCTGATAAATAGTAACCTAACACCTTGCTTACCAGGCCACCTGTACACCTAGAGGGGTCGTTATCTGACACCCCCTCAAGCGCATCTATAGAACAGCGCCCTCTGTACACACGTAGCATCGGTGTCGGTACCGTCCCGAGACCAAACACACTCCTAACTCGTTACACTGTCAGTGATGGATCTACCCTGTAACGAGCTTATTATTTCCTTTCAAAACATTAACGGTAACTTCTTTCAGCAAAAACCAAACTTGACCAAATCCTGTTATTTACACCTGTATACAAAACGAGCTACAAAGACAGAAGCGAGCGCTTTAATTGGTGTGAAAGAAAATACGAGGAAATATCAACGGCAGTTTGGGTAAATAGTTCCCTCGGCTTTAACAATTGGCATCAGAGGACACGAGTTAGACAATCTAACCTCCACATTCCTCGCCGCCAATTAAAGGGAATTATAACAAGAGCTGTGTAGGGATAAGAAAGCTTAAAGAATGTTTAAACCAATGTACATTAAGAGCGCTATCCGGATTGGCTACTCAGAGCCTTACCTACCCGCTACCTGATACGGGGGGATAAATATTGACGTAGGAACTTAACGCAAGTTTGCTGGGCGGTGCCAACACCGAATCTATACAAGAAAACCCTCTCAATTTACTATTGAGGATAATCCCTGTGTATTCATTTCGGACTTCACTGAAAGGATTTTACACTTCCATCAACATATAGCCGAGTGGAGTTTTCATAGGGGACAAGAGAGATTTTCACATGTATTTGAAAAGAACAAATATTTAGGTATTTAGCTACAAAGAAAAGCCTATAGGCATGTAGAGGATTAGTGTATGAGATATTAGATCACCTAACATGATAAAGATACTGATGCATATAATATATATATATATATATATATATATATATATATATATATATATATATATATATATATATATATAACCTACCACAGGCTATTTACACTACTTGTGTATTTACTTACAATCTTAGGGCCAGCCATATTGTTTTTGTTTTTCATCTTTACCCTAGCTTTGAATACCCCCAAAATAGACTGACCGATGTCCTCTTTAATACCCTTTTTAAGAAATGAATGAGGAGCGATAGAATAATCATTTAATATTGAATTTGAACCTAAAATAAAATAAAAGTGAAATAAAAAAATATTTAAAGAAGACAATGTAAATCTTTGCAAATTAATTATCGTTTTTCAAAGCCTCAGGAATAAAATATTAATAGAGGATTAATAATCAGATTTGATGAAATACTCGTATTGTGATAAAATATATGACAAAAGATGACAACATAAATCTGTGAGGATAATCTTCAGCTTTACTTAGCTCATGAAAAATAGATCAATTAGAAGCGATTAATCATCGTTAGTAACAAAAGCAGCTACAACAGCAGGTGTATTTGTTGCAGACTAAATTACCAGCTTAACTCTCCAATATCTGAAACAAGCCAACTTGTCAATGAATAAGACACATGTGAAGACTTAGGTTAAGGCTGGGTTAAGGCTCAAGCTTAAGTCCTTTAATCAATGTGACATATGTGCAGTGTTGGGATTAGGCCACAATAAATAAATAGTTGTCCCTGAAATTATGTTTAATCAAAATATTTGGATTCTATATTAAATTCCAAATGCGAAATATTTTGATTTTCTGTGAATATATTGTATGTAAATTATTGAGTAGGCAATCAACGAAACATTCAATATATCATTCCATTGGATGTATTTGTCTTTACGAATCACAGAATAAATTGATAATATCAATCATTAACATTTTCTGTTTATTTCTGTGTATTTCTAACTGTATCTATTACTGGACATAGATTTAGCACTATACATCAAAGCACATTTAAAGAATTGGATTTAAAAGTTTCTTAGCATTAACATTCTCAAAATCTAGACTTTGAAGTTAATACTGAACATCATTTTGTTGAATAACTGAATAACTGACTTATATTTACATTTGTAATTTTAAAAATTAAAAACAATTTCAAAACTCAGATATTGAAAAAAGAACACTAGGAGGTCTAATGTTGACAAAGAATTGTTTTCCGTGGCCTCGACAGGAGTTCGGACAGATTTCGCGGTTCAGCGACCCTGGGAACATGTGTTTACACATCAGGTGGGATTACTACCCTATTCAGTGCAACGCATGTGCAATTCATGTGCGAAATTGACAAGTGAAATCGACGTGTGCCTGTCACCTGCGACGGCAGCCTGAACACCTGAGAATCCTACCTGGCCTCTCGTTAAGCGAAGCACAGGCGTGCTCATTGAAAGATGGGCTTGTTAAGCGAATGTTGACTCATTACAGAACAGCCTTCTTTCATCGCATTGTTGGGAAATGCTAGCAGGTTGAGTAGAACAAAAACCATATGGTTTACTTTTTAAAAATTCATACCTTTGTAGTTGAGTTTTTCTGGCTTCTGTTTGAAGTGATGTGGAAACTTTTCTGCAAAATTAATGTTGATTCTTTAATTATAATTCATTTGTGACAAATTTGAAAAGGATTTATTCCCTTTGTTTTTTTTTTTAACTTTACCAAATGTGCATATGTTTATTAATTATAGAAAAGTTATAAACCATTAATCAACTTAATTTTGATTTATATTAATCAATATATATATTAATTAATTTCCTTCTTAGTTTGCACAGGCTTATTGAATATGAACATTTATAAATTCATTTTATCATTATAATTTTTCTACCCTTTTCCCCCCTAATAATTGTAAACTTTGATTGATAATTCAATTTTATCAATAACATGTAGCCAAAGATACCAGAAATATCAATATAATTTCAATTTAAAAAATTTTCATAAAACTTTACTATCAAACCACCTATTACTGTTAGTCAAACATTCAACCTAGTCTCAGAAGTTTGCCTAACAGGTGTATTCCTCAGGGACAGCCATTAAGTGAGTACCGTAAAAGCATTTATCGCAGACACAGTTAATGAGTGTGTCACCTATTGTCACCCTATGACAATAATTAAGTGACAACCGTAGCCATCCAACACATGGTAAATGTGTCTTGCTATGGACAATCAAGAAAATTAATGCATTTCATTCATTATATACATGACCGAGAACTATTATAAGTGAATGAAATAAGCCTTTAAACTAACCAGCCAAAAGCGTATTACTAAAAATTACTAAAATATTTACCAATAATAAGACCAAAGGTTTCTTAGCTACAGACTGTTGGATGGGCATAATTCATGAAATATGTCTGTAAACAAAAGCGTAATTTGTCAAAACTATTAAACATACAAAACACTGACCACTCTGATCTGCCGGTGCACTAGCACAACTTTTTGCATATTATATTTTCTCAAATTTGTCATTCATTATTAAAGTTTATACAATATATTGTTACATTAGAGGGTAAAACATCTCATTACACAACCGGTAAGCTGTATACATAGAAAACGGTTATCAATATTGGTAGAAAATGTTGCAACATATAAAGCAAACATTTTGTAGAACTCTTCAGTGTGAGAGGTAGATTCGTACGTCATATACGATTTTTAGAGTTAAGACCGCAAGGTGGTTGACCATTCCATCATTGTACCATATTTTAAACTCTACTTCGAGTGTTTAGGTATCGCTGCATCAGTCAGATCACTTGAACTACCTTCGAGCGGCATTTTTAAGGTGAACACATTAAAATGGATGTTCGATAAGAAATGGCTTAAAGGATAGATGAAATGCATTTTTCTCAAGAATGACAGATGATTACCTCTACGTATATTGTATATCGGAATCAATTGAGCATAAAATCGAGACAATATACACTTGCAATTGATAATTAAGACGATTTTAATTCACCCATTTTAACACTATCGCAATTTGTTCGGCGAAACCTTTTGAAAATGCTCACTGAGGCGTGACTGTGATAAGCGATAGACGGGGCGGCTAGATAGCTTCTCCGCCGATGTCTCGTTAATTAATTAATGATAATTATCACTGCCGCTAAATGAATTTATGAGGTGTATTACATCGCCAAAAAGACATGTTTATGTAATAATTGTGTAATTGTCATTTGTGGAATTACCTAGTTGGATATCTAATCATTCGATATATTGGAAATTTAAGTTGGTTTATTGAAGATATCTTTGTGAAATTAACAATCAAAATGTTGCGAAATTACGTTGAATTGTGACGATCGCTGAAAATCAAATTCCTCCACATACGTCACAGAAGTCATCCCTTCACGGGTCACACCCCCGCAGACTTTCATTCTGGTCGCCGGGGCTAAATCAGGCGGTTTTTTAAAAAGCCGTATATAAGTAATTTATGGACCGATTTCAGAAATTTAAAATCGAGCAATTGTCAAATTGACATCCCATTTTAATGAATCCGATTTGGACCATATGTCATTTCATCCATCCTTTAACCATACCATGTGCATTCATTTTAGAACTCTCTCTAAGATTTATTCAGTCATTGGTAACATTTATTTGCCTTTTTGTTAGAACACATTATTTCAGTAAGCAGAGCGTGCTACAGCGCCTTTAATTCATACACTGTGTTTTCACCAATTGAATAGATATACTGATGGAAAGCAAAGTCAAAATATATATGGAATAGTTGAATATTCTATTTAATGTAATCTATTTAAAGTGGTATATAATAACGGAAAGGTAACATTTATAAGAATAATGGTGAGAGGAACAGGGATTTTAAAAAGATAATATTTGATCTATGATGAT